>CM041298.1:47884812-48607312 GCA_023052935.1 Piezodorus guildinii
GAGGCGAAGGAAGTTCTGAACATGTGTGATGTCAGGTACTCGTTAAAGATCCCTATCCTAATTAAACCTGGATAACCGAAACTTACGGCTCCCACTGTAGCATCGTCCGATTAGCCACAGTAATATAAAAGTGATATTAAATGAATTAATGAACAAACTGCGATTTCTTCAAGGACCTTTCCTTCATAATATACCACGTTTCAAAATACTTAAAATTCAAAAATCGTCCGTCTACCACCTGTAGACTTTTTTACGAGACTACTGAGCTAATAGTTGGATAATAAAGTTACAGGATAGCCCAAGTTGATTATCGCAACTCGATATTACCTTCCGTCGATTCTTTTCAATATTTCGGCTTATTAAATGTCGAATGCACTCATAAACATGAAGGTAAAAAATAATGCATTTCAGGATCATTTTACCTCATTCTTAACTAAATAAAATTAATTGCATACCTCTTGATTGGGTGAACCGATTTCGTTCCTCTCGTAATTGTTTCTTAAGATACCTGATGTCTTTGTAACAAATCGGACAAACTTTGTACAAGGACTGGTCAGCAACCTAAAAATCATTTTTAGATGAGGAAGATAGTTGGGGGTGCGGTCATTAGATAGAAACACACATTAAAACAAGTGCTGTTTTAATTATGTGCCGACGTTTCGACCTACATTGTGAGCCTTCATCAGGGTCGACTCTGAGACGGTGTCTAAAAAAAAACTTCTTTAGACACCGTCTCAGAGTCAACCCTGATGAAGGCTCACAATGTAGGCCGAAACGTCGGCACATAATTAAAATAGCACTTGTTTTAATGTGTGTTTCTATCTAATGACCGCACCCCCAACCATCTACCTCATCTAATTTCTCAACGGTCATCTAAACTCCATCATTAAAAATCATTTTAATTTGATCTAAGTGTCTAAAGGTATCCAGTGATTTTGGCGGAACTTACTTGAAGTCCCCTACCTAAAAGACTTTAAAAAGATTATTTTTTTTTTTCTTGAAATTTGAAGTTTTACGTCAAATACAATTACCTTATATATAAATATTTGGAAATAATTAACTATAGTGATGATGAAACATTGTAATTTAATATTAAAAAGAGAGTAAAATGGAGAAGGGATAGATAAAATTATTGTTTCGTTTTATTAAAAACTAGTGACTCGCTCTTGCTTCGCATGGGTGCTATTTGAATGTGCTGTCATTCCTGCTTAACAAAGCACTGTTTGAATAATTTAGAGTTAATCACCTTGGAATTAGATAGCTATATGTGAAATTGGCAACAACATATATTTATTTTATTACGTCTATTTATTATTATAACGGTAGAAATGAGAAACATGCATTGGTTGGTTAATGAATCAAAAATGGTTCAGTTTATTTTTAAGAGAAACCTAAATGAAAATATGTTTCCTAACACTTATGGTTATTTGTGATGTCATTGTCATGTTTTTTTCATTACTGCCAGTTATTATGAAATGACTTTATGTAATGTTTACAGATGTCTTTACATTACAGAATAGGAGCAAATATTTTTTTTGGGAGTGATGCCTGAACAGATTAGAAATAGTCAGAAGGATGTGGAATATGGGTTGTAAATATGGGAAACAATATCCATTACATTAATAAAATCCTAGGAGTTTCTTCTACTTTCACTTACCTATATATGAAATATATAGTTAGGGAAAGTATTGCGATCGTGAAAATTTTTCGAGTTCCAGTTTTCACCGAAAATACACGTTTTAAGGTCCCTTAAGTCCAAATAACCAATTCCCGGAAAAAGGTCTGTGGTGTAAGTCTAGCACGAAAACGAAAAGTCGTACGATATTGATATTTCATATTTAAGACAACAATACGCCCGAGATGTTACAGCAACTTTTTCATCAAAATCAGCTAACAGGAAGAGCACCATTTTATGATTTAAAAAAAAACGGCTCTAAAGATTTTGATTAAACTCGCTGTATCGATGTAAAATTGGACGGGCTTTAATATCATGTAGGTTTCATTCGTATTGAAATAGCCTGACATGGCTTAAATGCAGATATTTCAAAATTTCTTATTCTAAAGTACCTATAATTTTATTAAATTGAGCATATCATCTGATTAGTATTGCTAAAAAACAGGTACATATATAAATTGACCGAATTCGATATCCAACTAAAGGAGAAAACTGCGAAAATATGTTTGCAATTTTTAGATTTGGTCTAGAAACAGTACGAATCTGTATATGTACTGACCCCAAGACCCTTCATGGGTTGTTGTGGTACAGGTTTTATTTTATTTGTATATATATATATATATATATATATATATATATATATATATATATATATATATATATATATATATATCAATGATAAGATGATATGGTTATTTTTAAAAAATCTACAAAATTAAAGGTACTATAGAGGAAGACAAATTAAATTTAGGCATTTAAGCCCTGTCTGACTATTTCGATCAGAACGAAACCTGCAATATATAAAAGCCTATTAAATTTTACATCGATATAGCGAGTTTAATCAAAATCGTTAAAAGATTCAACGTGTATGGTATAAAGTGACTAGTCTGGTTAGCTGATTTTAATGAAAAAGTCTCTGTAATATCTCGGGCGTATAGTTGTCTTAATTATAAAATTTCAGTTTTATAGGACTTTTCGTTTTCGTACTGGAGATACCACACAGTTACATCCGAGGAACGGGAAGTTGATAAAGCAGCATCAGAAGTCAATAATCTGAAAGATATAATTCCTCTTTTATCTCATCATAAGATTTAAAATTATCAAGCTAAATAATGAAATGGTGACCCACCCCTGCTTCGCACATGTTAAATTTTAATTTGGTCTCATTTATATTTAACAAAGTATTGTTTGACATATTTAGATAATATTGCTTGGGGTTCAAAAGTTCATGGTCACACAAAATTCATTTAGCAAGAAAATGTTATGTTTATTTTATAACGTATATTAATGGGGTTACCTGTAGTGTAGGGGCTAGCATAACAGCTTTCTATGCTCAATGTTCTAAGTTCAAATCTGCTGGTGGTATTAGGATTTTGTAATTTGAGGAAAAATCCTTAGTTATGTTGTCCTTCGGAATTGATTTAAAAAGTCCTAATTTTGGGAATACGATCATTGAATAAATCAACACACTCCTCCTAAACACCCCGTTTCCTCTGCCCAATTTGGTTGGCAACGCATGAACTTTTGATTATTTGTATCTTCTTTTCTGTTATTATCAAACACCTACACTGTATCTTGTTTTTTAGACTTAATGAAGACCCGCAACGCAGGTCGAAACGTTGTATATTAAATATTTTGTTCACTATTTTCTGTTCTTTTTTTGACCGTCACCCGAACCAAATCTACCTTGATACAATTTCACGGTCAACTATTGATTATTCCATGAATGGAATTCTTGTCATTACAATTCCGCGTTAATAGGAATATTTTCACATTTCCAAAGGATCTGACATATTTAAATGTTTTAAGGATTAGTGATATTTTTTTATATATTTTTTTTAATTTCCCATTCTCGCTAAGTCTTGTTGTCCAGACCGGTTGTATTTCCTGTGAAATGTGGTCTCAAATTAGTCAATAGCCTCTCCTAAAATGTTAAAATGTGTATATATATGTACATACTTATACTCGAAGAAAAAACAATATCCTAGTTATTTTACATAACAAAATTAAAAATCTGGTGCGGGCAACACACGACTTTCACTTACCTCGATTTTTAAAATCAATGAAAGAATTTTCAAATAGAGTTAGAGTTAAAAATACGTGAAACTATTAAAGAATTAATTAAATTTAATTTATATAGAAACATGTGTTTTATTAAAAAATCTTTTATTTTATTATCTAAAATAATCAGTTAGTTTTATGTTCATTTCATCACTCTCTATTAACTTTTAAAAGCTTGTGTATGAGACAATATTTTTTCTAAAATCGTTAGCTTTCCAACGGTATATCATACATGTATATTACTGCTCTTATGTTCAAAAACTAAAAACTGCATTAAAAAAATATTTTTTCTGTTTTCTCCTTTAGTTGGGTATCGAATTTATTCAATTTATATATTTACCTGTTTTTCATCAGCGTTAACAAGATAATCTAGTTATTATTATTGAATCTACAAAATTAAAGGTACTTTAGGGGAAGAAAATTTAAAATATCGGCATTTAAGCCCTGTCAAACCATTTTTATCCAAATAAAACCTACATGATATTAAAGCCCATTAAATTTTACATCGATATAGCGAGTTTAATCAAAATCGTCGGAACCGTTTTCGAGAAAATCGAAAAAAGGTGCAAAATGCATGGTATAAAGTGCCTCTTCTGGTAAGCTCATTTGATGAAAAAAGTTTTGTCACGTCTCGGGCGTATGGTTGTCTTAAATATGAAATTTCAGTTTCATAGGACTTACCGTTTTCGCCCGGGAGTTGCCCAACACACACACACACACACACACACACACAGACCTTTTTGCGGGACTTGGTTATTTGGACTCAGGGGACTCTAAAACGTTTATTTCCGTTGAAAACTGGAATTCAAAAATTTTCACGATCGCAATACTTCCCCTTACAATATATAGTAAGTGAAAGTAAAAACTGACATAAATAAACAAAATCATATTATCTCACTATTAAGTTGCATAATATAATTATGATTTACATAATTGAGTCTTATGTTTAGTCGATTTGTATTGAAATTTTCACTTCTAGAGCCATCTTTGTATGTGTACTTTCGTCACATTTGATACATAACAGAGTTCATAGAAAAAAAACCTAATCGCATGTTCGATGGACTAGTAAATCGGATATGATTGATCACTTCATCAAATTAATTAGCTGGTTATAAGAGTTTTAAGACCGCAAGAAATGAATATCTGTAATAAGTGTGATACAAACTAATTTTTAAAAGCATTTATAAATTTATGTTCGGTAAGTTAGTCTACCATGCATATGGCTCCTGGAGTATTTGTTCAACTCCGAATTCATGGTTCAGATGGAAATAAGAAAGAGGAACAAATATATTTCTCATTATTATAAGATATGTTTGAATACTTAGGGATCATATATCTCCGAAAAGTCCATCCAGTCTTTACACCCAGACGATAGAAATTATTAGGTCGTTAAATAAAACTAAAAAATCTGGTGAGAACAACGCACTACTTCAACTTACCTTACTGCTTAAAATTGATTTTATAATTTTTAAGAAAATTTAAGTTAAGAAAAGAAGAATTATACTGTTTTGATGCAAACGTTTATTTTAGATTACATAATGTAAGAATAAAAATTATCTACAACATTCACTTAATTTTGTCTGTTTTTCATCATTCACCATTACCTCATACAACTTAGTTATTAAGATAACATTTCTTTTTTTTTTTTTTAATCTTTGCAACGGTATCATAATATTACTTTTTATCTATATTATTATTTTATTTTCGGAGGGAGGGGAAAGAGGAGATGGAGAAACCTAAAAAATATGGTTGCAATTTTCTCCTTCAGTTGGTTATTAAATGCTTTCATATTTTATATTTATTCGCAACATGATACGGTCAAGTCTAGAAATAAAATATGTGGTGCGCGTAACACACGACTTTTACTTACCACTTCTTCTTCCAGTGGCACGACAGGCCGTGTAGGCCCTGGGCCTCGTGTGTAATCTCCTGGGAGATTTCTTGATGCATGTTGTAGTGTAGGGTCATAAGTCCCACGCCTAATTTTGTAAGTGGCAGCCATTTGGCTGACGGGTCTCACATACCCGGGGGAGAGAGGCTGTGAGTGAATCCCCAATTAATTATATCCTTATAAAAGCCCCGGCGGGACTGGGATTCGAACTCACAATCTATATCATGAGAGACTAGCGCGCTAGCCACGGGGTAAAATCAATTTAAGAATTATTAAATAAAGATGGAGCGGAAAAAAGTTTAAAAAATTTATATTCAGTTTCGTTGGAAATATATGTTTTAGATTAAATAATGTAACAATAGAAATTTTCATCTACAATAATCACTTAAGTTTATGACCTTTTCATTTTTCTGCATAATGTTTTACAGCTTTGTATATAACATATCATTTTTTCTAAAATCTTAAGGTTTCCAGCGGTATATTATACATCTATATTACTTTAGAGGAAGAAAATACAAAATTCGCTATTTAAGCACTATCGGATATTTCAATCAAAATGAAGACCCGTTTTTACTTTCACTTACTATATATAGTAAGGGGAAGTATTGCGATCGTGAAAATTTTCGAATTCCAGTTTTCAACGGAAATGCACGTTTTAGGGTCCCCTGAGTCCAAATAACCAAGTCCCACAAAAAGGTCTGTGTGTGTGTGGTAACTCCCGGGCGGAAACGGTAAGTCCTATGAAACTGAAATTTCATATTTAAGACAACTATACGCCCGAGACGTGACAAAACTTTTTTCATCAAAATGAGCTTACCAGAAGAGGCACTTTATACCATACATTTTGCACCTTTTTTTCGATTTCCTCGAAAACGGTTCCGACGATTTTGATTAAACTCGCTATATCGATGTAAAATTTAATGAGCTTTAATATCATGTAGGTTTTATTTGGATAAAAATGGTCTGACAGGGCTTAAATGCCGATATTTTAAAGTTTCTTCCCCTAAAGTACCTTTAATTTTGTAGATTTAATAATAATAACTAGATTATCTTGTTAACGCTGATGAAAAACAGGTAAATATATAAATTGAGTAAATTCGATACCTTACTAAAGGAGAAAACAGAAAAAATATTTTTTTAATGTAATTTTTCGTTTTTGAACATGAACAGTAATATACATGTATGATATACCGATGGAAAGCTAAAGATTTTAGAAAAAAATATCATCTCATACAGATGCTTCTAAAAGTTAATAGAGAGTGATGAGAAGAAGATAAAACTAACTGATTATTTTAGATGATAATATAATAGAATTTTTAATAAAACACATGTTTCTATATAAATTCAATTTGATTAATTCCTTAATAGTTTCACGTATTTTTATCTCTAACTGTATTTGAAAATTCTTTCATTGATTTTAAAAATCGAGGTAAGTGAAAGTCGTGTGTTGCCCGCACCAGATTTTTTTTAGAAAATCGTAAAAAGGTAAAAAATGCATGGTATGAAGTGGCTCTTCTGGTTCGTTGATTTTAGTGAAAAAGTTGCTCAAACATCTCATTTAGTTGTCTTGAATATTAAATTTCACTATCATGCGACTTTTCCTTATTATGCTAGACTTAATACACAAACATCGACTATTTTGCGGGACTTGGTCATTTGGACTCAGAAGACCCTAAAATGGTATTTCACTTAAAAACTCGATTTCTATCATTTTCACGATCGGAATGTATATTTAACCGTTTACTGTATATTTAATAAATAGATAAGAGAAAGTAAAAATTGAACCCAATTATATTAATTTGTATTGTGTTTTGATTTCATTAGAAGAAGATATCTTCATCCAACTCCATTTTATTTCTATAGGCTTGGCATGTCTCATAACAGCCTCATAGCTAAATCTTACCTATAAATTTGTGATTTTATCATTTGATTTTAAATGAATTAAATAATTTCCATTACTCCATTATTATGAATTGAATAATATAATTGAAGATTGATTCTTTAGTTGGATTCATTCTATATCTTCTTCTAAGAAGGGTAGAAATAGAAGCTATCGATTAAAGATATTTCTTTGAAAGCCTTAAATACTCGAGGGTATTTCATTATTTATCTATCATTAAGACAGAAATAGTTGACATTTATTTCGCTAGTAACACTAGAAAATCATGAGTTATGTTTTTTCAACCTTCGTGTAATGCATCTATTGATTTTGTTAAAATTTTAAATTTATAGATTGCTAACAGAAACCCTACTCATGAAAAAGAAAATCTAGTGCGGGCAACACACGACTTTCACTTACCTCTGTTTTTAAAATCGATTAAAGAATTTTCAAATACACTAAGAGATCAAAATGAGTGAAACCATTAAAGAGTTAGTTAAATGGAATTTCTATAGAAACATGTGTTTTATTAAAAAATCGATTATATTATTATCTAAAACAGTCACTTAGTTTTATCGGCTTTTTTATCACTCTCTATTAACTTTCAAAAGCTTGTGTATGAGATAATATTTTTTCTAAAATCTTTAGCTTTCCAACGGTATATCATACATGTATATTACTGCTCTTATGTTCAAAAACGCAAAATTGCATTAAAAAAATATTTTATCTGTTTTCTCCCTTAGTTGGGTATAGAATTTATTCAATTTATATATTTACCTGTTTTTATCAGCGTTAACAAGATAATATAGTTATTTTTATTGAATCTACAAAATTAAAGGTACTTTAGGGGAAGAAAATTTAAAATATCGGCATTTAAGCCCTGTCAGACCATTTTAATCAGAATAAAATCTACATGATATTAAAACCCATTAAATTTTACATCGATATAGCGAGTTTAATCAAAATCGTCGGAACCGTTTTTGAGAAAATCGAAAAAAGGTGCAAAATGCACACACACCTTTCTGCGGGACTTGGTTATTTGGACTCAGGGGACCGTAAAACGTGTATTTCCGTTGAAAACAGGAATTCGAAAATTTTCACGATCGCAATACTTTCCCATACTATATATAGTAAGTGAAAGTAAAAATAAATAAACCCCATTTTCGGAATAATAAACATATGTCATCGACAATGAAAAACTATCCTCCACCCCTCAAAATTTAAATTATTATATCTTAAGATAAGTAGAGCCCGAATAATGAATTACAAAAAAAAAAAATCCTTTCACCGTCGTCCGGGACCTATCTTCGAAGTTACTGGACACAAAAATACCAATGCATCTGACGATGATAGTAACACCTTTCGAATTTATTTCGAAATTCCGAATATCGGCCGTACAGATCTATTGATTACCAAAAATTTGAATACCAAAATCGCAATAGGATAGGAAGCTTACGTAAAGTGGTTACCAATCAGATTGAAAATAGACAAGAGGAACAGTTGGTCAAAAATACTAGGGTTTTTTTTTTTTTTTTTTCAATAATTTTATATACATATTGATTTAAATGAGAAATAAATTCCCTAAACATCGGTTTAAGAAATAGCGGAGATATTAGCATTTTGAATTTAGATGTTAGTGGTAATTGGCCATTTTCCTTTGATTAATTTACCACTGTACGTATAAGTTAATCATCTAAACAGCTACATAAATTGTCATAAATAAAAAAATAATAATAAATAAATAATAAACGGTCCGAAGATAGATGAGACCGTTGGGGAGTTTAGAAGGTTGCACAACGCGGAATTGCGGAACTTGCATCCTGTGAATATAATTGAGCTGATTGCATCGCGGAGACTCAAATGGGCGAGTAAAGTTGTTGGGCTCGATGACGAGCGGATTCCGAGAAAGTTGGTATTTGCTGATCCGACTGGTAGGCGTCCGAAAGGTAGGCCGAAGCGGAGATGGGAGGATTGCGTTAAGGCTGATCTCGGGAGCTTGGCCTTGAATGGTGAACATTGGACGAGTCCGTGTAGGCGGAATTTGGTGGTATCGGCATCGAACCTTCGGGTTCGCTAAGCCTATTATTATTATTATTATTATATTATAATAATAAATTAAAAAATTCAATTCAAGCAGTCATAGGGATTGCCGATAGAAGTGAAAACTTTTTTATTAATTCTCGATTTGCGCTGGAGTTTTGTTGGAAAGAAGAGTACGTTCGTTAAAGTAGAATAAGTTGAGGTGTGCTTTTTTTTTTTTTTTTTTTTTTTTTATTATTGTTTCATTTAATTGTAAAACATCATCACCCTGTAGAGATATGTCATCTTGCAGTACGTGATCGTAATCTGAATGTGACTGTAGACTGTATGACTTAGTGGTACAAATAGCACATTTTTTTTCTATGGACATGCAATTTGTATTGACAGTTAGGACTAAGCTTTTTAGTTGTTCACAGAGATAACCTCAGTTTCTCTCCAAAGTAAACAAAAAACATACATTTTAATTAGTAATGAAATATTGAAATCGAGTGCTTAATTGAAAACGATATTTTTAAAATGAATTTAATTTCAAAATGTCATATTTCTATGGTTATATTATCAAGATATTTTTTTCGATTTCTCTTTAATGCGATTTAAATATTGACTGTAAGAACATCATGATTTTGCTTCATATGTTTAAATGTTATAATACAAAGTAATATTTTAATAATATTTGCAAATATCGATATTTTAGAGTGAAGAGAATTAAGATATTCATTATATTAACTTTATATACGGTAAGAGCTAAGTTCTAAGACATAGTTTATCTACCATGTCTTTACTCATTCATTGTAACTGACATAAACGAATTGATTTCGTTATTCTATCTCTAATAGACAGGTATACACAGAGCGCATGCGCCACTCTAGAGCATGTTGGTGACGTTACCATGGTTACGAAATCAAAGCTTTTACCCCTGCCAAAAACCGCTACTACCCATGAAGGCTCTCGGGCTCAGTACACATAGAGAATCATACTGTTTCACTGCCAATGACCGTGCAAGGAGGTGATTAGGCTCAAATCACGCTCGGCCTCCAGCTTTTTACCACAATTTCGGCTCCTTATTTTATAGAGGCTGGGTGAGCCCCAAAAGGGTCTCTCCAAGGCTGAAATAACAAATTAAATTATCAGCCTCCCTCAGCAGAGGTTCGAACCTAGGTCCCTGGGATAGAGCACCACTAGACCACGCCGCTGCACACATAAATTGTTATACCCTAATATAATTATGAGATAATAAACCATTGCGTAGTAATTTCCACCGTTTTATAAACTAGTTTAGCATCTTTGTAAGCATCTGGGCTGATAAAAAGGGTTCTAATAAAATTTTCTGGCTTTAAAGAGTGAAAAATGTTGTTTGTTTTTTTGTAAATGTCATTATATGGTTGAAGTAATTATTTACGACTTAAATTGCCATTATTTTATTGGGGTGAGTAAAAAAAATGACCGTTTTATTTTTTTAAATTAACTTGATTTCTAATTTACCTCAAATACGTTTTAGGCATCAAAGTATAGCCCATTATGGTATATGGTTTGTTGCCATCTAGAAGCCAGCTGCTCAATTCCCTGCCGATACCGAGCTTTGGGTTTTGAATTTAATTAGTTTTCTACCCCAATTTTGACTTCCTTCAATGTGCGAAACGTTTTCTCCTTATGGAAGTGAACCATAGCTCTGAAGAGGTAGTAAGTAGTCTGATGGTTCAAGATTAGAGATAGATGTTGGGTACAGTAGAAGTTCGATGGTATTCATCTCAGCAAGATTCTGCTATGTACTTTGAGAGGTGTGTGTCCAGGCGTTGTCTTGCTTGTATAAAACTTTCCTCCGATTCACCAAAACCGGATATCGCCTTTCCAAAACTTCGTAAGTCCGTTGCAACTGTTCAAGATAGACAGAACGCCTATCTGGCAAAAACTCATAGTGAATTACTTCTTCGAAATTCAAAAAACCGAAATCATGTTTTTTGTCAATTTTTTTATTTTTTATTTATTGAGATATATTACAATTAGTTTCTATATGAACATTAGTAATAGTGATATAAGATCCCATTCACACAATAAATACAGTATACAATGATAAAGTCAAATTGAATAAAATATAATATATATACAAAATAAGAAAACAAACAACAACCTATAATTGAGATAAATACAAATAAATGATATATATAGAATTAAATAATAATGAATATAAAAACAAAATAAATCAAAACATTAACCTATAATTGAGATAAATAAAAGTTTGCAAATAAAGAAACATCATACAAACAATCATAACTATATACAAAATATAAAAGTGCTATAGGGACCCCAGACTGGACTTTTCCCTCCACTTGTGGAGGAAAAAGCGAAATCCAAGAGATCCTAGACCCTCGCTCTCAGCCGCGTCACTGGTGTGACTCAGTGGAGGCCGAACTAGGGCACAAACATACATTACATGACTTGAGGATCTGACCAGTGTCAGAACTCCAATTTAAACGTTTTTGTCAAATTGACTTCTCTTAGCTACCGGTAAAGCTGGCGGGCTTTCGTCCATCTATTGTACTGATTGCGCCAGTAAATCCACTTTTCGTCACAGGTGACTATTCCTTTGAAGAAACGTTCGTCTATTGGATTTTGGAGGTTTTGGGCAAACGACATGTTTCTTCTAGCGACGTTCGGCTTGATCCTGGGAAGTTCCGCGTTATGAGAATTTGGCCAGGTAAAAGCTTTGATTTCGTAGCCATAGTGACGTTACCAACATGCTCTAGACTAGCGCATTCGTAGCGATCAGAATATAGGTACAAGAGATAGGATATCGATATCAATTTACGTGAACGTTATCGATTCCGATGTAATATCGGCACACAAACACCGATATTTATAAAATCGGTATTTCAGTATTTTATTTAATTAAAATCAGTTGCTGATGAAATGAGTAGCTTGGAAGAGAGACTGAGATTATCTCTATGTTGCACATTTATTAGTGTTACGCACCTACTGATATTCCAAAATATGTTTCAAATAATGATTACTTTTGTACTAATAAAACCCAGTTAAGGAGGTTATGTACTTGAATGTTAATCTTTGATAATTGATTTTAAGAAAAAATATTAGCTAAGAAATATGAATATTTTAAAATATCGTTATTTTTTTTATTACTGTTTCTTTCAATTAATGAAAAGCTATATTAAAAGGGGGAGAATTATTACATGGAGTACTAATAGATGTAGAAATTATACGAATATATTTCAGTTTTATCTTCTACCGGCAGTCCCTATGACTACCACACATTTTTATTTTTACTCACCATAATGTTTGCCTCGTTAGTTGTAAAAATTGGTTCCTTTTATGATTCACTGTCCTTATTACCGTTTAAATCTAAAAGAGCAGGAGTATGCTAAAAAAAATAAAATAAAAAAAAAATAAAAAAATAGCTTATCAGTGGATTATGCAAGTTGAGCCGAGCGCACAGGTACAACTTTGAAATGTTTTCTTGCTTCGATTATATCATACATGTGGGTTTTCCTCCGAATCGTCCTATCTTTATATGCGTAGATTGTGTTGATGACGTTGTTTGAATCTGTGCTAAGGTTGCTATTAAACCCAAGGGTTCAACGGAACCCTGTTCAATGTCCGTTGGATAAGCTCATCAAACTGTAACAGTATGTTCCGGTTGTTATATCGAGCGTCCTAATAAGGTCTAGTGAAAACGAGAGTGCATGGTGTTTTTCTAAATGTGTACCAGAAGGAACGAACCAATAGTTCCTGAAGCACAAGATTATTATTGTGATATTTCGTCTTATCTCTTTTGTCGTAAATATTGAATATAATTTTACTAAAATTATTATATTGTCAGACAGCGTCATTTTGGTATGCTAGAAGGTACTGAAAGAGAAGGTATTTAAATGTGGAGAGGGAGGGGGCATGACGGATGTTTGGTGGGAGGGAATTCCAGAAAATAGTCGAACGGCTCAGAAAGGAGCATTTATATTTTTTTGTTCTGTGGAAAGGAATCTAAAGGTTGGATAGACGGGATCTCGTCTCTAGTGGATGAATTGAAGGTTTGGTATAGGAATGATCCAAGAAAGTTTTGCCTACTGGTGTGAGGAAAAACCCATTTTGATTCGGTACAAAGATGGGGTACATGAGACCGCCTCGACGTGCCATGAACGAATCTTAAAACACAGTTGCCACAAAAATAAAGGATACTGATCTTTATCGAATTCCTGATTTCACACTGGCTCGTAACCTTCTTTTAACGTCCCCTCCGAAAGACGCTATAACAAATAATTTTTTACTCCCCTAGGGCAACCTGCCAGGTTTTAATCCGCGACTTTGGTGTCAGTAAGATATGATAGCCACTACACCAAAGGTGACCCTAACAAGTTTATTGTTAGTTATTAGGTTTCTTCCAAAATGGAGACCTGTCGGAGCTTTCTCTGTAAATTTATTTTATTTCAACACATTAAAGACGAGATATCAAAGTGCAAGAGATTTGTTCCAACACAGCTTCCTGACAGGCTGTCAAAAAAAAAGAAAATGTCATTTTTATTTTTCATTTTAACATATTTATTGATATTTACAACTGTATACCTAATACATCAAGTAAATCTGATGGACATATGGTAAATTGACATGAAATACATGTAGAGACACCACACATTGGCATCACTCTAAGAATATTTTAAACTAAAAGGTCTCGGGACCATCTTCTTTTTAGATGCCTGGGAGGGTTATCAGGAATTGAAGAGGAAGACAGAATAGAAACCAGTGGATTAGAGCGGGAATGGAGTTTTTCATGGAATGAATGATACCTGGTTCGGGCTAAATCAGTAGCATATGGAACATTAAGGTCTTTATGGATAAGTTTATTCGTGACAAAATATGGAGCATTGAGGATTTTACGAAGGATTTTGGATTGGATACGAGAGGAATTCGCTGGTTTAGTAGACCTCTATAGCTCTACTCCGTAAGTCCAGATTGGTCTTATGATAGTCATGTAGATGAGCCTTTTGTAGTTAAGAGGAAGCTTTGACCGTTTGTCCAGTAAGTGTTGAAGTAACCAAAAACGGCGGCCAGTTTGTTGGCGTTTTAGTCTTGTATGAGGACTCCATGTTAGGCGTTTTTCAAGATAGAGTCCTAGGTATCGGATCTGTTCAACAGGAACTATTCGAGTGCGATTAAAGGATACTGGGGGGAAGGAAGTCATAGGTTTACGATGAAGGTTAAAGGTTATTTTGTGGGATTTGTTGGAGTTAATTTTTATTCTCCAATTCTGACACCATACTTCAAGGTCTCCGATATGAGATCGGAGAGTGTGTGAGGCAAGAACTGAAAAAGAAAATTAAATTTTAATTATATAAAGCGCGATTATTCATATTATTTTTTATTCCAAATAGACGTATATCGTATTTTATAGATAATAAAATCTCAGTTTGTATTTTCACGTTTATAGGTACGTAAAATCTAGAAGTCAAATGAAACCAAGGCAGTGACTTTTCTTCGAAACTAGTTGTTTTTTTTTTTTGAGAATTTTTATGATTGTGAGAAAAATGAGAATTATTTTTTTGCTACTCGTAATTACTCGTAATTCTTATTTCCATGAATATTAAAACTGAATACCTCAAGTTTTATAGAGGAGGATAATAAACCAAGTTATTTTGACCAGTCTATTTGCTTAGTTAAACTGTCTATAAAATTATACAATAGTTATATAGAAGTAGTAAAAAGAAAAAAAAACACCTAAAGAAAATGATACAGATATCCGTCAATGGAAGAAAAACGTCCCAACACTGATTCATAGCCTTGGATAATAAGTAATTAATTATAGATAAATCAGGAAAATATCTGTGACAAGAATAAGTGATTCCATCAAAGATGAAGAATAATTTTTATGTATACGTAATATTTATAAATATAGATTGACAAATTAGCTGGTTCTTTTCTCTTAAGCTTTTTGATTAAATAGCAACGTTATAAATTTGATATTCTTATAACTTGAAAATAAATAAATAATTGTCTAGTAATTTACAGTTTCTTATTTTGAATTTGTTAACAATTTTAATATATTTCAAACGAGCATCTAGAACATTCTAGGAAATGAATATTTTTTTAAAGTTCAAAAAAATAATACGTGACTGGGTTTCCATAGTAACCGGCGCATAACACTTAAGTTATTTCAAAAACGTGGAAACAAAGTCAAATATGCTCTATCCTTGCTAACTCTGGTTTTAAATTGATGTTATATTTTTTTTTTTTTTATGAGGATTTTATTACTGTACAATAAAGCCTACCTTCGAAAACTTAAGCTTCTTCATTTTTTAAGTACATTGTTAGTATAAAATAATCGAAATTACCCTTATAAAAAACTAGCTGTTGCTCGCGACTTCGTCTGCGTCAATTTCTGTTATCATAGCTATTAAGAAGTTTTTAAAAGAATATATTTTAAAGTACTTCTGCCTAAATTATATTTTTAGTTTTATTTTCTTCTGGCAGAAGAACATAAAGATTTTCTCCGCAACCCGATCTTGACAATGCGTCATATAGTTGGCCGTGTGAAAAGCGGTCTTGACGTAAATCGATTTCTACGTGTTTAAATGTCACCCCTGTGATTTATTAATTGTTACGGCAAAAGATAAATTTAGGAAAATTGAATTCCACATCTTCCACTGATTCTTCAGATTTTCAATGTGATGTTATATTGCTTATAGACTTCCTTGATAAATGGACTATCCAACACAAAAAGAATATTTCAATTCGAACCAGTAGTTTCTGAGATTAGCGCGTTCTAAAAAACAAACTCTTCAGCTTTGTAATATATGTATAGACTATCTGTTGCCCGTAACTGCGTCTGCGTCAATTTCTGTTATTATGATCGCTGGTAAGAAGTTTTTAAAAGAATAAATTTTAAAGTACTCCTGCGTAAATGATATTTTTAGTTTTATTTTTATCTGGCAGAAGAACATACTGATATTCTCTGCAACCCGATCCTGTCATAAATCGATCCCTAATTGTTTAAATGTTTGTCTCTGTGATTTATTAATTGTTATGGCAAAAGACAAATTAACGGGAAATTGAATTATTTTAAAATTAAAAGGTAAATCATTTGTAATAATCGGGATGCGAGGTTGAATTATTTCCCATGTTTTTTTCAGATTATCCACTGTTTCTTCACTCCTATTTGTCGTAGCGTGATGTTATATAGCCTATAGCCTTCCTCGATAAATGCACTATCCACCAAAAAACACCCAGTAGTTTCTGAGATTAGCGCGTTCAAACAAACAAACTCTTCAGCTTTATAATATTAGTATAGAGTAATAAGAGTTTTAACGTGACGTCTAAAAGCCCTCCCGTCCTTAAGCTGACGTGTAAACGAAGCTCGCAAGTAAGGCACGAATTTATATACCACAATAAAAACATTAAAATATGCCACAAGGGATGTATAATGGGATGATAAAAACAAATGATTGTGCTATAAATAATTCGAAAGTATAAAATATGTTTGTTTTACTGTAAACGCCAACTGGTTTTTCCATAGCCTGTGAATAGAATTGAATATCGTTAGAATTTATAAATACAGAAAATCCTTTTTGTAATGTTCTTTTTCAATATATTTTTTGTTTTGTAAAAGCGGTCTAATTGTCTAAAAAAAATGGTAATCTATTGACGAGAGGTCCAGAGAGTAGGGTGGGTGTAGCAGAGTCTCATCCGAGCTCCAATCATAAGGTCACGTTCTGATTGACTAAATATGGCTTCAATATTGCCAGTTTCTGGTGTATTACATCAGTTTGGTTACAATATAATTCAATATTGATGGTTTCGTTTAAGAAGCTATAGTGAATCACACCAAATGAAACCCAAGATACTTCATATTATCATATTATCACCTTTTTGTGATGAGTTGTGGGCTTTGAAAAATGTTATACTTCTCTTTCCCTTTAAAAAATTCTAATTGTTCTGTGAACGAGTGAAAGTGCAACACAACTTCTTCTATCAACTGGTTCAAAACCGGCATATGGTCCTAGGATTTTTAAGTATGTAAAAAGATGGTCCCGAGTCTTTGTGATGTCAGAAACTCGTTAAAGATAACTATTTTAATTAAACCTGGTGAGACAAAACTTGGGACTTCCACTGTAGCACCGCCGATTAGCCACGTTAGCATAAAAGTAACGTTAAACGAATAAACTTATAACATGATAAACGTTATCCAAATATTAATTGACATCGAAATTAAAATTATTATGTAATCCATTCGCATTTATATCCTGTACCTGTACCTCTACATGAAGGGTCTTGGGTTTAGTACTTTTAGAGGTTCGTACTGTTTCTAGGCTAACGGTCGTGCAAGGAGGTGATTAGACCTGGATCACGCTCGACTAACAGATTTTTCCCCAATTTTTGGTACCCACTTTATAGAGGCTGGATGTTCCCCAGGTGGATCTCCATACTCCATACCCATCTTCACTGCAGAATAAAAACATGATAAATAATATTCTGCCTCAGTCGGGATATTCTAACCTGGGACCCGGAGAACATATTTATATCCTAAATAAGAAAATTATACATTAATGCCAAATATGCAATATAAAAATTTGCCAAATGATTATAAACAAATTGTTTCGTTGGTATCCTCTAATGCTTAAAAAAAAATAAAATAAAAGTGAAAAAACAACATGCATTTGCATAGAAATCCTGGTCTTACTCATAAGTTAAGTGTAACAACTATATGTGGCATTTTAATGATATTGGCTGTGTATCCATGGAGCGATATAGTGATGTTTGCTTGCTCCATAGAAACGTAGAGCTCTATTGACTTACGTTTAGAGTCAGGAAGAATCAATTTATCGTGGATTGTTTAATATCGCCAAGAAATTGTATTGAAATAATTATAATTCAGGAAATTATACTTTTGCTTGAGTTCTATAATCCTGCCATACAAAATCGCTAAACGGTAAGTTTATGATTCTCAATACTTTGCGGATTTTTAAATTGTAGATTTGTAATTGTGGAGGCAAAACATTCTTAGATGATCAATAATAGTTGAATTGCATTAGTTCTCAGAATAGCCATAATTCCTAGCGTGACACATGTGGTTGTATGGCTTCCATATTTTTATTTTATTTTCCCTGAGTACTTCTGGCATACGAGTAGGTCAGTTTGCAAGTTCGTGATGGTATCCAACCCATTTTAAGAAATAAATGTATTTTAAATGTAGTTTTTATATAAGTTTTTTTTTTTTTCATATTTTATTAAATATATGTAATTCTTTTAAATTGTGTCTCGGGGTTCAGAAAGGACTATCTCATTATTTAATTATAAAAACTGTTTCGGATTCACCTGTGGTGCAGTGGCTAGCATAGCAGCCTTCTATGTCCAAGGTGCCGGGTTCAAATCCAGCAGATGGCTCTTGGATTTTTTTAAGGGAGTAATAAGTTCTTGGTTACTCAGTATTTTGGATGGGATCTTAAATGGTTGTCCAGACCCTGTGCGATCCGTAAAAGATACCTATCCTAATTAAACCTCTATAGGCAAAATCTAAGACTCCCACTGTAGCATCGTCGTATTAGCAAAAGTCACGTTAAATGAATAAACAAAAATACTGAAAATTATTGCACAATAGTTTATTATTTTCAAATTACAATATTATGGTATATAGTTTACAGGCAATTAACTGACATAAAAAGCAATAAATTAATCAAAGGAAAATGGCCAATCACTACTGCTAATTTCAAAACGCTCCATATCCGCTATTTCTTAACCGATTTCAATCATGCTTTTTTTTGTTTCGTTGGAAATTTAATTCTCAACTACTAGTAACAAAACTGTATTCATAAATTCGTACGGCAGACAGACAGGTGTTTTTTACTCGTTATAATTTTAAACGTAATACCTTAAATTTTGAGGAGAGGTATTTTTTTTTCCGTCGATTACGATTATTGAGAAAAAAAATTATAAAAATGACTACTGTTTCTTGTGACGTAACCTTACCATTTAGTTTTATAACTTTTATAAAAAATTTGGTGCGCGCAACACACGAATTTCACTTACCTCCATTATTTATATCAATTCAAGAATTTTTAAACAAATTTACAAACGAAAATAAATTGTTAAAGAATAGAAACATGTGGTTTGTTAAATAATCTATTATATTATTATTTACGACAATCAGTTTGTTTTATTGGTTTTTCATCACTCTCCGTTAATATTTACTATAGTATAGTATGTATAAGATAATATTTTTTCTAAAATCTTTAGTATTCCAACTTTATATTATTATACATTCTATTCTTAATTTCAAAAGCAAAACCAGACAGAAACTAAATGTTTACACTTATTTATTAAAACCAATATGGACTTACGCTTGCCGAATATACGGACCCGCTAAAAAGACACACATACGAAAAATACAAACCTTTCAATCGCAATTTTTAAGACTAGCAATGAACTCACCACCATATGTATCAAACGATACCCTACACACTGACTTACGTATTCCAACTACAATAAACCACATTCGACTGACTTACAAACGATTTCACGACAAACTAAATGGACATAGAAACAAACTTGTACATAACTCGGCATAGGCTGAAAAGGAGTTGGATGAGGGACCTCCTAGCCTGAAAAAATAGTTTGTTTTTTAATGTCAGGAGGATGCACCACTGGGTACTATCTCCCTCATGCCAACCCATGCTATGTTTATCATATATAACTCATTTGCTGATTGTAACATATACAGGTGCAAATAAAAAATATTAAGTTAAAAAAAAAAAAAATTGCATTAAAAAATATGTTTGTTTCTGGTTTATTTGGATATCGAATATGTTCAACTTATATATTTACCTGTTTTTTAGCAATTCTAATCAGACGATATGGTTAATTTTTTCGAATCTACAAAATTAAAGGTACTTTCGAGGAAGAAATTTTTGAATATCAGACTATTATAATCATATAATATCAGACTATTTCAATCATAATGATATTAAATCCCGTTCAATTTTACATCGACACAGCAAGTTTAACCAAAATCGTTAGAGCCGTTTTTAACAAAATCGTAAAAAGGCGCAAAATGCATGGCATAAAGGGGCTCTTCAGGTTAGCTGATTTTGACTTAAAGTTTTTGTAACGTCTCGGATGTATAGTTGTCTTAAATATGAAATTTCAGTTTCATAGAACTTTTCGTTTACGCGCAGGAGCTAACACACACACAGAAAAAAAACAGACCTTTTTGCGGGACTTGGTCATTTCAGGAGACCCCAAAACATGTATTTCCGTTGAAAACTAGAATTCCAAAATTTTCACGATCACAATACTTTTTAACTATATATTTCATATATAGGTGAGTGATAGTAAAAATAACATATAATGATATAATTTTTTAAAAGCACATTATTTATTGTTATTATCATTACTACGTTTTCTCCTCAACTACTGCTGTATTGATAGTACTTTCAGAACTAAAACTATCGTGTTTTTCGTTTATTTATTATTATTATTATTTTTTTTTTGTATTTCCTCTCTCTGTTTAGGAAATTCAAGTTAATCCATATATTTATTTCAAACGTCTTTATAAATTTTCATATATTTATCAAATTTACTAACCTAAATATTAAATATGTACAATTGGTAGAAGTATTTTGTATTCTATTTTCAACGGAAATATACGTTTTAAGACCCCATGACTTATAACATATGCAGTGTGTATGTTAAGAGACTAAATGTTAGTAATTTTTTTTAATCGATTTCGCTATTTGCATATGGTAAATAACAACATTAACGAAAAATGTATTCAATTAATGTCAACATTAATCAATGCAAAATTATTTAATGCTAATAAGAATATGAAGATTTTGTCCTCTTTTGAGTCGCCCGACTGTGCTGAAATCGACCTAATAAAAATTATTCGAAACGGATTCCTGTCTAATACTATATTTGTTAACATTTTATTTATAATTTCGATAGGAAAATATATATAAAATGTTAACAAATACAGTTTTTTTTTTTTTTAGGGGGAGGGAGCGGCGTGGTCTAGTGGATAGAGAAACTAGTCTGCTGTGCTCCGGATCCTGGGTTCGAATCCCGGCTGTGGCAGAATATTATTTATTCTGTTAATTCAGTCGGGGGGCGACCCTAGGGTATGGAGACCCTCCTGGGGCAGACCCAGCCTCTATAAAGTGGGTACCCAAATTAATTGGGGAAAAACCTGGCGGCTGAGCGTGATTAAGGCCTAATCACCTCATTGCACTGCCGTTGGCCTAGAAACAGTACGAATCTCTATATGTACTGAGCCCAAGACCATTCATGGGTTGTAGTGGTACAGGTTTTTTTTTTTTTTTTTTTTTTTTTTTTTTTTTTTTTTTTGTAGAAATATAAAGGATAGTTATGGAAGCATTTTTTTTAACCGAAGGAGACAAAGTGAAAAATAATATTTGAGATTCAAAACAAATTTCAGGTTCACATATCGTTTAGTTGTTAGGATAATAGTCTTCTGTGCCAATGGCGCAGGTTCAAACCCTGCAGATGTCTTTAGGATTTTTTAAAGGTAATAAAAATCCTTGATTGACAAAATTAAGGATTTCCACTGTACACCGTCTGATTAGTCACAGTAACATAAAATGACGTTAAATGCATTAAAAAAAAAAAATAGTAATAATAATTTCTCGAAATAAAGTTGTAATAATTTCTAGTTCAAGATTATTTTATGAAAACCTCACGTTTTATTTTATAAACGAAATAGCAACTGTTACTTTCACTCATCTATTTGAACTACCATTGAGAAAATATTTTATAATAAATTTATATAATAAATTATTTTATATCTTGAGTAATTGAGAAATTTCTGTCTTACTACTTGAGTAGAAGAACATTTTTACACAAAATTGGGTGGTAAATGAAAGTTTTTTTAATCACGCACGGCATTAATTTATTTTTATTTTTGTTATAGATTTTTTTTTTCAAACCGAACTATTTCTGCGTTACCAAATACAAATGAGCTTTCAACTATTTTATTTTAATGTAATTTCATATTTTAGTATTATTGGATGATGGATGACACTTATGACTTAATGACCCTAAAAAAAAGTTGATCTCTGCATACAATGACTTTATTTTTTATCCAAAGGCGGAAAAAAACAAACTATAAACTATTTAAAAAATTAACATATTTCCAAACAATAGCTAGTTCATTTCGATGGTTGCTTGGTCAGCTGTCAAGGATAACAACTAAATGAAATAACAGTTACATCATAGAATGCTAACCAGTATAGCAGCCAGACAATTCGTATGTTTGCTAAAAAAAAATTTTCTATTTTTCATGAAAATATTTATTTTTATAATATTATGGTGCTTGCGTCACATTAATGGTACTTACCATTCTATAATATGGTTCGAAAAATTGATAAATTATATTAATTTTTACCCCCCAAAAATCAACACTTTAATTCAGGAGTAGTAATTTTATTTGATGGAGAATTGAATAACAAGTAAAACAGCCATTTTCGCGCAATTTTAATGGTTGGAAAATTACAAAAAAAAAAAAAAAAAAATTATTTTCAAGATTTTGCTTAAAAATCTATCTATTTAATTTAACGATGAATACTGTAATAAATACAAATATTTTTCTTCGTGTAATAATATAAATAAATTGTAAAGTATAAATAAATTAATAATAATAGGTCTACCGATACCATTAAATACTGCCTACACAGATTCGTCCAATGATCACCGTTTAAGCCCAAGCCCCCTGGGTCAGAATTAGAGCAATCCAACCATCGACGCTTCGGTCTACCTTTCTGACTTCTACTAGTCTTTTCAGCGAATGAATGAATACCAAATTTTTCGGAATTCTTTCTTTACTGACCCTGACAACTTTCCACGCCCATTTGAGTTTCCGCGATGCTATAAACTCAATTATACTAATAGGATACCAGCTATATTACTAAAACTCTAATTTTCATCTTGCGCCACGATTCCCCTGAAGCAGTTCCCCATCCGGGGACCCGAACGGGGTACTTGTTTACTTCTGGATATTGAGCGTTTTACCTCTGAGGAATCCATGACCGTTAGTAGTATATCGTTTGCTAAAATTTGTATATAGGGCGTTCGTACCTACGTCACAACCTCCAGCAAGCCTGGAGGGTCGATCTCATTGTTGGTCAGTGAGTCCATCGGACTTAGCCGGGAGGAACTTCCAAAGAAATTCCATCTACCCTCCCCAAACCCGCTCCTCATAAATTACCAAGAAAAATTAACAAACCGAGTGTGTCAAAAGCATTCATAGAATTTACTAATTTCATGTTAAATTATATTTAAATGATTATATTACTATATTAAATGTATAGTTTATTGTTTATTAATATACACCGTGGGGATACTTTTCGCTATTAATTTTTACGTCAGGGGCGTCAGATTTTCGTTTCAACACTCATCAACAACACCCTTCTAATTATACAAATTTTTTGCATGGATTTTGCACCTTTTTAAGATTTTGATTAAACTCGCTATATCGATGTAAAATTTAATATCATGAAGGTTCCATTCTGATTGAAATGATGTGACGAAATACCAATATTTTTGTTATTATTTTTTTTTTTTTTTTTGCAGATTTGAAAAATTAGCCATATCCGTTTGGTACATAAAAAACGGATAAATATACAGGCTGATAACCAACTATGAATGAATGAATAAAGCCTTTATTGCAAGGATAACATTTAAAAAAATTATAATATTAACTTTTAGTTCTAAAATAATTTCTAACATAATCAAATATAATTTCTAATATAATCTAATAAAAAGTTATCATATAATTGTGGAAAAGAAAAAAATATATATATATATATATATATATATATATATATATAATATATGTAATATAATATATATATAATGATATTGTGAAAAATAAATACAATAATGCATATAATTATGTTAAATGATAAAAAATAACAACTATTAATTAATGTCCTTGTTGCTTAGAATGTACAATATGTTATCCCACGGCCTCCCTTACGGAGGGTGTTGGTCTAATTCCCCAGGTACCAAACCTACTGGATAGTGGAGTTGGCCATTTCTTTCCAAAGGTTCTTCCATTTACCTTATCTCTCGCTTGTTCGCATCCAATTGTTCGACAACTAGTTCAGGGAACTCTCATCGTCTACATTGTCGACCCCTTCTTCTCTTCAGGTTGTAAGGAATCCATTCTGTGACACTCAGCGACCATCTTCCATCTTGAATCCTGGCCAGATGACCTGCCCATTTCCATTTAATTTTCCTTATTATTTCTTTGATGTCGCCTATCCCAGATTCCTTATGCATAGTAAGGCTTTTGATTTTATCTCTTTTCCTGTAGTGCAAAATGCTTCTCAGGATAGAGTTTTGCCATACCCTTAACCTGGATTCCTCCTTCTTTGTCAATGCCCATGTTTGACATCCATATGTAATTGAAGGGAGAACGCAGCTTTCAAACATTACTTTCTTAGCTTCTAAACTAAAGTTTCCCTTCATTACTTCTTTTAGGAGCCAGTATTTTTTCCATCCCATCGTTATTCTCCTTTGCACTTCTTTTGCCATCCGGTTATGAAAAGATACGAGTTGTCCGAGGTAGACGAATTCGTCCACATACCCTAACGCTACATTATTAATTTTTATTTCCTTCTTTGTACTATTTGTCATTAGTACCGTTTTAGAATAGTTTGGGACCAGACCTGCTTCTGCGCTGTGGATTAGGAGACTTTCTAACATAGTTTTCATCTCTTCAACATTTTCCGAAATCAGTACTATATCATCTACAAATTTCAGATGATTCAGCTTCCTCCCATTAATGTTGCAACCTTTTTCGCTCCAATCCATTTCTCTGAACACTTTCTCCAGAAGTGCTATAAACAAGGATGGTGATAGCGGGTCTCCCTGTCTTACTCCTCTACTTATATGAAAGTTCGGTCCCTTTTTCTCCATTTCAATATAACCTTTATTCCCATAGTACAACCTTCCTATGATTGATATATATTTCTCTGGAAGTCCTAATTGTTTCAATGCCTCAATAATACTACCGTGATAAACACTGTCAAAGGCCTTCCTGAAATCTACAAAACAAAAATACAAAGTAAAATTATACTCTTTACTTTTTTCTATTAACTGATTTACAACTTGCAGATGATCAATCACCGAGAAATTTTTTCTATAGCCAGCTTGTTCTATTGATAGATTTGCAGTAATGTATGGAGCTATTCTTCTGCTGATAACTGAAGTAAATAGCTTGCCTATTGTGGAACAGAGGGATATTGGCCTATAATTATCAATTTTAGATTTATCACCTTTTTTGTGCAATAAAATTATTTTTGCGGTTTTCCACTCCTCTGGAATATAATTCTCTATTAAAATCAAATTAAACACCTTACATAACTCTACAGCTAAAACCTCTCCTCCTGCTAATAAAACTTCATTTCTTATTCCATCCGGTCCTGGTGCTTTTTGAGTTTTTAAATTTGAAATAGCTGCCATAATTTCCGAGCTTAATATTTCTGGAATGTTTTCTCCAGATATCTGTAGTGTTTCTCCGTAATTACAACTGCAATTATAAAGTTGCCTAAAATAATCCGTTGCTATTTCAACAATATCTTTTCTTTTGGTAACCTCTTTACCTGCCTTGTCCTGAAGTGAGTAAAACCATTGTTTGTTGGGAAATAATTCTCTCTTGATTTTCTTACTTGATCTATTGGTCTGAATGATATCCTGTATTATCTTATCTTATCCCATATTGGATAACCAACTATATGTATAACTATAAACTAACTGTATTTTTTTTTTTTTTTTTTTTTTTTTTTTTACATGAGAACAGTAATGTACATGTATACCCCGTTGGACAGCTAATGATTTTAGAAATAGTGTTATCTGATATAGAAAGTAGAATAAGGTAATGAAGAGTAATGAAAAGTGGATAAAACTGAGCGATTGTTGTAGATAATATTATTATAATAAATTATTTAATTAAATATATGTTTTAAATCGAAACTAAATATAATTCTATAACCTTTTTTCAACTCTGACTTTTTTATGTAGAAAAAATAAATTACATTCAGATAAAACATATAGAAAGCGATAGTTAAAAAATAATAGTGTAAATAAAATATAGCTGTAACCACATTGTAAATAAATAATACAAGTAATCCAAATTAAAAAATAATTAATAAATGGCATTTATAATTAGTGAGAAAAAATGAAAATTTTTACTTAAAGTTTTAGAAAAAAATAAATTACATTCAGATAAAACATATAGATTAGTTTTATTGGCTTTCCATCACTATCCGTTAACGTTTACAATAGTATGTATAAGATAATATTTTTTCTAAAATCTTTAGCTTTCCAACGGTATATTATAAATGTATATAACTGTTCTTAAGTTCAAAAACAAAAAATTGCACTTTTATCCTTTAGTTGTTTATCAAAGTCGCTCAACTTGGATATCTACCCGTTATTCATCAATGCTAATAAGATGATGTTCCAAATTTTTTGAAACCTACAAAATTAATGGTACTTAAGGAGAAGAAAATTTAAAATATCGGCATTTAAGCCCTGTCTGACTATTTCAATCGGAATAAAACCTACGATATTAAAGCCATCAAATTTTACATCGATATATAGAGTTTAAACAAAATCGTTAGAGCTGTTTTTGATAAAATCGTAAAAAGGTGCAAAATGCATAATATAAAGTGGCTCATCTGGTTAGCTGATTTTGATGAAAAAGTTTCTGTAACATCTCGTTCGTATAGTTGTCTTAAATATGAAATTTCAGTTCCATAGGACTTTTAGTTTTCGCTCGGGAGTTACCACATACACAGACCTGTTTGCGGGACTTGGTCATGTGGACTCTGGGCACCCTAAAACGTATATTTCCGGTGATAACTAGAATTCGAAAATTGTCACGATCGCAATACTTTCCCTTAATATATATATATATATATATATATATATATATATATATATATATATATATATATATATATCATATATAGGTAAATGAAAGTAAAAACATATGGAAAAACTAAAAAATATTTACTATCATCTAACAGTACAATTGTTATTGTAAGATGGCTTCATAATGGGAACTGAAACAAAAGGTATTTTGAAGTGGTAAGAGAGGTTGCTCGACGGATGTTTGAGGGGAAGAATTCCAAAATCTGGTAGAACGGGCTCGAAAGGAAAGCTCATGTGTTTCAGTTTTTTGGAAAGGGATATAAAGGTCGGACTGTCGGTGTCTAGTTTCTTGTGAATGGATTGAAGGTTTGAACTGCAGAAGATCATCGTATAAATAAGGATGGTGCTGAGAGTTGACGGTTTTGGTATAGGAATGTCACTGACAAAGATTAGCAGTTAAATGACATCGAATTAGCTACTCCAAATTCAACGCACAAATGTTCTCAACAGTACGCTATTTTTTACTCTGTTGTTAATCATTTTAACACTGAATTCAGGAGTAGGCTCATTAGTCTTAAATAATTCCTCAAATTTTTATTTCCTTTCTGAAGATTAAATGTTTTGCCATGTGTAGAATATGAAGGATAAGATAATTCGAGTGGAGGTCATAAAAATATAAAATAGTGAAAAACTAATTATGAAGTTGGGGTCCTTCATCAGCTTGCTTCTTGACTCTTGCCTGGAACCCTGATGAAGACCCGCAACGTGGGGTTTTATTATTTTTATTATATAATACTATTATTTTACTTTGCTGTATCAAAGATGTCTTCATCGTATAATGAGCGGTTTTTCGCATGGCTCTTCGTACTGTAGAAGACACAGTTGTTCATAAACGGTTTTGATTTAGTCTAGTTATTTCACAGGGGATTGAACTATCTCAACCTACATCTTTCACTCAGATAAAATTATTTCGTAAACTCTCTTCGTCGAAACAGGACTTTAGTTTAAAGTTACAATTGTCGGCTTCTTTTTACAGTAAATCTTTCTTAAACCATTTATATTCATAATATGTTTTACTTTCACTTAAATATATAGAAATTAAAAAAAAAAAATTATTCTGGGACTTTGTCCCTTAAGAATAACATGAAATTTACTAGTAAATGTAGCACATCTGGCCAGATAACATTAAATAGGGATAATTGTGTACATGGGTAAAAGAGGTAGAAAAAGAAACTTATATAAATTATGTACGTACCACAACTTTATGTACCAAAGATAAGAAAAAGCATAAAAAAGTAAAGTAAACAAATAGTAAATTGAAAGTAAGAAACAACTAATTTTGAACACGCCAACAAAAAAATAATAATAATAATAATATATACATGTATATATGAAATAAAATAAAAATAAATAAAAAGGTAAACATAGGATATTCATTCCTTATAATGATTGTAATGAAAAATCTAATTTAAAATTAAAGATCAACAAGCGTCAGTTTGGGATAATAGGTGTTGGAAAAGGCGATATTTGAATGTGGATAAGGAAGAAGCATGACGTATATTGGAAGGAATGGAATTCCAGAATGTAATGGAACGGGCAAGAAAGGATCGATGGAATAAGTTCTGTGGGATGGCATATAAAGTTCGGAATGGCGCGATCTTGTTTCAAACAAGTAGAAATAGAAATAGAAAAAAAATAAATATTCTGGGACTTTGTCCCTTAAGAATAACATGAAATTTACAAGTAAATGTAGCACATCTGGCCAGATAACATTAAATAGGCATAATTATGTACATTGTAAAAGAGGTAGAAAAAGAAACTTATATAAATGTATGTACATACACATCTCTATGTACCAAAGATAAGAAATAGCATAAAAAAGTAAAGTAAACAAATTGTAAATTGAAAGTAAGAAACAACTAATTTTGAACACACTAACAAAAATAATAATAATAATATATACATGTATATATGAAATAAAATAAAAATAAATAAAAAGGTAAACATAGGTAACTTATAATGATTATAATAAAAAATCGAATTTAAAATTAAAGATCAACAAGGGTCAGTTTGGGATAATAGGTGTTGGAAAAGGCGATATTTGAATGTGGATAAGGAAGAAGCATGACGTATATTGGAAGGAATGGAATTCCAGAATGTAATGGAACGGGCAAGAAAGGATCGATGGAAGAAGTTCTGTGGGATGGCATATAAAGGTCGGAATGGCGCGATCTTGTTTCAAGCAAGTAGAAATAGAAATAGAAAAAAAAAATTATTCTGGGACTTTTTCCCTTAAGAATAACATGAAATTTACAAGTAAATGTAGCACATCTGGCCAGATAACATTAAATAGGCATAATTATGTACATACCACAACTCTATGTACCAAAGATAAGAAAAAGCATAAAAAGTAAAGTAAACAAATAGTAAATTGAAGTAAGAAACAACTAATTTTGAACACACCAACAAGAAAATAATAATAATATATACATGTATATATGAAATAAAATAAAAATAAATAAAAAGGTAAACATAGGATATTCATTCCTTATAATGATTATAATGAAAATCTAATTTAAAATTAAAGATCAACAAGCGTCAGTTTGGGATAATAGGTGTTGGAAAAGGCGATATTTGAATGTGGATAAGGAAGAAGCATGACGTATATTGGAAGGAATGGAATTCCAGAATGTAATGGAACGGGCAAGAAAGGATCGATGGAATAAGTTCTGTGGGATGGCATATAAAGTTCGGAATGGCGCGATCTTGTTTCAAACAAGTAGAAATAGAAATAGAAAAAAAATAAATATTCTGGACTTTGTCCCTTAAGAATAACATGAAATTTACAAGTAAATGTAGCACATCTGCCAGATAACATTAAATAGGCATAATTATGTACATTGGTAAAAGAGGTAGAAAAAGAAACTTATATAAATGTATGTACATACACATCTCTATGTACCAAAGATAAGAAATAGCATAAAAAAGTAAAGTAAACAAATTGTAAATTGAAAGTAAGAAACAACTAATTTTGAACACACTAACAAAAATAATAATAATAATATATACATGTATATATGAAATAAAATAAAAATAAATAAAAAGGTAAACATAGGTAACTTATAATGATTATAATAAAAAATCGAATTTAAAATTAAAGATCAACAAGGGTCAGTTTGGGATAATAGGTGTTGGAAAAGGCGATATTTGAATGTGGATAAGGAAGAAGCATGACGTATATTGGAAGGAATGGAATTCCAGAATGTAATGGAACGGGCAAGAAAGGATCGATCGAAGAAGTTCTGTGGGATGGCATATAAAGGTCGGAATGGCGCGATCTTGTTTCAAGCAAGTATGAGAAAATGAAATAGAAAAAATAAATGATTCTGGGACTTTTTCCCTTAAGATAAATGAAATTACAAGTATGTTAGCAATCTGGCAGAAACACTTAAATAGGCATAGGTAGGTCACATACACAACTCAGTGTACCAAGATAAAAAAAGCATTAAAAAGTAAAGTTAACAAAGTAAAGTTGAAATGTAAGAACAGAACTAAACTTTGAACACACCACAAGACAAGATAATAATAATGGTTTGAAATAAAAAAATAAAAAAAAGGTAAACATAGGATGTCATTCCTTATAATGATTATAATGAAAAACTAATTCATAATTAAAGATCTACAAGCGTCAGTTTGGGATAATAAGTGTTGGAAAAGCGTATTGGATGTGGGTAGGAAGAACGAATGAGTATATTGGTAAGTCAAATGAATTCCGAATGAAAGGAACGGGCAGAAAGGATCGTGTGGAATGAGTTCTGTGGAGTAGGCATATAAAGTTCGGAATGGCGCGATCTTGTTTCAAACAAGTAGAAATGTAAAAAAAATAATAAATATCTGGTACTTGTCCTTAAGAATAACATTGAATTTAAAGTAAATGTAGCACATCTGACCAGATAACATTAAATGGCATAATTATGTACATTGGGTAAAAGAGTAGAAAAGAAACTTATATAATGTAATGTCATACACATCTCTATGTACCAAAGATAAGAAATAGCATAAAAAAGTAAAGTAAAACAAATTGTAATTGAAAGTAGAAACAATAATTTTTGAACACACTAACAAAAATAATATAATATAATATAACATGAATTTTATGAAATAAAATAAAAATAATAAAAAGGTAAACATAGGTAACTTATAATGATTATAATAAAAAATCGAATTTAAATAATTAAAGATCAACAAGGGTCAGTTTGGGATAATAGGTGTTGGAAAAGAGGCGATATTTGAATGTGGATAAGAAGAAGCATGACGTATATTGGAAGGAATGGAATTCCAGAATGTAATGGAACGGGCAAGAAAGGATCGATCGAAGAAGTTCTGTGGGATGGCATATAAAGGTCGGAATGGCGCGATCTTGTTTCAAGCAAGTGGACTGAGGATTTAAATTGAAGGAGACTGTAGATATAGGAAGGATGCTGGGATTTTATAGTTTAGTAGATAAATGACCCAAGGAAGTACTGTCTGCGTATGGAGGGAAGGAGCCACTTCAACTCGGCATAGCGGTGGGTCACATGAGACGGCCTCGAGGTACCCAAAACAAATCTTAAAAAACAATTCATGAGACGCTTTAAGTTGTTCTCAAGCACCACAGGGAGACCACCGTACACCGCGCAGCAGTAGTCCAAGTGGGGAAAATGAGTGAGGAAACAAGGAGCTTACGGTGTGGATTGTGGAAGAAGGTATCTGGTGCGATGAAAAAACTTCAGGGTACTTATAGATCTACGGGAAATTTGGGCTATAAATTATATAGTAAGGGAAAGTATTGCGATTGTGAAAATTTTCGACGAAAATACATGTTTTAGGGTCTCCTGAGTCCAAATGACCAAGTCCCGAAAAAAGGTCTGTCTGCGTTCGCGCATGCGTGTGTGTGTGTGTGTGTGTTGCAAGTCTAGCGCAAAAACGATAAGTCGTACAATAAGGAAAATTCATTTTTAAGAAAAGTATACGCCCCAGATGTTACAAAAACTTTTTTATCAAAATCGGCTAACCATAACAGGTTTCATTCTGATTAAAATATTCTGACAAGGCTTAAATGCCAATATTTTAAATTTTATTCCTATAAAGTACCTTTAATTTAGTAAATTCTATAAAAAAAAATAACCATATTATCTTGTTACCACTGATGAAAAACAGGTAAATATATTAGTTGAACGAATTCGATATCAAACTAAAGGAGAAAACTGAAAACATATTTTTTTTAATGCAATTTTTGTTTTTTAAAAATAAGAACCATAATATACTGTTGGAATGCTAAAGATTTTAGAAAAAAATAGTATCTTATACACAAGACTGTAAAAGTTAATAAATGATGATGAAAGGCCGATAAAAACTAACTAATTATTTTGGATAATAATATAATCGAGGGGATCACTTGTAGCTGGGTGGCTAGCGTAACAGCCTCCCATGCTAAAGGTCACGGGTTCAAACCCGCAGGTGGTTTCCTAGGATTTTTTAATGGGAGTAAAAAATCCTTAGTTACGCCGTCCTTCGGAGGGTACATTAAAAGGTGGTCCCGAGCCTGTGCGATGTCAGGTACTCGTTAAAGATCCCTATCCTAATAAAACCTGGATAGGCAAAATTTAGGACTCCCACACTGTAGCATCGTCCGATTAGCCATAGTAGCATAAAGTGACGTTAAATAAATAAATAAAATAATAATATAATCGATTTTTTAATAAAACTAAAACACATGTTTTATAGAAATTCAATTATATTAATGCTTTGTTAGTTTAACTCATCTTTACCTCTAACTGTATTTGTAGAATCTTTAATCGATTTTTAACAACATAGATAAATGAAAGTCTTGGGTTGCCCGCACCAGATTTTTTAACATATTATCAATCAGAGAATGAGCTTTGGAACTCCACTGTTCTCTCTATTCTTTCAATAAAAATATAAATGATTACGAATATTTAAAAAAGCACACACTGCCTTCCATTCCTCATCCAATCACTTTATTTCACAAGTCTTTTATCATTTTTTCATACTAGTCGATGTTTCGGGGTTGTTTCCCCATTTTCAAGACTGAAAAAATTTTTTTTTATACTTTCATTAGTGAATAAAATTACATTATTTAAATGTTTGTCTTTGAAAAATTAAGCTCAGCAATTTGTCATAATTATTTTAAAACTAACTAACATTAATTACCTTATTCCTTTTTCATTATACAATTGCTACATCATTTTTCTTTTTTTCTGATGTGGCAATTGTATAATGAAAAAGGAATAAGGTAATTAATGTTTGTTAGTTTTAAAATAATTATGACAAATTGCTGAGCTTAATTTTTCAAAGACAAACATTTAAATAATGTAATTTTATTCACTAGTGAAAGTATAAAAAAATTGTTTCAGTCTTGAAAATGGGGAAAACAACCCCGAAACGTCGACTAGCATGAAAAAATGATAAAAGACTTGTGAAATAAAGTGATTGAATGAGGAATGGAAGACAGTGTGTGCTTTTTTTAAATGTTCATATTAAGAAAACTTCCAAAAAAAATTAAAAAAGAAAAGAAAAGAAATTATTACTTTTTTTATATTTAGATATTTAAATCCCAGTAGTTGTCAAGTCTTACTTTTAAAAATATAATAGTTGACATGAGTTGGAACGAATAGATGACACCAAGAAAATGATTCGACTAAATCATAAAAACTTCATTAAATATAAAATTACATAATTTTTTTTGAGTAATATGATATATAAGTATTATTACTCGTGAGATAGGCCAACTCAAGACCACAGGGATATCATTTAGCCTTGTTTTGGCTTTCTCCATAATTATATAAATATTATATTAATATATACTTTGAGGTGTTCTTCATTGCATTTATTAACGTTATTAGACATTTCACTCACTGATTAAAGTGAGGTGAAAAATATCTACACTTCTTAACATCAATGGTTGTAAGTTGATTTTTATTTCATTTTCATTCTTACTACTTTCAATTACCTATATATGAAATATATAGTAAGGGAAAGTATTGCGATCGTGAAAATTTTCGAATTCCAGTTTTGGAAGTGTCACCTAGAGCCCCCGAGTCCCAATAACTAAGTCCCGAAAAATGTGTGGGGTAAGTCTTGCGCAAAAACAACAAGTCGCACGAAACTGAAATTTATATTTAAGACAACTGTAAGCCTGAGATGTAACAGCAACTTTTCCATCAAAATAGATTACTAGAAGAGCCACTTTATACCAGCATTTTACGCTTTTTTACGATTTGTCAAAAATGGCTTTAATGTCATGTAGGTTTCATTCTGATTGAAATAGTCTGATATGGTTTAATGCCAATATTTAAATTTTCCTCCTCTAAACTACCTTAAATTTCGTATATTTCAAAGATTAAATCTACCATGTTAATGACATTGATGAAGGACGGCTAAGTATACAATTTAGAAGAATTTGATGACCAACTAAAGGATGAAAGAGCATAATAATAATAGGCTTACCGAACCCGAAGGTTCGATGCCGATACCACCTTATTCCGCAGGTTCGCCCAATGATCACCGTTCAAGCCCATACCCCCAAGGTCAGCCTTAACGCAATCCTCCCATCGACGCTTCGGCCTACCTGTCAGTTCAATGTATACCAATTTTCCCGGAATCCGTTCCTCACCGAGCCCGATAACTTTACTCGTTCATTTGAGTCTCCGCGATGCTATCAACTCAATTATATTCATAGGTTATAAGCTCCGCAATTCCGCGTTGTGCAACCTTCTAAACTCCCAGTGGCCTCATCACTCTTCGGACCGAATATTTTACGCAGTGCCTTATTTTCAAAAACTTAAGCCGCTGTTTTTCATCCTCCAAAGTAAGCGGCCACGTTTCACACCCGTAAAGGATCGTCGGAAGAATAATAGTTTTATAAATTCTAACCTTTAAGTTTTTAGACAGAAGTCGCGAGCCAAGTAATTTAGCAACTGAATAATAACACGCATTTCCCGCCTTTAACCGGGACTTTATTTCTTTCTGGATTTCATTTTTTCTTGTTATCAAAGAGCAAAGAGTTATGGAAGAGCAAAACTATTTTTTTATGTAATTTTTAGTTGGTTGATGATTAGAACAGTAATATAGACGTATAATATACATTTGGAAAGAGAAAGATTTTAGAAAAAATATTATCTGATACACAAAGTTGTAAAAGGTAATATAAAATGACGAATAGGGAATAAACTTATTACTGATTATCAATTTAATATAGTTATATTATTTAATCTAAATCATATGTTTCTTACGAAAAGGAATACACGTTTTATTAAAATCAGTACAAAGTATTTTCAAATTTAAATATAGTTAATTGATTTTAAAAGTCGATGTGAGTGAAAGTCGTGTGTTGCCCGCACCAGATTTTTTTTGTTTATTCTACTGCTTCTTATTTTATATTATAATAAGATATTATTGTACTCTTTTGATCATTTTCAGATAATTGTATATATTTAGTGTAATTATTAATATTTTTTTTTTCTTGTTCATTTATGTTATTCGTAAGGAACCTTGTCAATATAGAAACCAAACTTTTTAAATTATTAAACTAAATAATTGTCATTTAACCATTCGCATCGATCTAAATAAAAAAATATTACATTGATTCTTTGCACCTGAAGTTAAAGACTATGGTGCTTGTAATAATTTATTTATTTTTCCTAACTGGTGGTTAAGTTTAAATTTCTATTCCATTTACCAGTAGTTGAGTTGTCTAATAGTTGTCACTAATTGAATGAAACCACCTACCGCGACATTTGTTTTTGGAGGTTCTGATGAAAATAAAAATATTCATTGAGAAACCTCAAACAACGCTCTGATGTTTTAAAAATTTAATCATCAAGAAGAAAATGGCTTATTAAACAAACTTACACCCATGAGAATGTAGGGGGTTATTTATATATATTTAATGGCTTGTTTTTGCTAATATTTAATAATTCAAGTGATACTGCATAAATCCGGAAATTAAACAATTTCCCGGCAAACCATTGTTTCGATATTTTATCACTTACAAAGAGAGCATCCCAAATGTGTCTCATCGATTTTTGATGAAATTTGTTAAAGTAAAGGTGGCTTTACCCTAAATTCCGACGGCAATACTTCCTTGGAACTTACCTCTACCAATCCTTCAAAACCAAAAAAACCCCCTATATTTACAATTTGTTTACCCCACTCTCCTCTGTCCACTCCATCAACACAAGATCCCAACCCTTGAATCTGCTCATTCCATCCCACAAAACTGCTTTCTTTAAGAGATCTTTAGTCATACGTGCATCCTCATTTTGGAATTCCTTGCCCAAGTCGATTCGTACATGCCAATCCTTAACTTCCTTCAAACATCACCTATTTATCCATCTCCTCGAACATCAATCTGCCGTGCCTTTATAAACTTAACTATCTGGCCTCTTTATTTTTATCTCAATTTTCTTTCTTTATTTGTTTTTTTGTTTTGTTTTAATATATTTTATTATTTGGATTTATTTACGGTTGTAATATGACTTTGTGCTTGTATATATTTGTGTATATGTATGTGTGTGCGTGTGTTGTGTGTGTTTGTATATATTTATATATATGCAGATCCATATATATCATAATGTATAATCCATAAAATGCTGTATATAATCTGATAAATTCTACAATACATAGCCAGAAGTAAAATCTTATATTGTACATTTATATTATTCTTAGGGGACTAGCTGTCCCAGAATAAAATTTCTTTTCATTTCATTAAAACTGGACATAAAACGATTAGCATCTGCAAAATATTAGGGACCAGCGCACCCCAAGAGTCACATAAAAAAATGAGAAAGTTTGTGCATGAAAAACACATTTTAATTAATATTTCTGGTTCTAGTGAAAGTAGAAAAATAAGTTTGGTGTCAAAATTACCCTATTTCAAAGCGGAATAATTACAAAAATAAGCCATTTAATTATTTAAATTTCATACATGGTGATAACCCTAAAAATATAAATAATATCATCAAAACAGTACTTTTAATCAGGTTTATATAAAACAGTGCTCAGATTAAGATTTTTTTTTTTTTTTTTTTTTAGGAATGAGGAACACAGTTTTTAAGAAACTTAATTAAAAGTACTGTTTTTGAAGAGATTATTTATATTTTTAGGGTCATTACTAAGCAAATAACTTAAATATTTATATGGATTATTTTTTTTATTGTTCCGCTTAAAAATATGGTAATTTTGACACCAAACTTATTTTTCTACCTTCACTAGAACCAGAAATATTAAACAAAATGTGTTTTTCACGCACAAACTTATCGATTTTTTTATGTGACTCTTGGGGTGCGCTGGCCCCTAATATTTTGCAGATGCTAATCATTTAATGTTTAAAAAAAAAAATAAATAAACCTGTACCTCTACAACCCATGAAGGGCCTTGAGCTCAGTAGAAATTCCCATTATTTCTAGCCAATGTCCTGCAATGAGGCGATAAGGCCTTGATCAGGCTCAGTCACCAGGTTTTTTCCCCAATTTAGTTCCCACTTTAAAGAGGCTGGGTCTGCCCAGGAGGGTCGCCCTCTCCTCCTCCCTCCCCACGGCCGAATTAAGAGAATAAGTATATTCTTTCATTGCCGGGATTCGAACCCAGAACCAAGAGAACTGTAGACAAGCGCTCTATCCACTAGACTACACAATTGTTTAATGTCTAGTCAACAGTAAAATCAGTGAGACACATTTGGGGTCCTCTCCTTATGAGTATATTAAAACATTATATATAATAGTTATTGTTTTAATTGAAAGTTCTTAAGAAAAAAAATATAAGCATTAACAAGTATCAAACAAAAATTTATATATATATTTTTTTTTAAGGTCTAATTCAGAGGAACAGGAACAGTCAACGCCCTCTACAGAAGAAGTTAAGGAATCACAACCACCTAGCCCTTTAACAGATGCTGATTCCCAACCTGCCGAAGGAAATAAATCTGATGAAAAAGTAGCGGAAAATGAGAAATCAGACGCAGACACACAGAATGACAAAACTGAAAGGGAAGACAGCAATTGTTATTGGTATTTCAATATTTTTATTTGTTTTTTTCTTACTACTTTATTATCATTCCATCAATCTAAAGTAATTTATGTTTTTAAAACCTTTACAAAAGCTAAATTTGAGAATGTTAATTCTATAAGGTAGTTTACACTCCACTCCTCTTCTCCCCTTTACACCCTTGTTTAAGTTCATTTATTACATTTATTTATTACTAAAAAAATAGTTATATCAGCATCCCTTTTCTTAAAAGTATTAAGTTGCAATCATATTCCAAAAACCATTTTTTCATTTCTACCACTTTTTAAGTGTGTATGTAAATTTAAAATTCACACATTTATTTATTTATTTACACTCATAAAAAGTTGTTGTTTATTCATTTAACGTCACTTTATGCTGCTGTGGGTAATCCGACGATGTTACAGTGAGTGTCCTAAATTTTACCTATCCAGGTTTAATTATGGTAGAGATCTTTAACAAGTATCTGACATCACACAGGCTCAGCACCACTTTTTTACATACCCTCCGGAGGATGGCATAACTAAGGATTTTTTACTCCCACCTGCAGGTTTGAACCCGCAACCTTCAGCATAGAAGACTATTATGCTAACCACTACTCAGCGACCCCACACCTAAAAAAGTTGAAATTCTTTTATAACTAAACTGGCCTGTCAGCCAACTGGTAGAAACTCAGGAAATATGCATAAGGAGTAATGACCCTTACTCTATAAATTATCATTGAGAATTGCGAGTGTATTCTCCTAGGAGATACGCCAAGGGCCTACAAGACTTGTCGCACAATGAAATAAAAGAATTATAGAAAATTATTATCTGATGCCCATCTTTTTCTTTCTAATATAATCAAATTTCTCTATTTAGAATAGAGGTTAACAAAATTTAAAAAAATTATAGAAATAAAGTTAATTTCTTTCCTTTCTTGGAATTGGTATTTTTACTTAATTGTATATTTCAAGATTTTACAAGTTTCAAATTTTATGTTAGTCTAGTTTTTGCTTTTTATTAACATCTTTGTCCCATAAAAATGTGGTATTTATATCTTAATCCTTTAATTAATTTTTCCAGGGATATTTTCTTATTCTACAACCAATTGTTTGCTGTGTTTCCAGGAAATTGGGAGTATCTCTTAATTTATCATAAAAACTATTCTCCCGAGCTTTCAATATTTATAGATAAATAATTATTAAATTATATAATTCAATATTTAACTCTCTTTATTGATATTAAAAAATATTCCCATAGATATTCAATACACTTAAAATGCGGACTATAAACTTCAGGTTCAAGCATTTTCTAGGTTTCAAGATACAATTATTTCTTCTTATTATTATTAATTACTGCCTTTAAGATGCAAAAGGGATAATCCAATTTTCATCAAATTTGTCTCAACATTTTATGATTTTTTATAAGTTATTCGTTATCATTTTCTGAACATAAAACATTTTTATGGCTATTACTTTTAGTGTTGCATCCGTTTTAAGTCAGCTTTGTGACTGAAAATATATATTGGGAAAATCATTTTAACTCTGCTAATTTTGCAGATATCAAATCAAAACAAACGAAAAATAAAATGAGGATATCCTTTATATTTTTTGTAATCACTACTTATTACCTAAATAATGAAGAAAATGATTTTAAAAAATCCTGAAAATTTATAAAAAAAAAAAAAACAATACTTTTAGCGAGTTAAAAGTTTATAAAGGAAAAAAGGCTCACCTTTGATTATTTTTTTTATTTTATAACTTAGTCAAAGTCCTACTTCCTGTAAACATTTCAATCTTGAAAACGTAGTCCTTTTTTGTTAATGAATTTTAAAAATGGCTTAAATTTATTTTTCACGGTGTTTACACGGAAATATCTCAAAAGGGCCTGAGTGAAAAATTATGAAACTAATACAAATAGCACATATATACGATGAGTATAAGTTAATGGTAAGTATAATGGTCTGGGCGATCTCAAGTGGATTGACCCATTATAGTTTTTCCTCATGGCCTACCATCATTAAATTATAACAACTTTATTCTAATTACATTATTTTATTATATCTATTTGTTTTCCAGTGTGGTTGAATACTATACCTTTACAATTATTACTGTACCTATTTATTAATATATTTCTTTAAATTAAATATGTTTCTAGTTATTTTTTTCATAATTAATAACTATTTTAAATTTATTTGAATTTCGCTGATATAATTTTCTAATATTTCTAGTGGAAAAGAGAGGAATCTGAATATTATAGAACTTCTATGTGCCAATTGTAATAGATGGTTTCACGAATCTTGTATTGGATATCAACTCGGGAAGTTGGTGCCATTTATGTTGAATTATGTCTTCGTTTGTAAAAATTGTTCAAACACTGGTTTAGAGAGTTTTAAAAAAAATCCACCATGTAAGTATTTTTCTCAAAATATGCAGATTCCCTGCAAATTATTTTAATTAGATTTATTTATATTCTTAGTGGTTAATGGAAACAAAAATCAACTCACAATTTTTTTTTAAATTATACTCTTCTTTAAACTTTTCTGGTTAATTTAATCAATACATACCAGAATATGATCCTTTATTAAATTATGATATGTAGATTTACAGATTTTACCTTTAATTTTTTATTTTTTTTTTTTGCTTTTAAAAATAATTTTTTGTTTCTCATATCATTTTTTAATAAAAAAATCATTTGTTTGGAAAATTGTAAACTTATTTTAGCCTTGGTTTTACTTTTTATAAGCTGTAGTCCATTTCCTTTGCTTTCTAAATAAATTAATTTAAATCTGAAAGATCATTTATAACTATTAATAGTTATATTATCCATACTATAGCAATGTTAGTTTAAAACTGTATACTTCAGTTGGACATCTGATAAGCGTTTTAGTCTGCCTTAGAATTGCTCGACACGTATTTAAAAATATACTTTGTCAACCCTTTGTTTAAATTTTCGATATCTTAATCTCAAACAAGAATGATAAATATATTCAGTCGCCTTACATAATATTTGTTGATTTGCAAATTTAGTTTCTTTCTTAAAGCTCTCTCCTCATTCCGAATATTAGGAAATAATAAAATGTAGAAAAGTTTCGATGATTAACTTTTTAAATGAATTTAATGCCTATTTGTATTGTAGCTAGAAAAATAAGATGTGTTAGAAACTGTTGATATGTTTTTGTTGTTTAATGTATATTTGGATACATAGTAGTTAAATAAATAAAAAAATATATAATAATAATGCTGTATTTCAATGATTATTGAAACCAATATTGATTTTTCATTGTTTATTCATGTAACCACACTTTATGCTACTGTGGCTAATCAGACATGTTACAGTGGGAGTCCTAAATATTGCCTATCCAGGTTTAATTAAGATAGGACTCTTGAACGAGTACCTGACATCGCACAGGATCAGGACCACCTTTTTACATTCCCTTCAAAGGATTGCACAACTATGCATTTTTTACTCCCATATAGTCATATTATGTATTCAATTTTTATAAAATTATAATCATACCAATTTTTTGGAGCCTTACTTCATCTAATGAAAATAATTATTAGATCTCCAATTTTTTCATTTTTCCAATTTATTTATCATTTATAAATATATTTTTTTATAATATTTTAAATGAGAGCAATAACATTAATATTTTCATCAGCTTTTTGTATCATATATTTAGATAAGAAAATATGTAAATAATACAAAATAAATGTGTTTAAGTATTTATTTTAATTTTCTTTTATGTTTAACAATTATTTTACTAAATATTTTTAGTGTTTCCTCAAATATGCATCACTGCCATTGCCAACTTGATGCAAACTAGTATTAAAGAAGGTAACCCGAGGATTCAATTTACTAAAGATAAAGACATAATCCCTTTTATTGAATCACACTGGGAAGGTATCACAACTTTTGCTAAAAGAGTGAAGCAATCCATGCACTCTTCTGTAAGTAAGTTGTAAGGTATTCATTTTATTTTATTTATTTATTTATTCATTTAATTTGTTTTTGTTTAAGTTGTAGTTATATCTTTAATTAAGTTTTATTTAATTTAATTATTTTTTTGTTTTATTTATTTATTTATTATTAAATTATTTTTTAATTTATTCATATAATTTTGAAGTTTTATGGTACATCATTGTTTACATTAAAAAACCTTATCCAAATATTGATATCTCTCGTGATATGAATCCCCTGTTATCTGTAGATGCTATGTTTGTATATAGTGTTTTTTAACAGTTAAATAATTAAGGTGTCGTTTTTCTCATTTACTAAGGCTACTTTGTAGTTTTAAATAATAATAATAAAAAAGTTAACTTCTTACGTTTGAGTTTAATAATGTAATTTTTTTTTTTTTAACTTAAATTTTATATTATATTCTGAACATTAAAATATGAATCGTGTTGAAAGTGACTGTAAGCTCATGTAAAAAATTTTTAAAATCTTGTTTCATGCATTATTTCATTAAAATCATAGCTATTTATGACTGATTAAAAGTTATAAGAAAGAAATAACTATGATTATACTAAAATACCCCCTGGTATCTACTTGATTTTTTAGAAGTATTTTTATTAAAAAATAAAATTCTCAAAAATTTTGTATTTAAACTATAAATCTTCTACATCAGCTAAGTTAACGAGCTAAAAAAGATAAATAAAAAAGTTTCAGAATATCAAACTGATGATTTTTACATTAAGTCGGTATTTTTGCAAAATTTTGCGGGAATAAAAACGGAAATTCTCCTGTGACACCCTTTTAAAAGCACAAGTCCCAAAATACATTAAAATAATGAATTAGTACCATGTAAAAATTTTCATGATTAACAAATGAATATAAATATAAAAATCGATCTGACCAAAATTGGGTCGAATTTATATTTGACAGTAATTAAAATTCAATTTTTAATTACAAAATTAAAAACATTGAAGCAATATTAAGTAATTTTCTGCAATTAGGTCATTTATGTAGGTAATTTTTATGCAGGTAAACAGCACTGAACCAACAGGTAAACGTCCGAGGGGTAGACCGAGGCGTAGATGGGAGAATTGTGTTAGGTCTGATCTTGTAGATATGGGTTTTGACGGGGTTCAGAGGAGGGAGGTATGTAGGCAATGATTGTTGGTAGTATCGGCGCCGAACCTTCGGGTTCTCAAAGCCTTATTATTATTATTATTATTATTATTATTTTTATTTCTATTAGTATAAATATTATTACTATTTATTTACTATTAATATTATTATTATTATTACTATTCTTTAAAAATCAATTGTAATATAGAAATTATTTGCATTTATTTATTTATATGATATTTCTTAATATAATTTTCTCGGCATGTTATATAATCATTTTTAATTATCTGCTTGTATCATGTATGTCAGTTTTAAGTTATTTTATGTTATTAATTAAAATTTGCTGTTCAGGAGACACTCCGGATTAGTTGGTGATTGAAGGCTTAAATGTAGTGTTTAAAAATTGCGATCATGTAAAGCAGTGGTTCCCAACAAAATTTTAAATTTTTTTAAATTTTCGCTGACCCCTTCATCCAATCAGTACAATTTTTTAAAATTTAGGGCACAGAGCCCCTAAATTTTAAAAATCCTGCTTTAGAAAACGTTAATATTTAATTTAAATTCAAAGCATACTAAAAAAAACTCCTTCCATGATGTTTAAAACATTTCTAGATTTCGATTAAAAAATAAACAAGTTAGTTGGTAAAAAAAACCCTAAATATTTTCTAAAATTATACAGTATAGTACCTATTCCAAATAATGGATTAACGATTAACCCTTTAGCTTCCGTTGACTACTATAGTAGCTTTGCTTCTCTAGCGTTTCAACTCCATTAGCTATTTTATCAGCTCTGTTTCTAGAGCCATCTAGTGGTCTGGTTGACAATGTGAAGTACGTTTCCTAGACAACAGATATTGTACAGATCCACTTTTGGCTATATAGCAGATTTCTATGCAATTCCGTAATTTGTTTAGGGCCTCTAAGCATCCCATAAATCAATTTCCTATCTGAATCATGTATCTAGGATACTACTGGTTAAACTTTATACTGCATATTTGAAGAATTTTGCATAAATTTGTTAAACTAAAAAAAAATAAAAGGTTTTTAAATCCACCTGTGATGGTCCAATGTCCAGATTAAACAGATTAAAAAGGATGTAGCAAAACCGTAAGGTATTAATGAAAAAAACATAATAGCGGAATCAAAAAGTAGTTGGTCCAGCGGACTACAAGGTAATATATATATTACCAGCCATTCCAGCAAGCCCGCTCTACCTCTGCAGCAGTCGGACGCTAAAGGGTTAAGTGACTGCAGTTGAAATAAATTGTTATGATAACCCAAGTGGTATATGCCAGATTCAGGCTCTAAGAACTGACCAAAATCCGTAAAACATTATTATTATTCTCAGTGAATTATTAAAATTTAGAAATACAATATAGGTAACTATTTACTAACATTTACCATTCGAACTTTAATGAGTGTGCAATGCGTTAGTTATTTATGTTTCAGGCCAAGGCTTTTGAGGATTTTTTATCAAGGTAATTAATACAATTTTCTAAAAGCTTCTCGCAGACCCCCAAGGAGCGGCATGGTCTAGTGGATAGAACGCTAGTCTGCTGTTATCCGGGTCCTGGGTTCGAATCCCGGCTATAACAGAATATTATTTATTCTGTTAAATCAGCCGGGGGGCAGACCAAGCCTCTTTAAAGTGGGTACCCAAATTGGGGAAAAACCTGGTGGCTGAGCGTGATCAAGGCTTGATCACCTCATTGCACAACAGTTGGCCTAGAAACAGTACAAATCTCTATATGTGCTGAGCCCAAGACCCTTCATGAGTTGTAGAGGTACAGGTTTTTTTTTTTTTGTTTTTTCTGGCGGACCACTTAGTTGGGAACCACTAATGTAAAGTATTTCAAGGAGTTTACAGTCTTGGTCATAGAAATTGCCTCATCTATGCTTTACGTTTTTATGGTAATAAATTTGATCCAATCAAATATTTTTTGTTTTTGGTCTGCTTATTTATATCACATGCTTAATAAAATAAAGAAAAAAACAACATATTTCTTAGTTCTTGGTTAGTAGTTTTAACTACTACCAGAACAAAATTTCTAATTATGATGAATTTTAAGCATTTCGCTATTATAAACAATTAACATTGTAAGATTACATGAAGTGGACAATTTTCACAGAAAACAGCACTGACGCGAATCAACAGTGGGCATGGCTTTGAAAATTAATATTATAATATATTTTAGAGAGAACTTTTTTAAGCATTTTTTAAAAACCTGCGGTTATGTTTAATTTTGGAAACATTTTTGTCATTGAGTGTTGCGATTTCTATGACCACAAGTGTATTTATTATTTTACTTCCTTTGAGACTTCAAGTGTCTGTATATAAGAAATTTAATTAATTTTTATAATTAATTGGTTGAGATAACAATCTTTTGTGTTTTATTATTGTTGTCCTGAAAACTGGCGTTACATTTGATACAAACAGATCATTATCTTCTAAATTTAGTATCTCTCTTGAAGTAATTTATTTTATTTGATTATTGATGATTCATTATTAAATGAGTAAATAGAATGAAGTTTGTAGATATGACTAAGCTGATTTATTTTTAGTTGTTTGTGTTTGTTTATTCAATGTTTTTGAATCATTCAACATATGTATGTGTCACTGTCGTTCTGATGTTTTAGGTTTTAAGAGCCCTTGTGAAGGACACGAATGTCTCATTTTTATGCGAAGAGAGTCCTGAAGAAGGGACCGTTTATTCCCTTATCCAACAAGATTTGACTCAAATCAAACCGAATTACGAAGCGATGATAAAACAGGGACAGCTTAAGGTCACTGACATGGGCGTCCAACATGGTAAACAAGGGCTTAAGCATGGTAAATGTTGTATTTATTATTTTTATTTTTTAATATTTGTCATCCCCGTTGAATGGATGTATCTGAAGGAATATCAAAATGAAGTAAGAATGACTAAAAACGTTTTATTTTCATTATTGCTCGAAATGATGAGGTTTTTTTAGTTTTTCTGTGTAGCTGTCATGTGCCTGTCTGATGAGTCTTTGGTAGTTCTAATATTTTTTTTTATTTTGTATCATTTTATCAAGATTCTTAATTTATAAAAATATTAAATGCCATATTTGCTTGAGCCTAAGATAAATATTTTAAACTTTGATTTATAATTTTTAATAATGAACCTTTGTAAAAATTACTCCCTTCTTTCTAAATCCTGAGGTCTTGCATTGTCAAGATATGTAGAATCCGAGTAACAAAAAAAAAAACACCGCCAGTCCGCCATACTGAATAACCAAAAAGCTATTCAATAAAGAATTAAATTCCCGAAAAGAAAAAAAATTGAAATAGGTCAAGAAATAGCAGAGATATAGCATTTTGAATTTAGCAGTGGTGATTGGCCATTTTCCTTTGATTAATTTATCGCCGTACATAAAAGTTAATTGCCTTAACAGCTATATAAAAATTGTTATTCCCTAATATAACTATTTGGAGATAATATACCAATGTGTAATAATTTCCAGCGTTTTTATTATTGTCTCTATCTTCATTTGTTTTCATCGCATGTGTGCTTTATATTTAACCACAGTTATATTTCAATGTATATTTATTTTGTTAAAATGCATGATATTATATAGATTTATACTATGCATTTTTAAAGTAAGATACTTAGTATGTTTTTATTTATTTTCATAAATGACTAATTAAACAATAATTTTTACTAGAAATAGCTTTAGGTAGGTAGGAGAGGGTTTCTAGGGTCATAAATGGCAAGATTATTATGCCTTAAAAATTATATTTAAATAATAATAATCAGATAGTTTCTTACCTTTAAAGCACTAATGAGCAGCAGGGATTTATTTGTTTTATTTTTAATGAAACATTATTCTAGCTTATTATTGACAGTGTAAAAACTTATACTTCTAACTTATCCTCTGAGATACATATTATAGCCTCAGTGGTCCATTAATTTTTTTGTCATATCTGCTATTTTATCTTATATTTATCATATTATTAATCAATGAATCATCTTTATTTTCTTAGTATGATGTTTCATTTGACATCTTAAATTTTTAGTTTGCTTTGTATTAATTACAAAATATATTTTCACGCTCTATTGTTGATCTTTATAAGCAAATACAATTGAGTGAGTAAAAATATTAATCTTTATATTATCCTGATTATTGCATTTTTTATGAATTTCTTCAGTTGAAAAATAATCACTTTAAGATGTTATCAATAATAATGACTATTAAGATAAAGATCAAATGGCTATTGGTTTACTGAGATCGGAAAGGTAAGGATGTTTATATTTTGACGTGGCTAATGTTTATTATTGTGTTTTCTGTCGAACTCTATGGTTAAATTTGACTGCTAAGCATTTATTTATTATGTAAGTAAATTTTGAACGAAACGGTTGATTGTTTTATTCTCTGGAATTCATTTAATTAGATCTTCTTATTTCTTATAGAAAGTGTTTTCTTTTATCACTGATGTAAGTTTTAGATTTGTTAATTATTAACTTAGTGAAGAATTTGTTTTTTTGAATTGAAATCTTCTAAAGGCATCTTTAAATATTTGGTTTCATATTTGTTTTTCTGATTTCTTATTCCTATTAATTGGTTAAAGTGTTTTGAAGCTATTTATCAAGACTTTCTTTATGAATTTTCCTCTAATAATTTAATTTAAATGTATTAGTGGAAAGTGGATGCGTGCACGATGTAGTTTAGGTTTGTGACATAGTTAGATAGTTTGATGAATGATTTGATGTACCACAGTAATATTTGGTATTAATTATAATTATAATTAAGTAGTTTTGGATCAAAACTATCTCAAACACAATTTTTAATGGTTTGGTTTATTTTAATCAATATTTTCTAGGATCATATCTTTACCAAACTATTAATCCCTTCAGCCTTAATTTCCTTCAATTGAAATCCTTATTCCACTCACTTGAAATCAGATCGTGCCATTACGTTTCTACTCACACATAAAACTTTTGATCGTTCCTTTATAATGTCTGCTCCTCAACCCTCTGGAATTCTCTTCATATCCTCCATGCTGCTTCTTTATGCTCATTCAAATCCCAACTTTTCCATCACCTTCTGTCATCTTAAATAGACAATCAGCAATTGTGATATTTCAATTCTAGATATGTAACATCGAATGAATGAAGGTAACTGTTTACTGTCCTGTTTCAATTTTGTTTTAAATTCATTTTATTGAACATAGATTTTTTTCCAGAAGACAAGATTTAGAAGATTTTCTTTTCTTGTTTTCAATTTTTTTGTTAGTTTTTGTTGTTTAATATTTCTCCTTATTTTACCATTGTAAATAATAGTTACTTATGTTTCTTTTTTCTGTTTGCCAGACATATTATATATTTCATTTGTACACAACTGTTATTCCTAAGAGACCCAGTCCCAGAATAATTTTTTTTCTATTCTATTTAAGATTTTTAGCAATAACCTACTTCACTTTTTTTTGGTCAGCCCGATATTGATCAAAATAACCCATACCATTAAAAAGTGTGAAAAATCTGTAAATCAAAAGATAGAGATTGTTAATGAGTACATAGAACATGATAACAAATGTCTTAACATCACAAAAATAATAAATTGTCTAAATTATTGTCATGTTTTTTGTTCAGCTAGTGGAGGTGGTACCATGAGGAGGAATGCGAAAAGAAAAGTGCCTGAGTCAGGGCAGGGGCCTGGCAAGAAGTCGAGAGGTGACGTCTCCCTCCCGAAGCTGCCTGCTCATGGATATCCGATGGAACATCCATACAACAAGGATGGTTACCGTTATATACTTGCCGAACCAGATCCCCATGCCCCTTTTAGGCAGGTACTGTTAACTGGAAAAAAATCAAAATCTCATTATTTCATGTATGAATAGACTCTTATTAGTCTTAAATGAGCATAATTATTGTAGGAATTCGATGAGAGCAGCGATTGGGCTGGTAAACCCATTCCTGGATGGCTCTACAGGACCCTAGTACCTGGCACTGTTCTTCTTGCTCTTCACGACAGAGCTCCTCAATTAAGGGTTTCAGAAGATAGGCTTTCAGTCACGGGAGACAAGGGTTACTGTATGGTCAGAGCAACACACTGTAAGTATACTTACTCATTAATTTTTTCTCACTATTTAGATAGTTATTTTAATTAAGCTTATTTGGTTACGGGGCCACCTGTGTTGTAGTTGCCCTAGTATAACGCCCTTCTATGACCAAGGTTCATGCCTGACAGATGGCTCTAGTATTTTTTAAAGGAAGTTAAAATCCTTGGTTATGCTGTCCTTCGGATGGTGCATAAAATTGTGATCCCAAGCCTATATGATTAAATCTGGTTAGAAAAATTTAGGACTCCTGCCTCATCGTCTGATCAGCCACACAAGCATAAAGTGATGTTTAATGAATTAACAATAAAACTTGTTTGGTTGTAGGAAGTTGTGGGATGGGGTGTCCAAGTATATTAGGGCATGTCGCTATGTATCCGATGACCTAATACTTGGAATAAAATAATTACGAGTTCGCGACTCATTGCAGGGAGGTGTTTAACTCAGCATTAATCAAGATTTTCAACTTGGTTTAATTTAAAGTACATATTGGGTTTCTTCCACTTAACATCAACCTTTATATTACATGTTTATTAGTTTTAACAAAATTAATTTCATTTAAATCTTTTTCAATTTATTATTACAAGATTGGTTTTTATTTTATTTGTTCAGCATCTCGTGCATCAGTACCAGATATATTCATTTTGTATTAGAAAGTCAATTAATATTAGAGGAGGGAGGGGTGTTATAATAATATAAGAAAATAAAAAAATGTAAGAATAAAAAAAAAAATTTATATATATATATATATATATATATATTATATATATATATATTATAAGAAGTTATGTTATGATCGATCCTTATATTATACCTATTACTTTTGTTTGTTAATTCTTTTATTTTCATACTTTAGTCTATGAAACTAAACCCAGCCTATAATTTTCTGTAATGTTATTCAAAAGAGCTTGGCCCTTAATGAGTTATTAATTTTGGTTTATTATTTTTAATATTGAAAATTTGTAAACTTTTTTGAAAAAAAAAAAAAATAATAATAACCCCTCCCTCAAAATTTGAGGTCTTACGTTTCAAGATATGTCCACGGCTTTTCTCCTATTCTGTTTGACCAATTTTTATGAAATCGACAAATGGAAAATAATAAGAAGATATATACATATTTCATCCATCAATATGCCAAATGGATCTCATTCTGTCTCTATCGGTATGCTTAAGCATTAAGTTAAACAGTAATGATTGAAAAAAATTCAGTTTTCCTGTATTATTTTCAGGTGTCAGTAAAGGGACTTGGTATTATGAAGTGACAGTCGATGACATGAAAGATGGGTCTGCTTCTAGGTTGGGTTGGTGCCAAGAATATGCAAACCTTCAAGCACCTCTTGGTTACGATAAATTTGGTTATGCTTGGAGATCCAGGTGAGTTGTTGAATATTATGTCAACACTAGTGATGATATTGTTCAATAAGTTGGAAAGATATGAAGTTGACATTAATTAGTTTAAAGTACATTGTAATTTAGTAATATTTGTTTGTTTCTGAATACATATTCTCTGACTTTTTCTGATTCATTCAGGCCAATAATCACATGTATGATTTCTAGCTATCTTTTAGCGCTTACAACTAATGATCTTAATTGTTAATTTATGCTTAGAAGCACTTTGTCAAAGGAAGAAACAACGCCAAGATATTAAAAATCTATTACATTGATTCATGATATTTGGGATTATTCGTTCTTTTAAAAATGCTTGATGTATAACTGTGCACTATGATAAAAACAAATAGTGTAACTTTTCATTATTTTTTCTAGAAAAGGGACCAGATTTCATGAATCTCGGGGCAAGCATTACAGTGATGGCTATGGAGAAGGAGATACTCTTGGTTTCTTAATTCACCTGCCTTATGATGAAAATAAATCATATATTCCTGTCACATATAAAGACAAGGTATATTATTTTATAACTTCTGTATATTTTTTTTATTTTAAATAATTCATATCTCTCATAAGTATCTTTTTTTGATTAAAATTATAATATTGTGCTAGAATTGTTTTTTAATCTTTGTTGCATGGGAACATTATTATTATGTAACATTTACTGAACGATATGTTCAATCGGTCAGTATCTCACAATGTAAAGTTATCATAACAAAATAAAGTAATCTCAATAAAATTTATTGATTCTAAGAATAAAGTTTCGTAGGGAGTGATGACCCTACACTAAAAATAGCATTGTGAGGCGTGAGTGTAAACTCGCAGGAGTTTACACCGCGAGGCCCAGGGCCTACACGGCCTGTCGCACCACTGAAAGAAAGAAGAATAAAGTTATTTTCTATTATTTATTATATTAAAAACTGTTGGAGAAGATGCAATGTAAATTTTGAAGAGTAGCCCTAATTGAAAATCTACTAACATGATAAGCTTTACCATTACTTAAAACTAGTAATGGAAGTGTAGAAGTTATCAAAGTTATATTCTATCGTATTGAAGGTTTAGCGTATTGCTGATAATTTAATAATGTACACAGTTTCTTTAGTTGGTTTGCCAATGCACTTAAAATAAATTTATAATTGGAAAAATAATGAATAATTAAACTGACAATGTTAATTGAAAATTTGGAGAAATTAAATTTATATAAAAATCAATGTTGCATCACATAGGCAAACCAACTTTACATAACCTCTGTGACGTCATGTGACACCGCTGCTACAAAGGAAACATTAAAGAAGAAAACACACACAGGCATGTTCTTTGTTAGAGGATTAATCTGTTAATTTTGTCAGCCAATGGCTGAGCAATGTTGATGATCCACTCCTTATTGCTTAAGGATCCAACCTATGTCTCAAGTTATGTAACTTCCGATAATTCAAATTAAAAGTCGTATTACAATGGATTAAAAAATAAATACAATCCTAAAGGTTTTAAAAGATTTTATGCGAACATTAAATGATAAATATAAATAATTAAAAAAGCTATAAGGTTCTTAATTTTTATTTTTGCTTTTAGCCTCTTGTAAAATTCAAAAGCCATTTATACTATGAAGAAAAGGATAGAGTCGCAGAGTTCCTAAAAAATTTGACTGTACTGCCAGGAAGTAAAATTGTGTTTTTCAAAAACGGAGTCTGCCAAGGAGATGCTTTCCTTGACGTTTATGGTGGTTCCTATTACCCTGCTATCTCATTGCATAAAAACGCTACGGTTACCATCAATTTTGGACCACATTTCAAATATCCTCCTAGTGATGAAGAATTTTCATACAAAGGAGTAAGTTTTTTAATTTTATCTTTCTATGTTTATCTCAACGCACTAACTTGTCATAGGTTATTTGCATCTGAAGAAAACTTGAAGAAATATCAAAATGGCATCTGTACTCATGTATATTGACATATATTTTTTTTAATTATTTTATTTTTAATATTTACAACTGTATTGGTTAATACAAGAAGTAAATGAGCTATGAGATAAAATACATGAGAAACTGCTCATTGGCAGCACTCTAGTTGGTAATCTAATCTAGAAGGTCTCGAGGCATCTTCTTTTCAGACGCCTCGGAGGATTGTCAGGAATGATAGAGGAGGCAAGGATTAAAACTAGTGGGTTACAGTGGGGGTGGAGTTTGACATGAAAAGATTGATACCTGGTCCGAGTCCAACCTGCTACATATGGAACATAAAGGTCTTTGTGGATGAGTTGATTCGTGTCAAAGTAAGGAGCATTGACGATTTTTCAAAGGATTTTGGATTGTAAGGATTAAAGACGGGAAGAATTTGATGGTTTAGTAGAGCCCCAAAGCTCAACACTCTAAGTCCAGATCATGTAGAATCACCGTATCATGTAGATGAGCCTTTTGTAGATAGGTGGAAGGTTAGGGCGTCTGTCTAGTAAGTGTTGGAGTAACCGAAAGCGGCGAGCAGTTTCTTGTTGTTTCAGTCTTGTGTGCGGCTACTTCATTATACTAACTGTAAACTATGCAAAGAAATTATAATTTTATTATCTAGACAAAAGGGTTGTTATATTACAATGTCATTAGGGAGGGTGTTGCCGCTTCTCAGACTATCTGAACTAGCACAAGCTTAAAATAATATGGCAGCATAAACTAGATTCACTCTGCTATGTATATGGCTGACTGTTATTCTAAGTTAGCGTTGGTTCTAAGAACTTGCATAGAGTACTCTGCTCAATTTTTTATCTGTATCTGATTGGATGCTTTTCAAAGATATCATGTTTACCATATCTCCTATTGTATCAGGTGGCACACTAGGGGATAAATTAATTAGGAGTACTGAATTGATTTTAAATTACATATATATTTGTTGTTTATTTATTTAACATCACTTTATGCTACTATGGCTAATCGGACGATGCTACAGTGGGAGTCCTAAATTTTGCCTATCTAGGTTTTATTAGGATAGGGGTCTTTAACGAGTACCTGACATCAAACAGGCTCGGGACAACCTTTTAATGTCCCCTTTGAAGGAGGGCATAACTAAGGATTTTTTACTCTCATTAAACAAAATCCTAGGACCTTTGCCATAGGAGGCTGTTATGCTAACCACCCACCTACAAGTGATCCCACATATATATTTAAATAATAACACATTTTTACGTATAACTTGTAATGGTAACCGCTACTTTTGTCACACAATATTATATTGAGAGGTACCTGATATGGAGGTAGTTCTTATGTAATTTTTTCCAAGCTGCACTCCATCTCCAGCCTCTCACAACTTGACTCGATGTTCCTCTCTATTGCTCGACCCAGACTGACCCTATTCCTGGCTGGACTCCAACTGATCCAAGTATTTTCTTCCAAATTTTCACTTAATTCCTTTTTCTCTGTTCTCACCTCATCTTCTCAATTATAATATTTCTTTTGTCTTATTGGTTATGGTAACACTGGAGGATGTGGCTGATATCTAGGAAGCACCCCAGAAGGGGGGTGGGACTAGTTGGGCAGCCTATTTGAAAATTTACTATTATAGAATACTAGTAGTCTTTGGCCTCAGGTTGAGAAGGTCACAAGGCCTAACCTCTCATTGACTTCCACGTCTTCAGTTATGGGGGTCTTAGTAAGCTATCTTACCAGGTGTTTCAGCTTTTGCTGACAATGGGAGAAAACAGTGACATTTAAGCAGTTATGGGAAGAATATATTTATATAAATTTGTGCCATTTCAGCGTTTTTATTAATTCATTAATATTAGTACCGTATGGGCCCAATCATTACAATAAGTTTCAAAAGGCTCATTGACATGACTATAATACTGAGCTTTGAGATTGAGATTAAACTTGAGACTTAGCTTCCTCTCTCATCCGATCCTTTCCAATCCAAAATCCACAACTAAAATTCTCGAGGCCTCTTAATTTATAATGAATACAATTGTCCATAATACACTTAATGTTCCAAATGTTGTTGATTCCCACTCTCTAGTTTCTAACGTTACTTTATCTCTCATTCTTAATATGATCTCTGTAGTCAAAAAAGGTGGCCTTCAGACCTTATATTCAGAACTGTCATTAGAGTGCTACCAATAGATAGTTTCTTTACATATCTGTGTCCAGTCATAACTCATATTTACTTGTATTCTTAAGCTTTTATAGTTTTAATTTAAATCAGCATAACTAAAACAAATATTTATTATTTTTTTAGTTGCACTTAAAATCAGAAGAAGCAATATGTGAGCAGACAATGGCTGACATCTTGTACCTAACTGAGAATGATGGAAAGTTACGATTAGATACTTACTATGTATAGCTAGAGTAAAGCCACATTAAGATAATGTGGCTTTATTGGCTGATAATTTGTTCATATTGCACAAATTATGCCATCTATGTTCAACTCTTCAAAAGATTTATTTTATTTTATAAAGATGTAATTTAATTTTTTTATTTAAAATAAAATCACTTTTATGTGTCACGATTTCTGTAAAAGTTTATAAAATTGTTTTTGAATTTTGATATGGTTTTCATTATGATTATTTTTTCAACAGTTATATTTATTGATGTTGATGTTATTTATGAAATATATTTGTAAATAGGAAAATAATGTGGAAATAAGGGAAAATTCACCCTCTCTGACAAAACAAAATTGAATATAGAGATTAGATGTACAGTTATGTATCTATTTACATTAAGTGTACTTTGTAAAACTATTTTTTGTAATTTTTAAAGGTGTCTTACATTTTAGAATTGATCAGTCGTTTAATCTACCTTCATCTTTCCTATGACAGTTATTTATTTTGAACGTATTCTGAGATTTTAATAAATAAAAAAATGGTCACCTTTCATAATTTAGATGTACATGTTATTTATTATGTAGTACTATTATGTACATTTTGTAATTTAATAGATGCTGTGCAAGGGGAAGTGTCAAAATTTCTGAGTGGAAGTAACTTATATGTAAATATATTTTTAAGACATTATCTTTTAACTCGTAAATATTGGTTTCATCCTAATCCTTAATATAGTAAAAACACACACAAAAAAAACTTAGAAATCATTCATTAAACTAATACTTGAGGTGCTGAGCTGTAAAACATCAGTTCATTATTTATTCAAGACATTTGCTGACTATTCTTTGCTACATAAATAATGGAAGACAATATTATTTCTCAACTTAATACAGAGAGATCCTATGCTTTTTATTATATGTATATATATAGCCTGCATGAAACTTGCACTTATATAATATATTTATAAGCTAAATAGATTAGGTGACACTGAAGCCAGTAAACAATTTTATTACAGTAATCTCATTTTTTTTTTTATGCACGGAAATAATATAAAGCTTAGACAATATGGGGACCCTTCAGCAGTGTATCAGTGCATACAACAAAATCAGGTTTACTGCGATGGGTCTCTTATTGGTTACTTTTCTAGGGCTGTTATTGAAGGAACTCAATAAATAAACCACATAGTATAGTTTGGCAAAAATTGCGAGTAACCTAACCATGTGTATGAAATGATATATAGATATAGAAAAAACAAAAACTGGTGCGCTCAACACACGACTTTCACTTACCTTTGTTGTTGAAATCAATTGAAGAATTTTTAAATACATCTAGAGATAAAAATAAATTGTTAAAGAATTAACTAAATTGAATTTCATTAGAAACACGTGTTTTATTAAATAATCTTTTATATTTTTATCTACAAAATCAATTAGTTTTATCGGCTTTTCATCACTCTCCATTGCCCTTTACAATTCCGTGTAGCAGATAATATTTTTTACTAAAATCTTTAGCTATCCAACAGTATATTATACATCTATATTACTATTCTTGTGTTCGAAAACTCAAAAATTGCATAAAAAATATTTTTTGCACTTTTCTCCATTAGTTTTTTATAAAATTCTCCCAACTTTCATATTTAGCTGTTATTTATCTATGCTAATAAGATTATGTACCTAATTTGTTGAAATATACAAAATTACATGTACTTCAGAGGAAGAAATTTTAAAATATCTGCATTTAAGCCCAGTCAGACTATTTCAATCAGAATGAAACTAACATGATATTAAAACCCATTAAATTTTACATCAATATAAATAGTTTAATCCAAATCGTTAGAGCCAGTTTTGAGGAACTCGTAAAAAGGTACAAAATGCATGGTATAAAGTGGCTCTTCTGGTTAGTTGATTTTAATGAAAAAGTTGCTGCATGTATTTCCGTCGAAAACTGGAATTTGAAAATTTTCACGATCGCAATACTTTCCCTTACGATATATTTTATATATAGGTAAGTGAAAGTAATAATAGTGCAAATAAACTAACAATTTCTAAGACGGCGAAAAATCTTCAAAATAAAAATATTTTATTTGATAATGGACCTATGATAATCCGAAACATTGTAAGTTATATCCTGGAAGGAAAATTATCAAGTTGATAAATTTGCCTAAAATATTAAATAAACCATCTGCAGAAAAATACTTGTCAGACCTCCTACCATAATCAGTAGTCTAGAAACAGCACTTTACTACCAAGTTCCAAACCCAAAGCCTTTCATGGTTTTTAATAGTACATATTTTTTTTAAAACATTATCTAAAGTTTACAACATTAATAGCAAAATATTTTTATTAAAAATCCACTCCAATTTATTTGAATATTTATCTAGTCAACATTCATTTGATATACTCACTTCTCTTCCTTTACTTTGTCATTTATTGATAAAATAGAAGAGAAACTAATTTCCATTTTAAATTTAGAAAATTGATTATTATGTACCTTAATGAATAACAAATGAGATTTATATTTTAACATTAACTGGGCAGTGATAGAAAAAATAATTACTTTAAAGTCTATTATGTGAGTTCTGAGACATTTGTAACTTAATTGACTTTTATTTAAAAACAAATTGGTTCTTTACACTTTACATAATTTGTCTATTCTGTTTATAAATAAAAATTGAGTTTTTTTTATTGTGTTGCTGTGGCAGGACAGTCAGTACTTTTTGAAATTTCTTAATTATTATAACAATACTCACATTAAAAAAAAAAAAAAAAAACTGCCTCCATTCCATAGGGTCATTGATTTAATATGAATATTATACTAAAATATAAGAATTTCTTTCTTTCATATAACAGAACATTTTCACTACTGTATTTTAGGTATCTTCTAGGGTTCCCGATAAATTTAATTTTTGGCATGTTGCTTCAAATAGGGAAGCCTAACCCACTGGGAATCAAGAAGTCATGGATGTCAGGATTACGCTTAGGATCTTTTGGCCTACTGGAAGGAGGTTAAAACGTCGGGAGTTGAATGCAGACTGCAAATTCCGTCGTCAAGAATTTGTGGTTCTCGAACCCCATTGTTGGTTCTTGGTGTTAAAGTCTGCACCAGAATGAAGCATTTTGCAGTATATGTTTAACTTTTTGTAACGCATTTTCACATTATTCGCACATTGGAGGAGGTAACTATAAGTGAATTTGGCTGGCAGTGTCCAATTTAAAGTGGACTAAAATGGTTTCTTCCGTTCTTGAAATCTTTGTACTGATAGTCCACTTTTAGCAGTGTTGTTTGATATCAAACAACTTGGATTGGTTTGTACTCCACCTTCTTTCCCTGTTTATAAAGAGAAATTCTTTAGTTGAATTATTCAATCTTCTAATGTGACTAATGTTGTTTCTAGTATTTTGCCTGGTCTAGCTAAGTAGTCTTCTTCATTGCCCACAATTTAGTTAGTGATCCATGGATTGTCTATGGCTTTAATAATGCTTCTGGACTCAGCTGCTATGATTTAATTTTTCGTCTTAGAAATAGCGACCCAATGGAAAGCTTTCAACAAAATGGCTATTTCTTTCCAGTTGAGAACAGAGTTCATTCCTTTGGTAAACTGAATAAAAGTTTACATTGGTTAATTTTTATCGTACAGCCTACACTATTTTCCATTTTGGACCCATCAAAGTGTATCACAATGAAACTGATATATCTTTCCCTAGGAGTTTTTGGAAGGAACTTCCCACTTCTAACGGACATTCTAAAGAATATCTGTTCTTTTCATCTATGACCGGTCTAACCTTCTTTTATCGAGCTATTTCCATATCAGGTTAGGGTCTTGTGGTTACTGTCATATTTATATCACTTAGTGATCTGTGGACTTCATGTTTGAATGTACTGATTTCTATTTAGACCAAAATTTTCTGTATTTTCCATGTAGTAATGTGTATTTAGAGGATGATGGTGATGATAATTTCAAATTATAGAAATAATTAAAGGTTGAGTATTCCCATCACATTTATAAGGAGGGTTCTCTTGACTCAGAATAAACACTTTCGACTATAGAAAATCGGAAAGCTTCATTATTTTATTCTGTATTGTGTACAAAGTCCAACATCCTAAGTTTCTTTTTACTACCTATCCCATAGATCTGGGTTTCGACTATAGAAAATCGGAAAGCTTCATTATTTTATTCTGTATTGTGTACAAAGTCCTAGCATCCTAAGTTTCTTTTTACTACCTATCCCATAGATCTGGGTTTCGACTATAGAAAATCGGAAAGCTTCATTATTTTATTCTGTATTGTGTACAAAGTCCAGCATCCTAAGTTTCTTTTTACTACCTATCCCATAGATCTGGGTCCTTACGGAATCAAGTTTGCTCCTTATAACATTCTGATATAGTTTAAGGAGAGTGAATGTCTACTCCCCAGTTAAAATGAGAAATACACTTCGGAATAATTACTCTCTTCATGCATTAATTTTTTGAAATATTTTATATGTGGTATCCAGCTGAGTCTTTCATCTAGTATCATCCCCAAGTACACATATTTTGACCAATTTCCTATTTTTTTTTTAACGCATCCCACACTTTAATTGTCTGTACAATAGCAACAATTTATTTATCAGAAAATCAGTAAAGGAAGAGTAGTTAATGGTATGATTTTTTCATTCAAAACTTAAGTAATGACATAAAGGGTGATTATTAAATAAACAAAAATCATAATTCCAAGAGTTATTTTGGGTCCTTTCGCTAAATCAAAATCAAGTATTTTATTGGAAGGAATTAGACCGGGTGGCGGTCATTAAATGAAACAACTAAATAGTTGAAACTATTTAGTTGTTTCATTTAATGACGCCACCCGGACTAATTCCTTCCAGTAATTCTCAACGGTCAACTAATTACATCCACAAGTATTTTATTATTTTATACTAAAGTAATAGTGAATTATTTAGTATAACTACACGTTCATTTATTGTCACAGGAATTAAACAATAATAAATTGAATTGAAAACCTATGTCAGTTGACTACCCATCAAATAAATATTCACAATTAAACTAAACCCTTAACGATAATAGGGTTCCAAAACTCGAAGAATTAATCTTTTATGATTGAAAAGAAACAACTAAACCCAAGTTATGCTAACAGATCTTTAAATTATAATTATTTATAGACTTAATTAATTATATTGTTATATTACTATAATAAGCTCTCTTAACTCCTTTATTCCTTGGAAATGTATTAGTTTTCAGTAAAATTTAAAAATAAAAACATAATTAACAACACAGTAACATTAATATATACCAGTTCCCTTAGAAAATATAGGAAACTAAGAATATTTCTAGCTCTTATCAAAACACTGTACTTCTCCAGTAGCACTTCGCGACTTGAAATGAACCTTGATCATTTCCAAGTTCTTTGACTGATAGATTCCATGGAATATTATCTAATAAGTAATTAAACATAGATTGAACCAATAGGTGTGGAGCCTGGTAATTAATATGTGATTTTAAGAAGCATAGCATGATAATGGAGTAATAAAAGGTCTTTATGATTTAAGTCAGGAAGATTTCCTGTTAAAAGTTTTCAAAATAACAAGATAAACAAGTGTTATCAATACACCATACATGACATACGAAATTGCAAGGGGTTGACAGGTAAAACAACTGAGTAATGCATGACTAAATATATTTAAATAAAAGTATTATTTTACAGTTACATTGCTAAATTGATAAGAAATTTTTTTTACATATATATGAAATATAATGTTATCCATTACCAGATTCTATTAGCAAATAGATTTATAAGTTGATGAAACTATTAAAAATGATTAAAATACAATGTACTTTAAACAGAATTTAATCCCATATAACATGCATGACCACTATATTACAATGATAAGACTCCCACCATTTATATACATTTCACATTAAATAAATTTCTTATTTACAAAATCTAAATTGTCAAGCTGTTTACTTTCGTTGACAGTACCTTTAAACAACTTGAAACTGATTAAAATAAACATCATATCAGCAACGAAATCGATTGATTTGTTTAAACATAACACTATACAAGATAACTCAAAAATCACATAAAATAATTCAGATTACTGTTTCGGTGGATCAGTAATAGGTCTTTTGAAGAGAAGAATATGAGGTTCTGGAGAATGGGTCATATAATGAATCCATCCAGGGCTCTGTGTGACTCCAATGCTTCTCCACTCCTTTTCTGTCATTAATCTATTTTTTGGAATCAAGTTGACCATGTCTTTCGGAAGCACCACATGTCTGTACTCGAAATTGTCATCACTGTATCTTTCCGAGTAATATATCTGCTTGTGAGACATTCTGAAACGGTTGCAGGCAAATCTACCCAAATCCAACAAAAGAGAACTTGAACGAAAATGGAGGGAACAGGTCGCTAACGGTTTACTAGTCAATGGTGTCTTGATTTCAAAATAATGAATATAAATATACTCCTCTAGTTAACATTATATTGATCAAACTACTGATTAATAGTTATAAAAATTATGTTTTAAATAATTCAAAGCCAGTATAAGGATTAGTTGTAATGTTTTTTTCTTACATATTTGTTCGTTTAGTATCTGATAATATAACCTGACCTGACAAGGTTATATTATCTTTTTCAATAATTTACAATATCCATCAATAAATTTTACAGTTTCTTTAATATTTGTTTATCAACAAATTTTTCTTTTGCTCATTTTTTTTTAATATTGCGAAATTAATCAATTATTATTAAAATAATGGATTATTTATAAGATAATGACAGTATATTTTTTTAAAAATATATATTATCAATATCCTCTTTGAATGAATATTTAAATGAAATCTGATATATTTGTTAATCTTGCTATTTATATTAATTTTAAAGATTTATTTGTTTTAAAGTTAATTATATATTTTATGTGGTATTTAAAGAAAGTTTTTAAATAAATAACAAAACTTTAGGTTTTAGTATAAACTTGTATTTTTGAGATTTGAAATTTAAAAGGCTCTTACTTATTTTAGAACTCCATTTATTATTTTTGGAACTAATGCGAATGTTCTATATATGATAACCATCAAATAAGACCACTAGAAGAAACATTTTTTTAGCTTTTTCTTTTAAACTTCATTAAGCAAAATGCTTCCTATTCCTTTTTCAATTACCCACATAATTGATCTTGTTTAATATAACACCACAAGTGCTCTACTTAATAAACAAAACAAAAAATCAATGACTTCTTTCTCCCTACATTTCTTTAAATCGAAGAATACTGTGCATGATAATTGCTTTATTATTTATTTTGTATTTATTATTCCAGCAAGCAGCGTACAACAAACTGCCCCAAACAAAAAGCGCATAAGCCCTTAGCTATTCATTACTAACATCGTCCAAGATTATGTGTTTATTTCCTTTATATTCCTGCTTTCTCCTCTTATCCTTTCTAATTACAGAAATACTTTATAAGAAATATAGGTTTTGGCCATGGACAATGACTAAAAATATTTTATTTAATAATGTTTTTAAGAAATAGTGTCTGGAATGAACATAAGGATGCAATTTTTTGATTGATGTTTAGTTAAAAACATATGTGGAAGTATTTATGAAGGTATATTTAACTGTAAAATGTTTTGTATTAATCCTTTAATTGTTATACATCTCAAAACGTAGTAATATTCCTTCTGACAACTTTAGAAATGTACTATCACACTACTTCATAAATATCTATTAATGGGTTCAGTGAATAAATTAGGTGGAGGAAAAATACAATATTAAATTATTGGAGCTTTAGAATATCTAATTGCTAAATGTAACTAGGATATTCAAGCACTACTAAAAATACCTGTACTCAGTTTTATACAAACGATCTTGATGATTAAAGGCATGGGTTGTTTTTTGTTTTTCATGTGCAGGTATAGAATAAAAATATTTTGAGAGAACTAACCTTTATTCATTAATTGTTAAAGCAAATTTAATTGTACAAGGCATATTTATGAACATACAGAGATATTTTACTATTGTTAATTCCTTATAATTTCCCCAATATAGAAGTTGTATGGGTATTGTTATTTTAACAAGATTGTTATAATTAATTAGTCAATTCAACAATTAACAACATTATTTATAAAATATAAAAACTTTATTAATAATCAGTAGCATTGCTCATCTTTAATTTTATACATAAAAAGTTTTTGATGGTTCAAAAAATTAATATTACATTGTTAGCTGTATTCTAATGGAGAAAATAATCGTCATGATTTAATAAATGAGGGATATACTAAAAGCTATGTTAATATTAGAAAACGATCTTATAAATTAATATTTTTAAAAACTTTAAATTTTCTAATTGAAATAAAAACACATTTGAGAAAATAAAATAGTGCCTTCCCAATAAATTATTCAATTTTCACAACAGTTTCATTGGTTAAGAAATATAAAATAATTTGAATTTCATTGGGTAAAAGGCGCTTATATTTATTAAAATATAAAACAACACATGAAGCACCCACCTTAGGAAATTCTCACTTAAATTATTATTTTAGATAAGATAAAACATAGGTTACCAAAAATATATAAATTATAAAATGTATTAAACATATAACTATCAGTCTCACATAAATCTAGAAATATAAAGTCCCCAAGAATATTTCACATAGAGATATTAGTACTGTTTATTCAGGATTATTTTTGAGTTCTCCATTTATGACTTCTTGGTTGTTTTGGTTTAAATCATCACTTCCGAGAGATGACGAGCTGTTTAATTTTGGTCGACTTTGTTTCTTCGGAGATTTATGATGTTCATTCTGAACTTGTTGATTAGAATTATCGTGTTGCTTAGGAGGGGTCTCCAAGTTTTCCACTGGTTTAGTTGTATTATCTTTTTTCTGTTTATTGTTTATTTCAGTTTTTGATTCTGATTGATTTTCAGGGGTACGTTCTGATTTGTTTTCAGGGGTACGTTCTGATTGGTTTTCAGGAGTAAGTTCTGATTGATTTTCAGGTGTACGTTCGGGACTCTGTGCAACTGGTGATAATGTATGTAGTGGTATTGTGTCTTGACCTCTCTTGACTTCTCTTCTATAGAGCAGTTTAGACTAAAACAAAAATAATTCGCCATTATCTTCTAAGTTACGGTGAATAAAATAATTATTTTAGTTACAGTCAATACAACAATTTATCTACAAAAATAAAACCAATTTATTCTCACTCTCTCTAAATCAGCACTTTTTTCTATTTCCTATGATCAACATGTCACCTAAAATGTACCTAATTTTCGAACAGTTTCTAACAAACGATATAGTCCTTCATCTCAACGTTTATGAAATGTTGCACTAAGCATTTGTCATACTTTACTATCTACTGGGTAGAATTATTATTCAATAACAATTTGATAAAGGATTAAATTATTGTTCAAAACATGGATAAAATAAATGAGATAACAAAATTATTCTTCTCTTTAATTAACACACAAACTATTAGCCACTTAATCTTTTGGGGGATTTAGTTATATTAGCCAACCATCTTTTCAAATTGAACTAAGATAATTTATACAATTAGAACACATCAAACGCATTATATTTTAAGTTAAATTATTATTTGAAAATCTACATTGATAAAAAAAAATCTGTATGTTATTCCCCCTTTTTTTTTTTTTTTTTAAGTGCTTTAAAGGAGAACATAATGGTTGACAAAATGGCAAATAATAAGGGTTTGCTGTTCATAGTTTTTATTTTGGTAAAAAAATTCATATAATAAAAATAATTTTTTTTGTAGAGCTAACAACATCATTCATAAATTATACATTCATATACAATAATCAAATAAAAAGAACATTGTTTGACAGATTATCTGTTCATTTAAATTTGACAAAACAATGAGTTTTACTTCTAAAATAAATAATTAAAAATCACAGGAGTATTCTTATGAGATAATCCTAAAAACAGTGTATACATTTACACTAACAATTCCATAAAAAAAAAAAAAAAAATCATGAAGAGTTTTAAATATTAATTAATTTAACTGAAATTTTTCTCTCTTCTGCGATTACTTTTAAAGCGCTTTGATCTATCCTGTGGGAATGTTATGATTACTTTTCAATAAAAAAAGGGAAGATAATATACTATGAAAATAACTACAAAAGTATCAACAAATTACAGTCATAATCTACCGGTAGTACAATCTGTAGTGAATATGTTAGTTTCACCGAAAGTTTTGTAATGGATAGATAATCTATTGAGGATAGTTAGTTTGTCATATTCCATTGATAATTATGCAATAGAGAGCCAGAAACACCAGCTCATGTGCTGAGAAAATGTCTCAACAACTCCCTCCTGATAACATGCCATCACCACAGAGTAAAGCATGAGTTGATGAAGCTCCTTAAAGAAAGAGATTTTGCCTGCTTGAAGGAAGTTTACTGTGTGGATACAGATGGACCAACGGGATATGCTGATATCGTGGCATTCCCTAAGACCGGAAATTCAGCTATCATTCTGGATACTACCGTGAGATACGAATCCAACAATCTTGAACAGGCAAGTAAAGTGGAAAGGGAAAAGAGACAAATCTACGATAAATGTATCCCTTTCCTCAAGGGATAGTTCAGTGAGAGCTATGGCGAGAGATACTTCTACGTAAAAAGCCTTTGTTCGGAGCCCGCAGAGCTGTACCAGGTTCAACAAGGAGCTTCATGGAGGACATAGGTGTCAATATAAAGGATCTGGCAAGGATAGCAGGAAGTGTGGTTCTTGACTCCTTGGGAATTATACGCTATCATATCTACACGTAACAGGTATAATTGGAGGGGCATGCGTGTGCATTTGTAATTTAATCAAAGTTGATTATATTTTAATTTTTATATAATTTTGTACAAATAGATATTGATTTTAGATGCTAAGTCTTTTGGGGGGGAGCCTGTGGCTGAGTGGCTAGCGCGCTAGTTTCTCATGCGACAGGTTGCGAGTTCGAATCCCAGTCCCGGCGGGACTTTTATAATAATGTAATTAAATGGGGATTCACTCGCAGCCTCTCCCCCGGGTATGTGAGACCCGTCAGCCAAATGTTGGCCACTCACAAAATTAGGCGTAGGGAGTGATGACCCTACACTACGAATTTCATCCTGAAACGCGAGTGTAATCTCTCAGGAGATCACACCACGAGGCCTGTCGCGCCACTGAAAAAAAAAAAAAAGTCTTTTGTTGTTGTATTGTTTTTTTTTATACGATTGTATGAGTTTTTATATGGTGTTTTATGATGTATATACTATTTTTGTTTAATTATTGGTTATATGTATAGATCTATGTATCTGTAAGCAAATGGGAAACGACGAAGAAGGAAAAAAAAACAGGAAAAAAAATAAAGAAAAAAAATTTAAAAAGAATAGAGAAGAGAAAAAAAAATATTGTGTTTATAATTAAGGATTTGAAATTGTAATTTATAATGTTAAGAATATTCCTAAAGGAAAGAATTGGTATGCTGTGTTATAGCAACCCAATTAAGTTGGGCAGCATCATTTTGTTTATTTATAAATAAAGTGTATCTCTCATTATGAGTTCCTGGTCGTAGGGTATACTTAAAGATATTTCAGGTTACATAAAAATAAGAATTAGCTATAACAGTTACCAGAGTATCTTCAATCAATTGTTGAACATCTCTCACTGTCGAATTCAGATTTTGTAGCTGTATTTGAGCCCTGGTGATGGCGAATGCTTTAGCTCCTTCAAGATGGATAGTCTAAAAATTAAAAGATTTATTCCTCTTATATTAATTTAACATATAGCAATAGATTATTTCCGATTTATAAATTACCTTTAGCAGCTGGTTGATTACTTTATTAGTTTCATGAGTAATGAGGTGAAAAGCCTGGGCAGTGTAGGCAGGAAATTTATAGGCAGTGGAAATCGAAAAGTTGGTCAAATGAACAAATCTTCTAGCTGTCTCTCTTGTAATCATTGCTATGAGTTGTTCCAAATTGGCAGGAGGTATCTGATTTTCTGGTTCATCTTCACTCAGATGTGCCCACAATGCTTTCATATTAGCAGCAAACTGCTTTGGATCTTTTACCATCTAGAAATTATAACCTTTTTAAGAAATTTAAAAAAATATCTAATTTTATTCAGAAAAATCTTTCAAACCCTAAACAGCCAAGGCATCTAGATCATGCTTAGCCTGCAGGTTCTTCCCCCAAATCTTTGAGTACCCACATTATATAGGCTGGGTATGCCCCAGGAGTGTCTCCATACCCCAGGGTCACTTCACGGTTGAAAACAGAATAAATTATTCTGCGTCTGCCAATGTTGGAAACCGGGAACTGGAGAACAGAAAACCAGTGCTCTACCCACTCACGCCACTCCAGTTTGTTAATTACAGATGTAAATTCCTTGGAACATCAACAAGGTTTTGAGGTTCTTACAGATGGAAGCAACAAAGCCAAGAAGGTATTACCACATAAAATAAAACCACCCTAATGTGGCATGTCTATAATATTTAAGACAAATCATAGCTAAGCTAAAGGTCCCTCTCCTTTCAGCTCTTATATTTGAGGATTTTATTACTTGATGTTACTACAGATTCTTTAAGGAATTACTATGATCCCTAAAATCTGTCCTATAAAAAGTCCCAAGTTTAAAAAAATAATTTTCTCTTACCATTTCAGCTAGCTTCAATAAAATTTTAGCAGTATCCAATCCTTGGCGACGAAGAGCTTTGGCCTCAGCAATGGTCCTTTTTGTTAGACGTCGCTGAAGCTTCCTTGACAGGCGATTGACATGTTCAATAGTTTGAACCCTTTTACTTGCTCCAGAATTATCTGGTACTTCTAAATAAAATAAAATTTAGATCATGTAAGTTAATTTAAGTTGTAATTTATTTATTTCATAAGAAATAAAACTTACCATTCTTGTCTATATCAGTTGCATCTGGTAAATATTTTTCAACATATTTATCAGCAACGTCGAGAGCAGTGTCTATACGTGTAGCTGCGAGTTCTGCACCATTCAGGCCTAACTGTTTGACAGAATCTGCTCTTTTGAGTACAGGCTGTACAAAATTTTCCGCAACATAACTTTTTGTTTTAGTTAATATCTGAAAAAGGAAGAAGTAACAGATTAATGAAACAGCAAAGATAGGTTTGGTATTAAAATAGAAATTTTATTTTCTACATGGTCAAAACATTTTTGTTAAGGTGATGGAGAGTCATGAAAAGGTGATAAAATAAAAAAAGTGATTCTTGTAGATAATAATTTGTATTGTTATATTATTCAATCAAAAATAAATGTTTCCATCAACTCAATATATAATTCTTTAAAACATTTACAACTCTAACTTTATTTAAAAATTCTTATTTAACAAATGTAAGTGAAAGTCATGGGTTGCGTGCACCAGATTTGAAATGTTACTGAAAATAATGAATACAATTTTTGAAACAGATAAAATCTCAAAATGCATTAAATAACTTATGATTCTCCCATACACCCTTGGGACACCTTTCCTAGGTAGCACGGAGGGGATGCAGGTATGCAGGCACTAAGGTGGCAGCCTCACCAGCATACTAGGGTACGTAGAGAGGGTTGATAGCCACACTACCAAAAAATAAATTATCGTGAAACGCCACTAAGCAAGAGCCTCGGATGTGGATAGTCATAAAGGATAAAACATGGAAATCATCATAGATTAAATCTTGGTTTTTGGAACATCCTCTCACTTTTCAGACCCAGAACACTTCAATTGCTTCTACAACAGGTTGACAAGCTCAATTTGGACGTAACAGCCATCCAGGAAAGATGGAAAGGTCAAGGAGTATTGGAAAAAAGGAAACATGCAAAAAAAAAATTGAGGAAGCTAGGACCCTTCATGGGGAGCCTGTGGCTGAGTGGCTAGCGCGCTAGTCTCTCATGCTAAATGTTGTGAGTTCAAATCATAGTCCCGGCGGGACTTTTATAATGATGTAATTAAATGAGGATTCACTCACAACCTCCCCCCTGCGTATTTGAGACCCGTCAGCCAAATGGTGGCCACTCACAAAATTATTCGTAGGGAGTGATGCACTACAAAAATGCATCGAGAAACGTGAGTGTACTCTCCCAGGAGATTACATCACGAGACCCAGGGCCTACACGGCCTGTCGCACCACTGGAAAGAAAGAAAAAAGGACCCTTTACGGGTTTTAGAACTATGAAGAAGAAGAAGGCAAATAATTAAGGTTACTACTACAAGACAAATAGTTTAAAGACCAAGCCCTAATACTGTTATCATAAATAATATTATGTATTATTATTAGATATTAAAAATAATCCTATTCTGTTCATTCCTTATTAAAATAAAATTATATATAATTACCTTTTCTGGAGGATAGTTTATTGCTGGAACGCGTTGCTGGACAGTGTCCAATCCTTTACAAACAATATTGTCCACTATAGTCAATGGTAACTCCAACATGGGTAATGCATTAAATGAAGTATCAATTGCATAGTGTGTAACATCTTCGACAGTTCCGAAACCCCACTGCATAAGTCTATTGGAATGCTATTAAAAAAATAAAATATCATTCTTAAAATTAATTATACTGAATCATGGTTATAAGCAGATCAAAGATTTCATTTTATCATTTATATTCCATAGTTAAAAGATAAATCCTAATCAAATTTAACACAGGTCTTTTATGAGCAATCCTCAATTGAATAAAATTCATTAACAAAATTTCCTTTTTTAATTTGAAGCACAATCAAGTACTAAAGAGTTATACATGATCATAATCTTAGCCACCTAAAATGTTTTTTATTTTCCTATCATTTTGGGTTTATTCATTAGTTATTAATTTCATTAATTCATTCATTATATTAAAAATATAGTAATCTGAGTTTTTCACAATGACAGTGAGGAGATTTGAGCAGAGATAAAATATTATGAAACAATTCAGATAACAAAAATAACATTAATAAAACTTAAAAAAATAATAACTTGTACCACTATAACCCATTGAAGGTAAACTATGATTTTTGTAAACATTAATGAAGGACAGTAAATGCATATTTCTATTTGTTTACTCAAAGGTCAATAAAGACAATACCTAGTTTGATTGTCTAGATGTCTGTGGTCACAAATACTTTTTCTTAAAACTATGTATGTACTGTGCAGCAATAAACTTGGATTACTTTTTTTTTTCTTTTTATCATAAAAACAAGTAAACAAATTTTGAAAAAAATTGTTTAGCTCAAATCAGATCCAGAATAAATTGCAATAGTTGTGGTAATAAATACAATTTTAATGTTGTTTTTTAAAATATAAAATCATTTTAAACTAATTACAAAAAAATAATTCATATTGTTACAACAGTTAGTCATAAAGAATTTAGTTAATCATTTACCAAAAGTTAAAAAATAAAATCTTCTTAGTTTGTAAAGAATAATATTATTAAGACTTCCCAACATAAATAAGTTGTTAAGATATATAATTGAGCTTACCTTAAGTTTACCGTATATTCCAGTTGCAATATTGAAGCTTGTCTCTAAGACTGGTATTTTTGAGATTCGCTGTATAGATTTAAGTTTCGGTAACTTCTTTTTATCAGCCATCTTCCTCGATAAATTATTTCAACCTTGGGTGAAAAAATAATATATATCAATATCAAAAGCTGAAACACGATTATAAGGCTGGTTGAGCAGCCCAAGTGGAGTGATCAATAGGATTAAAATCCTATTACAAAACAAAGCCTTACATCTCTACATTACCTCATAAGTTTCATAGTTACTGATATATATAATCCAGTCATAATACATGTTTCTAAACACTAAAATGAGCCTATAAAGATCAAAATTGACATACCTAACCAATCATTTTACAATCAGTTACTTTTACAGTTTTAGATTTGAAAGTTTAATTATTAAACACTATAAATAACAAAATAAGTTTTAAAATTGTGAATACACACATTTATACATTATTTCTTAAACTAAGTGGAGGAAGGAAAGAGAAGGGGGGAAGTATAACAGAACTTAATAAATATAATAATATATACAATTAAAACTATAATTAATAATCTTTTGTAATAACTTAAAAATATGATTTAAAATATACCAGTGTAAAATAATTATCTCCTTTTCTTTTTATTATTTATAATAATATAATATTTTAATACATTTTAAACATAATAATTTTTTTTTAAAATAGTTATAGTTTAATACAACTAATCAAGAAATTGATTATTTTTTTTTTAATGAACGGCAGAACAGATTTTATATTAATTGATAGTAAATGATAAAAAAAAAAAAGAGATAAAACTATTCATTAGTTGGATAATGTAGACTTCTTTCTATAATTATTAATTAATTGAAACTACTGATAAGGAAAGATATGATAAAAATCAAACACATTTATTAGAAAAATTATCAATTCAAGTTCCCAACCATTCTTTACCATAGATTTATTTTGATACATAAATTGTGATTTAATGGATAATTAGGAAAGATTTATCCAATTTCAGGAATAAATAGATAATTAAAATTAGATTCATCTTAAAATTTAATTTAGGACATATAATACAATAGTAAATTGTTATCAATAACACAATTTATATATATTTAAAATATAATCTAAGCGATAATTAAATAAAATGCAGTTATAAAAAATGATAAATTAAAATTTTTTTTTAAAGCTTATTTTAGTTTTTATTCTTTATACAACAAAAAACAGAAGTTTAAAACAAGCCAAAGAAGATTAAGTAATAGTAAAACTCATATTACTGAAATTAAAATTAGTAGGAATTATAAACTGGGAATAATAAAATACCTAATAAAGTCTATAATATTTTAAACGTATGCTTAGTTAATAACCTTCTCATAAACATAGTAAAATTTTAATTATAACTAACTATTAACAAGCATTTTTTTAATTATGTATAATAAAATAACTGTTTTAATATTTTTTGGAAAATATTTATAAGATCTTGAAGATGGGGAAATAACACTAAAACTTTTATTGCTGTTTTTTATTTTAAATAAATTTTTTTTTTGGAAGAATTAAAAACTAGCACAATTTTTTTCTACCCCAGTTATAACTGCAATTCTTTCAGTTAATATAATACAAAAAATAATATAACAGTATTATTTTAATATTTAGTAAGTATGAAGTTCATTCTGATAACTCTTTCTTATTTCGAAAATACAATGCAATGCTGTGAATAGAAATAAGAAGCTGTGCATATATTCTAAATGATGATCAGGCGGTTTTTACCAGTTCTGTTTATTTTAGAGTGGAAAATCTTATATTTGTGAGTAGAACCATTTCTTATTAACATTTATTTAGAATATAAAACTTAGATTTAAAAATAAAAAATATATCATAAAACCAGGGCATCTTACTTGAAGAATTTTCTAACTTAATCACTTAAGAAATCATAAATAAGTTATATTTATTTACTAACAATAATCCTATAAATGTATCACTTTAACAGATATAATATGACAACAAACACTTACTTAAAGAATGAGACTTGAAACCTTGATCCCAACACTGTAGCAATATACTGACAATTGACAGCCAAGGCACTCATGCAGTGATATCAGGAGAGGGGGCATCTGACCCTTTGACTTTGATAAGATTTGAAATCGGTAATCCAGTAAAAGTTATTTTAATTTTCAGTTTCTAAACGATTTTTAATAAATGTTTTCTCTTGTAAAATATTTAGTATAGATGGAATTTACTTGCAAACTCTTGTTTGAGGAAAAACATATTTTCTCCATCGAGCATGAAAAGGTTTCCAACTGTATCGGGATATGGCTTAGGCGATTTAATGTGATAGTCACTACATTAAAAAAATGTAAGAGATATATTAATAGGTGTGATCCCCTGATGTTTTTAAAAAAATAGATAAGCCAAGACATGCACAGTAAATGTTTTTCCCTTCTGATATGGGTTGTTTGTATGGAGAGAATATACTGCGAAAGTCCTGAATGGTGATGGAACTGACCTCATTAGAAACCTTGTTCCACATACTTTTAAAAAAAATATTGATGTACTAGCAGCCCACATGTAAACATACAAAGGTATAATGCATTCATGCTAAACATATATTGGACAAAATATAGATTAGATATTCAAAATTCATATAAAAGTACAATCCAACAATATAATAGGGGTAAAATATAATAATATTATAGTATTACTATACCCTTATATAATAGGGGTATAGGGGCTAGCATAACAGTCTGCTATGCCCAAGGTCGTGGGTATAATGCGGCCGATGGCCCTAGGATTTTTTTAAAGGTAGTTAAAAGTCCTTGGTTAGTCATTCTTCGGAGGGAATGTAAAATGTTTGTTCCAAGCATGGGTGTTTTGAGGTTTTTGTTAAAGATCCCAATCACAAATAAAACCTGTATAGGCACAATGAAGGGGTTAAATAAATTAACAAACAACCATATAATATGTATATACTTGATAAATAAAAGAAGTATTAAAGAATACTTACAACTTTTAGTCCTAAACCTCTTATTACCAGATTCATATGGGATCATTTGTAGCTAGGTGGCTAGCATAACAGGATTTTTAAATGGGAGTAAAAAATCCTTAGTTATGCCGTCCTTCATAGGGGACGTTAAAAGGTGGTCCCGAGCCTGTGTGATATCAGGTACCCTCAAAGATCCCTATCCTAATAAAACCTTGATAGGCTAAATTTAGGACTCCTACTGTAGCATTGTCGGATTTGTCATAGTATTATTTATTAGTATTGTTTACATAAATTTTATTTATTAACCTTACTAATTACTTATTATTTAATACCCAACACATTACCTCATTAAGTCCAGTTTCGTAATCATTGAGAGACAAGAACAGTTTCAATAGCAGGATTTTTTTTATTATACACATTTGTAACGTTTGTCAATATTTATTAGAAAATATAATCGACATTGTTCTGTTTACAGCTATAAGAAATGCTAAAATATTCGACATTAGACTTATCTATGTTCGCATTCTGTAATACGACCTTGTTCTACTCTTAAAAGATAAAGTCCTCCTATCAATTCATTGAAAAACAAACTTTGCAACCTGCCTTAAAAAAGAATTGGTAGGAGCTCGTTTTCTTCTTAAACTCTTGACATAACTTACTTAATTTTGTGTCTGATGATCTATGAATTTAAAAGGTAGGCTGTACTTTCTGCATTATCGTGGTAAATACTGTTTCCTACTGAATTCCTAATTTTAAGGAGGGGAAATGTATTCAGAATTATTTTGAGGAATTCCGATAAATCGATATTACAAAGGTAAAGAAATCCACAAAGAGAGAAAGTCGGAAATGTATTATCTAGTCTAGCCCAAGTGTTTACTCACCAATAAGATCTTTGAACTGATCAAGAGTAGTAATTAATTCCTTATCACCTCTACTCAAGCCATTCTATTTGATTGTGATATCAAGTATGTCCATAACTTTTGATTGGAAATTTGAACCTTGAAAACAGTAGTCTTAATTTCGCGAAATCATTAAAATGCTGATTTTCGCTTCTTTTTTTTTTTTTTAATTTTATTTAATGTAATTTACAACTGTATTAAAAACACAATAAGTAAATATGCAGTATGATGAAAAGTCATGACAATGTCTTGAGAAAGAACTACCCAGTGGTAGCACTTCACTAATCAAGGCAGTAGGTCCCGAAGCCACCTTCTTTTCAATCGCCTTGGAGGGCTATCAGGAATATCTTAGGAAGATAAGTTACGGACAAGTGGGTTTGTGTGGGCAGGGGGAAGTTTAGAATGAAAAGAGGTGTATCTATGACGGGCTATGTCTGCAACAAATGGGATGTTTATGTCATAATGGAGGAGTTGATTTGTGACAAAATAAGGGGCATTCGGGATTTTGGATTGTAAGGATTGGATGCGGGAGGAATTAGATGGTTTAGTAGAGGCCCCAATGCTCGATTCCGTATGTCCAAATAGGTCTGATAATAGTGATGTAAATGAGTCTTATGTAATATACTGGAAGTTATGAACTTTTGTCAAGTAAATGTTGTAGTAATCGGATCTTCGAGCAGTTTCTTGTCGTTTCTGTCTTGTTTGAGGGTTCCATCTACTAATTTTAAAATTATTTTTTGGTATTAGTAAGCCAAGCTATAACAGTTTGTAAAATATTTTTGTCGAACTGCGAAAAGCATCGTTATGTTTATGCAAAAGGCCTAACTATCTATATATGAACTATTGAATTGGATCACAAATACCAGGAACGTACTTGTGCAACGTCGTGAGAAATCAAATTTCATCCAGTTCTAGAATTTCTGTACAGAAAGAGCGAATAGTGATAGACACGTCGCTACGGTAGGAGCAGATCCATGCGCTTTAAAATACAAGGAAATCACTATAAATATCAATAGCTGATCGTTGAAAAAGGTATTTACAAAAAAAACTAGACTAAATAAATTGGAAACTTACGTATTTTTTTATTATGAAGAATCAGATGATTTGGGTGGCGGTCGTAATAGATTAGCATTTACTGAAAACGTTTATTAAACAACATTTCGGGTTTTCATCAGTTCTGTAGCTCCAGTAAGGAAGCTGAATGACTTGACTTCGACCGAACCAGCCCTGGTGAATACCGGCAATGTAGATCGAAGCGATGGATATTAATAGTTTTTTAATATTTAATTTATTTATTTACTTAATCTATTTACTTGCAAGCAACTATGACTTAAAAATAAAAATACACGTACCATTCCCTTAACAATCTACTGATTATTCAGCAGGAATAGCTTTGGGATAGGAATGCCTAGCCAGGCTGATAGGTAAGCTCAATGCATTTAAATTTATAACCAACCACCTTCCTCTATTGGCAATCTGCATTAGTGCATCTGAAGCTATCGCAGTGATGGCATTACTCCCAGAAGGGTCGTCTGGTTTTGCGTCTACCTTTGCAATGATCTGGTTCCAGTTCGGAAGTTGCTATTTATATTATACATAGCGTATAACTTCCATTGCGTTGATATTTTTCTTCTCTGAAAGATATTTAGAATCAATTAATTCTATGAAAGAGAAACAAATATGTAGACGCTAGTCTGTATTGATATCCTTCAATGATGAAAGGTTGCTTGGAAGGATATAAGGAGAAAAGTAAATCGTTATGGAGCGTTTAAACCACGCATGGAGAATTAATGTACGAGTTAAAGACCTGAATACCTTACTGGAGTAAAAGCAATTCATGTTCCTTCTCAAACGTTTGCTATTATTTGATGCCCAGGTTCCAAGTGACGTCGGTATACCGTTGTTCGTATAGATCTTGTGCCAACAATCATTATCTAATGTATTAATAATTATTTGCTATGTTATATGTATTTGTTTAAATTACAACAACATGAAAAAGGTTAGGTGTTCATCAATTTTTAAAAAATTGGATAGCCAAACACTTCACAGCTAATACGTAACTTCTCTCTCTTCCTTTCATAACTTGTTCAATAGGAGTGATCTTTATTAACATTGTGGCCATCACGAACGTTTGATAAATGCTCACATACGATAGGAAACTATTAAAAGGAATGGAATTATGGTGTAAACGCAACTTTAGAATGTAAAATATTGACATTAAATTAATTATTATTTTTTCTCTTATCCTTCCGTCTTTTTCTTTAGTGGAGGAATGCAAATTCATCTGAGCCAACTTTTTAATTAAAAAAAACAAACAGGCGTTGTCTTTTATTTCTGAGCATGGTCCTTGTATGTTGGCTTTTATGAGCTTTCTGAGAGTGCATTAAACTACGCTTACCTTACTTAGGTCCATGATTTGGTCCCAGAATATAAATAACACGAATGTGCAGCGAACATACAGAAAATATTGTGCATAATTATGGCCAGTTTAGTATATTTGGGAGTGAGTTTAAAAACATTGAGAGGATCAATAAATAGTTTTTTTTCGTATCTCCTTTATTATTCAACAATAAAGTAACAAATAAAAAAGTATTGCAAAAAAAAAACAAAACAAATATAAGGGCGTATTGCAAAAACAGTTGCATTTGAGCGCAGTCATTCTTCATGCGTCACTGGTTCTGACTCATCCTCCGAACATTTCCAAATCATCTTAGACGAAAAAACAGAGGTTATCAACTTAGGTCAATTTGTTGTTTAGGCTTTTATTTTTTTAATCATAAGTGCAAGGAGGCGGAAAATGCAACCAATTATAAAAAAAATTAATAAATAATATTTTTAGCAATGATTAATAATACAAATGCATGCGTTGACCTTACAAGATAACAGTGTCTTAATGGTATATTCAATAAGATGAAATGATAATTTCTTTAATAATGTTTACGCCGTTTAGAAACCTTATGCAGACTAACTACGTTTAAAATAGAAATGGACATGTTTATAATTAAATTAGATGCTTAATTTTCAAACTAATTTCTTAATAACAATGCTAATGGCTAAATAGCACGAATATGGATTGTTAATTCCATAATCTCTGTGTCTAAGTAGCTACATCAAGATCCACTCTATTATGACAAGTATATCACTTGAACTAGACTAACCCTACAGATAATCATTAATGGTTCCAAACGTGCCTTCACATAACAACAAAATTTTTGTCATACATTTTTAAAAGATGATTTACTCAAACTATTTAATAATGGTTGTGGTTAGAAGTAAATAATATGCTAAATACATTGCTGCTCGACCTACTGGTTAAGATATTCTTCTGGCTGGTCGTTAGAATTGTGTAATAAAACTTGACAGTGTTTTCTGAAAAAGCTATTCGTTGGTAGCACTTCTTTACCAGTAGGTACCATAACTATGTGTGACAACTAGGGTAAAGGAGGAGTATGTAGTTACAGAGCAGTTGCAAGAGTATCTCTACATCAGGCCAAATCTGCAACCATTTGAAAACTCGAGATCTTTACAGATTTCTTTTATTTGATGTTTTGGGCGAAAAACATCATATTGTTTATCATCGCCAATTTGCAATGTTTGTATTAAATTGTACAAGCAGAGTTATTTTAATAAATTAAGAACCTTTGAGTTGAGATATTGAGGGTCACGTAATGTTTCTATAAAAGCGTTTGCAATAATTCCCGTGTATTTCGAACAGTCCTCGTGTAAATGTATGGTGGTTAGAATGACATGGCAATGCCTTGCACTTCTTAAGCCATCAGATAGCCGTGGGTAAGTGGGCATTCTCTAGAGCTAGAAGTCCACTTCTCAACGCTGGGTTTACCTAATCTTAATTTGTTTGAAATCTGTTGATCCCATAAGCTTGCTATTTGGTCTTGATGTTATTCGCTAATGGACGAAACATTTCAGAGCTGCACAGTGAAAATATGACCGATATAGGTGGAAAAATTCTGAAACTTCTCCGTAATTAACTCTTTGGGTCCCAGATTACGGAAAAAAATCTAATAATTTTTTGACAAAAATTATTTGTTGTCAAAAATGAAATGTATTCTCTAAAATCTAAAAACTTTCTACATTTAACGTTTGAAGTCCCAGAGTACGAGAAAAATAATACAATAAATCACATTATCGGCTCCCGTAAACCTGGCAATAAATGTATTTTAAATCATTTAGGAAACACTTAAAATTATATATCGTAAAACTTTTGATTCGGAGTGTTGTGTCTACAAAATGTATGTATCTCCCAAAACGCAAAACATCGCAGAAATTCTTTATATCATTTACAGACTAGAAAGATTGATGAATTTTTTTTTTTTTTTTTTTTTTCTTATCCTCCAACTTTATTTACAAAATAAATACACAAACATTCTATGTATATACAGCAGCAATGGTATATACAGTCCACGGCTCAGGCCTCGTATTGCCCGTTGGCATTCTAAGGTTCCTTTCGCACTAGTATGCGCTTGAGGAGTGGGGTGGCATTGTGCCTGAAAGATTGATGAAACATCTACAAACAAATCTTTGGAGTAAATTGGGGGTTATATAGTAATAGGAGCATACATTTACAAATTGCTAAATTAACTCTACGAGTAGATTGCAATGTATATTCAATAACGAAATATAATGTCTTACCTGTCTCAGCAATGTCCATGGTTAAATAAAGGCGAAAAGACTACACACACCTTGAACACAATAAATGGCCATCTAATAAAGATAATCTCACTGCCGGTTATTAGGCACTAGTGTGAACAGGAATTTTTCACTCATTTACTATTTATTTGTAAACACAATATGGCGGGAAATATAAGTTTAAGCGTCCAACCTTCGGAAAATTCGGAAATTTTTTACTTGACTTTTGTCCACCTAAATTTATGATTTTGCCATGTTTGCGCTGGTTAAATAAGCAATCCCAGAACATAAGGATCTAAGGATTTAGTTCGTAAGGATTGGATTCAAAAGAAATTGGGTAGTTTCATGGAACTCCAAAACTAAATTCCTGATAATGGTTATTTGTACCAGCTTTCTGTAATTAAATTTTATGTTTTAGAGAATATGTGAAGGAAGTGCTGTAGTAATAGTAAGAAACGAGCAGTTTCTTCTCTTTTCAGTCTTGTATTAGGGTTCCATATAAGACGATTGTTAAGATGGAGTCCTAGGTAACGGACCTTTCAACAGGGATTATCACTCTGATAGGCACTCTTGGCATATTTTTTAACTTTCCAGTTGTATCAATTATAAATGTTGTATAAATAAATGTGATAAGAGCCTGCATGAGGTTCATTATTTACTCGCCATGTCATCTGCGAATTTAGTATGGTTAGTTATAGGATGTGCCTGGATATCAGCTGAATAGAGCGTGGTGGAATTTAGGCCAATATAACCAGGTGTCTTTAGAGAAAATAGGTTGAGAGAGCAAAATTATGATTTGCTTAAGGATCTATTAGTAAAGTTGAAGCTGAGTAATAAGAAATATTACGGAGAAATGAATTTACGGACTTGGTAAAGCAGTCACGGGTTCAAGACCCAATTACTTTGAGAAAGACTTCCTTAGGTAATTATTTTGAAATGGCTTTGTGTTTTAGAGCTTAATCTAAATTTAACGCTAGTGAAACCTTTGGGCGCAAAGGCGCAGCTAGTTTTCAAAGCTATTGTTCAAAAGAATTTAACTTAGTATTAATGAAAGCATAAATTACGAGAGAATAACTTGTTATTTATATCGTTCACAACTTTCCTACACTGAAGTCATTCAACTGGCAAAAATAGAGTTAATAAAATAGGTCCTAAGAGGGTGCTATTAGAAAACCAGCATATGCTATTTCAAGTTGGAGAGCACAAACGTTTCTTTCTTCGGCGAGTGTTTGTATTGTAATATAAATTATTATTATTGTAATATTAGTAATAACTAGTAGTAGTATTGTAATATTAGTAGTAGTATTAATATTAGTATTATTATTGCAATATTATATATATATTACAATGTCATAATACATACTTAATGACGGTATTGCCATTGGCAGCAATCCAAGAAATGTTCTAAATCAGAATATCTCCTGTCCATCTTGTTTTCAGACGTCATGGAGGATTTTAGGAATCTTGGAGGAAGCACTCTTACTAATTTAGATGGTTACCTCTAGAATAACTCGGTCTGTTTGAAATGATTGAAGTAGGATAGCATGTATAATAACGTAAAAAAATATTATTGAAATTTATAACTGTATTATAATAAAAAAAATTTTTTTTTATTATATTTTATTGAAATTTACAACTGTATAGGAATACATCAAGTAAATGTGCTGATAAAAGATAGTGTACATGAAAAACCTGAAGAGAAACTGCCCATTGGCAGCACTCTAATAATAAAAAAAAAAGAAAAAAAACGTTTACCACTACAACCTATTGGGTTTTGGGCTCATAGAGATTCGTACTGTTTCTAGGCCAACGGCCGTGCAATGAGGTGATTAGGCCGCGATCACACTCAGCCGCCAGGTTTTTCCCCCAATTTTTCGGGCACCCACTTTAATAGGCTGGGTCTGTCCTAGGAGGGTCTCCATACCCTAGGATCGCCCTACCGGCTGAATTAATAGAATACATAATAATCTGCCACAGTCGGGATTCGAACATAGGATCCAGAGAACAGTAGACTAGTGCTCTATCCACTAGACCACGCCGCTCTCTCAATGATAATATAATAATAAATACATCGAAAAATGTGATGAAAATATATTACATTGTCATAATACATATTTAATGACACTTCCCATTGGCAGTAATCCAAGAAATATTCTAAATCAGAATGTCTCCTGTCCATCTTCTTTTCAGAAGCCATGGAGGATCATTAGGAATCTTGGAGGAAGCAATGAATCTAACTGGTGGAAAGGAAGTTTTTCATGGAAAGAATGAAATTTATGTTAAAAAAATAATAAATGCAAAGATAGCATGTACATTAGAAAATATACTAATACTAACTGTTGAGCAATGCTACGGTTATTTCGAACATCTGTACATTTAAGGAAACTGCTTGCTGTTTATGTGTAGATATTTTAGTATTTTGATAAAACTATTTAGTAGACACTATTAGATTATGTGTCCTAGAGTTTTTATATACTATCTATGATTAGATTTTATTAATTGGAGGCATCATTATAAAGATAAACAAATTGTTATTGAATACAAGGAATATTTATAAATCAAATACACTAATTGGTACCAAATTACTATTTTCTATTATCTATTATCTGTCGCTCACTGACAAAGGCGCCTATTTAAAAGGAATGTAGAAATGGAAGATAAGGAGAGATTGCAATATCTTCGAAGAGAGGACATAGGGCAACATGTCTGAAATCAGCCACAGCAAACTAAATGATAAGCCATCATGACATACCTCATGGTTATGGCACTACACTCAATGAAAGTATGATTTAAATCAACGTCATTTTTTTTTTGTTTAAAAATCGACAGAGAGAAAAAAAAGTGAGATGGAAAATAAATTATCAACACCCAAAGGGAGAAAATGTTATCGTGTGGTTCAAGTTTTTTTTATTTCATCTAATATATAAAATTATCGAATCACAATCTTAGTTATCATACTCCTCTGAAACGGCTTGACCGATTTTAATGAAATTTTATATGCATATTAAATAGGTCTGAGAATCGGCTACTTTCTGTTTTTCGTACCCCTAGGTGATAAGAGTTGTCCACCCCAAACATTACTTTTTAATTTTTTAGACTTTTTTTTTATAATGCTGCATTAAAACATGCATACAACAACAAATATTCACCCTTCTATCACCAACCCCTATTTTTTAATAGTAATTTTAGTTATTAAATAATTTTTCATTCCGCTCGAAAGCTGATCAATTTTCACTAGGTAAGTTATCCCCACCAGAGGTCTACCGGTGTCAGTTTTCACAATAAGCCTTCTCTCACTTCCTCCACAGTTTTCGGCCATTTTTATTGTTTATGCATTAAGCTTAGTAGTAACCTTTACAATTATCATTTTACTATCTCAGTGTAACCCGTATTTTTCACACAGAAAATTATACGTGCCATGCTCTCGAGTGGGTAAACCATCCAGTTTGTGTTAGCTAAAGATGGGTTAACAAAAAATATTGTTCACGCTATAGCATTAAGAGATTGATATTGTTTGTTAGTGTTTCTGTCGTAAATAATTAATAATATATATCTAATTTTAAGGAATAAATTATAATAAATTTAAAAAAATAATGTTTGGTGTTCTGTTATTTTTATAATCCCCCATCGTTCACAGTGATCCATGCCTCTTTCACTCATATACCACATCCTTACACACTTACAATAAGTTAGTTATTTTTTTTCAACACTAGGAATTTCCTAAAAATAATTTATATGGCAAAAAAACGTTTGCCGGGTCAGCTAGTTTTTTTTAAATATATTTTACTGATATTTACAACTGTACTAATAAATAAAATAAGTAAAAGGACTAATTTTCAGTTATGGGCTTGAAAATGCCTTGTGAAGAAACTATCCAGCGGTAGCACTTCTATGTCAATTTAATTCGTGTGGGTTGCGAGTTTGGAATTCAGAGAGGTGATATTTGGGTCATTATGGATGATTTTATTCCTAACGAAATAAGGAGCATTTGCCAATTTGTGAAGGATTTTGAATCGTAAGTATTGAATGTGGGAGGAATTGAGTGGTTTAGTAGAGCCCCAAAGCTCGATTCCATATTTACAGATGGGTCTGATGATGGTAAAATAAATGAGGTTTTTGTAATAGATTGGAAGTTTAGAACGTTTGTCGAGTAAGTTTTGTAGTAATCGGTATCTACGGGCAGTTTCTTGTCGTTCAAGTCTCGTATGAGGATGATTGAAAACTTATATTCAAATATTTTCCATTAGTCTCTGAAAGCCGTCTGTCATTGCATAATTTTATATGATTCGATTCCTCACACCCAACATACAATTTGCGTCACCAGCCAAAGCGCCGCTAGTATAGTCAATGGCTCACGCAGTTTTTTTTTTTTTTTTTTTTTTTTTTTTTTTTTTTTTTTTTTTTTTTTTTTTTTTTTTTTTTTGTTGATCATATCAATGGAAACTTCACATTCTTGTAAATATTTTTAATAAATTATAGATGAACCATTTTGATCTATTACATCTTGCCATCTTTTGAGTTAGGTCATCATCAGCAGTTGAAGGACGACCCGAGCGCTTTGAGTCCTCCAAGCCAAAATCGTGTTTAACCTAACAAACCACTTACGGACGGTGCTTTTTCCTAAGGCATCGTCGCCATAAACACAGCAAATTTTGTTAACTGGCTGTGCAGCGGATTTTCCTTTTCGGAAATAGGAAATCATTAAATGATGAAAATGAATTTTTTTTCTTTTCCAATTTGAGTAAGCAAAATACCACATAAAGATATGGAATCTCGATTGAAACTGGTTCTTAAAATCACCTTAACTAATCCTTGTTTATTTTCACTTACCTTTATATTACATGAATTCCAGTTTTTAACGGTAATAAACGTTTTAGGGTCCCCTGAGTCCAAATAACCAAGTCCCACACGGTCTGTCTGTGTGTGTGTGGTAAGTCTAGCGCAAAACGATAAGTTGTATAAAACTCAAATTTAATATTTTAAGATCGTCTATACCTGAGATGTTAGTGCAACCTTTTCGCCAAAATCGGCTGACCAGAACAGTCACTTTATACCATGCATTTTGCACGTTTAGCGATTTTGACTGAACTCGCTATATGGATGTAAAATCGGATGGCCTGTAATATCATGCAGGTTATCAGTTCATAAAGATCCATTTATTGCCTCACATACCCTGCAAGTCCACATCAAAGGCCTTCAAGTATGGTGTCAGAACTGGAGAATTAAAATAAATTCCAACAAATCCCATCAAATAACCTCAACCCTTCGTCGTAAACCTTTGACTTCCTGCCCTACAATATCCTTTAATAACACTCAACTAGTTCCTGTTTAACAGATCCGATACCTAGGACTACTTCTTGACAAACGCCTAACTTGGAATCCTCATACACGACTAAAAAGACAAGAAACTGCTCGCCGTTTTAGGCTACTTCACTTACTAGACAAACGGTCAAACCTTCCTCTGGACAACAAAAGGCTCATCTACATGACTATTATAAGACCAATCTGGACTTACGGAGTCAAAACCATCAAATTCTTCCCGCATAAAATCCTTACAATCTAAAATCCTCAACGCTCCTTACTTTATAAACTTATCCATAAAGACCTTAATGTTCCCTATGTTACTGATTTGGCCCGGACCAGGTATCAATCCTTTCATGACAAACTCCATTCTCACTCTAACCCACAAGTTTCAATCCTTTCTTCCTCTTCGATTCCGGATAATCATCCGAGGCGCCTGAAAAGGAAATGGCCCCTAAAAAGAATATTATAAGAGTGCTTCCAATGTGAAGCTACTCTACATGTATATCATGTCATTGTATTATATAACTGATGTATTTTTTTTTGTTAATACAGTTGCAAATACCAATAAAATGTTTTTAAAAAAACAAAAACAACCAAGGTAAGTGAAAGTTGAATGTTGCTCGCACCAAAGTTTTAGAATTTCGTAAACATTATTGATCAAGTAAACATGATTTTATAAGCACAGAGGGATACTAAATTGAGATATTGAAAAACACTATGAACTTATTTCAGAACTCAATACATATAAATTTGAAAATTAAGTGCCTTTATTCTAATAATTAATTTTTGTTATTTTATCTTTTATTTTACATGTCTTATCACTCTTAGTAGGGGCCCAACAGCGCTCATATATGCGCTCATGCGAATAGTGTTTATTAGTCACTATCCTTATCAGGTATATTTTTCAGGACCTTAATCATAAAATAAAAGCTCATTCGGACTTTCTCAATGGATGTTTCTTATTGCATTTTTCGAGACTGATATTTCGAAACTGCCCGGTGACCTTCCTTATCCTGAATTAATAACAATCTGCCTTTCTAATTCCCAGTTTCCGCGCGACGTCACATCCCGTCTTCTTTTACACGATTGTAAATTCAGCAAGTCAGATTCTTCAGTGAGAAGAATGTGATCACCCCTTCTTATCGACAGTAACAAATCAATTTCTGACAAAGTTCTCAGTGGAACAATACTATTATTGTCTTCTTAAATACAGGTATTAGCATTTTAGAACTTAGCGCAGACACCATGATCGTGACTGTGAGGACAGCTAGAGCCAGTAACCCGGGGTAATAATGGATGATAATTGAGACGTTGATTTCCAAAAGGTACTATATCCATTCTAGGAAATTTTACAGGAAGCGCGAAAATCTCTCATTACTATATTATTAAACTAGCTAATTTGGGTCTTTTTGCCTTAAAATTTAGAATTATTTTTTTACTATAATAATAACATCATATTAAAGTTATGAAATGAATTTTTTTAGAATGATTTGGAACGAAAATAAATGCGTAATTAGTACTTTTAGAAAATTACCGCATTTCTAAATCGCGTTTTTTAAGGACTTGAGAATTTATTAGATAACATCAAATAGAATATTTAGATAAAACTAAATGATGAGAATACAAATATGTTAAAAAATCGATTTCGTAAAAAATGTCCTTTAGTACCTTTTTGAAATCAACGTCTCAATTCAGCTTAAATACCGATATTTTAAACTTCCTTCCTCTAAAGTACCTTTAATTTTGTAGATTTTATAAAAATAACTATATTATCTTGCTAGCATTGATAAATAACCGCTAAATATGCAAGTTAAGCGAATTTGATAAACAACTAAAGGAAAAAACTGAAAAAATATTTTTTTAATCCAATTTTTTGTTTTTGAACACAAGTACAGTAATATACATTTATAATATACCGTTGTAAAGCTAAAGATTTTAGAAAAAATATCTTATACACATGCTCATAAAAGTTAATAAAGAGTGATGAAAAGCAGATAAAAACTAACTGATTATTTTAGATAAGAATATAATCGATTTTTTAATAAAATATATTTTTATTTTTATTTATTTAACGTCACTTTATGCTGCTGTGGCTAATCGGACGATGCTACAGTGGGAGTCCTAAATTTTGCCTATCCAGGTTTTATTAGGATAGGGATCTTTAACGAGTACCTGACATCGCACAGGCTCGGGACCACCTTTTAACGTCCCCTCCGAAGGACGGCGTAACTAAGGATTTTTTACTCCTATTAAAAAATCCTAGGACCACCTGCGGATTTGAACCCGTGACCTTTAGCATGGGAGGCTGTTACGCTAGCCACCCAGCTACAAGTGATCCCTAATACATATATGTAATAAAATATATGTTTATACAGAAATTAAATTTAATTAATTGTTTTTCATAGTTTCACTCATTTTTTATATATAACTGTATAATTTGAAAATTCTCTAATCGATATTTAAAACGGAGATATGTGAAAGTCGAGTGTTGCCCGCACCAGATTTTTATCTTTCAATTACTTTTTATTCTGTTCGGAGTGAGCCAATGGAATCCATTTATAATGGACACATAGCAATTAGCTACAATAATGTTAACAACATTTTAAGTAAATATGAAACACAAATTAAATGAATTTAAAATGGGGCAAATACTCCGAAACGTTGACTATATTTAATTATGAAGTTGGTAATTTATTTAAGTAAATAAAATTAAAGGAAGAGTTTTTGAAAATTAAATATTCAAACCATGTCAATGCATTTGAACGAGGAAAAACCCATACAGTATTAGAGGCCATTTAAGTGTACATTTAAATAAACATTGTTACAAAAACACAAACATTGATTATTTATACTTTTATATTTATGTTTTAATTTATTTACACTTATATATCTCAAAGCGGATTTATGTTGATAAATTGGTTCCAATTATTTCCATGAATGCAATACTTTCCTTTGCTTTGATATAAAAGCAATATATCGTTTGAAGTCTAAACGGGAAAAAAAATTGTTGTATATGGAGTATATTTTAGAAATGACATCAATCTTGTGTGGATTATATAATATTTATATAACAGAAGAGTCGTGCTGTGAGAAATCTTAAATAATCAAAAAGGTTAATGCAAAGAATTGTATTAACATTGCTTGTTGATTTTGTATAAAAGTCGCGTAGTATTTTGTTTAAAACTATAATCTCTTGTTATTAATATTATAGCTGCATGTTCCGTATTCATAATAACTTTTACCTTGTACTGATATTATTCATAAAAATAAACACGAAATCTTGTTTGGAAGCTTACTTAATTATTTTGTCTAGCAATCATGTCCACAGTCGGCCCAGGGCTTAAATTAAATATCTGAAAAAATAAATTAAAATTTTAGATATTTCTATATTATTTAAATAAATGAATATTATTAGGTTTTAGATTGTTGAGAATTTGAAGAATTTTTTTATTTTTTAAACGATAATTATGACTAAAACTCTTATGAATGATTTTGTTAAAACGCATCTTTTTACTTTTGCTTACGTTTGAAATATACTGTAAGGAAAAGTATTGAGATAATGAAAATTTTCGAATTTTAGTACCGGGAATACATGTTTTAGGGTCACCAGTGTCCAAATTACCTATTCTCGCAAAAAGGCATGTTGTGTGTGTATTTGCCCAGTCTAGCACAAGGATTTAAGCTCTTACAAAACTCAAATTTCATACTTTAATAATAATAATAATAATAATAATAAATCTTTATTTATTCTGGGACTAGTCCCTTTAGAATAACATAACAGGAAAATAAAAATAAAAACTTTAAGGTCTTAGAGTATACAAAAACAATACAAAGAAACAATAGAAATTACAAACAATGGATCAAAAAGCAGTCTTAAATAATAATATTGAAAATTAAACTAGATAATAAACATAATAAGAAATATGTACTTATATTCAATTTTCATTAAAAAAGCAATTCAGTGTTTTTTTAACAATATACTAATAATATAATAAGTGCAAAACACCAGAGAACATAAAATATAATAGGTATATAAACGTTTCTATCTGTTTTGTTATTAATTTTAATTGAAAGTAGAAAACTAATTAGGATTCTTCGGAAATTGGAGGGACAGGAGATGATTGAACAGGCGAGATTTGAATGTCGAAAGAGTATTGGAGTCACGGATATTAGAAGGAATAGAGTTCCATAAGGATGAAGATCGAATTAGGAAAGATCTGTCGAAAGCTGCAGTTCGATGGGGCATCATATACATGTCCGAAGGCCGTGAGCGAGTGTGGCGAGAGTGGACTGAGGATTTGAAAAGAAACATATCTGTTATGTAAGACGGACGGTGGGATTGGAGAACTTGGAAGAGAAAGGAAGCCAGGAGGTACTTACAACGGTAGGAAGGGTAAAGCCACTTCAACTCTTCGTAGAATCGGGTGACAGAGGTGTCCCTGGATATCCCAATGATGAAGCGGATAAAGCAGTTGAATAATCGTTTTAGTTTTGCTTCGAGATCTCCAGAGACACCCCCATACACCGCACAGCAGTAGTCAAAGTGGGGGAATATTAAGGAACTAACCAAAAGCCTACGGGTTTCAAAAGGAAGAAGATGACGAAGGTAATTTATGTGTTTTAAGGTGGAAAATGTGCGACGAAAATGATATGGTTTTTCCAGGATAAGGTTTGATCGAGGGTGAGTCCTAGGTTTTTAACGGTGTGGTGAAACTTTATTGGATTGTCATTGAGAAACAGTGTTGGGATTGGTGGAAGGTTTTTGAGGAGAGGATGAGATCCTATCACGATAGCTTTAGTTTTCTCTACATTTAGTTTTAGCTTGTGGTCGGCTGCCCAAGAACTAATTCAAAATTTACTTTAGATAAGGAAATGACTGGGAAGTTACAAATTTTTAACAAACTTGACTGACCAAAAGTGACAGTTTATACCATGAATTTTACACCTTTTATACAACTTTCTCAAAAACGGATAAAACGACTTTGAATAAACTCATAGATTGATACAATGATGTAAAATTAAAATTAGACTGGGACGGGACTTGAATGTAAATGTTCAAATTTTTTCTTTCATCAAAGTATCTTTAATATTGTTAAATTTGAAATAATGAATCATTCGCTGGTGTTAAAATCGATAAAACGTGAGTAAATATGAAAGAATGAGATAAAAAACTATAGGAGAAAAGAATAAAAATAATATACATTCGATGGATTATATACCATTGATAAGATTTTAGAAAAAAAAAGCCAGATAACATAAGAAATTGTAAAAGGTAATGAAGATAGACGAAAGGCCATAAAATTAACTGATTGTTGTATATAATAATTGTTATACAATAATATAATAATTATCTCCATGTATAAAAAGATACCGCGAACTCCTTCTAAGCCATTGGGCGGATTTTAGTTTTTAATATGATTTAAGGCATTTTTCCCTAAGGTTAATAAGTAAAATATATTGCAATTAATCTTTTCTTTAACCGGGAAAAATGAGTTTTCTGTATTCGTAATATACATTGGTAGTAATATATTGGGTTGTTTCACATGAAATGTCCGTTTTTATTGTTTCTGAAATACATAAAGGATTTTGCAGGTCTCTGTTGTTTTCTTCCGAATGTTTACATATTTAAAGTAAACAGTTACTAATCCTCTACCTTTGTATTATAAACATTAGCTTCCCAATCAATTACCCACTTTTTAGTATACCTCCAAATATGAACATGGAAACACGCGATTTTCGAGTAATATTTTTGTACGAGTTTAAACTCGGCCATTCAGCAGCTGAGGCGGCTAGAAATATTTGCAAGGCGTTTGGGGAAGGGAGTGTTAATGAACGGACCATTTGCCGTTGGCTTGCTAAGTTTTCAGCTGGGGATACCGACTTGGAAAACTTGCCCCGAGGAAGACCTCCGTCCGTAATAGACAACGATGTCCTCAAACATACAGTAGAAGGAAACCCCTACCAAACAGTTAAAGGACTCTTAGCACAACTAAATGCAAGTGCATCTACCGTTTCCAGACATTTAAAGTGTATTGGGAAAGTAAAAAAGCTCGATACATGGGTACCTCATGATTTCACTGAGCGGCAGCAAGACCCCATGTTTCAAAACATACCGTACAAAAATAGAAAGAACTGGGCTACGAAGTTCTTCCGCACCCACCATATTCTCCCGACTTGTCTCCAACAGATTACCACCTTTTCGAGAATTTAGACAACTTCGTCAAAGGAAAACTTTTTGAAAATGATGATCAAGTGAAAAGTGCGTTTTCAGATTTTGTTTCACTTCAAAACTCAGAGTTTTTCAGTTCGGGAATAAAAAAGTTAGTTGGGAAAAATGTGTAGAAAAAGAAGGTAAATACTTCGAATAAAATTATCTTGTCTTCATAACGGATATTTCATGTGACACAACCCAATAGAAGTATAAAAAGAAGAGTTAAAGAAAAACAATATGAAAAATCGTACAAGTTAATATAAAGCTGTATAAACTTACCTATGAACATATGTCATTTCTAAAGAGGGAGGTTGTGATAGTTAAATGTTGCAACCGTCGTACATGATCGTGCAAGTTATATTCTTGCATCCAGTACGTAAGAGTTTAGAAAACCATATGACGTATCAAATTGTTACTAAGTTGTTAACATAAATGGTAAGATGTTATAAATATATAAACTAAGATTATTATTAATTATTTCAAATTTTATATTGTTTCATGAAAACAGATGTTTCACTATAAACTAAATGGAATTCCTGTGGGAACATAATTGAACTTTTAAAATGTAATTTAAATACTTGTTGTAATTTTATTGTAATTGTAATCGTAATTTGATATAGTAATAAAGCGAATAAAATAGGAACCGTCGTTATTTCTGTACCTATTTTTTATATCTCTTTTCTTATATATATATATATATATATATATATATATATATATATGTATATAATATATATAATGCTATACCGCGATTCTTGGTTTCTGCCAACTCCTTCTAAACCATTATTGGACGGATTTTGGTACGTTTGATTTTAAATCATACGCTTTCCAACGGTGTGTTATGCTCGTATGTTTATATTATTACTTATGTATATTTCAGGAATAATGTTTTGACAAGCTAATATGAAATTGTTAATATGAATAATAATGGGTATCCCTACTTATATTGGTAATTTATGATAAGTTTATAGAGATTGTTTAAAAAAAAAATAACTTTAATTAATTAATTTTAATTGATGATTTATGATGTGGGTTGAGGAAGTACAAACTGATTGAAATTTCTCTGTTTTACTTTTCATCTGTTTAGTATGTTTTTTGTTCTTTATTTTGTTTTTTGTTTGTTAGAAAACTCTTTATTCAATGTATTTAAGATTACAAAGTACCAAGTCTCGATCACAGACTGTGAGTTTTAACTTGTAATTAGGACAGTGAATTCTACTTTAATTTACCTGTGATGGTTCAAAACCCCAACCTACTGTAACATCTCATGAAATTCCAACAGTGTAAGTATAAATAATTTTTAAAAAATTAAGAAATATAAAATTTATGTTAGTGAAAATAATATTAATTATTTTTATTTACCATTCAACGTAATGAATAATATTCCTTAATAAGAAAGAATTATCTTAGAGGATATTACATTTCAATAGATAAGCTATATAATGTTATGAATGTTTTTTTACAACTGAAGGTTAACTCTATCAATCGGTCAATAACTCCTGCTGTGATGGGTGTATAGCTGCCAAGGACACTCATATTCGACGAACGGACGTACAGCTACATATATCCTCATCAAGCACAACAAGGATCCTCAGGTCATTCTGTTCAGACTGACTACATTTCTGAGGAACTTTAGTCCGAAAGTAGTCAACAAGCCCCAGGTAAGGCTGGGCAATCGGAAAGGAGTCGCGAGATGGAAACTTATCGCTCGACCCCCCGTGGCGACTCGTCCATTGTGTGAAGGAGCGCGTCTCCCGCATGGTGCAGGGACCTCTCACAACGCCTATAAAGCAGGTTAGCTATAGTTCAACGAAAAGCTCTGCTGCGGGTCACTATGGTCGCATAGTCCTCGCAGGAGCAGTACCTCATGACAAAGTTTTGCAGGAGGATGGATTGAGGCACACGTTTAAGAGGGAAAGCTCAGCAGGCCTGCCAGAGTATCTAAAAATTAAAATTGACGAGGAACCTAGAAAATGGAAAACCGTTCTCCGGGAGGACACTATAGAAAAGTGGAATCGACGGTGGGTGAAACTCAAAAGCGCACTACCTTAAGAAAATACTTCCTCACCTTCCAGTCTCGTCTAGATGCAAAATGGGTTCTCCCAGACTGTTGGGTTACGTAATATCTCACAGAGCATGGGGGCTTTTGCGCTAAACTCCCAGGCTTTGGGATAGATATGAATCCCTTATGCCCTAGCTGTGGAGTATTCGAGTCTGCTGAGCATATCCCCTCAACTTGCACCGCCTTTGAACCCCAACGGGTCAGACTTCTAAGAAAAACCGGACCCTACCTCCTATCAGACAACGAATTTCCTCAGCTGGTGACGAAAAGAAACTAGCCGTACTACAAAGAGTTATTATACGGGTGGAAAACAGCTGTGGGCCCAGACATACTAGCAGGAAGAATAAAAAGCAGAGGAGGTGCTCCTTAAGGCTCACAAATTGGAAGACGGCGATCTTAAAGAAGATTGTTGGCAACGTTAACTTGCTGGTATAACTGGGGACTAGACGTTGTCACAACCCTAGTTGGATATTATGCAAGGAAGGGTGGATAAATAAATAAGTGACCAAAAAGTAAAATAATTGTAAACTGGAATATTTCGTCTGTACCATTCAAATGTTATCCGTTTAAAATTAGCTAAGTATTTATTATTAAATACTATAATTCTAATGCATATAAGGGTTCTGGGTATAATTTTAATCGTTTTTCATAACCTTGTTATTGATTTAAAATTTTAGGTGGGGTTAGTTGAGGTATATAGTGGTTGCTCAACTAACACCACGATTTAGAACAGAACTAACTAATGTTGATTAGTTTCTAAAATCTCCAGTCAAGTGAGGAAAGCTATCATAGCTGATGATAATTCCGATCTGATTTGTTGCAAAGACAATTCTGAAAGTTTACCTGGAATGCTTGAGCTGTTTGCATTGTTTTACATGCGCGTAGCTAAAAAGTAAGATAATATAATGGCACATAACTAGCCTTCTGCCTCCTGATTAATCATGAAAAGGCCAAAAGGACTTCCACTCAAGCATCGTGGAAGCATAAAGTGGAGTTAAATGAATAAAAAAAAAATGGCAAATATCCTTAGAAGCAGTATAGTACAGGTTTATAATTAACTTGTTATCTGCTATATTATTTGTTCGCATTATATCATATTAATCTTACAATCTTTTATTATAGTTTTAAATGTATTTATGCTGTACTGTGTACTCCTCTATCAAATGAGGAAACTGTTTACGGGTTAAGGTATACAAATATATTGTATATCTAATAATTCATAAACAAAAATAATAACAAATCAAAAGAAACATATACTTTTACTTATCAATGCTTATATACATAAACTATATTGGTTTATGTTATTTTTCAATGATAATCCTTTGCAATCGACCAATAAAAAAAAAATTAAAAAAAAAAAAAATAACCCTCTCGCCTCTAATACAAATATCTACGCGGCATTTCTCGGAAACAACTGGACCAATATTTTTGAAATTCGCCACAAAATTACAAGTCCATGCAACGATGATCCTAACACCTATAAGTTGATATCAGCTGGTTATTTTTAAAATGGCGGCCGATTAAAAGTGATTTTATTCAAGGAATCAGTTATTCTTGAAGATAGAGAGAAAAAAATTATTACTCTTTTTTGACCAAAAACACGCGAATAATTATATAAAAGATACAAAAGAAAAAAATTAAATCTTTATACATAACTACTCCCTAAACCATTTATTTTTCACGATAGAGAAAAGTATGTATACAGTTTTATAATCAAGCGCGATAAACAAAAAAAAAAAAAAAAATAATAATAAAAATGAAAGAAATTGAAATCTCGCATATATATACGCTAGTAAATACCTTAATTTCGAATATACAGAAAAAAATTATCAGTATTTTTTACCAAAACACCGCGAATAAATATAAAAAAGAGAAAACATAAAATAAAACAAATAAATTTATAAATAAATAAATACCAAAAATTTTTGGTTTCAGTGTCATTAAATATGCTTTTGATAGAGAATTTAATTTTCTACAAAATGAAAAAAGAATTATTGAAATTGGTAAGAACTAGCAGACATATAGCGTTTTGAAATCAGCAGTATTGATATGCGATTATACTTTGAATTATTGGTTTTCATATTACTTAATAGCCTATCTATAGCCTTATAAACAGTTATACCCTAATATTGTTATTTGGAAATAATAAACCATTGTGTAATAATTTGCAGAGTTTCTTTAAGACTATAAATGATACCATAGCTGCAAATATCAAATTTTTTTATCAAATTGTTTTAACTCTTTTTTAAATACATTTATAATTATAAGGACGTATTACGCCTGTATCAATAAAAAAATGAGTCATAAATAAAAAAAAAATTACAGAATCTTTGGTGTTCATTTGAATGCGGATTTTTTCTTATTCAATAGTAAAAGCAGGTAAGAAACATATGGCGGAGTATCTTTTTTTATGATGATAAGATGACATAATGAAGATTGATTCCCCATTAATCTGAGACTAATGTAGTTGAGATGAGTTGGGACCTAAATTAGCCAGATTCATGCTCCTCATGCTGATTTAGTATTCATGCAGTTGATCCAAACAACCATATCTAATCAGCCAAACTGATTCCTTATTCTCGAAGGAAACGGACAATAAAGTTGAGGAACCTAACCAACTGTTCTGAATGATAATAGATTTAATAAGTTGTGGATACCAATTAGTGGCACTTCGTTGAAAAATTATAAGTTGCCTCTGACATCTTCTTAATAAAGATTATTAGGAATCAAATATAAACAAGAACTGCGACAAGAATAGGAATGGAATTTGCCATGGTTGGAATGGTATCTGTTTCTGATCTAATTTCTTTCATGTGGGTTCCGTCTGTTCCAACTTTTGACATCAAATTTTAACCTTCGGCTTACAATTTTTTAAATTTTAAATTGATAAATATAAAAACAAAATCTGGTGCTCGCTACGTACGAATTTAACTTAACTTTGTTGTTAAAATCAATTTAAGATCTTTGAAGTAAAGTTTATTTATTAAATAAATTAATATCATTAATAAATAGAATTAAATAAATAAAGAGAGCGGCGTGGTCTATTGGATAGAGCACTAGTCTACTGTTCTCCGGGTCCTGGGTTCGAATCCCGGCTGTGGCAGAATATTATTTGTTCTTTTACTTCAGTCGGGTAAGAGGGAAGGGGAGGGTGACCCTCCTGGGGCAAAACCAGCGTCTGTTAAGTGGGTACCAAAAATAAATAGGGAAAAACCTGGGTGATCAAGGCCTAACCCTCATTGCTCGGCCGTTGGCACAGAAACAGTACGAATCTCTAGATGTATCTATCTCTATATGAGCTCAAGATCCTCCATGGGTTGTAGATGTACAGTTTTTTTTTTCTTTTTTCTTTTTTTTAAAAAAGAATTTAACTGAGTTTCGATAGAAACACGTGTTTCATTAAATAATTTATTTTATTATTATCTACCACAGTTTTTATTTAATTTATAAATTTTGTTATTATACACCTTTATTATTTCAGTTTCATTTTATGTACTTTGACTCCCCCTTTGTTTATATTGTAAATATTGTATGAATGTTATCATGTAGCAATATTATTATTGTCTATTGTGACAGATTGTAATATATCCGGATAAATAAATATATATAATATAAAAAAATATATATTATCTACAACAATACCACGCTAGGAGTGCCTTCTCTGAGAGGTTTCTTCATCCACTAGTTTAGAAGAATCCTGAAGGTTATTAATGATAATCAGCATTGTAATATATACCCAAAGGCTTCATGTTTCTTATATATTATATATATATATATATATATATATATATATATATATATATCTTGTTGTTAAATAAATAACAAAAAATAAACAACAATCTCTCTAATTTATCAGATTTTCATCACTATCCATAATCCTTACACTACTTTGTAATCAATATTTTTTTTTTTTAAATATTTAGTTATCCGACGGTATATTATACATCTATATTATTACTATTCTTCAAAACGAAATAACCTAAAAAATATAATTTTGGTATTTTTTGCTTTAGCTGGGTATCGTTCAACTTTTATATTTATCTGTTTTTTTTATGAATCTTAACTAGATGATGTGGTTAATATGTTTGAATTTACAATATTTAAGTTACAGACTATTTCAATCAGAATGAAACCTAAAGGACATTAAAGCCCGTTAAATAATACACTAATATAGAGAGTTTAAGCAAAAATTATTAGAGAAGTTTTTGATAAAATCCGGTCAGTGTATTTCGGTGGAAAAGTTGGTGTAACATCTCTGGTATGTAGTTGTCTTAAATATGAAATTTAAGTTACCTACGAATTTTAGTATTTGTGACAGACTTACCGTACATACATAGAGACCTTTGCGAGTGACTATTGAGTATTTCAGGTAAAAAATCTAATTAAAAATCTGTCACAATCGCAATACTTTCCCTTACAATATATTTCATAAGTAAGTAAGAGAAAGTAATAATGTATGAACTATCCAATTTGATTTATGATTTTAGAATTATCCCAAGAGAACATTGTGATATGAAAATTCGAAGCACCAAGAGGTCAAGTTCCTAAATGTCACATAACGAGTAGCTCACATAAGAATTTTTGTATACTACGCCGCAAGTATGATGTAAATAAACAGACAAGAGTTTTTGTGAGTAAAGAGAAAAAAAATCATTCGTCTTACTGATGATTTCAATAACGTATGGAATCTATAGTAAGAAATGGAATCAGTACTAAGAAATCCGGTGTTGTTAATACTGAATAACTCAAATATTTCCGTTGTTACTGCTGTAACAATTAATGATACAAGTATAACATGGAAAATAGGAGCTCAGTACAGAATTTCTGAGTCATTAATATTTTTTTAATTTGGATTTTTTTAAGAAAAAAAAATACAAATAGGGAGAGACAAGACCAATCAAAGTTCTGAGGTTTTATAATATTCTGAGAAAAGAGAGGAAATTTTTAATGAGGTTCATTAAATTGAGTTTGCTGAAATTTAGATAAGAGAATAAACCGTTGGTTCATTGCCTCCAATGAAGTGGCTTTGAAATAATAACGCTTGAACATTTTATAATCCTTTTTAAAATGCTTCAGAAGAGATATTTTACCTGATAGGAGTACATAAAACAGTGAAAATTTTATAAACTGAAATAATGTTTTTATTAGCGTTTTTTTTGAAGAATTTAATATATGTTAATACAAAACAGAAGAACCTTCTCTTATTATAATATATTTAATTATTAATAAATGATAATTATTAATACCTTTTCTGATCTGGGCCAACACTTCTACAAAAACATTTTATCGATATGTTATACGATGTATAAATGATTACGATTTCTATTCTCTTTTAGCACACCTCACATTTCTCTGTCAATATATACGTCACATTCTCTTCCACCATCACATTAAAACTCTTTTACGGCCCTGAAACGTGAGAAAATGTATTTGTAATTATTAATGACTAGCTGACCCGACAGACCTGTTTTAACTATGTCATAACAATATCGGTCAAGCCGTTCCTGCGTGATGTGATGACCAAGGAAAAAGGCGATTCATTTTTATATGTATAGATCGTGCGGTTATTATTACATTTACAAAAAAAAAAAAAAAAATCTACCAAAGTATTATTACTATTATTACCTTTAAAATATATTTAAAAATACAAAACTTTCTTCTATCAAAGTAACTTTTCTCTTTTTTGCTTTCATAAGATCCTTCTCCTGACTGATATAAACATAACAAAAAAATAATTAGAGAAATTTGTCTAGCCGTTCATGCGTGATGTGCTGACCAAGTGAAAAGACAATATATATATATATATATATATATATATATATATATATATATATATATATATCGATTATTATTACATTTACAATATTAAAAACAAAACTGACCCGCCCCTGCTTCGCAAGAGTCCAGTTTGAATAAAGTTTCAGTTAAGATTATCGCTTTGTGAGTTTTAATTCATCATAACGAAAAGTGCAAATAGCAAGAAAATATGTTTATTTTACAACTTCAATTCATTATTAAATTTAATTACCGGCAAAAATGTAAAACATAAATTAAAATTAGTTCAGTTTGTTTGATTTTTATTTTCAAGTGAAGCATAGATAACGAAAATTTAATTTTTCCATTTAAAGAAAACTTGATATTAATGTATAATGTACGTATGAAACTCCCATTTTAATGAAAAAGTATTATATTTTAAATACTGAAGGAATTAGTCCGGGTGGCGGTCATTAAATGAAACAACTGAATAGTTTCAACTATTTTATTGTTTGCCAACGTTTCGACCCCCATTGTGGGTCATCATCAGGGCTAAAAAGATACAAAAAGGATACATTTAAAATAAGATTACAAATACTATTTAAAAAAAATTAACAATTTCACTAGAGAATGTCAATATTATAACATAAAAGAAAATAGATGTGTAAAGAAATCAATTAATTAAATTACAATGATAAAGGTATACTAATGAGAGCAATACAGACCAGATAATGACTAAAGATAATGTACAAATATATAAGAAAAAATTACATGAAATAAAAACCATTAACAAAATTGAGTACAGTGGAGATACGTACCGTCTGTTAGGTGAGTGGAAACTAGGTTCAATTTGGTCATAAGGAATATAGGTAGGTAGATAGGGAAGTACGTACAAAAGGTTGGGTAAAATGGAAAATACGTACCATAGACGGGATCTGACAACAATGAGTAAAATTGTAATATTAACATAAAAGGAAGTGTTCAGATTAAACCTACAATATTAATAACATCATAACGGTATTAGAAGATGTTTTAACAAGATTGTTGAAGTAAAAACAATATAATACAATAGTAAGAATAATAATGTATAAACTATATATAGTAAAACTGACTACCTCCCAACCAACGTTTTAATAATTATTGTACATATATTAAGACATTAAAATTAACCAAGTGAAAATATTATGACAAAAAATAATAATAAGTAACAATCATTGACAGATCATATAGTTGATACAAAATAGTAAAATAATTACAAATAGGAATAAATTGAATTGTAAAACCATTAAGAATTTATTAAGTGCAGAAACAAATGAAATAGATACATATATAAAATAAATGTATACATAAGTTATACATATATAGTACATTTATGTTATTATACATATGTATACATATATAGTTTTACTATATATAGTTTATACATTATTATTCTTACTATTGTATTATATTGTTTTTACTTCAACAATCTTGTTAAATATCTTCTAATACCGTTATGATGTTATTAATATTGTAGGTTTAATCTGAACACTTCCTTTTATGTTAATATTACAATTTTACTCATTGTTGTCAGATCCCGTCTAGAAATATGGTACGTATTTTCCATTTTACCCAACCTTTTGTACGTACTTTCCTATCTACCTGCCTATATTCCTTATGACCAAATTGAACCTAGTTTCCACTCACCTAACAGACGGTACGTATCTCCACTGTACTCAATTTTGTTAATGGTTTTTATTTCATGTAATTTTTTCTTATATATTTGTACATTATCTTTAGTCATTATCTGGTCTGTATAGCTCTCATTAGTATACCTTTATCATTGTAATTTAATTAATTGATTTCTTTACACATCTATTTTCTTTTATGTTATAATATTGACATTCTCTAGTGAAATTGTTAATTTTTTTTAAATAGTATTTGTAATCTTATTTTAAATGTATCCTTTTTGTATCTTTTTAGCCCTGATGATGACCCACAATGGGGGTCGAAACGTTGGCAAACAATAAAATAGTTGAAACTATTCAGTTGTTTCATTTAATGACCGCCACCCGGACTAATTCCTTCAGTAATTCTCAACGGTCAACTAATTATATCCACTATATTTTAAATAATTAATGAGAATGTTAGTTTATAGATTTATAGCAAATTACCATTTATGTTAACAACTTTGTTACAATTCGGTATGTAATATTTCTAAAATCTTGCTTATTAAATAGAATAATACAACTTGCACGATTCCGTACGACGGTGGCAACATTTAACAATCATAACCTCCCTATTTACTAATAACATATTACTAATAATATTTACTAATAACATAAGTTTATGGCTTACAACAACTTTATATTAGCTTGTACGGTTTAATTTAATGTATATTAATTTTTATAAAATCTTTCGCTGTCCAACAATATATTATACGTCAATGAAACTACTTATATTTCAGGAATAATTGTTTTATGACTTGGTTACAGAATATTTATTCCCGTTTAAAGAGAAGCTAAATGTATTTCCTTAGAAACCTTTAGGAAAGAATGTCCCTAAAAGAGGGTTTAAAACCGTATCAAAATCCGTCCGGTGGTGTATTACGATTTCCACCAATTCCAGTGGAAACCAAGAATCCTGATATCATATATATATATGATATCAGGATTCTTGTTCTTATATATATATATATACACATATATGAATGTCACATGTCACAGTGACCATGATGAGTTCATATGTTAGTTAAAAGACATAATTTATCTACGGTTCTTAAGGTTCAGTCAATAAATAATCAATTTTATTTAGGTAACGTTTCGAGAATTTGTCGTTCTCAAAATCATGCCAATTTGAGACAAAATAGTGTCTTACATAGACCTATGCGTAAACTACAAACTTTGAAAGAGCATTGTGTGAACACTGGAAGAACAGTGTTTCAATCTTAAGACCCGTAGATAATTATATACATACATATCTTTTAGCTAACACATGGACTGATATACACTTAATCATTTAAACACTAATCACTGTGACAAAAATAAACAAAATATGAAGCTAAGGATGACACGAAAGCTTAATCTGCTTTCAGCTCAATCAATTTTGAATAATTATTGCAAGATAAGATACCAAAATAATAGTTCCGAGAATCTCATCATTATTGTGTAATCCATTCTACTTTTTCATGTTTACTTATCATTTCGATTTCTTCGGTTTCGAGATATGCCTCCTTTGATGGTGACAGTGTTCTCTGGTGCTAGTAGTTGAGTAACTGATAATGGGTGAGGAAATGCAGCAATGTATTTCTCTCAATGATGGCAACGAATAATGTGACGTTGAGAAAAATGGAGGATGTAGTACATCTGATTCGAAATAAGCAATCTGTGCAATATTTAACTATAAAAACTAAATGAAGTTTAGTCCCTATTCTAAAAACTAGATGACCTCATCAAAGCATTGGATACAGTAAAAGTCTAGTTCAGAAATTAACGAAACATCATAGTTTATAAGTCCAAGACTCATGTATGCGTTCAATAACAGTAGGTATCAATTGAGACGTTGATTTCCAAAAAGTATTAAAGGACAGAAAGAAAGAAGAAAGAAAGAAAATAAACTTTATTTACATTTTTACATATTGACAAAAAATTTATAAATGATTTCGGATGAGACATCCTTACAATCATCAAATGTTTGGTTCATTTGGTAGTTATAATCTAATTATCTAATCTATAATAAGTGGTAAAATTAAATTGATATTAACTATGGTAGTAGGAAAAACTAAATAAAAAACCTACATATAAAAAACAACAACAAAAAAAACAGATAACACAATTGATAATATAAAATTAGAAATTAAAATAAACTAGCTTAAGTTAGCAACACATGTTTAGTTCTTTTATGAGTGTAGCGTTTTAGAGATGCTTTATTATAGTTACCGATTTCCTTTATTAAAGGATTTTTGGAGACTGGTGTTTTACTGAAGTAAGAAGCTGTTTGAGTATGGACAAAATGTTTAATTGTTGGAAGCTGTAAGTCCTGGAGCATAGATGATATTTTAGTGTAGCGGGAGTAATTGTTAATTATCCGCATTGATAGATTTTGAATTCTTTCAAGTTTTTGGTAGTTTGTCAAGCAGGTTGAGCTCCAGACTGGCGAGGCGTATGTAATTAACGGGCAAATAACTGATTTGTATATTATTAATTTGTTATGAGAGCTCAAATGGGATTTTTTGTTGAAGTATGGGAACATTTTAAATATTAATTTTTTGGCTTTATCGATTTTTCTATTGATATGGTCTGTGAATGTAAGAGATTTGTCTAATGTTATGCCTAGGTATATGTAGTATATAGGTACTGTACGGATTTTGACCAAGGGATGAGAGCTAGATTTATCTTGATTTGGTGGTTGATTTGTGGGCGACGTTTAGTGAAAAGAATTGCTTCGGATTTGGTGGGATTAATTTTCAATTTCCATTTTATGCAATATTTGTGAATTTTTTTAAAATATTGTTGAAGGCCATTCACTATTGTATCGATGCGATATGATGAGGTATACAATGCTGTATCATCAGCGTATAATGACCTCGTCACAAATGGATGGGCTGGTAAATCAGAAATGAACAAATTAAATAGGATTGGAGATAGGCATGACCCTTGAGGAAGACCCGCTGAGATGGGGAGGGTGTCGGAAGTAGATGTGCCAACTTGAATATAAAACTGTCTATTTGTTAAATAGGAGTGAATGATGTGAATCAGGTATGGTGGGAAGTTGAATGAGATTAATTTGTATATGAGCCCGGAGTGCCAAATGGTATCAAATGCTTTTTCGAGGTCTATAAGGAGCATGCCGGTATGTTTGCGTTCGTTAAAGGCTTTTGTGATGAAGTCAGTAAGTATTAAAGGACATTTTTTCTTTCAAAGTTGATATTTTGACATATTTGTAGTCTAATGGTTTAGTTTTATCTAATTCCGTCATCAAATTTTATCTAAAAAACATAAAAATACTTTTAAAAAGTATTTAAAAATTGCATTTCATTCCAAAAGGTACTAAATCCACAATTTATGTCATTCCAAACGGTACTATATCCTATGTAAACAGATATTATAACCTTTCCTTTCCTTTCCTTCCAAAAGGTACTATATTTCCTATTATGCGGCAGAAGCCCCTAGCCCCGTAATATATCACTATTAATTTATTGTTTTCTCAATTGTATGCATTATTATTGGTTCATTTAGCAGGGATGGTTAGGGGTGGTTAGGGATAGTTCATCATCTTGAGTCATCGCTATTATTTTGATCAATGGTTTTAACCTAATAATCAGTTTTCGAAACAACTTAGCTGCGTCGTTTTGGTTCTTTTAGGTTGTCGATTAAATTAATTTTTTTCATATTAGTTCTTCTTGCAGCAACATAAATTTGGTTTAAAATTTTTCAGAAACTCAAATTTTAATATAATCATGGTATTTGATACAGCAAATAGTTGGAATTAGCATTCCACGAACTTGCTAAATATGCTAAGAAAATCCGTGCCTGATCTAACTTAGTAGTCGATTTTTTTGATTTTTTAATGTAAAATAAAAGCTCAAAAGTTATTATTTATCAGTATCTATGGTTAAATATTGTTTACAAGTAGTTGATAATGTAGATAAATTTGCTAAATTCACACAAATAGTAAATACTAGTTCAAAATAAACTTCATAATTACATACTGTCTTATTATAATGCCATAAATAGATTAATTGCCCTTTGAATATTCACTTTCTTTATGAATACTAGATAATCAATGTAATTAAACAACAAAGAAAGATATTTCTCGGAGAGAGAATGAGGAAATATACATAATTTAGGAATTAACAATATAAAGACGTTAGTTAACGGTAATGTTGTATCAGGAAGGTAATAGTGACTGTTACCAACCTATCTCGCGTTATATTTTTCCAAAAAGTACTATGTCCACGTCTCATTCCAAAAAGTACTATATCCATATTATATAGGTTAAAAGTCATGTGAAAAGTGCAATAATTTGGGAAAATAAGTTGGCAACACACCTAAAAATCAACTTTAGATTTTAATAAAAAAAGAATCAGGTAAATTGGTCCATTAATAAATAAATGACAGATTTTTGCGTTTAATGTAAAATTGTCTAAAGTGGATATAGTACGTTTTGGAAATCAACGTCTCAATTCCGACACTAATATGGTCAATTACATAGCAAACTTTAAAAAGATGACGTCCTGACAACTGTCTCACTGTACTCGATGGTAGTATTGGGTTGATGCAAAATTAATGCAGGTTTTTAGTAGGTATTGTAAATACGCCATATCTTTACTTTAACCATATATATTTAATCAAAATAATTTCCATCTGAATCAATGCACTTTTGCCAACGTTCAACAAGCTTTCTTATTCCACCAGAAAAAAAATCCGAATCCCTGGACTCAATGAAATCACGAAAAGAATTTTCAATGTCGTCCTGGTTTTGAAAATTTTTCTCCCTCAAAAAGTTGTCCAGATGCCTGAAAAAGTGGAAGTCTGTAGGAGAGAGGTCAGGTGAATAAGGCGGATGCTGGAGAACTTCGTAGCCCAAGTCGTGCAGTCGTCGAAGCGTTGGTTGTGCAACGTGTGGTCTGGCGTTATCGTGGAGCAGGATCGGCCCCTTCCGATTCATCAATGCTGGGCAAAGACGTTGCAATTTTTGAGTTCCGAGTTCCGCCGCCATTTCTCGTGTGGTTTTGGTTGGGTCTTCTTCCACTTTTGACCTCAGCTGGTCGTTGTCCAGAGCAAGATGACGGCCCCGACCTTCCTTGTCTTCGAGGTCGAAATCTCCTCTGCGAAACTTCTGGAACCAACGCTGCACCGTGCACTCATTAATAGCCCCCTGACCCCACACTTCATTAATATTACGAACCGTTTGCGCAGCGCTGCGCCCTAATTTAAATTCGTAAAAAAAAAAATAAATTTGACGAAAATCGCACTTTAACATTTTCGATTCAAGACCTTTGAACACACTGAACAAAACGATTTTACTAAACAAATTCATGGTGAAAGAGAGGGTATTAGATAAGGTTTGTTTTGGTATAATAATGATCAATGTTAGGATTAGCTTTGTTTACACAATTGGAATTAAGATATTGCAATAGAGGAAACCTGCATTAATTTTGCATCAACCCAATAGCATTAGTTTGATGACACAGCCACAATTCTCACGGTGTAAAGGCCAATAGAGCGAGAGTAGGTCAAAATACTGTTATACTGTTAACGAATATTACAATAAATATGCAAGAACTGTATTTTCTATAAAACTTCACAATTTTTTTTTTTACTTTCATTATAAAGAATCTTTAATTTTTTAAAAGGAGCTTCTATATTTAAATAACATGTTTTCATATTGGGCATATTACAATTGTTTGTTTTGATATTACATTATTATTTACTTTTTTATCTCTTTTTTAAAAATAATATTTAATGATATAGGATTTTTTTTAAAGTAATATTTGGTCTTTTCTAAATTCGTTAAAAAAATTATTCCTCCCCTCTCTAACGCTGCTTTCGTGAACTCTCACTGTGTTTAAATAAATTTTTAGCACTTTAGAGTGTTTATATATTTACAGCTCGTAAGTATATATTATGTTGTGGTAGGAGGCGGTGTGGCTGAGCAGGATAATATGCGTGAACAGTGAACAAACTTATAAACAAAGTTAAAAAAGATGAAGTAAATACGAGTTCGCATCTCGGTACCAATGAAAAGATAGGGCTTTTAAGTCAGGCATTTATAACCCGCCCTCAGTAGCAGTCCCGAAAAAACTCATCATAGCCTAAAAAAGCGAGGTAGGAAAGTACAGAAGAGGAAAATAATTATAAAATTAGATATTCTTTTGTATTGGTCCTATAGGTTATCATTTTATCTCTTGAAAAAGGACAAACATTATTGAGGGGATTGATTTGACCTCACATCGCTTCGAACCATGGTTTCTGTGGTTTAGCGGCTAACCATTGCTCCATAACCAATCCTTTTGTGCCCTTCTCCTGATCCTTGGACCCGAGTAAATACTCTATTGATTCAAGGAAAATGAAAGATCGGTCAAGTTCCACGTATCATGGCTATTTCACATAACGAGTACCTCTCTATTTCTTCCTCGAAGTAAACCATCCATGGATCCAGGAAGACCATAATGCGATTTAAAATCAAGGTACATTCTCTAGAGCCATTATTCCTTCGCCTTCTACAAAGGTAGTGTATTTTCTCTCTCTAAAAATGATTCCACAGCCTTCGTCGTCAATGAGCAGCAATCCTTTACGACCCAGTTTGGCAAGAATAGCCATTTATTTCTCGAAAATATATTGGGTTGGAATGGTTGTGATGTCTAGTATCATATTAAATGATGTTTACAATGAAGGAATCGCCTGATTAATCAATGCAGTACAGAAAGGCTATTAATAAATCATTTTAGATTTACTTATAATCTTAAAACTATAAAAAAATATATACATTATATTGCAAGTAATCTAGAAATCATCAAAATAGTGGTTTGATTGTTGTGATATCCTTAATTCGATAGCTCAGAAGATGGCCTAAAGTTTGGTCTGAAACGTTGGCAAAACAATAAATGGTTTCCATCCAGTATTTCAGTTTATTTCTTTCTTTGACCGCTCCCACCCCTTCTCCCTCTCCCATCACCGGACTAAACCCTCCAACGGTCAACCATTAATATTCATTATTGAAATTTATAATGTATTTATCAACAAAAAAATTGCATTTAAAAATATATAAAATAACATGAAGTTCAATTTATTTGAAATACTCCAATTTTCATTAATTCAGCCGCTCAGGATATTTGATTTTTTTTTTCTTACCATTTATTCGCTATTCTCTCCTGAATATGAAACTGTTGATAAAATATGGAAATATTACTCGAATTCTGGAATTCAAATCAAAACAACAATATAATAAGAATCTGCTTTACAACTGACTGTCAAAATGGCGAAGAAAGTTGTTAAAAAAATACTAGAAAAGTAATAAAATACAAGACTTTTAGCAAGTTAGAAGACTGTGAAGGAAAAGAGACTCACCTTAGATTATTTTGTATTATATACCTGTGTCACAGTCATAGTTGCAGTAAAAATTTCAATCTTGAGAACAGACTTTTTTTTTTAAATAAGAATATTAAAAAATTCGATTTTTACATGAAAATATCTCAGAAATGAACGAGTGAAAAAATACGAAACTAATACATAATTAAACATCTATATAAAGTGTACAAAAGAGATAAATTTGAGGACTGAGCCTTAACTGGTTATAGCATTCTCTCAGCTGATTAGAAAGCGTATTCTTAAAAATTATGAACTTTTTGGTCCTCATAACACATTACACCCAAGTAGCATAGAAAATCGTGCAAATAATTCATTAAATTTACACCAACTGTAACTTTTAATGCTTTAATAGAAGTAAGATTAGAAGAGTCTCGCGGTTAATTAATTTCTGATCCCAGAAATATCGAATAGTCAGTAATCTATTCCAATTTTTCGATATATTTCAAAAAGGAAAAAAAAATATTTAATTTAAGTAGGAGCTTGTTTTGTGGAGTTGAAATCAATCGATCTAATCGATAGTAAAAAAAAACCGCGGAGTAACCGGTAAACGGTTATTTACCAAGACACCATCAAACCGACAGAGAGTTTATTGAATGATATCTAAGGTATGGCGCAATGTTATTTCTTTGAAATTTTATGCATTATGGCATCCCATTTACGCGGAAAAAAATAAGCTGAATCAAACACCATGTATAAAACATATATGTAAAATTAGAGTGATTAGATTTAGTAAAATTAGAGTCATTCAAAAGATATAATTATATATAAATTTACGATAAAATAAAAAGTAATAATATTTAAATACTTTTTTATTTTATTAATTTGAAACATTACCTACCAATCTTTACTAAGATCTTAAATAATTACATCGAAATAACGCGCCCATCGGCTGCTCCAGTAACTAAAATTCGCTCGGTTTCTGTGTTGTCTCTGTGCGAGTGCTGTTCAATTTTTAATGTAAATGAGTTGTTTCCAGCGTCACAATTTCGTTTCAATGTGATTGCGAGTATGTGTTTTATGTTTCGAGAAGGCAGAAGTAATTTGTGTTGACAAGCCCTTGAAAAATTGAAGAGGTAAGGACAAAACAATTATATCCACTAGTTTGATGACTTGAATATGACAGGGCCTTTTTTCTTATTATTCCTTAATGTAATTGTCCTGAGTTAATAAGTTTTATTTAATGTTGCACAACTATTTTCCATTTCATTTAAATATAGTTCCCTTAAAGTTTTAGAAGCATTCTACTGTTTACTCATGCCTAGACTAAACTAACGAATATAAATTGATATAATTTTCTTTTAATAAAACTAATTCAAAAACATCCGCTAGTAAATCAAAGGTTAAACGTGTTCCACTGTGAACTATTTGAAAAAATAACTTCTTAGATTATATAAGTTAACTTAATTTGATAACTTAACAGTACCAAATAGTATCGATAATTCTTTTTAACCGGTAAGTTAATCCTAAACATTTTATTGTTACATATAACTATTAACATGCGTTTTGATCAGAAATTTACCAAGAAAAATTAGAACTTAGTTTAAAATTGCAACATTGTACTGTTTTCTGTCTGGACTTTGAAAAAGATGAGATCATTATAAATAGTCGTTTATATGCCGAAAAATTGTATTTAGTGATTTAAAAGAATCTTTTAATATTATCATAACATCATTTGTTAATTAATGAAGTAAAATTTGTTTGAAGGAAAAATATCGCGGTAGATGATATATTCAGTTAATTTTGTTTTTTATTTCGTCGTATGTATTCATTTTAATTTTTATATTCAAACATTTAAGATCCATGGAACTATTGTATTGGTTTATTTGAGGTTTGCATAAGTCCCGAAAGGGTGCGACACTTGTTTTTGAGGAATAACGCTCAGATGTACAGAATCGATTATTTTACATAGAGGTAGCAAATGTAGTAACAAACAGTACTTGGAGCATCAGTGAGATTTATTAATATAATGATATTCATTCTTCAGATGTTTTTAATCCTTCTTAAATTGTGTGTACCTTTAAGTACGTCGGGTGTCTATTTTTGCTTGAATTGAATCGAAAATGAGCTTATTTAATTATAGGTGCTGTTTCCAATTCTATGAAATTCCAAGTTCAATCATGGTAATTGGAAGCTTGTTCATCAAATAAATTTTATTGTATTTTTATGCTATAACATACCAGTGTGTGAAAGTAAAGATATTTAATACAAAAACGTTTTAATGGCTACAGACATTAAGGCGATCTAACCGAAGCTCTATAAGTCAGGAACCAAAATATTAGGCATTTATAGAAATTTAAAAAGAACAATCAAAATAATACGAATTAAGCTAAATAAGTCTTAAATTAATTTAGACCGATTAATTTATAGCTTCTTAAAAGAACCGAAAAAAAAATCATGAAGAAAATTCCATTTAAAGTTTTAGAGGTATTAGTATAACTAAGTAGCTATTGATAGCTGTTTATTCATTTAACGTCTCTATTTGCTACTATAGCTAATAGACAATGCTAGAGTAATCAATTTTGAATATCCAGGTTTAATTATAGAAGCATCTGTTAGTACCTGATATAGCACAGGCAGGGACCACCATTTTAGGATGGCATAACTTAAGATGTTTTACTCACCTTAAAAAATACCAAAGGCCATCTGTTGGGTTTGAACCAGTGCTGTTGGTTATAGAGAGAGGGCTGTTATGCCAGACACTACACCTCAGGAGACCTCAACTTAGTTATTGAAGTGGGGTTCTAATAACTAGGAGATTACAATTAAATCTAAAATGTGTTAAATTATTTATTAAGATATAATTATAAGATAGTTTATTTAATTTCATAAAAATAATACTTGTTTTCTAATTTAAAAAACAATGTTAATTACTGATTTTTCTTAAGAAAAATAAACCTATTAAAGGATACCCTTCAAATAATTCGTTCAAATATATGAAGTTCTTATTAATTCTAATTTGCTTACCAGAAGTTCTACAATAGTTTGCCTGATATCATTTTGCACATTTTCTCGAGAACGGCACCAACGGTTTTGGTTAAACTCGCTATATCGATGTAAAATTTAATGGGCTTTATACCATGTAGTTTCATTTTTATTGAAATAGTCTAACAGGGCTTAAATGCCGATATTTCAACTTTCTTCTTATAATGCACCTTTAAGTTTGTTGATATAAAAAAACAAAAAAAAAAAACATTTAAGCTAGTTAGCGATGATGAACGCTGAGTTCATATATAAGTTCAACATAAGAGGAAAGAGCTAACATATTTTTTAATGAAATTTATGTTGTTTTTTTGACATGATATCAAATATATAGATGTATAATACACCGTTGAAAAGCTATAGATTTTAGAAAAAATATTATCTTGTACACTAAGTTGTAAAAATTAATGGAGATTGATGAAAGCGGGTAAAACTGAATTATTGTTGTAGTTTTAATGAAATACATGATTTTCTACAGTATTTCATTTAGTATTTAGAGTATTTTTCTCTCAATATTTTTTGAATAATAAAAATAAGGAGCTATATCAAAATGTGGATATCTCAAAATGATGTAATGTGTGATCAACTTATGTCGCATGTGTCTCATTGACTTCTGTACATTGTATTGAACCTAATTAGTTTAATTTAAAAAAAAAGTGAGAAGTTATCAGTTGTTTTATGAATTATCAAATATGTCATTATATCTAATCATATTTCATTCTAGTTTTACGACAGACTGTAGAGTAATCTGTTGAGCGCACGCGGAACTAACAGTGATTAATAAAAGCAGAAACTTGATCTGTCTCGTTCTTCAATGAATGATTGTTTTTTTACGCTTTAAACTGCTAAAATAATTAACGATAATTTTTAGGGGTGGGATAGACTAGGAAAGGTAATAGTGAACAAGTAATATAACAAATAGCAACTTAATCAAAACATTAAAACCTTAAGTAATTAAACGCTTATAATTTTACTTAAATTATAAAAATTTGGGGAAGACTGGTTCTATATTAATAGAAATAAAATAATAATCAGAAAAATTCCTAATTATAATCATAAGAAATGTGATTGAAAATGGTGTAAGAATAAGTCAATGAAGCTTTCTATTAAAAATTAAAGTATTATGGTTTATAAGCAACAAGAGAAAGGTAAGTTAAAATATAGTTTTATTTTATTTAAAAAAAGAGAAAATACATCATAGATGTGACCCTTTTCTCAAATTGTTAAAGATATACAGGAGCTTGCTATGATTTTAAAAATAAATATTATTTGTCTAATATTTGTTATAATTTTTTTAAGTAGTTATAGTAGTTTTGTTTCCAATTTCATCTAGAAAATAATTTATTTTTGTTATGTACAATATTTTTTTTTCATGAGATATTAACCTGTCTCCTCATACAATGGAGGAGTATAAAGTACAGTGTTTAGTAGGTTAAAACTGCTAAAATAATTAACGATAATTTTTAGGGGTGGGGAAGACTAGGAAAGATAATAGTGAACAATTAATATAACAAATAACAAGTTAATCAAAACTTGAACCATATAGCCTTTATATCATAGTTTCTTAACTGATTTTTTACACCAGTTAAGTTAATTACATAATAATACTACAATATATAAAATTAAATATCAGTATTTTCATGTTTGTTTTCATGATAAATTACATAATCTTTGTATACTTTAAATCTGATTTTGTTCTTATTATTTTAACCTATCTATTTTCCCAATTTCAGTTCATGTATAAATGTACATGATATTAAAGCCCATTATATTTTACATCGATATAGCGAGTATAATCAAAATTGTCGGAACCGTTTTTGAGAAAATCGAAAATAGGTGCAAAATGCATGGTATAAAGTGGCTCTTCTGGTAAGCTCATTTTGATGAAAAATATTTTGTAACGTTTCGGACGTAGATTTGTCTTAAATATGAAATTTCAGTTTCATAGGACTCGTCGTTTTCACCTGGGAGTTATCACACACACACACACACACACACACAGATTTTTTTGTGAGACTATGATATTTGGACTCGGGGGGCCCTAAAACGTGTATTTCCATTGAAAACTGGAACTCGAAAATGTTCCCGATCGCAATACTTTCCCTTACTATATATAGTAAGTGAAAGTAAAAAGAATTAGCGAAATTAGTCCAGCCGTATTGGTCTCATACCGTAAACCCAGTACAACATAGATTCGGTTTTACATACATGGATAGATAGATGACTATTACCTTAAAAAAGTAAAGAATATTTACAAAGTTAAATTTTCAGTGTTCCGTGTGACTTTTTTATTTTTTCAACCTAAGGAACCTTCTACTGGCATTAAAAAACACATCAAAAAAAGAATCAGGGAAATTGGTCTAACCGTTCAGACTAAATCCTATGATCAAGGAAAACAGGGATTCCAGGGATTATATGTATAGATAGATTATTATTACCTTAAAAATTTTAAGAAAACTTAACGACCATATCAACTTTTCTAATGTTCTGCTCAACTTAAAAAAACATATTAATGATATTAATAATAGCGTTTTATTGCTTTTAATTTCTAGTTTATATCTTTCAGCAAGAGGTTTAATTTAGTAATGATATTTTATGAATAATAAAATAAACTAGCTACTTTGTGAACAATTTTATAACAAAATAGATAGATAACTACAAACAAAATTACTAAGAATACAAATCTTGATTACATAATATACAATAACACTTAAAAAAATAAACAAAAACAGAAAAAAATTTAAATAATACATATCGTAATAAAAATTTTATAGAAACAAAAAGTAATGACATCATTAATGCCTATAAATCTTGTACTAATTGTGTATAATAAAACTTTTTATTTTTAAAACTTATGTTGTGAATAAAAATAACTCGTTCAACTGCTAATAGTTTTTAATTGTTACTATGTTTTCTAAATTCAAATTTTTCATAGCGTGCTTTAATAAATAAAATGTTTTGACTGGATTTAAAATTATTTAAAATATTATCGTAATGAAAAAAAAAATTACGATATAATATTATTGATGATAACAAAATTCACTGAAAATATAGAAAACCGAGGCCATAAAAATATACAAAACTTTGCATCTAGTATGACAGTTCACGCGTCTTCATGTAATGTAAATATAAAAATAAACAAGATAAAACCCATCCCAGATTTGAAAATACTTCGATAGAAGAAATGTCACCCGATCATAGATAGAACAATGGACAGATATTCAAAATGACATCTATTGGAAATACAGAATTCGTTCTTAGAACTATTAGAACGATATAATCCTTTGAAAGTGATATACACTGATGCTTCTAAAATAGAAAACAGTGTAGGCTGCGCCGTGATTATAACCAATCACTTTCTGTTTAATCTGCCAGAGGAATGCTCCGTCTACACAGGAAAAGCTACAGCTATCTTGGAGGCTCTTCATTGGGTAAAAAGTTCCGAAGCAAGAAATTGGGTCATTGCCACAGACTCAAAGAGCGTTCTTTAAGCCATAGACAGTCCACATCGTATTAACTCCATAATACGAGAAATATTAAACACATGGTGGGAAGCGAAACAGAAAGAAGTAATGGTAGTCTTCGCCTGGGTCCCAGCCCACTGCGGAATTTCGGGCGATGAAGAAGCGGATAGAGCAGCTAACAAAGCAAGGCAAGGAGAAATACCAGAGACAACGACAATGCTAGAAGAAATCACCACGGAAGACCGGACAAACCATCTAAAGACAACTATCCACCAGAACTGGGAGAGAAAGTGGAACCTGAGCCGGTCAAAATTGTTTCCAATCAAACAAGATTGTAAAAATTGGACCATCAGCTCAAAAAAAATCAAGAAGAGAATAAACCATAATATGCTGACTTCGAATGGGTCACTGTGAGTTCACTTATGACTATCTCCTCAGAGGTCTGGAGGCTCCAACATGCGAACATTGCAACAACACGTTACAATCAGTTAAACATGTCCTACTGGAGTGTCCCCTATTTGAACAACGTAGACGAAAAATAAACTTACCGTAGACTATTGCGAAACTTTTAGATGGCAGAGAAGAAGCAACTATAAAACTATTCAAGTTCATCAAAGAAAAGAAATATTATAATAGAGTCTAATTTTTACTTTCACTTACTATATATAGTAAGGAAAGTATTGCGATCGTGAAAATTTTCGAATTCCAGTTTTCAACGGAAATACACGTTTTAGGGTCCCAATAACCAAGTCCCGCAAAAAGGTCTGTGTGTGTGTGTGTCTGTGTGTGTGTGGTAACTCCCGGGCGGAAACGGTAAGGCCTATAAAACTGAAATTTCATATTTAAAATAACTATAGGCCCGAGACGTGACAAAACTTTTTTCATCAAAATGAGCTTACCAGAAGAGGCACTTTATACCATGCATTTTGCACCTTTTTTCGATTTTCTCAAAAACGGTTCCGACGATTTTGATTAAACTCGCTATATCGATGTAAATTTAATGGGCTTTAATATCATGTTGGGTTTATTTGGATAAAAATGGTCTGACAGGGCTTAAATGCCGATATTTTAAATTTTCTTCCCCTAAAGTACCTTTAATTTTTTAGATTCAATAATAATAACTATATTATCTTGTTAACGCTGATGAAAAACAGGTAAATATATAAATTGAATAAATTCGATACCCAACTAAAGGAGAAAACAGAAAAAATATATTTTTAATGAAATTTTTCGTTTTTGAACATAAGAGCAGTAATATATATGTATGATATACCGTTGGAAAGCTAAAGATTTTAGAAAAAATATCATCTCATACACAAGTTTTTAGAAGTTAATAGAGAGTAATGAAAAGAAGATAAAACTAACTGATTATTTTAGATAATAATATAATAGATTTTTTAATAAAACACATGTTTCTATATAAATTCAATTTGATTAATTCCTATATAGTTTCACGTATTTTTATCTCTAACTGTATTTGAAAATTCTTTCATTGATTTTAAAAATCGAGGTAAGTGAAAGTCGTGTGTTTGCCCGCACCAGACTTTTAAAACATGCCAATGATCCTCTGGGGTAGGGACAAAAGATAAAATATATATATATATATATATATATATATATATATATATATATTATATATATATATATTATATATATGTGTGTGTAAATTAAGGCAGAGAGAAGAGAAGAAAATGAACTTTATTTACATTTTTACATATTGACAAAATATTTATAAATGATTACGGATGAGACATCCTTACAATCATCAAATGTTTGGTTCATTTGGTAGTTATAATCTAATCATCTAATCTATAATTAGTGGTAAAATTAAATTGTGATTATATAATGTTGTAGGAAAAATTATACAAAAACCTACTAATAAAAACAGATAACACAGTTGATAATATAAAATTAGAAATTAAAATAAATTAGCTTAAGTTAGTAACACATGTTTAGTTCTTATATGAGTGTAGCGTTTTAGAGATGCTTTATTATAGTTACCGATTTCCTTTATTAATGGATTTTTGGAGACTGGTGTTTTACTGAAGTAAGAAGCTGTTTGAGTATGGACAAAATGTTTAATTGTTGGAAGCTGTAAGTCCTGGAGCATGGATGATATTTTAGTGTAGCGTGGGCAATTATTAATTATCCGCATTGATAGATTTTGAATTCTTTCAAGTTTTTGGTAGTTAGTCAAGCAGGTTGAGCTCCAGACTGGCGAGGCGTATGTAATTAACGGGCGAATAACTGATTTGTATATTATTAATTTGTTATGAGAGCTCAAATGGGATTTTCTGTTGAAGTATGGAAACATTTTAAATATTAATTTTTTGGCTTTATCAGTTTTTCTATTGATATGATCTGTGAACGTAAGAGATTTGTATTAAGGCAGAGAAGTTCCCTATATTTTTATTTAATATATTTTTTGAGATTAATCGAGATGTATTACCCCTTTTTCCTCCCTTCCGCTATATATAGGCTTCTGATTCAATTTAATTTATTAAAAAAAACAAAAAAAAAACATTAAAGCATTCACTCTTTGGGAAATAATCTGATTTTGCTATTTACGACTATTTATCTATCAATTGACCCGTGTTAAGGTTTGCTGTCTATCTTCGGTAGTGGTCAAAAGACCATGTTATCGCTGTCGCGTCGCGATAACCCTCGGTCGGAACTGGAAGTCGGCTCGAAATTTATTAACGAAAATTCGTAATGAAATTTTAATGTTTATGTATTGGATTATAATATGTATGTGTAAGAAAAAAATATAATAATAATGAGATTCTGAACGCGGTGGTTTCGGGGGTAGGGGGACGCATGCGCTTGAGCGTCTAGTCAATGGAGGGAGCCGCATATGTCGCCAGCCTCCACGTGGTGGTGGTAGCGCCGCCTCGTCCCGGCTTCGTTGTCGCTAATTCATAACTTTTACGTAAGTTAATACAAATTCATGAGATATATTTTTTATATATTTTTTTAGTTTCATTCGTATCCTCAATTTATCAATAAAATGAATTAAAAAAAAAAAAATTAAACTAATCATCGTTATTATAAAAAACTGGTTTATTTTTCAAATATTTTAAAATTTCACCCTAATCGTTTATATATATTTTTATTTTGGTACCTTAAGGCATGTTGAAAAAAATTCAATATTTTCAACACCATGGAAAAACTCGGCACAAACAATTAGAAAAAAAATACATTATGTACACTTTAGTATCATTGTTATCTTCGATTCATGTTTGCTGTCTGTCAGTTAAATAATTCTACAAAAAAATAATTAATTATCGTTATAAAAAATACTCAATTTATTTACTATAAATACATCGAATTATCACTCTACATTTTTGTATTTTATTATTTTTGATGCTTCAGAGTATGCCTAAATAAAAATCAGTAACCAATCCAAACAAATAAAAACATCATCATGCTTAACATTGATATTTTCTTACTATAAACATCTTTAAATGCCATTTTAGTTTTTTGAAATGTGATCCTTCGAGGAATGCTATAAAAAGTTAATATTAATCAATACTTTTCAAAAATACTCATCACAAATAATTAGTTCAAAAATGTTTTATACATTTTAGTGTCATAGTTATCTTCTATTCATGTCTGCTGCCTGTCAGTAAAATTATTCTACGAAAAAAAAATCGAATTATCATTATCAATAAATAATAAAGTTATTTACTATAAATACATCGTATTTTTTGATATAATTGATCTATTTTTTTATGTTTTATTATTTTGGTAATTTCAGGTCATGCCAAAATAAAAATCAGTAACCAATCCTAGCAAATAAAAACAATATTTATATTTAAAATTTACATTGTCTCACTTTAAACGTATTAAAATACCATTTTAGTTTTTTAATTTTTATGCGTCCAGGTTTGCCAAAACGTTTTAATATTTATCAATTCTATGCAAATATACTCAGCACAAATAATTAGTACTTTTTAGTTTCATTCATGTCTGCTGTCTGTCAGGTAAATTATATTATATCACAGCTAGTTATTGATTAATTAATATTATATTTATATTCTATAAATAAATCATATCCCCATTATAATTTTTAATGCTTCAAAGCATGCCAAAATTAAACATAAATCAGTAACAATCCTTGCAAAAATAATTAACATAAACATTTTACTTTTCAATTATGAACTGCAATAAAAAAAAAAAAAAAAAAAAAAAAAAATAGAATGCTAATATTTAAAATGTATTTTATCTCACTGTATATGTTCATATATTAGTGTACCATCCTTGTTTTTTATAATTTGTAGTTTTTGATACTTCAAGGTATGTCTACAAAAAATTTAACATTATAATTTATTTCAAATTTCTTATCATGAATACTCTATTAGCTTATAAAAAGGTGATTATTATAAATTGGTTTACTACAAACTATACATGTTCTGACCACCAATTTAGTTTTCATGTTTTGTTATTTTTGATCTATCACTAACGGCCCATGCGAAAACACTATAAAAAAAAACGCATTAAAATTAACGCTATAACTTACAATATATCATGGCTTATTTATGAATTTTTCCTTAATATTTTTTCGCAGTGACGCTCGTAAACTAAAAAAAAAAATCCATAAAATGCCTATGTATATGCATATAAAAAAATAGAATAATAAAATAAAATAATATGAAGAATTAGATAAAAGAACCAGGTAAGTCACTTTTATTTTTACTGTTTTCCATTCGTTAGTTTGGTATTCGGACATAAAAAAGATATTTGCATAATATTTTTCTTATAAATAATAAAAGTCATGAAAAAAATGCAACGCTTCCTTCTGATCCTTTAAAAAGAAAAAAAAAAAAAAAAAAAAAAAAAAAAGGGACTGCAAATATTATTTAATGAGATAATATTGAAGTTATGACTTAAAAAATGTGATGTAATAAATATGAACGGCAAAAATAAGCTTTTATTTTATTTTACAGTAATCTTAAACCGAAATGATTATTAAATATTAAACGCCGTTAAATAGGAATGATTTATTTTGTCAAAGAATGAGATTTTGTACATTTTCATTTACAATTATGAATTTAATAAAATGAAAAGTTGTGATTATAGACCTTATGACAGGTGTCTGGGTTTGTCTTTGCTTGAGTTGTATCTACGAACTGATTACTAAGGCTCATTTTACAGTCGTCAGCATCAGGTTTCAGTTAATTCACCGTTATATATATATTGTTTATTTAATAACAGCTTTTAACTGTTAAAACAGATAGTAACAACCGGTTTTCAATAATATTCGAATTTCAGATGAAAATAAAATAAGATTTTATTTATTAAAATTATTTAAGAATTTATTAAATCAGGAATTATTATAAAAATACTGATGATAGTAGTATGAGGTTATAATTTAAATAATTCGGATTATACGGAAACAAATCCCAACGGAATCAGGTTGTCGCCAGTGTAGCCTTATCAGTGATGTTATCAAGTTGCAACGTGACGCCTGACCTTGAACTGCTGATGCAGTTTTGAGTATTGAGTATTCGTGAGTTGGATGTGTAATTAGTAATTTTGAGTATTTCTGAGGATTACTCGTCGTTTCGGGATTCGGCCTTGCTTGACCTTTCTTTTAATGATAGGTCATCATTCTCGAACGGACTTTTACTACGCTTGAAGGATATCTACCATTTTTAAACATTTTTCAAGTATGAATATTATTAATATTTTATTTTTTATAGTAACTTTGGCATTAGCAATGCTGGATTATAAGAAAAAAAAAACGAGCAGGAATCACACAACATTTTATGGGAAAATTAATCTTAAAAGCTAACTCAAGCCATTTGTTTTGATCTAAAAGTATAATTTATTAATTTTAAATCGCATTTCCTTAATTTTATGGGATTTTTCATCCTTGTGCATTAAGGCTGGTTTTGAAAAAAAATCATTCCCTAAATGGTTGAAAAAAAAATCTAAAATATTTTAGATGTGTCACAAAGATAACTTAAATCACATGCATATAATATAATATGCATGTATATAATAATTGTATTATTTTAATTTAAAATCACTATCCTCGAATAGTATAAATTTTATTATATTTGAAATTATAACATTCTCTTTTCATTATTATATTTACTATCACATCAATTATACATATTTACGTTTCGAAGTCTTATTACTTCATCTTCAGAGTAACATATTAAAAACAATAACACAACAATTATATAAAAATTTATATTTATATCTTCTTATTTTTTTTCACTTATAACAAAAATGAACAAATTATAACATGTGTCAGGCTTGAGGAAGGACAGTACCCAGCAGCACGTCTTCTCGTCAGCTTTTTACTTTAACTCACCTATATATGAAATATATAGTAAGGGAAAGTATTGCGATCGTGAAAATTTTCGAATCCCAGTTTCAACGGAAATACACCTTTTAGGGTTCCCTGAGTCCAAATAACCAAGTCCCGAAAAAAGGTCTGTGTGTGTGTATGTGGTAGGTCCCGAGCGAAAACGACAAGTCCTATGAAAATGAAATTTCATATTTAAGACAACTATACGTCCGAGATGTTACAAAATCGTTTTCATCAAAATCAGCTGACCGGAAGATGTACTTTATACCATGCATTTTGCACGTTTTTACGATTTTCTCAAAAACGGCTCTAACGATTTTTCTTAAATCCCTATATCGAGGTAAAATTTAATGGGCTTCAATATCATGTAGGTTTGATTTTGATAGAAATACTCTGACAGAGCTTAAATGCCGATATTTTAGAATTTCTTCTTCTAAAATACATTTAATTTTGTGTATTTAAAAAAAAAATAGGTACATCATCTTATTATCATAGATAAATAACAACTAAATATGAAAGTTGGGCGAAAAGTGAAAGCATATTAAAAATTGAGTGATGAAAAGCCGTTAAAACTATCTGATTTTTGTGGATAAAAATATAATAGATTATTTAATAAAACCCGTGTTTCTATTGAAATTCAATTTAATTAATTCTTTAACAATTTATTTTTATTTCTACATGTATTTAAAGATTCTTCAATTGATTTTAACAACGGAGGTAAGTGAAAGTCGTGTGCTGATCGCGCCAGATTTTTAAAATTCTAAATCACTAGTCACAAAGAGTATGCATTTATTATTATATTCAAATTAGAACAATATCTTCTCATTAATATATTTTATTTCACATCAATTATACATATTTACGTTTCGAGGTATTATCACCTCATCTTCAGAATAACATATTAAAAACTAAAAAGAATAACACAATTATATAAAATTTATATTTATATCTGATTTAAAATTTATGTGAACTTAATCGATAATATACCTTCCATATTTTCGACATCAATATTGGTTATTTATTATTTAAAAAAAAATTAAAAATTATTATTATTATTTTTTATAATTGCAAATCTTATAAAAGTGTTAGTTTATTTTTAAGAAAATGAATATGTCTATTAATATTATGACTATTATTTTTCACAAGTATTGCAATATTTTGGACTAAATATAAATATAAATTTGTTTATAATTGTTTTGGAACTTAATTTTGATGTATTATTTTTTTTTTACTTTCACTTACCTATATATGAAATATATAGTAAGGGAAAGTTTTATGTTTATGGTACTCTAAATGAGTCTAAATGACCAAGTCCCGCTAAAAGGTGTGTGTGCGGTAAGTCAAGCGCGAAGAAGAAGAATTTTACGAAATTGATATCATAACATTTAGATATCGTTGCATTACAAGAGGTTCGTTGGCCAGGGGAGGGTTCGTTAACAGAAGGAAAGTATACTATTTGGTACGGGGAGAGCGTTAATTATTGTTTAGGTACCGGGTTTCTGATTAGGAATAGATTTCTTTCCGCATTACGGGACGTACAGTTCTTTAGTGAAAGAATATCGGTTGCTATATTTCGAGGGCGTTGGTTTAAAATCGCGTTTATAAACATTCATTCTCCCACCGAAGACAGTGATGATGAAGTAAAATGCGAATTTTATGATAAACTAGAGTCGGTTTACGATAAGTTACCGCGAAATTACATTAAGATAATACTAGGCGACGCGAACGCAAAGATTGGAAGGGAAGAAGTATATCGTCCTACAATCGGTAAAGAAAGTTTGCACGAATATAGTAATGATAATGGGACCCGACTAATAAACTTTGCCATTTCGAAAAAACTAGTAATCAAAAGTACTACGTTTTAACATAAAGATATTCATAAGTTTACGTGGACATCGCCGGATGGACAAACACGGAATCAAATCGATCATTTTTTAATACAAAACAGATGGCAAAGTAGCATAATTAACGTGAGATCGTATCGTGGTGGAGAATGCGGTTCTGATCATGAATTAGTAATCGCGAAACTTCCACAGAAACTAAATACAAAAAAGAGAACACCGAACTATATTCGTCCCGAGAATTTTGATTTAGTTAAATTGAACAACCTCGAAATTAGAAAACAATTCGCGACAGAAGTAAAAAATAGGTTCGAAGCATTGGAATCTTCAGACGAGGAACACAAAGATGTAAACAAATTATGGGAAGGGATTAGGGATAATATTAAAGAGGTCGGTAATTTATGTCTTGGAAAAATCGAACATAAAAAGAACAAACCTTGGTTCGACAGGGATTGTCAAAATATGTGCGAAAAAAGAAAACCCGCTAAAGTGAATTCCTTAAATAATCCAAGCGATAATAATGTGGCTTATTTTCGGTTAGTAAAGAATGAAACTTCAAAATTCTTGAAAAATAAGAAAAGTGAGTATCTTAAAGGCAAAATAATAGAAATAGAAAAACACAGAAACGAAAATAACGTAAGAGAGATGTACAAAGGTATAAACAAATCGCGTAAAAGATTTGAACCGCTATTGAATGCGGTTAAAGATGCAAATAACAATATAATTGCGGATCCTTCTGAGATACTAAATAAATTTAAACAACACTTTGACGGCATATTAATACGGAAAATAATAATCAATCTCCTTTCTCTGAATATCAGAGCGATGAACCATGGATAGACGAACCGAGTAAAGAGGAAGTCGAAATGGCGATAGGAAAATTAAAACGTTATAAGGCTGCAGGAAATGATAATATCACGAGTGAATTAATCAAGGCGTGTGGAGAAGCGGGCGTTTCCAAAATACATTTTTTAGTTTTTTAACTTTTTTAATCTTTTTAGATCTGGAAGAATGAAAAAATGCCTGAAGAATGGAAAGAATCAATACTTATTCCGATTCACAAAAAAGGATCGAGGTCGGATTGTAACAACTATCGTGGGATCTCTCTTCTCCCAGTATGCTATAAAATATTCTCGTCAATTCTAACTAGTCGAATCACGGAATACGCTGAGGAAATTAAAGGAGATTACCAATGTGGTTTTAGGCGGAATCGCTCGACTATTGACCAAATATTTTCCTTACGTCAAATATTAGAGAAAAAATTGGAATACAACGGTGTAGTAGTCCATAAACTTTATATCGATTTTAAAAAGGCTTATGATTCAATTGACCGTCAGAAGCTATATAACATCATGGTTGAACAGGGAATACCTAGAAAGTTGGTAAACCTGGTAGAGATGTGTTTGTCGGAAACATTCCATAAAGTTAGAATCGGTCATAATTACTCCGAGAGATTTGAGGTGCGATCGGGTTTGAAACAGGGTGACTCCCTTTCACCTGTGTTATTTAATATAGCTTTAGAATATGTCATAGGGAAGGTGATGTGTACCGAGAAAGGCTTAAATATGGGTGACAAGATTCCGGTTTTGGGATATGCCGATGATCTGGTACTGCTAGGTGAAGACACGGAAGCCATACAACTAAATACAAGTGTGTTAATAAAAACCGGTAAAGAAATAGGACTGGAATTAAATACCGATAAGACGAAGTATATGATTAGTAGCAGAAACAGTGTCGATCTTGGTGATATTGATGTATCAGGGCAAACATTTGAACACGTAGAGAAATTCAAGTATTTAGGTTCAATTATAACTAGAAAAAATGAAATCCAGGAAGAAATAAAGTCCCGGTTAAAGGTGGGAAATGCGTGTTATTATTCAGTTGCTAAGTTACTTAGGTCGCGGCTTCTATCTAAAAACTTAAAGATTAGAATTTATAAAACTATTATTCTTCCAACGGTTCTTTACGGATGTGAAACGTGGCCGCTTACTTTGAGGGAAGAACAACGGCTTATTTTCGAAAATAAGGTATTGCGTAAAATATTTGGTCCGAAGAGAGATGAGGCCACTGGGGAGTTCAGAAGGTTGCACAACGCGGAATTGCGGAACTTGTATCCTGTGAATATAATTGAACTAATTGCATCGCGGAGACTCAAATGGGCGAGTAAAGTTGTTGGGCTCGATGACGAGCGGATTCCGAGAAAGTTGGTATTTGCTGATCCGACTGGTAGGCGTCCGAAAGGTAGGCCGAAGCGGAGATGGGAGGATTGCGTTAAGGCCGATCTCGGGAGCTTGGGCTTGAATGGTGAAAATTGGACGAATCTGTGTAGGCGGAATTTGGTGGTATCGGCATCGAACCTTCGGGTTCGCTAAGCCTATTATTATTATTATTATTAACTTTATTCTACCAGGGGTAAGTGAAAGTAGTTTTTTGGGAGCACCAAATTTGATTGTTGTGTAAATTTAATTTTAATGTTGTGTTATAATTTTTAGTTTTTTTTTAACTTCTTTATTAATTTTTTATTTGTAACTTCATTTATTGATTTGCACCTGTCAGCAACTTCTTTTTTTAAATCAAAACACAGACATATTACAGTGCATGTAGAAGTCACTATCCCACTAAGGCGAGCCCGTGTGTGGGAAAGGAGTCCTGCGGCAATTCAATAAAAGTACAATAACAAACATTAACAAAATACACAGTAAGCTACAATACAACACTTAAATAATATAACAAAATTTTAATACGTTATTCTAAATATAAGGTGACAAGACCTTTTTCTTACTATCTGACTTAATACATAAACATTTTTAACCTATGTATATACATTAATAAGGTGATAAGACCTCGAAACGAAAATATGTATAATTGATGTTAAATGAAATATGTTAATGTGAAGGGAGTGTTCTAATTTGAATATAATAATAAACTTATTATTAATATTATAGTTACTCATACCACTAACACAAATTCATGTAATTGAACAAAAAATGAAATATTCGTTAGCACAGCCTTCGAATATAATCAGGTTATAAGATTGATATATCATAATAAAGAATATCGGTAGATTTATCATAATTAAACGATAGAATTTTTTTATTTTATTTGCTTTACATTTTATCAAGATAGAGTGAGGAGTGGAAGGAGAGAAGCCTTGAAATATTTAGGCGAAAGGTTTATGACTCGTTTGTCAATATTTTAAATAAATCAGTTTTTTTTTACTCTGAGGGCTTAATCCCAGCAATTGCACTTATAAATTGAGAACATAATTTACGGTGCCTGGCAGAGTATTAAATTATGCATATGGTTTATGTAATAAAATTTTTATTACTCTGAGATAATTCTTTTTTTTTTTAATTTAAATTATTAAAATCTGACGTATTTAATGTACACTGCCGGACAAGAGTTTGAGACCAACTATGGTTTGGATCAATTGAGACGTTGATTTCAAAAAGGTACTAAAGGACATTATTTTAGGAATTGATATTTGACATATTTGTTTTCTAACGGTTTAGTTTTATCTAGATCCGTCATCAGATTTTATATAAAAAACATAAAAATCTTTAAACCGTATTTAAAATTGCATTTCATTCCAAAAGGTTCTATATCCACATTTTGTTCATTCCGAAAGGTACTAAAAACATTTCCTTCCAAAACGTACCTCTGTAAACAGATATAACCTTTTCTTTTATTTCCTATCATACGGCAGAAGCACCTAACCCCGTAATATATCACCATTAATTTATTGTTTTCTTCATTTTGTGTATTTTTATTGGTTCATTTAGTACGTCTTGAATCACTGCTATTATTTTGATCAATAGTTTCAAACTAATAATCAGTTTTTAGACTGGTTTAAACAACTTGTTAAGTTGCGTCGCTTTGATTCTTGTAGGTTGTCAATTAAATTAAGTTTTTTTTTATAGTATTTATTCTTGCAGCAACATAAATTTAGTTAAACAAATTTTAGACACTCATTTTTTAATAGAATAATGGTATTTGATCCAGCAAATCGTTAGAATTATTATTCCACGAACTTGCTAAATATGAGAGGAAACCCCGTGCCTGATCTAACTTAATAGTAGATTTTTTCATGTGAAATAAAAGCTCAAAAGTTATTTATTTATCAGTCTCTATAATTAAATATTGTTTAAACGTAGTTATAGTAATAATAGTAGGGGTACTTACTACGTTTGCTATCGTATGCTATTTGTGTTATTTTGCTAAACCCGTCGAGTTTCTGCAGTTATTTCCTCTATAAAATTGATGGGCTTAGCACAATATCACAAATAGCATGCTATAGCAAACGTAGTGAGTACCCCTATTATATACAAGTTCATAACAAACTTCATAATTACATACTTTCTTATTATAGTGCCATAAATAGATAAATTGTCCTTTGAATATTCACTTTCTTTATGAATACTAGATAATAAATGTAATTAACCAATAAAGAAAGATATTTCTGAGAGGGAGAATGGGGAAATATACATAACTTAGAAATATTATAATGTTGAAATAATAGTAATGTTGTATTAGGAAGGTTATATTGACTGTTACCAACTTATTGGTATTATATTCTTCCAAAAAGTACTATATCCCTTTTACTTTTTTCAAAAAAGTACTATATCCACGTTTTATTCCAAAAAGTACTATATCCATATTATATTGTTTAAAAGTCATGGTAAAAGTGCAGTAATTTGGAAAAATTAGTTGGTAACACGCTTAAAAATCAACTTTAGACTTTAATAAAAAAAGAATCATGTAAATTGGTCAAGTAATAAATAAATGACAGATTTTTGTGTTTCCTGTAAAATTTTCTAAAGTGGATATCGTACCTTTTGGAAATCAACGTCTCAATAAATCTGTTTTTTGCGGCACATTAGCGCTTGGAATTTTTCTCTTTGTGTATTATGTCTGTTGCCCTACGCAATTCAACTGAAAATTCATTATTTTTAACCATTCTTTAATGACAAAAAAAAAAAAAAAAAAACTTGTGAACTTCTTACAACGTTGGCAGTCAAGAAATCAATAAATCAAACTAAGAATAAAATTTATCTTCTCAATTCTCCTTTGGAGATTCCTAGACTCTCTAGGAAAAAAAAAAAAATCACATTGTTTACTCTTATTTATTTTTATCACGTTAGAAGTCTCAGTAATAAATATCTTTAATATAATTATTTCTTGTTATTTACGATACAACACACCTTTCTTACACCTAATTAGGTAATTTGTTTATAAATATAAATAATAATAAAATATCTATACTTTATTTAGGTATTCATAGAAGTTATTCATGATTTATTGATGTAAACTATAAGTGGTCTCGAACTTTTGAATTGGTGTATGTTCTGAATTTTGGGCACTATTACAGGATAAGTTTGAGTTTATTACATAACATATTTGTTGTGTTTTTTATTTAATTGTTATGTTTTGGATTATTATAATAACGATGCTTTTTATTTTTAATGTTTTTTATTGAATTGCTATGGTTTAGATTATTATTTTTAATAACGAACCTCTGTAATATTCACCCCCTCTCAAAGTTCAATATGCGTAAAATTTAAATAACGTAAAAAAAAAAAAAAAAAAAAAAAAAAAAATCGTTGTTCTCATTTGCCGTCCGCGGCATTTCTCCGAAACTACTGGACCCATTTTTTTGAAATTCGCAAAAAAAAAAATACTAGGGCATGCAACGATGGTCATAACACCTAGACGTTGATATCAGCTGGTTATTTTTTAAATGGCGGCTGATTAAAAGTGATTTGATGCAATAACTCAGTTCTTATCAGTTTTTTAAAAGAGAAAAATTGAAATTTTACACATAAATACACTCATATCTCAGTTATTATTGACGATAGAGAAAAATATGTTAGGAGTTTTGGAATCAGTAAAGTGTGATAAAGAAAAACTTAAATATTGCCTTTATATACGCTTATATTTCGTTATCTTTGAAGATTTTTTTTTTGTTTCTATGTTTTTTTTTCCTTTAAACTGTTTTTCTCACTCCAAACTTAATCTTAATCTGAGCAGAGTTTTTAAATAAACCTTATTAAAAGTACTGTTTTGACGAGATTATTTATATTTTTAGGGTTATTATTAAGCATAAAACTTAAATCTTTTAATGGATTATTTTAAAAATTATATCTATTTGAAATAGGATAATTTGGACACCAAACTTATTTTTCTACCATTACTAAAATCAGAGATATTAAATAAAATGTGTTTTTCGCGCGCAACCTTTCCGATTTTCTTACGCGACTCCATGGAAGTGTTGGCCCCTGATATTTTAGTCTAATGGTCTGAGTCTAATGGTTTAATGCCTAGTTTTACCTAAAAAAAAAAAATTATCATAATCGGCGAGACATATTTGGGATCCATATTTGATAAAAACATAAATTCTTGTACGGTTTAAACATAAGAACTAACACATTTAGTAATAAACGTTAATTGTCCATCTCTTGAAATGTAATTTTCACCCCTTCTGTGTTAGCGAGCTTGTTATGTCTCCGAGCGAAAACTCGACTAAGCAAGGAATGAGGTCTAGTTGAATGGCCAACCCCAAGTGTAACACAAAAACAGCTAGTTACAACTTTACTTACAGAAACTTCCATCATCTGTTGTAAGTTAGGCCATTGAAAGGAATTCCTCTAGCTCAAGACCTGTAATTATATCCAAATTATGAAAAAATATTGTGCCGTATTCACGGAAATTCTAAGAAGAAATCAACGATTTTTTTTTATTCTTTAACTAGCTGACACGACAGACGATATCCTGTCTTACTATGACAAAGGAAATCGGTTGAAGATGGGTATATTTTTCACCGTCGCTTATTTGTAAATGAAGGATTAGTCGACGTGGTGAGTTGTGTCACACAATTCCTACTTTGATGTGGTGCTTAATCGATTCCTAAGCATATGATGTTTATTTCAGAGCCTTTCTGGAATTAATCTTGCTCTGTGTAGGGATGGTTGGCAAGCTTTACAAAGTTTTATTTAGTTTTTACGCAGAATAAAAAAAAAAGAAAGTTAATTTTGTCCTGCCTTGAACTTCTGCCTCAACAATTTTGCTTGCTCTATACTGTACGCTGAGCTTAAAAAATGTTTTCTCAGAAAAAAAAAAAACATGCTTATTAATCTTTTTTATTTTATTTTTCATACAATTTGACGCTGAGTTACCTTTTTCTGTGAATATACAGCTTTTTACTTTCACTGACCTATATACCACCGTTTTTAACGGAAATACACGTTTTAGGGTCCTCTGAATCCAAATAAGCTAGTCCCGAAAAGTGGGCTGTGTGTCCGTGTGTGTGTGCGTGTGTGTGTGTGTGGTAAGTCTAGAGTAAAAGCGAAAATTCATACGGAACCGAAATTTCATATTTAAGACAAGATGTTACAGCAACTTTTATATAAAAATCTGCTCACCAGAATGCATCTCGCTCCTTTTTTCAGTTTCTCAAAAATGGCTCTGACGATTTTGATTAACTCCATATTGATGTAAAACTGGATGGGCTTTAATATTATGTGTGTTTCGTTCTGATTGAAATAGTCAGACAGGACTTAAATGCCGATATTTCAAAATTTCTTTTTCTTAAGTACCTTTAATTTTGTAGTTATTATGAAATTGACCATATCATCTTAATGGTGTTGATGAATGACGGCTAAATATACAGGTTGGACGAATTTGATCACCAGTTAAAGGATAAAACAACAAAACTATTTTTTAATTTAATTTTGGGTTTTTTAATGATAAGAGCAGTACTCAGTAATATAGGCGTATAATATACCGTTGGAAAGAGAAACATTTTATAAAAAGTATTTTATACACAAACTTTTAAAATGTGACATAAAGTGACGAATAAGGAATAAACTTAATACTGATAAACAATTTAATAGTTTTATTTTTTAATCTAAATCATATGTTTCCTGCGAAAATTAATTTACGTTTTATTAAAATCAACTCAAAATATTTTTCAAATTGAAGTATAGTATCCTGAACAATAAGTATCCTTAAATTTTTCCATCGCTCCCGTCATCTTCTCCCACTATCCACTCGTAAGCTCCTCGTGCATTTTAAGCGCATATCGTAAGCGCATTATGAACATTTTCTTAAGATTTGTCTTCGGCACTTCAAGGAGATCTCATGTTACCCACTTATACGGTGAGTTAAAGTGGCTCCTTCCCTCCACCCGCAGACAATATTTCCTTGGATCATACCTTTATCAAACTATCAACTCCCAGCGTCCATCCTACATCCATAGTCTCCTTCAATTTAAATCCTCAGTCCACTTACTCGAAACTAGATCCCGACATTCTGACCTTTATGCTCCTACCCACAGAACCAAAACTTTTGATCGTTCCTTTATTGTTCGCTCTACTGCACTCTGGAATTCTCTACCGAACCATATCCGCCATGCCACTTCTTTATCCTCATTCAAATCCCAACTTTTCCTTTACCTACTGTCATCCCAAATAGACGATCAGCAAATATGGTCAATTTCATCTAGAAGTCTACATTGAATGAAAGACGATTTTTGTTTACCGCCCAAATTTTAATTTGATTTTGTTAAAATTAGATTTTATTTTCTCAGAAGACAATATTTAGAAGATATTATATATGTATATATTTTTTTTTTATTTTTTTGAAGTAATTTGTTTTGTTTTTTATGTATAGCTTTTCTCCTCATTGTTAATAATTGTATTTGTAAATAATCGTTGTAATTAATAAGTACTCATGTTTATTTTGTCTGTTGGCCAGACAAAATAAACATGAGTACTTATTATATTTTTCTATTGTACATAACTATTATTCTTAGGGGACCTAGTCCCAGAATAAATTTTTTTTTTCTATTCTATTCTATAGTTAATTGTTTTTAAATTGATTTTACCAGTCGAGGTAAGTGAAAGTCGTGTGTTTCCCGCACCAGATTTTATTTATTTCTAATTTAGCTGCTACAAAGGATTAATGTATCAGTTAATTTTTTGTGACAGCGAAAATAATCAGTTTTAAAAAAAGTACATGGTAGTAGCCTAGACGCTTCTAATCTTTGTACTTCTCTAAACAGCATTTTTGTTTTACCATAAACAAAGTAATAACACCATTTGTTGTTCGGTTGTTTGATGTAATTCTCATTCACGCATTATAAGTTTAGTTTAAAAAAAAGAATGGTTTGTTATTTGGAACTTTTTGAAATCTTCGCGAGGCGGATTATTTGGGATTCTCGACTTTTGTCTCAAGGTATCAAGTCATGAAGCAAGGAACATCATTTGTCTCTGAGAGCTAGAACTTTTTCTGAACAAAAGTTTTCAGTTTTCTCTTCTTGTAATACCAAGTATACGGATGATTTCGACCTTTTTAGAAGTTAGAAATAAAAGAACAACCAACTGCACAATGGGCTGTCGATGAATTTTTTAATGTTAATGTGTCAATGCATTCGAAACCGTTCAGACCTTGCTGCTCAACATTTTTAATTTTAATGATTTTTTAACCACATAATTTTATCCTGCATTACGTTTTATACAGAAGTATAATCTGTATAGGATTGGCGTGTTCTAGTGGATAGAGCACTAGTCTACTGTTCTCCCAGTCCTACGTTCTAATCCCGGCTGTGGCAGAGTATTATTTATTCCGCTAGTTCAGGCGAGGGTGACTCTACGCTATAGAGACCCTCCTGGGGCTGATTATAGCCTCTATAAAGTGGGTACTAAAAAAATGGGGGAAAATCTGACGGCAGAGCGTGATCAAGGCCTAATCACCTCATTGAACGGTCTTTGGCCTAGAAACAGTACTAATCTCTATATGTACTGAGCCCTAAGACCCTTCATGGGTTGTAGTGGTACAGGTTTTTTTTTTAAATTTTAATTTTATTCATTTATTTATTTTTTATAATCTGTATAAGTTTCATCATTTTGTATCGGTCCTTTTTACTATATTCCGCTTTTAATATTGCTGAACTTGGCGAGAGAACATCTTTGAAAAGTTATATTAATAAGAAGGACAATGCTTATACGAACGAAATTTCTACAATTAGTGCAACGATAAGACTATACAAGAAATACAAATTAAGCGTTAGACTCTTTCCTAACATCCCTTGTTATATCCCACTATAAGTTTCTGTTTATTTAAATTTTCGTGAATTTTTAAACAATTTTCTTGGCTGTTTAGTTCATACGATATGACTAAGTTATTAATGAAAACATAATTGAAGGTGAGTCTCTTTTCCTTTATAGACTTTTAACTAATTAATAGTCTCATTTTTTATTAATTTTTGTGAATTTATTTAACATCTTTCTTCACTTTTAAGGTAATAATAAAGCAGATCCTTGTATTATTGTTAGTTTTTTTTTTTATTAGTTTTTTTTATTTTATTTTATTTTTTTTTTTTGGCTCGATATCTGCGAAATTAGCAGAAATAGAGAGATTTTCCCAAAACATGTTTTCAGTCACGAATCTGATTTAAAACGGCTACAACACTAAAATTAATTGTCAGAAAAAAATGTATCCAAGTTTTTTTAATTCACAATAACCGGTTAAAAAAGTCTTGTGCGCGTACTACACGAGTTTCACTTGGTATTTATATCAATTAAGGAATTTTTAAACAAATTTAGAAACGAAAATAAATTGTTAAAGAATTATTTACATTGGATTTTAATAGAAATATGTGTTTTATTAAATAATCTATTATATTATTATCTACGACAATCAGTTTGTAAAATCGGCTGTTCATCACCCTCCGTTAACTTTTACCATAGTATGTATAAGATAATATTTTTTCTAACATATTTAGCATTCCAATGGTATATTGTAAATGTCTCTTACTGTTCTTATGTTCAAAAATAAAAAATTGCTAAACAAATATATTATTATATATCTCCTTTAGTTGGATATCGAATTCTTTCAACTTATATATTTACCTGTTTTTTAGCAAGGCTAATCAGATGATGTGTCAATTTCATAAAAACTACAAAATTAAAGGTACTTTAGAGGAAGAAATTTTGAAATATCGGCATTTAAGCCCTATCAGACTATATCGATCAGAATAAAACCTACATGATATTAAAGCCCGTCCAATTTTACATCGAGATAGAAATTTAATCTAAACCGTTACCCTTTTTGAGAAAATCGTAAATAGGTGCAAAATACATGGTATAAAGGGGCTCTTCTGGTTAGCTGATTTTGGTGAAAAATTTGCTGTAATATCTCGGGCGTATAGTTGTCTTAAATATGAAATTTCAGTTTAATAGGACTTTTCATTTTTGTGCTGCACTTACCTCACACACAGACCTTTTGGGAGACTTGGTCATTTAGACTCAAACGTGTATTTCCGTTGAAAACTAGAAAAATTTAAACGATCGTAATACTTTCACTTACTATGTATTCTATATGTAGGTAAGTGAAAATAAAAATCATTAAAATAAAAAATGTTGAGCGGCATATATTTTGAAAATTAGGCAAATTCAAACGGATTGACCCTTATTCATTTTTTCAATTTATATTTAAGAAAAATGACCAATTATAACTGCTCAGTTCATGATGAAACCATTTAATAATTCTATTTTTTCTTTTTTAGGCTGATTATAAATCTTAAGCAATGGAACATTTCCCATAAAATTGTGCTTACAATGGATTTCATCCATTTTATCAGATATATACTAGAATGATTCATTCATTTGTAAATCGCCACTGTATGTTGCGTGTTCTGTATCGCAATTATACTGATAGCATAAATTTGTCTTCTCTTATCGCTCGTATGAAACAATGGGAAGTTGCACAGTACAAGGTCAAGGTTATTTTATTACTACAAGCACTCTCTAACTAGGAACATCGCATTGTATATAAAATAAATTGTTGGTGATGAGGATTTTTGATGACATTTCAGACAGGAACGATTAGGCCTTGGGAAAATAGATTTTTTTTTTCGAAAAGTGGGTATTATGATTCCTGAAATTGGAGAAAGTACTTTCTCCCCTTCTTTAGAATCAGGTATAAATATGTTTGTAGTTTTAGTAGCTTCTTTGTTTATTTATTCAACACCAGTTTATGCTGCCACAGTGCGAGTGATGAGGAAGAAATATTATCTCATACACAAGCTTTTAAAAGTTAATAGAGAGTGATCAAAACCCGATAAAACTAACTGATTGTTTTAGATAATAATAACAAGGAACAGCTGTTACCAACATTGTCTTAAAAGTGTGAAAATTTTTCGCAATTTTTAAGTATTTATTTTACTCGGTAATTCGAAGTTATTCGGTGTATATAGTGTCCCAAATAGTTACCAAGAACAAGGCTCCTGTTTGGACTTCGGCGGAGGCGGTGGCAGAGAGACCTTCGCGCTGTTTAACAGATAACCTTTTGATATTTTTTTTTTCTTTTAATTAGTTTCCTTATAAATATTATTTTCTTTGCAAACATATTTTTTAGTTATTTTTTAGATTTCTTTATCGTTATTTTTGTAAACTGTGCATAATTCTGCACTGAACTAACTCACTATGTCTGGCACAAGTGATGGGAGGGAGGTTATCCCGCCTGATAAGTTAAGTAGTTTGAATAATAATGAAACAATAAACTTAAGTACGGAAATAGAAATGATGCCTGCAGAACACAAAAATAATGCAAGCAACAATGAGCAGGAAATTAGTAAAGCCTCGACAGATAGAACACAAAACTCTCTACCACGCTTATATGAGGAGAGAGACATGGGCCCATATTTTGTTTTTGTTGAGAGTAAGTCGATGGAAGGGGTTGGAATTAGTCGAATACATCCAATGTCTGTTGGAAAACTATTAAATGATTCTTGTCCAGTAATTTACAATAACATTCTGTCTATCACCAGGTCGGGTCGCAATAGAATAAAAGTTGAAACTCGCTTAGGTTCACACGCGAACGCACTAGTCAATTCGGAAATTTTAAAGTCTAAACATTTTGTAGTGTATATTCCACAATTTATGCTGGAAAGAAAAGGAGTAATTAGAGGAATAGATACTAATTTATCCGAGGAAGACATATTAACTAATATTAAAACTTTATATTCTGAATCTCTAAAAATTATCTCAGTCAGAAGGTTCAAAAGGAAGGTTTTAAACCGAGATACAAAAGAATATGAACTTAAACCGACGGGTACGGTTCTAATTAATTTTAGAGGACAGTTTCTCCCTAATTATGTAAGCATCCATCACGTGAGATGCGAGGTACAAAAGTACATTCAATCAGTAGTACAATGTCAAGCATGCTTCGTTATGGTCACGTGACCACTCAATGTAAAAGTACGACACCCAGGTGTTCGGATTGCGGTGAAAAACATGCGAAAGAAGAGTGCCCTCCCGGTAACATTGTTGAAATGTATTCACTGCCATCAAAATCATTCTTCTCTAGCTAAAGATATATGTCCAGAATTTAAAAACAAAAAATAAAAAGAATTAATGGCCACCCAAAATCTAACCTATATGGAAGCAAAACATTTCCTAGAAGGCAAATCATACAGTTGGGCCGTATTAAGACAGACACCTGAATCGTTCCAGCATTAGATCAAACTAATAACAAACAATTATATAACAAAAATAACTCTTCAGTAATAAGTAAAATTAGTGTAACAAACGAGTAAGAGTTTCAAGTCCGGAGAAACATCCAAGCGTTGACCCTACCGAACAAGCAAGGAGGGAGATTAATAATAGCTATAAAATGCCTTTATACCCATCAAAACCCTTTACCTTCTAATACAAATTTCCCAAAACCTAAAACTACTGGAACACCTCAGGTTAAACCGGATAAAATAAATCAAATTTCAGAAGCTATATTATTCAATTGTAAGATTCAATTTTGTCAAACAAAAATTTAATAATTTCTGAAGAAGAGATTAGGAACATAATAAAAGAGAGAGGAGATAGCTTGTTAATAAATCATTGATTCAGATAAAAATATTTCATCTAAACTATTTTTAATAATTTTTCAAAAAATAATACATCAGTATCTAATTTAGCCCACCATTTTTATGACTAAATCCTATAAATTATTACAATGGAACGCTAGATCAGCAATAGCAAATAAAAATAGTTTAGAATATTTTTTATTTACAAACAATATTGATATTGCCCTAATATCAGAAACTTGGTTCAAGCATAACACATATGTGAATTTCCCGGGATACAATATCATAAGGAAAGATAGAGATGATGGCTGGGGGGAGTAGCCATTTTGATTAGGAATAAATACAACTTTATACAGGTTAGAAACTTTCATAAAATAGACGGTATGGATGTGATTGCCGCGAAAGTCGTACTCAATAAAAATTTTAAAATTAACATAGTTTCGTATTATAACCCTCCTAAAAATTTAGTAATTAAATATCATTGGGAAAAATTTATTACAAGTTTTGACTTTCCATTAATTCTGGCAGGAGATGCCAATGCTCACCATTACCAGTGGGGCTGTAATTTCTGTGATAAAATGGGAAAAGAATTAGTTTCTGCAATAGAAAACTCCAGCTTAGTACTATTGAATGATGGATCCGCTACATACGTAAATAATGTGAGTCAGACTAATAATATTGCCTTGGATATCACTCTCTGCTCACCCAATATCGTAAACAATATACAATGGAAAGTTCACGATGATCCCTTAGGTTCTAATCATTTACCGATCGTAATGGAGATTCACAATATGCAATTTAAAGATACCAATATGAGTAAATCGACCAGAAAGTGGCAAATAAAGGCTGCTAATTGGGAGGAATACGAAACGTTTACCTCAGATAATTTCCACTTCTATCCGATAACCCTACATATGAACAGTTCATACAATTTTTGAATAAAGCTGGCACGAAGTCAATACCAACTTACAAACAAATTTACAGGAGAAAATTTAGCAGAGGTTGGTGGGATAATGAATGTAGTCTTTCACTACAAAATAGAAAAAATGCCTACAAAACATATATAAAAACCCCAAATTCTTCAACATTTTTGACATACAAAAAGGCGGATGCGGAATTCAAAAAACTCACAAGAGATAAACAGAGAAATTCCTGGCGACTATTCTGTGGAAGTATCAATAAATCTACCCCGATTAAGGATATTTGGCATAAACTAGCTGTACTCAGCAATCGCAAAACAAGTAACCGCTTACCAGTCACAAAGGATGAATGGTGTGAAGAATTTATGGACACACTGGCGCCCCCATAAGTCATTTTTAAAAATAGTTTAATCACTGACAGTAGAGAAGAAACGTCTGAAGAAAATTTTCAACTAATGAAAGAGTTTACTCTAGAAGAGCTCAATAACTCTTTAAAGAAGAAACCTAATACAGCACCAGGACTTGACAATATACATTACATCATGTTAAACAGACTTCCGATGAAAATTAAAATGAGCTTATTAAAAATCTTAAATGATGTTTGGCAATCAAATGTAATACCTGACTCATGGAAGGAGTTCTGTGTTGTACCAATATTGAAACCAGATAAGGATCCCAATAACGCTTCCTCATATAGACCGATTTCGTTAAGTTCGTGTGTACTAAAAACGTTTGAAAGAATGGTAAAGGAACGAATGGAGTGGTGGTTAGAATCACAAGATAAATTGCCTGATTACCAGTTCGGTTTCCGTAAAGGTAAATCAACGATGGATTGCCTTCTAGAATTACATACTGACATACATACAGCTTTCACATCAGGGAAAAAAACAGTCGCTTTATTTTTAGACATAGCAAAGGCATACGACACTGTTCCGTTACACATACTCAATTACAAAATGACAGACATGGGTTTCCCCATAAAATATATTGACAATATTATCAATCTGATCAGCGATAGAAAGATATCATTAAAAATATCAAATTCAATAATCATGAGTAGGGTGGCACAGATAGGTTTACCTCAAGGAGGTATTCTTAGTAGTTTATTATTTGCAATATTTTCTACTGATTTAAAAAAATACTTACCTGAGAAAGTTTCAATCTTACAATTTGCCGATGATATTTGCCTATATACCTCAAATCAAGATATTAATAAATGTGTCGAGTTACTGAACGAGACAGTAAGAGGTTTAAGGAGATGGGAGTTAGAGACAGGAATGACGATTTCAGCTTCTAAATCAGTTATATGCCCGTTCACTAGAGAACGCACATTTCCACTTGATGAGCGAGTTGAATTAGCTGGAACTTTTTTCACAAGCGTCAATGTCGTGAGATTCTTAGGCGTTTATTTCAACCGAAAACTAAATTGGAATCAACACATTTATGAAATCATAAAACGGTCGGAAAAAAAAATGAGCATATTAAAAATGATTAGCAATAACAGTAAATGGGGAGCAGATCAAAGCATATCTTTGTTATTCTATAGGAGCACAATAAAATCCATATTCGATTACGGAGTCACATTATACGGTGAGGCCCCTAATACACATTTGCGTAAGTTGGATATGATTCATAATAGGTGCATAAGAATTTGTTTGGGAGCTCTTAATTCCACCCCTATCGATGCCTTATTAAACGAAGCCAGCGAACCACCCCTAAAACTAAGAAGACAGCTACTAACCGACAGAATCTTTTTTAAAACATACGCTAACAATCAGAATTGCTACAGTAAAATAGTTAACCTATGCGTTCTTATCTTAAGTAAAGCTTATTGGGAGAAAAAGAAATATACACCATTAGTTTTCAATAGTTTTATAAAATATCAAAATTCATTACGTGATATATATTCAAATAAAATGCTACCTCAATATCAATTAAAATACGAGATGCTATTACAAAAATTCAATATAGAAATAGAAGTCGGTAACCCATTGCCTCATTCAATGATTGCCTCTACTACTAAAGCATTGCTTGCAGACAAATGGCCGCATCATATTCATATATATACCGATGGCTCAAATATTAATAATAATTCAGGTAGTGCGATTCATATTCCTAAATACAACCATAATGCACAGTATAAATTACCTACTGGTTGTTCTTCTCATACTGCTGAAATGTATGCCATATTGGAAGCCGTCAGATACATTAATAAATCCGCGGATCGTAATTTTGTTATTTTGACGGATTGTAAGAGTGCATTATTGTCACTGACTAATAGTATATAACAAAAACATCAGTAGCTTACAAATGGAGATCATGAAAAACCACTACATAGCGGTCAAAAATAAAAAAGTTTTAGTATTTCGATGGATTAAGGGTCACGCGGGAATCCCAGGTAACGAGGTAGTAGATGGACTGGCTAAATCTGCCACCACAGCTGGGCAACAAGTTGACTTTCGGATACCATTCAAAGATTTTTACAAAACCATTAAATTAAATACATTCAAAATTTGGCAACAGTTATATCAGGAAAACCCCACTGGACAATTTTACAAAACCATATTTCCCAAAATTATTCGAAAACCTTGGTTCGCGGAAACAAATTTTAGCAAAAACGTGGTAAAAACATATATTAGATTAAGGACAAATCACGGGATCTGCAACACTTACCTTCATAAAATAGGCGTATCAGAATCTCCGCAATGTGACAAATGTGGTGATAGGGAGACCCTAAAACACATATTATTGGTGTGCCCGGCATACAAAACTCAAAGGGAAAAGATGATTTTTGAAATAAATAATAATCAGAATATTAGTTATGAAAATTTATTAAAATTTACGAACAATAAAAAAATTTCCAGTATAAATAAATATTTACAATCGATTAACAAAAGAATTTGATAATTGTAATAGTTCAGTAATTGGTAATTTTAATTGGTAGTTTCAATTTGGTGATTGTAATAGTTTTCACTAATAATACATAATATATAAAATGGCTGTATGGTGTATGCCAATGCCATCCATTCATGGAAAAAAAAAAAAAAAAAAAAAAAATAGATAATAATATAATAGATATTTTAATAAAACACATGTTTCTATAGAAATTCAATTTAATTAATTCTTTAATAGTTTTACGTATTTTTATCTCTAACTGTTTTTGAAAAATTTTTCATTGATTTTAAAAATGGAGGTAAGTGAAAGTCGTGTGTTGCCCGCACCACATTTTTTTTTTGAAGAAGGCGGATCTGTGGGAAGGTATTTACAAGCTTATCGCGTGTTCACTGAATGGACTGAGGAACATGTGGTAAGCTTATCGAGTATGTAATTAAGCTTTTTGGTTCAAAATGATCGGAAAAGACTTATACCAAGGAGGTATTATCAGACGGAAAGAATGTGTGTATGTCTCGGATCTCTTCACTGAAGCCATTCTCTAATGGAGATAGAAAGGATGAGATTCCTCCTATTTACAGTTGCTGGCGGTTGTAAAATAGGTTTCAGCTAGATTGGAGCCTAAACCTTATTCCTCCATCTTGAAGTTCTTCCAAGAACTCAGAAGTTCCTGCAAGGAGGATGCTGATTAGCACCTTGTTAACGCCAACTCCGAGATTGGCCTCGTTAAAAACTCTGCAGGCGTAAAGATTAAATAATACAGGAAGGTGAGGGAGGGGAGAAGAATACAACCCTTGCTACTTTGAATCTAAATGATGCTGTAGACCTTCCGACACTTAAATTCTGTGTTTTACTGCCAGTTTACGTTACTTTTAATATTTATTATTCGTACCTACTTGTTTGTTTAATGATCGTTATTTTCTGACAACAGAAAATTCTTTGCCAAGTACTTTCCTCATTTCAGATTATTACTTAACTGTTCAATTCGTGTTTGGAAACTGAACCAGTGCCAGTTATTTTTTTTTACAGTTATATTTCAATTGAACTTCGAAATGTTTAATGAAATTCAACAAGGCAGAAATTTTAAAGAATCCTTTGCATTTACTATCTTCTTCTCGTTTTTCTGTATTTATTTTTTTAAGACATTTACTTTCTTATTCTATGCTACTATCACTATTCTGGTTTTAGTTTTAAGCTTATGATGTATATATATATATATATATATATATTGCTATGTTTTTGACCGGCTGCTTTTCTAAGGCAGCGGTAGCTTCAAAAACTAGCTTACTATATTTAGTCAATATATAAACTATATTTAATGATACCATGGATCTCCTTTCCAAAGGTATCGTGTTTACCAATCCAATAGGTGGCATGCAGGGTAAGATTAAAGTAAACAAGATTCAATTAATACATTACTATAATTATTAATTTACACATATAAGTTATATTAACCCATTGCCTAGAACTCTGATTGAGAATACTGAGGGACATTTTACTACCTTTGCCATACAATATTACAAATAACAATATACCTTTGAAACACTTAACCGGCTGGCGAATGTGAAATCAGTCTTAGGTCCCCTTTCTTGGCATTATCCTCCAGCTGCTCTCAGAACCCCGACGGCCACCTCCTCTTCTTGTAGGTGGAACCCGACTCACTCTTCTTGATGATCAAACTTGACTCCCTCATCGGTTCTTCTCTCTCATTCTTGTCACCTCGGGTGGGCCGAGATGGGAAGTGCCCCGGTTGGCGGTATAGCCTTTGTGCTATTATTCTTATCTTTCCACCCATCTTAATATTCTTGTTGGCCGCCGCTGGAGGGAAACTACCAGAGGTTTCTGGTACCGCTGGGGAGCCCATACCGATGGGAAATCTAGGGGGCTAGGTAAACACCTTTTGATGTTTTGCCGACAAAGGTTCGTTATCATTAATTGTTTAATATTAAAATTATTTAATTATGAACTCCCCTCAGTATCCTCAACACATTACAATATATATATATATATATATATATATATATATATACATATATATATATATATATATATATATATGTAATTCTTCTTCTAATTTAAATTAATCAGGAGTTAAACGATGCTAAAATAAAGTTTTAATTATTACAATTTGTATGACATAAAATAATAAATTGAATAACATACATAATTAACAATGAACCTACCTAAAATAAAGAATTGTTTAACAGTCCTTTTATAATACAATGAACTCTCATAACAGAGATATAACCTCCCTTGAAAACCTCCACACATATGATAATGAAATCAAGAATAATAAAATTCTTGATTTTACATATATATATATATATATATATATATACCAATCAACTGATTACACGCATATCCTTATATAAATGTTGAAAATTTCCTCATTAACGCTCATCTTTATACATGCTATTGGAGTTAGAGAGGAGAAAAAGTATATGTGTACATATACAGATATATTTTCCCGGGGCTCCTCCAACTCCAATAACTTGTATATAGATAAGCGATCCTGAGGAAGTTTTTAACATTTATGTAAGAAAATACACGCATGTTTCTGGTTCTGTATAAAATTAGAAGAATTAGTGGTTTGTCAATGGATGTTAAAATAACAAAATAATCATTAAAATTGGATTTAAAAAAAAAAAAAAAAAAAAAAAAAAAAAAAAATATATATATATATATATATATATATATATATATATATATATATATATATATATATATATAAATTACGTTAATTCACTTAAATAAGATATAAATAATAAATAATAAAAGTAATAGGACATAGAAACAACACGCACGATAACTAGAACAACACTGACTTTATTTCCTTGTTTAGACCTCGATGTATACAACAGAATGTTTACAAGGTACAGGCGGGATTAAGCCCGATACCGGCTCACCGCGGTCTCTAACTCCCCCCCGCCAGTTTACGAAAATTTCCGTAAACTTATACTAAGCAGGTTAGGCGCAACATTAACCTTCATAATAGAGAGAAAGAACCAAAGCGATCGGTCATCGGGCTCTAATATAAACAAACAAAATGCTAAACAATTCACACATTTCGAAAAATAATAAAACAAAAAAAACGTGAAAATATAATGCACAAAAGGTAAATTCAATAAAGAAAAATATTAAGCACACACACAAAAAACAACAAAACAGCATGACGAGGCACTCCAGCTCACTATGGTAATGTTAACTTGGCCATTGGGAACCTCAATTGTTCGATATGGACAGTCCTCCGCTTTTTAGGGTCCTTGACGCTCTGGATAGTGACCACGTTATGTTCGCGGATAGTGATCACACGGAAGGGGCCCTCGTACCGCTCCAGCTCCTTTCCCCTGTTCGATACTTTCCTCCTGTATACGATCAGTCCTATTTTAATGTCACCGCTAATATCTCTAACTCCCAGATTATGCTTCGCAACCCGGCGGCATTTCTCCGACTCGATCCTCCGCCTGACTTTGTTCCACCGTTTCACCAGCAATATGCGGTTGGCTACAGCTCGATCCAATTTTTCTCTGTTTGCTACCGTCCCTGACCAATCCCTAGGGCGGTCCCGAAGGCCGAAGAGGATTTCGAATGGCGCGAATCCCGTGACAGAGTGGATAGAATGGTTATACGCCGCGACCGCCTTTGTCATTGCCATGTCCGGCTCTAAGCTTTTGTCCATCTGATAAACACGCAAATGGTCGCTCAACGTACTATGGAGCCTTTCAATACCCCCTCTGCTCTTTGCGTGCCCCGGAGTGTTGAGATGCCAAGCTATGTCGAGAGCCTTCGCTTCCTTGTGTATGGCGGCATTGTCGAACTCCTTACCGCCATCGGATGCTATTCGTTCTGGAATCCCATAGAATTGGAACCATGTCCGTATTGCCTCTAAAACCGCTTCCGAGGATCGCTGTTGGACAAGATACGCCATGGCGATCTTGCTGAACGTATCTAGTATCGTCACCCATTTGTACCCTCTCCAGGTGAAAGTATCGACCTGCAAATCTATCAGAGGTGCCTCCGAGGTTGGTGTCTCTTCTTGGACCGTTTGAGGAGGGTTCCGATCATACTTTGTGGTAAGGCAGATATTACAGTTCCCAATGATTTCCTGAATCATTTTCCTCATGCCCCACCAAAAATATCTTCGCTTGAGTGCCAGGAAGGTTTCGTTGACTCCTCGATGGTTTGTTTTTCCCTGATGATACGCCACTGTCACTTCGCGCTGGCGCTCCACATCCTTCAGTAATTCGACCATCAGGGTGCAGCGGATGAACGATCTGTCCACTCCTATTTTTTCCTCTCGCCATAGTCTTTTAATCTTCTCCCATACTATCTCGTTGCCGACATACAGGTGATGATTTTTGCCAGGCGTAGAAACATCATTAAGCGTGCGGCAAATCAGATCCTCGCTGATCCCCGGTTGCGACCAGATCGTGGTGATTTTACTTCTCCCAGATACGTCGTTTTCGATCTTGATCGGTCCCGCCATTCGGGTCTTCCAGATGATCTGCCGGCGTTTATCATTAATTATTGCCTCTATCTCTTCCATATGGGTTGCCCTTTCGTCCGCCGAGCTATCCTCTTCCGTGGCGCCTTCCTCTCGCGCTCCCTGACCGCCTTCTCCTTCTGGCGTCCAATCTCTAAGAAATCGTGGGAGGTTGCCAGATGGCTCTCCAGTTTCTTCTTCCAATGCGTTAATGATGAGAGCACGGGACAGCCAGTCCGCTACCACATTTTCTTTTCCCGGCTTATATGCTATCTCAAAGTTATATTGGCTGAGGAACTCTTTCCACCTGGTAACTCTAGCTGAGGACTCCTTCAGGGTGCCCACCCACTGTAACGGTCTATGGTCCGTGTGGACTTTAAATTTTCTGCCAAACACGTACGGTCTAAAGTGATCAATGGCCCACACTATCCCCAACAATTCCCGTTCCAGAGCACTATAGCGCGTCTCGGCATTTGAGAGACGTCTGCTAGCATAAGCGATCGAACGTTCACCCTCTGCTTGATCTTGCGATAACACCGCCCCCAGCGCGTATTCGCTTGCGTCAGTCGTGATAGTAAACTCTTTGGAGAAATCCGGGAACGCCAGCACTGGCTCTTCTTGCAATTTTCTCATACAGCGCTTAATATTGGTCTCCATCTCAGGCGTTACTATCACCTTCTTTCCTTTTTTAAGCAAGTCGTTAAGAGGTACAAGGCATTCCGCCATTTCGGGAACGAATCTTCTATAATAATTCAGCGTGCCGAGCAATCGTCGGATTCCCTTCACGTCGCGCGGGACCGCCATGCGCTGAATTGCCAACACCTTATTCCTATCGGGTCGCACCCCTTCCTTTGAAATCGTGTGGCCTAGAAAATTTATCTGCTCCTGGCCTAACAGAGACTTATCGCTGGACAATTTTAGACCAAACTCTCTCACTCTATCAAAAACTTTTCTTAAATGTGCTACGTGTTGCTCCTCGGTTTTGCTAAACACTAGCAGATCGTCCATATATATTTGACAGAATGTTTCATCGATTCCCCTCAAGAACTCGTCCATAAGCCTTTGGAATGTAATCGGCGCATTTTTCAAGCCGAAGGGCATCCTTCTAAATTCGTAATGCCCTCTTTCGAATGAAAAAGCTGTTTTATGGCTATCTTTAGGGTGCATTCTGATTTGGTGATAACCAGCTTTTAAATCAAGTGTGCTGAATATGGTTGACCCGCTTAGTCGGTCTAAAATATCTTCAAATCTGGGGATGGGATATTTTTCATCTAGGGTGTTTTCATTCAGTTTCCTGAAATCAATCACTAGCCTATATTTTTCCTTATTTTCTCCCGGCAAGCTCTTCTTCTTTACTATCCAGAGGGGACTGTTATATGGCGAAGTACTGTCTTCTATGATACCTTGCTTTTTTAGGTTCTGTATTTCGTCCCTAATGTGTTGCTTTAATGCTTGAGGGTATCGCCTTTCCTTCACGTACGTGACCCTTTCTTGCTTTAGGGGAATTTCATGAACTGTTTTCCCAGTTGCCCCTAACAGTTCGTCTTCTTTAAAGAAAATGTCTCCGAATTCTTCCCTTAATGTCAACCTCCATTCCTTGACCCGACTAACCGCCCCTACTCTGCCTTCCCTATTAAGTACCCGGCACTTATAAGTTTTCCCTCCAATCTTAACCGACCAACGTCCCCCTTTGCTCCTAATTCGCGCTCCTACCTTTCCCAATAGATCACAACCAATAATTCCCTCATATTCACGGGGCATGCTCGCCACCACATGTACCGTCACTTGACCCCCACGTGTTACCCATCTCTCGAGATCTAAGCTAACTTCTCCCTCTACTTCGCACGGCCCACCCAGGGTGATCAATTTGCATGTACATACCTGTATCTGGAGTGCCCCTCCGCTGCCACACAACTTCTCCGCCGCTCGCCGACTCATTATTGTGCTAGAGCTCCCGGTATCCACCAAACACTTCACTCCTTTCGTCACTCTAATTATAGGCAGACCGCCGTATTCGCTCCTTATATTGTAATTCTCGATCGTGCGGTCGCCCCTCTGCTGCCACTCTCCTCAGGTCTCTGCTCGCTCCCTCCTTTCTGCTCCTGCCGGCCGCTTTTCCTCTCTTCGCCTTCCTCCACGCCTTTCACCTCTCCTGCTTTCAACCTCTAAATGTTCTTCCTCCGTGTCGGATGTCTCCGAACTCTCCGTGGACCCAGCCGAAGATCTGCTCCTCCTCTATACTCTCTGAGCATTTATCTCCATCGGCTCGCCTCGGGATGATTCTCTTGGGCGAAACATATACGGGCACTGCTTCGCAATATGCCCCTCTGTTCCACATTCGAAGCATTTTGTTCGGGGACACTGCGCCACTAGGTGTCCCGGTTTACCGCACCCGTGACATTTTCTCTCTTCTCTTCTTGGATATTTTTTCACGTTCTGGTACGTCCTCTTACTATCGTTAGCCGCCGTTCTGTACTTCCTTTCATACTCCGGCTCTCTTTTCCTCCAAATGGCAGGTTTGGTTCTGGGTCTTCTATAAGACACCCTAGTCCACCCAGTTTCCTCTACCTCCATCCTCGATTCTTCATCGCGCGCACTAATGTCCATCATTTCCTGGGCGCATTCCACGAAAGGACGGTCTTTGGGGAACGGTTCATTTCTCCCCGTCTCTCTAGCCAGCTGTACTAACAAGATGGTCGACAGAAACGCCATTCTAGGTTCAACTTCAGAGGCACTCATTATTTCTCTCATCTTCGCGGTGATATTGTTGAATCTCGTCAGCAACGCTCCTGCGTATTGTCCACTTGACTGGCGAGGGTGCCTAACTTCCCTGAACATCTGGAAGATGTCTTCCTCTGGGGACCACCTGCCGCCTCCGTAAGCCTTCTTAAGCCGGTCTTTCACTACTGCCCAGGGGGTTTCTTCGTCGGCCTGAATCAAATTGAGTATATTTCTTTTTACCCGACAAACTAGATCAGCCTTGAGCGAATCCGCGTCATCTCTGTGTAGTAGACCCTCCGCCGTCTTCACCTCGATCCGTGTTATTATACGGTCGCCATTTTTTATGAAATGGTTCAGTTCACCAGTCTCTCCCGTAAACTTTTCAATATCCGACACAGCTTTCCTTAAGTCTTGCGCGGTCGCTGCTTTCACCTTCAGCCATGCCAGTGTATTTGCATGAGCTTCCGCCAGAGTATCACGTGGTAGGGGTGGTATCTGTGGTATCTCTGGTATCTGTGGTATATCTGCCGGCACTTGAAGTACTGCGGGTCGTAATACACCTTCTGCCATTTTTTTAGATTTTTTTTTTAATTATTAAATATATATATTATATTTTTAATTATTATTATTCTTTCTTGTTTTAGTTAGAAAGAATAAAAAAAAAGAAAGTTAAAACAATGTTTTAAATAAATAAATAAGAGAGCGAAAGACGCGTGATAATAAATAAATAAATAATAGTTCCGGGCTCTCAACAAATAAATCCCGGGTTTCGGCACCAATTACGTTAATTCACTTAAATAAGATATAAATAATAAATAATAAAAGTAATAGGACATAGAAACAACACGCACGATAACTAGAACAACACTGACTTTATTTCCTTGTTTAGACCTCGATGTATACAACAGAATGTTTACAAGGTACAGGCGGGATTAAGCCCGATACCGGCTCACCGCGGTCTCTAACTTATATATATATATATATATATATATATCTGAGGTTATTTTATATTTTGAGTGATTGCTTATCAAAGGTATTTGTTTTGAAATATTGACCATTATTTTGATATGAATGAACTCATTAATTAAAAAAATATATATCTTTTACACTGACCATGACCAAATATCAACTCTGGTTTCGTGAACGTTGATTCGCAGGAAAGTAAAATTCTGAATTTAATTGTACGTTCTACCTCCGATTAGAGATCTTATAAACTCATTTATTTATACGTAAACTACTATGTATTAAAAAAAAAAAAAAACTTGTACCACTACAACCCATGATGGGTCTTGGGCGCAGTACATATTAAGATTCGTACTGTTTCTAGGCCAACGGCCATGCAATGAGGTGATTAGGTCTTAATCACGCTCCGCTGCCAGGTTTTTTCCTCAATTTAGGTACCCACTTAAAAGAGGCTGGGTCTGCCCCAAGAGTGTCTCCATACCCTAGGGTCGCCCTGCCGGCTGAATTAACAGAATTCACAGCCGGGATCCGAACCTAGGACCAAATTCCTTATCAATATTTCAATAATTTTAAATTCAAAATATACTGTATTGCAAATCGCTTTAAAATTTAATGGACTTTAATGTCATGTAGGTTTCATTTTGATTAAAATGGTTTGACAGGGCTTAAATGCTGATATTTTAAATTTTCTTCCTCTAAAGTACCTTTAATTTTGTTGATTCTATAAAAATAACTATATTATCTTGTTACCACTGATGAAAAACAGGAAAATATATAAATTGGATGATTTCGATACCCAACTAAAGGAGAAAATTTAACTGCACATTCTACCCACTTAAAAGAGGCTGGGTCTGCCCCAAGAGTGTCTCCATACCCTAGGGTCGCCCTGCCGGCTGAATTAACAGAATTCACAGCCGGGATCCGAACCTAGGACCAAATTCCTTATCAATATTTCAATAATTTTAAATTCAAAATATACCGTATTGCAAATCATCATTAATCAAAATAATTATTATTGTTTTTATTAATATTGTAATGCTAAAAATAGCTACTCATGCTATAAATATTTAGTAATAATGTGCTGAGACTGGCTGTATGGAGAGCTCCAATGCCAAGAAGAAGAAGGAAAAATAAATATTGTAATGCTATTATTGGGTTTGATTTAACTATTATTCATGTAGTTTCCATATCGCATTATATTTAAACTTATCAATATAAACATCCTGGATTATTATAATAATTCAATAATTATTTGATCTCTCATAATCATCACTTAATTTTTTTCAATATATCATTTACCATTAAAATAAGTATTTTACGTATTTATGATATTTATCTTAGCGATCTATGGAATCTCAGTGAATGAAGCAAAGAACTCCGAAAGATAACTGTTTTCAGACACCTCTCGGCTTTTGTTCTTAAAATGTTTTGTGTTCGAGAATCATTCACGAACTGATAAAATACAGAATGCTTTTCAAGGGAAATTTCGGAGCTCGACATCTCACCTTTAAAATTCCATATCTGATAATTATTTCAATCTTATCGGTAACTTCTGCTGTATCTCACTGATTTCCGCATAGTATCCAACAACTTCCAAAAATCTTGTATCCTCTTTATTTTGTTACACATAAAATCATGAATTTGTTTCGTTATGTCACATATGTTGCAAACTTAGCTAGAAGTAGATATAACTCTTTTAATTTCGAACTCCTTGCCATCACAAACCTACTTGTCCGTTTTCAAGGTAAAGGATTTTTATTAAAAATACGATATGAAAACAAGATAATTTTATTCGTAGTATTTACCTTCTTTTTCTACTCATTTTTCCCAACGTGGCACCAACTTTTTATCCTCGAACTGAAAAACTCTGAGCTTTGAAACAAAATCTGAAAACGCACTATTCACTTGATCATCATTTTCAAAAGTTTTCCTTTAACGAAGTTGTCTAAATTCCTGAACAGGTGGTAATCTGTTGGAGACAAGCCGGGAGAATATGGTGGGTGCAGAACTTCTTAGCCCAGTTCTTTCAATTTTTGCACTGTATGTTTTGAAACATGGGGCGTTGCTACCGCTCAGTGAGATAATAAGGTACCCATGTATCGAGCTTTTTTACTTTGAACTTTAAATGTCTGGAAACGGTAGATGCACATAGTTGAGCTGAGAGTCCTTTAACTGTTTGGTAGGGGGTTCCTTCTACTGTATGTTTGAGGACGTCGTTGTCTATTACGGACGGAGGTCTTCCTCGGGGCATGTTTTCCAAGTCTGTATCCCCAGATGAACACTTAGCAAACCAACGGCGAAATGGTTCGTTCATTAACACTCCCTTTCCCAAACGCCTTGCAAATATTTTTAGCGGAATCAGCTGCTGAATGGCCGAGTTTAAACTCGTACAAAAATATTACTCGAAAATCGCGTGTTTCCATGTTCATATTTGGAGGTATACTAAAAAGTGGGTAATTGATAGGGAAGCTAATGTTTATAATACAAAGGTAGAGGATTAGTAACTGTTTACTTTAAATATGTAAACATTAGGAAGAAAACAACAGAGACCTGCAAAATCCTTTATGTATTTCAGAAACTATAAAAACGGACAGGTGGATCAGGTGATTGGCAAGGGACCATTTGAGTTTATATTTCACGTAGAAAATAAAGCAAAAAAAAAAACCTATACTGCAACATTTGAAGGGTATACGTGTAGGGATCATCTGTTTAAATACATTTTTTTTAGTTTAATTTAGTTTGTTTTTGAACATAAGAATAGTATCCTTCATTTTGCGAACATTTCGATGGGTTTGATATAGAAATGAGTTTTGAGGAAATATTTACTGTGATACTTTTCGGATAGGCGGTTCTGTTTATTATTTTTATTTTATTAGACAGAATATTATTGATTGTTATATAACTTGGTTGCTGTGGAGTTGGTGGATCAGATTATAGTAAGGGCTGTTCTAACTTGTTTTTAAGGATTCAAAATCATTGCAAAATAATGTTTTTTAAATAGAGCAAGAATTATTGAAATACTCTTTTGTTTTTTTTACAAATAGTATCTATGGGCTTTTAACTTTATCTAAAATATTATTTATTTGACTAAACCAATGATATTTTATTGACCAATTATATTTATGGGCTTATATCAACTTTCTATTGACTACGACCTATTTTATTGCACATTTACTTTAATTAAAGCAAATAAAAGCTTCCAATATTCAACGGTATATTTTATGTGTATATTTATTTATTTCAGGAATAATATTTTCATGACTTGATCACAGAAAATTTAATTTTACCTTCTAAAGAAGGACTTTATTGCAACGTTCTTTACTTATAAACCATCAGGATGGTGTTGAAAACTGTATCAAAATCCTTGCGTAGTTTTGGGGAAATTCGCTGAAACTTGTAATAATTTTATATTTATAGAGAACAGATACCCTATTTATCTCAATACCAAAAAAATGCCTGAAAAGATAAAAAAATACCTCAACTCAGGAAATAATAATCTATCCATCGGCAGTCGAAGAAAATACCTTCTTACTATCCGTTGGGAAGATTAAAGTAAGAAAAAATCGATACTTTATCTAGATCTCTTTATATTTTCCGATTAGAAACTGAGGTTACATGACCAAGAGCAAAAATTAAGTCAAATTGTATGCAATTTCTTGATCTTATCGTTTGAGAAGATGTAAAGCAGCAGGGAGCCAAGGCCACTGAAATCGTTTATTGTGATTTAGCGAGGTGTTCCTCAAGGACGAAAATTTAAGAAAAAAAATAATGGTAGTGACGCAGGCTATTGTAACTGTTTATCCTCTGATGAAAGAGATTCGGTTACTCAATAAACTTCCTAATCTTTCTCATATCTTATTATTATTTTTTTCTTATTAATCGTATATTTATTAATGAATTATTCGTTTTCTTTTGGTTTATTATTTTCAATAATGAACCTTTTTAATCGAAGAAGAATTTGATGGTTTAGTGGAGGACCAAATCTCTACTCCGTAAGTACCGATAAGCATTATGATTGTCATGTAGATGAGTTGTTAGTAGATAAGTGAAAGGTTAGAGCTTTCTGTCCAGTAAGTGTTGAAGTAACCGAAAGCGGCTCGCAGTTTCTTGTCGTTTCAGTCTAGTGTATAGATTCTAAGTTAGACGTTTGTCAAGTAGAAGTCCTAGTTAACTGAAAGGGTAAAATTGATAAAAATATTCTTTTTCCGATGTTTCTATACGGATGTGAAATGTGGTCGCTTACTTGAAAGGAGCAACAACGCCTTAAGGTTATCGAAACTAAGGTAATTTGAAAAATATTTGGTCGTAAGAGAAATGAGACCACTGGGGAATTCAGAATATTGTACAACGCGGAATTGCGGAGCTTGTACTCAGTGAAGGTAGGCGTCCGAGAGGTAGACCGAGGAATCGATGGGAGGATTCTGTTAAGCCTGATCTCGGGGGCTTGTGCTTGCACGGCGATCATTGGAGGAATCTGTGTAGGCAGCATTTGGTCGGCATCACGTCTTGGGGTTCGGTGTGCCGTCGTTATTATTCTATTTTTTGTTATAATTTACTGACTGCCACATAGTTAACTCTCTCCATTATATTGAGAAAATCCTTATGATCCTGGTAACTAACTGTTATTTTATTAAATGAAATGAAATGAAAAATATTAAATATTCATTTAATGGCTATTACCTATTCAAAATATACATCATTTAAAAAAACACAATGATGTAAAAAAACTCCTGACGTTAGGAGGAGAGTTGCTCTGGCAAGAAGGGTGACTAGATGTTGCACCCAGCCCTCTGGAACACGGTCATATCAACGGAGAACAAAAGGCACATTTTTGGAGTATTGTCCTAAGCTATATCTTCCCTATGTATGCCCTCCCTAAGCTATGCCGCAGAAACATGGACTCTAAACTCAGTACTCAACTCCAAAATACAAGCGGCAGAGATGGATTTCTGGAGAAGGTGCCTTAGGATTACCCGCCTAGATAAAATCAGAAATGAGGAGATTAGGAGCAGGCTAGGGGTGACTGAAGGAGTTCCGGAGAGAATCGGAAAGAGCAGGCTGCGGTGGTATGGGCACTGAACGTAGGTGGCCGATGAGGCTTCTGCTAAGGGAACAGCCAGGAAGGAAGAGAGGAAGAACCCGAACCCAGTGAAAGAACTGCGTGGAGGAGGACGTGGCCGGTAGGGTACTTGACAAGGGAGATTGGTTGGATCGAGGGGAGTGGAGGAACGCTCTGGCTTGGTCAGGCAACCCATTGAGGGATCAAGCCTGCAAAAGTAAGTAAAAAAACACAAAACTATACTGAATGTTATACATACACTTAAACAACACTCGCATATATAAGTATCAAGGCAGTATTGCAACCTTATACTTAATACAAGGAATAAAATGAACTAAAAAATCGAATAATTAAAAAAAATACACCGTGTAAATAGTCAAAACTTATAAAGGCGTGGTAGACTCATATTCAAGGAGATGGATATATAGTTGATGCTAAATAAAGTAAAATAAAAATAATTAGATAATTATTATTTTACAAAAAAATTTTTTTTTCATTAGCTAAAATAGCAATAAACTCCATATGGAAAAAATTACTACTAAACATTAGTATACCCTATAAATCTAAAATTCAAGTATTCAATGCTATTTTTAAATCATTCATAGGATATGGTGCCGAAGCCTGGAGAAGTAAAGAATATATTGAATGTGAAAAACTTCTGTATTACTTCATTAAGAAATTATTTAGCTTACCGCAAGCCACCCCTTCCTACTTAATACATTTAGGAACCAAAATAGTACCAATGTTTATAGAAACCTTGAAAATACAGCATAATTAGAAGAAGAAGAAAAATAAATTTTATTCTGGGACTTCTGTCGTCCCCTAAGAATAACAAAAAAAGTACAAGAGTGATTATTATGTTTGGCTTAAAAATAAAAACATTACAAAAACCAACTTAAGGTTATACTTGTATTATATATAAACATAGTAAATACTGTTGCTTGAATGACATATGACTACTACTTGCATTATTTATAGTGTAGTAAATACAACGACAATAGAACATTCATGTATGACTATATAATACTGAAAACATGTGTATACAGAGATACTATGATTGAACCTCACACTAATATCGTAAAATTGTAGAAAAAAAAAAAAGTTTTTGTTAACTTGAAATATGACTATTATTCTTAATTTTTTATACAATTATTCGGAAGACTGATTACTGAGGAGATGATGGAATAATTTGTTTTTAAACGAGGTTAAGGAAGAAGCTTTGCGTATAGAGGTAGGTATGGAATTCCAAAGAGAGGTGGCACGCAAACTAGAAGATTTTTTGAAGAATTATGTCATAAAGGTTAAAAACCTGACAAAAAATAGGCTACCATATTTAATAAATAATGAAGTTGTTAAACAAAAGGTATACTGGGTAAGGGATTTAAGAGAAATAGCTGAAAAACATAATATTGACATTGACATTAAACTTGATAATCAAAATAAATGGTATTTAATCCTATAGGAATTTAGAGTATCGTTAACAGAAATTTACAAATTAAAATATGTACAAAAGGCTTCAGTTTCGGAAAAAAATGTATCTGTATAAAAACTTAAATTATGACTATGGAACACATTATCTTGATGATAATAAAATAAACTTTAATGGGGTTTAATGGATATTCAAAGTTAGTTGTGAACTTCTTTATCTCAACTATAACAGATTTTATTCGAATAGTAGTGTGATATGTTCCTTGTGCAATAAAAAAGAAACAGAAAATACATTTCATTTCCTAGCTGCATGTCCGATTCTGTCTGAAGTAAGTAAAATAGCATGGCCTTATAGATATAGGCTTATTAAAAAATTTAATTATAATTAAAAAAAAAATACTTTCTAATATGTGATATTAATTGATTATTGTTATTTTGTTTGTTTTTTACTGTTGTTTTATTTATAAGTTAATACAGTTAGAAGTTGAATAGAATCAATGAGTGACCTGTTTTTGAATATTATATAATTTGTAAAACTTTACAGATCGGCTCCGGACTGACGGTCTAAAAGACCATAGTTCTACAAATGTTTTTTATACTTGTAATATTTGTTTTTGTTGTTGTAATATGCTTAAAGAAATAAAAAACAGTTATCTATCTATCTATCTATCTATCTACAAAAAAATATTACCAGATTCTTACTAATAAAACAATACTCTAAACGACCATATATTCCAGTTTTTAGGCGTTCCTGTATAAGTATTAAGAGAGGTCAGAGATTAAGTATTTCTCCAGATATTCTGTGTTAGGGGAATTTATTTCTTTAAAAGTTGTTTTTAATTTAGTTCCTGGAAGGAAGCTCTGGGAAAACAATGGACCATAAAATATTCATCTTTTTTTCCTCGATGATCCGCCAAGTCTGTGGCTCCTTTCTTTCCTCAAGCTGAGCAACTTGGAATGAACTTTTTTTTTTTACTTTCATTTTCAGTTAGAAGATTAAAAAAGTAAATTTCACTTTCCATCCTCAAGCTTAATCTCTTTTTCTTAATTTGAAGTGTCTGAATTTCTATTGTTCGTGTTTTTAAGGGATAAATAAATTTAAGTGATATGATGTCTTCCGTTCGTTGTATTTCATATATTCTATCAATGAGTTCCAAGTTAACAGAACTTTTACGAAATAGTAAATTGTAAAACGTATTTAATTAATTCTTAGTATTTGGGAGCATTGCATCTTCTTACGAAGTAAGAGTCAAAAATAATGTTTGTTTTTTTAATTTTTATAATAATTTTCATGATAAAAGAAAATTACTAGAAAGGCAGGAGTTTGTGAAAGGCAAGATACAGTACTTATTCTTCTGATATTTTCTGAAAGTCAACGTTATTTTCACATGACTTATTATTTTATTTTTAATAGTTCTATTTTTTTTTTATTGTTAGTATTCATTGTTAATAAATGAAAACTAAAAATAATTGATAAATCTGGCGCAGACAGTCAAAATTTATTTTTTATTTTTTTTATTTTACTATCTTTATTTATTATGATCTACTCTTGTCACATTTCTGCGACAATAAGCAGATGCGCTGTATAAATATTGTAAGAGGAATGTCAGGAATGAGGGAGGTCAGTACCCAGCGGTACCTCCTCCTAACGTGATAATGTAAACAGTTTTAAACAGAGAATCCCTTAGCCAGCTCCTTTTCAGCCTTCTTCTGGTGAGTTCCATGCCGTCCGTTGTCGCCATGCTATGAATGAGTTTGTTGTTATGTCGTTGAAGTTAGTCATGGTATCTCTTGAACAGTAGGTATATGTAGGTCTGTATGTAAATTTTGTTAATGACGTACCAGGGTGAGCATGTTATTATTCAACGTTTTCGATTGAAAAGTCTGTATTTTGAAATGTTGGTCTTTTAAGGTGAGGTTCCAAATATTATGGTTTTAAAAGATAGATATAAGTATTCAGTCGTTTTCTAATTTTCAGTGTGGATCGTTTTTGAAGAATAGAGTACAGTAGTTTCAGTCTCCTGTTAAGCATAAACGTTTCTGTTTCATCTGTCGGCCCCTACATAAATTTAAGATCTATTAAATAAAGTAAGAGTTTAAAATAAAATTGAATTAATTATATTTAGTTTATTCATAAACATATGTTTTCGATTAAATTATATGACACTATAAAATCGTTACGTACTTACGTTTATACCGTACTTTCACTTTGCATTAATTCCACAAATAGTATATAAAATAATTTTTTTCTAAAATTGTCAGCTTTCCAGCGGTGTATTATACATCTTTATAACTATTCTTATGTTTGAAAAAAATATTTACTTAGGGGTTACCTGTAGCAGGGTGGTTAGCATAACAGCCTCCTATGGCCAAGATTCCGGGATTTAATGGAAGTAAAAAATCCTTAGTTATGCCGTCCTTCGGAGGGAACGTTAAAAGGTGGTTCCGAGCCTGTGCGATGTGGGTACTCGTTAAAGATCCCTATCCTAATTAAGCCTTGATAGATAAAATTTAGGACTCCCACTGTAGCATCGTCCGATTAGCCGTAGTAGCATAAAGTGACGTTAAATAATTAAACAAACAAACATGACAACTATAAGGAAAAAACATAGGTTTTTATCAAAACCATCCCTTACTACTTAATATTATTACTTATTATTATTAATTCTAATAAGATAATATGGTTAATTTTTTGGAATCTACAAAATTAAACGTACTTATGTGGCTTGAAAAAAATCTTCAGTTAAGCTCTGCCAGACTGTTTCAATCAGAATGAACATATGTAATATTAAAGCCCATACAATTTTTCCATGCTGAGCGAGTTCAATCAAAACCATTAGAACCGTTTTTAAGGAAGTCTTAAAAAGGTGCCAAATGTTATAAGGTATAAAGTTGCTCTTCTGGTTAGTCGATTTTGATGAAATAATTGCTGTAACATCTTCGAACAATACGCTCCTAAAATATGAAATTTCAGTTTTATAAAACGCATCGTCGCTAAGAGCTTGACTATATATAACATATATGACTCGAACATAAATTAATGTTTGTTGATCAGCTATATTTAACAAAACTTCTAAATATATATTTTTTATTTATTGTTTGAATATGTGAAAAAGTGACGAAGGTAAACCAGTTTTTGATAACCTTGTGGATCCTTGTGACAAACATTCCGAGTAACGTCGTCTCAAAACGCGGCTTTTGTTAATTTATGCGAATGGAATGGTAGAGTGGAGTGGTTTGAATGAATGAGATTTCAACGTCACTCCGTTAAATTTTCTACTGCTTACGTATATATTTACCTCTAAGATAGCATAACATAAAATAATGTTAATTAATATTCTCTGTAATTACTGGATAGATGGATAGATAGAGACTTTATTTGTTACAAGAATGTTCTTGTATAAATATAAAACAAATAATAAATAAGCTTCATACAATACATTAAGAGTCTGGCTCATCTATTGAAATATTAATTATACAATCAAAGAAATAACAAATCAATAAAAATAATAATAAATGATATTAATAGAAACAATGACAATGACAAAAAGTAAACAAAATAATATGATAATAGAAATAAAATAGAAATGAACGACTTCTTTTGATGAACGACAAAGATTCATGTTTACATTGGGATATATAATCATATATTTTGTTTAATTTATCAACACTATAATTTTTTAGAATTGTCTCTGTGTTTCATTGGTCACAAGAACTTGTTATATAGTCTCATATATTTCTCTATATATTTATTTTTAATTTTGTGCAGTGAAGAAGTATATGATACGAACTGTTAAATATAAATTGGTAAGCATTATTGCAGAGTTGATAAGTTGTAAGTGATAATGTTTTATTTTCCAAATAAAGTTTATTGTTCTCCTGGCTTCTGATTCTTAAAGGGCTGACATATTTTACTTTTTACGTGCGTTTACCTTCTATAGTTCTAATTTTCTTCCATTCCATACTATTAAGGGAGGTGTAATTAAGTTCATTGAAGATTCATGCTGTTGCCAGGCTGTTGTTTTGTGGTAACATATTACATTTTCATTTTGGTTTGGCTTTTTTGTAATCAATACAATTTTCCAAGGTCATGTTTCTTTTAAATGTCCTCTAAGTTTTCCTATTTCTCTTTATAAAATCTCTGCAGTCGGTGTTAAATCATGAAAGAGGTTGACTTTTAGGCCTCGATAATGTTTTGGGAATAATAAAATTCTGCTCTTTCCCAGGAATTTAATCTTAAATTTGGATATTAATTGGCAGATCTTTTACCACTCTAGATAGGCACCACACCTTCTCTAGTCACGTCCGGGAACGACTCAAACTGGCCAGGAGAAAGGGCTATAGACTTAATCATCTACTCACGTCACCTCAGCTGTCACTGAGGCTGAAACTACAGATCTACAAGGCTATAATACGTCCGACTATGCTCTATGGTGCGCCCTTGATGCGGCATCTGTTTAAGTCCACTCTCAAACAATTACAGACGTTCCAGAACTCCATCCTTCGACGGATTGTCAGAGGTACCAACTTACAGAGGGCCGAAAACCATATCCTACATCAGGGGTTAGTATTGCCAACAGTGCCTGAATATATCAGCCGGAGGCACCTTCAATTTTTTATGGGCTGAAGGCCTGTGCTAATCCATTGTTTTCTGATATCACCCCACCACCCAAGCCTGGGAGGTGGCAAGGATCACTACCTCACGTTGTCGCCGAGGGAAGGAGTTCGGACTATGTCTGAACTCAATTTATTGCCAAAACCCTGAAGAATGGTCCCTCCCATTTTGCAATTGATAAATAAAGGCATAGAAGCCCTTGAAAGATTACTAGTGCATGCAGCGCATATAGCAATCCTCTATAAAATACCTCCGGGTAATAGAAGGACAAAATGTGGCATCTAAACATATTACATTTGTATTTGTATTTTGTTTGAAAATAAAACCAGAGGGTATGAAAAAAAAAAAAAATGCTGGGAAGATGCTCTTTTGTGTTGATTATAATAAAGGAGTGGGAACTGGTATTCAGTCAGTTATTACAGTCCGATAGGTTTTTTTATTGATTCGTTCTTTTATAAGCCAAACATCTTTGCATTAGGGGTGGGCATAATCAAATGACGATTATCGGATCATTCGATTATTTCAATCATTCGAATTAATCGATTTGGATAAGCGAATGATCATTCGAACTCAACTGTTCAACGATAATTGAGGGATTATAAAGATCTTTTTTTTATAGCGTCTCTCACAATACACACTAATCATTGGATTATGTCCACCCCTACTTAGCATGTCTATCAACCGCTGCGATACTACAAGTTCTTTTACACAAGATGGCTACAAGCTCTGTAATTCCGTGTTGTGTAGCCTTCTAAATTCTCCATCGGCCTCATCCCTTTTCGGGACCAAATTGTTACGTAAAAACCAATTATCAAAAACCTTGAGGCGTTTTAATAGTTATTAAAAGCAGTCTAAAGGATAGAGCGTTAAGCTACTGTTCTACGGGTTCCAGGTTTGAACCTCGGCATATGCAGAATTATTTATTCTGTTATTTCAGCCGTAGAACGGCCTTGAGTTATGAAGACCCTTCTGTAGCGCACCCAGCCTCTATAAAACGGGTACCCAAATTTGGGATTAATCGGGCGGCCGAATACGATTTAAGCCTAATCACGTCCTTGCACGACCGTTGGTCATGAAACAGTACGAATCTCTGTAAGTACTTATATATACAACCTCTCATGGGTTGTAGATAGGGATTGCAATCCGGTGTCATTTCCAATCCGGCCGGATCCGGATGGTATGACTAAATCAGGTTGATTTTCACTTTTCGGTCCAAGATGAACTGTTAGTAAGTTATTCGAGTATAATTGTACTCATAATAGAAAGTTTATAAAATATAATGTTAGGATTAGATATGGAGCAAAATAAAATTAAAGTTTAGTAGTTTAGGTAACTAGTAAAATTTTAGTGGCAAACACTCGGCTATTGATTACCATTTCCTAAAAATAAAGACTATTTGTTTTCTCGCACCCTTTTTCCAAAATCGAAATTGATTTTTGATAATATATACTAAAGTTATTAGTACTATTTAAAAAACTAAATTGTCAGTAGAATAATTTAAAGATTTATACTCATAATTGTGATAATTATGCCATTCATCAGACATATTCATCAAAATATGATTGTGTCTATCATTAATATAAGAGTGGTTTGTGATTGTTAGCATTCTCAAATAATTTAAAATTATTGTTATCACAATTGTTATCTGAGTTAATTACGTAAGGATAATTATATAGGATTTTATAAAGTAACTTATAAATTAATTGAGCTATCTGAGAAAGTGAAGTATAGGAAGACGTGAGCAGTAACGTAGCTCAGTCTTCCGTGATTTAAATAGATTTGTAAGCAGTTTATCATATAATTCAGTACCATAACACTTGAGTGAGCAATTTTTCTAAAAAAAAGTTGTTTCAGAAGTTCCCCTACAGACAACTTATAGGATGCTAAAGCTCGCGCATATCCAAGATAATAATATTTGTTAACTTACATTTAGGTGAAGCACCGACGAAACAAAAGCACATGTACTGTCTCGTGAAAGGCGAACGAATGATGCTGGACTGAACTGATGACGTGATGTAATTTGGCGTCGAACGACACCACGATACGTGTACACCAAATGTAACTGGCCAAGCAATTGGCCAAAAATTGCTATAATCGGATCCGGTTAACGTATAATGATGCCGGATCCGCCGGATTACCGGATCCGGTTTTCCGGATTGCAATCCCTAGTTGTAGAGGTACAATATTTTTGTTTGTTTGTATTTTTTACTTTTCCTTATCTGTATATGAAATATGTAGTAAGAGAAAGTATTACGATCGTGAAAATTTTCGAATTCCAGTGTGTGTAGTAAGCCTACCGCGAAAACGATAAGTCGTACGAAACTAAAATATAATATTTAAGACAACTATACGCCCGTGATGTTACAGCAAATTTTTTAATCAAAATCAGCTAACCAGAAGAGCCACTTTATACAATGCATTTTGCACCTTTTTACGATTTTCTCAAAAACTGCTTTAACGATTTTGATTAAACGGTATGGTATACCGTTGGAATGCTAAAGATTTTAGAAAAATATTATCTAATGCACGAAATGGTAAAAGTTAATGGAGAGTTATGACAGGCCGACAAAACTGACTGATTTGCTTATCTATACTAATATTATAAAGCTGAAGAGTTTGTTTGTTTGTTTGTTTATTTGAACGCGCTAATCTCAGAAACTGCTGGTTCGAAATAAAAAATTCTTTTTGTGTTGGATAGTCCATTTATCGAGGAAGGCTATAGGCTATATAACATCACGCTGCGACCAATAGGAGTGAAGAATCAGTGGAAAATCTGGGAAAAAACGGGAAAAATTAGGGGGAAAAAACCTCGCATCCCAATGATTCCAAATGATTTACTTTTATTTTTTAAATAATTCAATTTCCCCATAATTTAACTTTTGCTGTAACAATTAATAAATCACAGGACCAAACATTTAAACACGTAGGAATTGATTTACGCCAAGATCGGGTTGCGGAGAAAATCAGTTCTGTTCTTCTGCCACATGAAAATAAAACTAAAAATGTCATTTACGCGGAAATTCTTTTAAATATATACCTTGAAGCATATACATTTATAAATTTAAATAAATTATAACACTTATTATTTCTTTTGAATTATTCGAGTATAATAATCAGAACTATTATTTTAATCATATTTAGGACTTTTATTAGCTGTATGTCTATGTTTATAAAATATATCAATCAATTTTCTGGTCATCGCAGTATCTAAAAAATGACTATGGTTGTGAAGCTGAAATTTTTCCTGGAGGTTCGTCTTAGTGTCTAGATGTGCAATAAGGCTGGGTTTGAAAATCTCCAACTTACAAGTGGTTGAAATTGTAAATTTGACAGGAAGAAGTCTAGATCGGGCTTTAAATAATAACAAAGAGTAGCTGATAGTTGATATTTATTATAGCTACTCTTATTATAAACGCACATAAATTAATACGAAATGCAATATTCGCTAGCAAAGCTGCGGTTCACAGCTAGTAATATAATATATTATTTAATAACACACATCTTTTTATGGAAAATCATTTGAATTAATTATTTAAACTCATTTCATTTCTAACGGTATTTAAAAATTCTTAACTTTATTCTAACAGGGGTAAGTGAAAGTAGTTTTTTTGGGAGCACCACATTTGATTGTTGTGTAAATTTAATTTTAATGTTGTGTTATTGTTTTTAGTTTGTTTTTTTTAACTTCTTTATTAATTTTTTATTTTTAACTTCTTTTATTGATTTGCACTTGTCAGCAGTCGCAAATCAATAAATGAAGTTAAAAAAAAAAAAAAATCAAAGAAAGAAGTTAAAAAAAAAAACTTCTTTATTTAAATCAAAACACAGACATATTACAGTGCAAGTAGAAGTCACTATCCCACTAAGGCGAGCCCGTGTGTGGGAAAGGAGTTCACCTGCGGCAATTCAATAAAAGTACAATAACAAACATTAACAGAATACACAGTAAGATACAATACAATGCTTAAATAATATAACACAATTTTAATACGTTATTCTAAATATAAGGTGACAAGACCTTTTTCTTACTATCTGACTTAATACGTAAACATTTTTAACCTATGTATATACATTAATAAGGTGATAAGACCTCGAAACGAAAATATGTTTAATTGATGTTTAATGAAATATGTTAATGGTAAAGGAGTGTTCTTATTTAAATATAATAATAAACTTATTATTAATATTATAGTTACTCATACCATTAACACAAATTCATGTAATTCAACAAAAAATGAAATATTCGTTAGCACAGCCTTCGAATATAACCAGGTTATAAGATTGATATATTAAATGTAATTTTTGGTTTTTGATAATAAGAACATAAAGAAAATATAGAGGTATAATATACCATTGGAAAGAGAAGGATTTTAGAAAAAAATATTATCTTATACATAAAGTTGTAAAAGGTAATGTACAGTGAGGAATGGGGAATAAACTTATTACTGATTAACAATTTAATATAGTTATAGTATTTAGTCTAATCATATGTTTTCAACGAAAATGAATACACGTTTTATTGAAATCAACTTAAAATATTTTTCAAATCGAAGTATGTTTACAAGTTTTTAAATTGATGTTAACTGTCGAGGTAAGTAAAAGACTTGTGTTGCCCGCACCTGATTTTTTTTCCTCTACTTTCTAAATCATACAATAATACAGGAAAATTCCAATCATTCCCATTGAAAATTATACGAAGTATTGGAATTGGGTTGTGTTATAATTTTCGAAATTATAACAGTATCCATAATTGTTACAAAATCAATCCTTTATAATGACGGGATCAAACAAGGGAGAATGTACAAAACAAATCCAGCTCTAAAACGGATTACATCCGAACAACTCTCAAAATTCCAAAACTTCATCCTACCTCTCTTAACACCAGGAGAGGAGCAGATATATGGTGAACGAACACCTTGCAAAACTTTTAATCCTCATCCCAATTTAACTTTTAATCCTTTTCATGCAGACCATATTGAATAACAACTATTCCTCTCCAAACCACTCGCGCTCTAAAAGCTTTCTACACTTTTAGATATAACAGAAATTTAAATCTTCTGGATATTACCTTATTGCATAAATATACTCTAAATGTCATTAAAAATGGTATATTAAATGAATTTCGTCGTTTTTTTTTTTAATATTTCAGGATCCCGATTGAATTTTTTGTGAATTATTGTATATAACTCATAAATGAATTATTTTTAATTTTAGGTATACAAAAGAATTAAATAAGAGGCTACGAAAAAGAAATTGCCTTTAGACAAAAGAAGGATTATTATTAAATAGATGCTCATTATGATATACTATTATGTACGAGGCATGTTTGTTAAGTAAGTCCCGTTTAGAATTAAAAAAAAGACGTGCAAAGATATCGCAATAATTTTATTTTTACATGCAAGCCTGTACCTTAATATACTTTTCTACATAATTTACATGAATTTTGAGGCACTTGTCATAACGCGGCACCAGTTTTTGAATACCCTCCTCAAAAAATTCTGCCGCCTGACTTGTTAACCACTGCATCACAAAAGTCTTGACTTCGTTATCGTCTTGAAGACGCCGACCGCCTAGGTGTTTCTTCGAGTGCAGGAACAAATGGTAGTCGCTGGGCGCCAGATCAGGGCTGTATGGAGGATGATCTAGAGTTTCCCAATAAAATGATTTGATGAGATCTTTGGTCCGTTTAGCCACATGTGGACGGGCATTGTCAAGCAGCAAAACCCTTACACAACTTGCCACGTCTTTTTAAGACGTAACGAAGTTAAAACATTTGTGATGTAGTGGTTAACAAGTCAGGCGGCAGATTTTTTGAGGAGGGTATTCAAAAATTGGTGCCGCGTTATGACAAGTGCCTCAAAATCATGGAAATTATGTAGAAAAGTAGATTAAGGTACAGGCTTTCATGTAAAAATAAAATTATTGCGATATCTTTGCACGTCTTTTTTTTTTAAATTTCAAAACGGTACTTACTTGAAAAACATGCCTCGTATATTGTATGTTTTTGAATGATAAATAAATGGAAGATTAAGAAAAAAAAAATTCTGAGTTCGGGTGGGTCCCTTAAGAATAACAAGTATGTACAATTTGAATATATAATATATCTGGCTAACATATATAATAACATAATTAATTATTATTTCATATGGTAAGAGAAGGGAAACAAAATAATACAAAAATCTTGTGAAAACAGTTATGTTGAAAAAATAAAAGAATTGATAAAAAAAGTAATAATTTGGGTAGTAAATAATTATTTTCCTTCATTTATAGTCTTTTATCTAGAATTGAAATATCATAATTGATGAGCGTTTGTTTGGTGTATAAAGTTGGGATTTCACTGAAGATAAATAAACAGCATGGTGGATATGTGTAGGTAGCGGATTCCAGAGTACAGGAGTGCGGGCAAAAAATAAATGATCAAAAGATGTTCCGATTATATGTATTAGTGTATGGAAATTTAATTATAAATAACAGTAAAGTAGTAGAAAAAAACATATGCATACATATCTACTACACATGAAAAATTTTGCACAAAGTTTAATTTCAAATGACCCTTTGCCCTATTTAATTTCAAATGACCTTATTTCCCCAAATTCATTTGGATAAACGTCAAAGAATCTATGCTCAAAAGGAGTAAGATATTAAATTTCGTTTAGTAGTAATATTTTTGCTATGTATATTTTGTTCTTTAATAAGTAATATAATACTGAATAACAATTTTTACTTTCACTTACTACATATAGTAAGGGAAAGTATTGCGATCGTGAAAATTTTCGAATTCCAGTTTTCAACAGAAATACACATTTTAGGGTCCCCTGAGTCCAAATAACCAAGTCCCGCAAAAAGGTCTGTGTGTGTGTGTGTGTGTGGTAACTCCCGGGCGGAAACGGTAACACCTATGAAACTGAAATTTAATAATTAAGACAACTATTAGCCCGAGACGTTACAAAATCTTTTTCATCAAAATCAGCTTACCGGAAGAGCCACTTTATACCATGCATTTTGCACCTTTTTTCGATTTTCTCGAAAACGGTTCCGACGATTTTGTTTAAACTCGCGTTATCGATGAAAAATTAAATGGGCTTTAATATCATTAAGGTTTTATTCGGATTAAAATGGTCTGACAGGACTTAAATTCCGATATTTTAAATTTTCTTCCCCTAAAGTACCTTTAATTTTGTAAAATCCATTAAAAATAACTATATTATCTTGTTATCAATGATGAAAAACAGGTAAATATATAAATTGAATGAATTCGAAACCCTACTAAAGGAGAAAGATGGAAAAATATATTTTGTATGCATTTTTTTGAACTTAAGAACTTAAGAACAGTAATATACATGTATGATATACCGTTGTAAAGCTTGAGATTTTAGAAAAAATATTATCTCATACACAAGCTTTAAAAGTCAGAAGAGAGTGATTAAAAGCCGATAAAACCAACTGATTATTTTAGATAATAATATAATATATGTTTAATAAAACACATGGTTCTATAGGAATTCCATTTAATTAATTCTTTAATGGTTTCACTCATTTTTATCCCTAACCGTATTTTAAAATTCTTTAATTGATTCTAAAAACGGAGGTAAGTGAAAGTCGTGTGTTGCCCGCACCAGATTTTTCAACTTATCAAGTCGTCGTTAATAACTAACGTTTATTTTGAAGTTTTCTTTCGAAATATGTCTAGTAAAAAATATTATTTTCTTGGATTTTTTTTCGATTATTATTATTTTTAAAAAAAGTTAAGAGCAACATTTAACAATTAGTTAGTGATAACAATTAGTTATGAGCTCATTACGTTCCGGAAAACATTAATTATGTTGAAAGATGGCCACTTGCCATTTTGCATAAACATTAAATGATTTTTTTTTAATGGAAACTAAATTTGGGGCAACGAATATTTACAGAATTAGAAAAGGAGATTTTTTTATTTTTTTTTCAAATATTTTTTATCTCTGAGACATTCCTCCTAGAATTTACTAAGAAAAGGTTCGTACTGATAATTCTGTTTAATATTTACAATTGAGTAATCTGTGCGAAGAACATCGGTATTTAACGTGTGCTGGCCGAATTCGATAAGATAAAAATGGCAACGAAAACCTCTCTGCTAGTCAGGGAAAGATAATGCTATTACGATATGTAAGTTTCTCTTAGGCGCCTCTTCAGCTCAACAAGTATTTGTTATGTGTGAAAATAGTGGTGTGAGTTTTTTTTTCAAATATTAAATTTTCTTTCTTTTTATTTTATCTTATATATTATTACATGTGCCGGAAAAGTTAAGTTAATTGAAAATTTGACTCTTTCAAAAATTACTGTTTTATTATTCGTGCCACAATCTGAAATTGGATAAATGTCATATATTTTTGAGCTGCGTGAATTTATTAAATTATCCGTTGAATTTATTGAATATCCGTCCGTTTGTTGGCCTTAATTTTTTTAAATTAATATATATATATATATATATACCCACACACACAGATATATGTGAAAGTTTTCATTTCCCGAAAATTTAAAATTAATTGCCGTTCTAGTTCTTCCGATTCAATGCTCCTAGTACACGAATTTAATGTTAGGTAAACTTAACATAGTAGGAAGGCAGTTGAGGTTTTGTAATCTTGTTGTGCTTAATTTTATTTTATTTATTTTTTGTTCAAATCTTGTTTTGTATAAGTAACTTATTTTAGGTATTTTATCAACTTATGATATTTTCAATGTGTTATTTCTCTTTTCTTTTTGTTTTATTTATTGTCTAAAACATAGTATGAGTTGTAGTGTGCCTACGTAATAGGCACGAAACATGTAACTCTTAATTAATAAACTCCATAGGAGCAAAAGAAGAAGAAAAAAATAAATAAAATAAAAAAACAAGAAGTATATATATATATATATATATATATATATATATATATATATATATATATATATATATATATATATACATTGGAACCCTGCTTATCAGGATTCGGCTTATCCGAAACCTGATTAAATTTTTGTATTTTTGTTTTTTTTGTCTCCAATACTTTTGTAGACCTTTCTCGAACTATGAAGTATTCACTGTTAAATGATAAGAAATTATATTGCAACACGGTAACAGATATTTGTAATTTTAATAACGTAATTAGAGAAGAATTTAAAAATATCTGGAGTGTGCACTTTAGTTGGTTATCAAATTTGTTCAGCTAGTATATTTAGCCGTTTTTTAACAATGCTCATAAGATGACATTCTTTAATTTTTTCCGAATATATGAAATTAAAGGTTCTTTAGAGGAAGACAATTTAAAATATCGTCATTTAAGCTCTGTCAAACTTTTTTAATCAGAAAAAAAACTGAACGATATTAAAGTCAATTAAAATTTTGAAATCGTAGAAAGGTGCAAAATACATAGTATAAAGTGGCTCTTCTAGTTTCCTGATTTAGGTGAAAAAGTTAGGTAACATCTCGGGCATTTTTTAGACCTTTTTGCGGGACTTGGTTATGTGGGCTCTGAGAATCCTAAAACGTGTATTTTTTTTTTTTTAATAATCTTTATTCTTGGACCAAGTCCCCTTACAACAAGAATGAACACAAAAATTGTCTATAGTCCAGTTACTTTTGAATAAAAAACAACAAATCTAATACTTCTACATATCTTTGCTTATATACACTTGGAGCACGCACTTATATATACACATGTTTATACTACAGATACCTATATTTACAGTGGACCGGAGATTGAGATTCAAGTAGGTAATGGAATAGTTGATGTTTGAAAGAAGAGAGAGATACGGTTTTACGGATAGAGGTTGGCAAGGAATTCCAAAATAATGAGGAGCGAACGAGAAAGGATTTGTGAAAGGATGCAGTTCTATGTGATGGGTACAAATATTGATTGAGGGTTCTAGTATTTAACGAATGGCTATCAGAGCGGAGGGTGAGTAGTTCAGTTATATAGGAAGGTTTTTTGTTTTTTTTAAGGTTTGGAATGTATTTGTATAAAACTCGAATTCGAAAATTTTCAATATTACAAATACTTTTCCCTACTATATATTTCATAAATGCCACTTTAAGCGAAAGTGAAAAATGCTTTACTAATTAAATTAATATCAAATTAAACTTTAATAAGGAAGGAGGTTGAAGAAGAATATTATTACAGGCGTATTTATTGTCCTTGTCAATGGCGATATAAAAAACTGCAGTGGGCCATAAGAAGGTGAAGTGGGCTGATTGAATGGCGAGAAAAACTTTTAGAAAAGAAATGGTTATTGACTCTCCCAAAAGTTAAGTCCTGGTGATCTCAAGGAAAAAGATGCACAGCTTTAGTGTAACGGTGAGGAATTTGAAACTGTTGGAATCAATTGGTTTCATGGTTTCATCGAAACTTTATGGAGCTTTGTAGTTTGAACTACCTGGAAGGCTTAGAGTCGATACAGAATAAATGTTCGAAGTATTTATATTTCTGGCCCAAATTTACTTCATAATATATTGTTCGATTAGAATCTGAATGAACTCCTTTAAAATTAAACATTTTGAAGAAAATTAATTATTTTTATTTTAAGCTACTTTCAATGCCTGAAAATCGACGGCCACATAATGCCTTTTTAAACGCTTTAACTTGGACACACAAAAAAGGGAGGCACAGGTTTTAATTAGATCTCACAAATATAAAAATCAGCAGCAGATATATTGAAGATTTCTTCGAAGCGCTAAAACCGAATATTTTACTTACTAATAAACATTTAATCATCGAAAAAATATAGAATCTTCTCCACTCTATAGACATTGATAAAGCTCTCAACTCTGAACTATTTGTAACTTTAATAGCCCTCAGCCACAAGAGTATTCAATTTGCCATATTAATATAAATAAACTGAGACTCGTTAGCCAACTAAGAATATCAGATACTGAAAATATGAAACTTTATATTGAGGAAACTACTTTCAATGTAAAACAGGGAAAAATGTAGATGGTGTCAAGACCATATTACCGAAAACTTGGAGCACCTATTATTGCAATTTCCTACACTCAGTATTAAAAGGTAATATTACCTGGCGAATTATATCGTTAAAAACAGTAAACAATCATCCTTAGAAAATATCCTAAATATTGATGATGTGGATATGATAAATGAAATTTATTTATTTATGTTAAAAACTATATATATTTAAGGAGACGACAAATCCACATAATTTGATGTCCTAGGAAGCAATTGGAATTTACCTATTCATTTATATTTATGCTAATATGTTTTATGTATGTATTAATAACTATGCCATATGTAATATATATCTATAATATTACCATTTAATACTAACAACAGTGGGCCAAACTTTGCAAACATGGTTTGTATGTCTATAAAAGCCAATAATCTATAAAAAAAAGGAAAGAAAAAAAACCTGTGCCACTACAACCCATAAAGAGTTTTGGGCTTAGTACATGTAGACAGTCGCACTGTTTTTAGGCCAACGGTCGTGCAATGAGATGATTCGGCCGAGGTCACGCTCAGCCGCCAGGTTTTTCCTGATTTTTGGGTACCCATTTGATAAGGCGGGGTTGCCCCAGGAAGGTCTCCACACCTCAGGATCGCCCCCGGCTGAAATAACAGAATAAATGATATTCCGCCACAGCCGGGATTCGGACCCAGGCCCCCGAGCACAGTCGACTAGCGCTCTACCCACTAGACAACGCCGCTTTCAGAAAAAAATAGAATCGGTTGGTAAATCCACCATTGATCAAGACGAATCACAAAACCAAGTAAAATTGACTCCCAGATCTGCAACATAATAAGTGATAGATCAGCAACTAGGATAAGTTCCACATTTTTAAATCTATCTTGCTGTTGACTCTGTTCTATAGTTCTGAGAGTTTGGTCACTTTGAATAGACTTATTCGCCTTATAAATGAAGGACCTAGAGTGGGGATAAGGCGCTAACTTAAGTGGTTCGAACATGAGTGGAGGATGAATCACTACCGAACCTCAAGAAGGGAAGATGGATCTATTGGTAATCAATGCAACAAAACGAATATATATTACCTAGTTTAAAACACAAAAAGGAAAGGGAAATGGAAAAATAAAACTGCTGGGCCAGGTTCGAGAAGTTATAGAGGATAAATAGAGAAGTATCAATTTGAAGGTTAAGAATAGAGATAATTAACTAAATCATAATGTCATGTCTTAACCCATAGTGATTGGGTTTGGTGCGACAACTCTGTGGAAGAAATTATTTGGCCTAACGAATATCGCGTTACGGATCTGTCTCCTAATTTTATTGTTTAATCGTCTATAAGTAGAAAAATTCTATTAAAAAATTTAGAATTTACAGTTCTGTATCATAAATTATTTTAAATGTTAGGCTTAATTTCATATTTCATGTAAATATGTTAATTTAATATAATGTCAGTTGTTTTTTGGAAATATCTTTATTTAACAACTATAACAAAAAAATATTACAACAAAAAACTTAGATAATTTACAATGATAAATACTTAAGAAATATAAACGGATCTCAAACATTAAATAAAAAGAATTAACAAATATTACACAGAACATTAAGAGACATAAAGACTTGGGTTTATGTTCAAAAATTATTCTTTGTTCAAAAGAATATGTTTGGTACGGAACACGTTAAAACTATCATTTATTGTTTCTTTATTTTTACCATACATGTGTGAGATATATACTTAGAGAATTGTTTTTTCTTTTACCAATATACCTTCATTCTTTCGCAATTCTATTTTGTTGGCACACTAATTTTATAAAAAAAAAAAAAAAAAAAAATTGTCTTAATAGATTTCACCACTTCTATCCCTGAGTTTCATGTAACTTGAAATAGTACTAACTTCCATATTCTCAATAAGCGGTATTCTATTGTTATTTTATAATTACCAAAAATTAATTAACAGTATTTTAATTTACGCCTTCAAATCACTTTTTTGAAGTTATTCTTGGTACAATTTTTACTAAATGTAAGATAATTTAAAATGTTTTAACATCCTAAGAATAAAACTCAACAAAACTTGTTTAATAATATTGAGCTAATACTGGCTTCTAAGCAAACAGTTTTTGATTTTTCATCCAAATTAAAATTTCTTGTTTCGTTATGGTTTATTATTTTCAGTAATAAACTTTTTTTTTGTAAATCGACTAACAAAAACAATACTCCTCTCACTCCTTTAAAATTTGAGGTCTTACGTTTCAGAAGACGTAATGTCCAAATAACGAATATTAAAATCCGCTAATCTTCTCTTTGAATTTATATATATATAATATAAGTTAATTGCCTTCAGAGGTGTGTAGAATTTTATACCGTAGTAGTATTATTTATAAATAATAAACCCTTGTTTAATAATTTGCCACGTTATTTAGTAGATGTAGTATTTTTAATCTTTGTACATTAATTTGTGACAAAATATATTTATTACATTTACACTTAAATATTATTTAATCTATTTAATAAAATGACGGATTGTAAAAGAAATATTGAATATATTGAAATTCAGGATAAGTAGTAATTTATGCCATAGTGATCCAATTAAAAATTCATGCTTTTGGTTGTTGGAAATTTTTTTTTTTTTTTTTTTTTTTTATAACATTATTTATTGAAATTTACAACTGTACTTCAAAATACAACAAGTAAATGTGTAGATGACAAAAGATAAATAGCGTGATACATTGACTTGAAGAAGAACTACCCAATGGCAGCACTCCTGTAACTTTTCTAAACTAGAAGGTCTTTGGGGCCATCTTCTTTTCAGACGCCTCGGAGGATTGTCAGGAATGGAAGAGGAAGCAAGGATTGAAACTAGTGGGTTAGAGTTGGAGAAGAGTTTGTTATGGAAGGAGTGATATCTGGTTCGGGCTAGATCAGCAACAAATGGAATATTTAGGTCTTTATGGATGAGCTTATTTGTGACAAAGTAAGGAGCATTGAGGATTTTGGATTGGATCCGGGAAGAATTTGAAGGTTTAGTAGAGCCCCAAAGCTCAACTCCGTAAGTCCATATAGGCCTAATGATAGTCATGCAGAGGAGTCTTTTGTAGTTAAGTGGAAGTTTAGAGCGTTTGTCAAGTAAGTGTTGAAGTAATCGAAAGCGACGAGCAGTTTCTTGTCGTTTCAGTCTAGTGTGCGGGTTCCATGTGAGACGTTTGTCAAGCGATAGCGGATCTGTTCAACTGGGACAAGTGGGATATTATTAAAGGATACTGTAGGACAGAAGGTCATTGGTTTACGACGGAGGGTAAAGGTTATTTGGTGGGATTTTTCTGAATTTATTTTAATTCTCCAGTTCTGACACCATACCTGAAGGTCTCTGATGTGGGATTGTAGGGTTTGAGAGGCAATAGTAGGATCGTTATTGACTGATAACACACAAGTGTCATCAGCATACGTAGAGAGGAAAGTGTTAGGATAGGTTGGGATGTCAGCTGTATAGACTGTGAAGAGAATGGGTCCGAGGATACTGCCTTGTGGGACGCCAGCGGACTGAACAAAAAGGGATGTGATTTATTTGGAAGGATCTGTCAGTGAGATAGGACTGGATGATGAGGAAGTATGTGGGAGGAAGGAATTTTTGGAGTTTGTAAAGCAGTCCTGGGTGCCAGACTCGGTCAAAGGCCTGTTCTACGTCAAGAAAGGCTCCAGTGCAGTACAATCCGCGCTCCAAAGCTGAGGAGACCACATCCACCACACGATGACATTGCTGGATAGTGGAGTGGGATGTTCGAAAGCCAAACTGATGATCGGAGATAATATTATTAGAATCAAGGATGGGATAGATACGTTTTAGAAGCAGTTTTTCAAGGATTTTTCCCATGATGCATAAAAGAGAGATGGGGCGGTAAGAGGACGGATATTCTGGTGGCTTTTTGGGTTTATGTAACATTTTTACTGTGAATAATTTCCAGGAGTCAGGAAAATATGTTGTACGGAGTACAGCATTATAAATGTAGGTAAGGAATAGGATGGCTTTGCGTGAAAGGAGTTTTAAAATTTGGGATGTGATTAGATCGGGCCCTGGAGCTTTGCGGGATGACAGACTATGAATAATGCTGGAAATTTCAGAATGATGGAAAGCTTTAGGTGGAAGAGACATTTGGAGAGGAATAGTTAGTTCTGCTTCAATACATTCAAGGTGATCGGGATTAAGGATATCCGGGTGTGGAATAAAAGTTTTAAGAAGGTGCTGACCAAAAAGCTAGGCTTTTTCCTCGTCTGATCTTGTCCAGCTTTGGGATTCGGTAAGGAGTGGATGATTGAAGTCTTTAAATTTGAGTAGCTTCTTAGTGGTAGTCCATAATATTTTGTCAGTAGTGTTAAGATTTTCGGTAAAATTGAGTAAATTTTGTATTTTGAATTTTTTTATTTCTGATTTTAGTTTGTTAGTCAGTTTAGTATAATAAGTTTTATCGGATGGGTATCTAGTCTTATGCCACTTCACTCTTGCTCTACGTTTTTCCCTTAATAACATGCAAAGGTGAGTTGGCAAGTTAGTCTGTTTTGTATTGATTGTAGTTCTGTTTGATGTATTATCTTTTAAACTGGTCTGTATTGATGTTGTAAGTGTTTCTACTGCTCTGTCAATGTCATTTGTTGTCTTGAGAGGAATTTTCAAGTCTAATTTATTGTAAGAATCAGAAATAAAAATTTAAATGATTAATTTTAAAATATTTTACTAATTGAAAATGACCGTCCTGTTTTTTTAAAACAACTTTTTCAGTTTAAAAGAATAAAACAGCATCTTTGTACTCAATAGAATTGTGGTACCGAAAGAAGTAGGTATTTGAATACAGTTTAATATTATGGTAATAACCTGATATTAGTTTATAATAACTAATAACTCTAATATATTAGAGTTACATCGAGTGTAAGGGAACATTTTGAATTGCGTTTAATGATGTATAAAACCACGCCTTTTATGGTTTTATTACAATTTCAATTAAGAGCACTTATCTTTGTGTTTTTCAAATATTTGTTATTGCATCGCGGTGAATTTAAAGATAAATAAAGAATTAATTAATTCTATTTATAAGTGTGTAAATATTTGAAGTTCAACTCCACACACTTCAGTGCAGTGCATTTAATAGTTTCATTTTTGCTTCACTTTACAAGAATCGTTGTTATTTGAAGTTATAAGCTGTAAATTTTATAGGTGTATGGGAATATTATTTGCACGTTCAACACAATCTAAGCGAGTATCTATCTAGTGTTTTCTTGTAAACTTATATATCATAACTGGTCACAGCTGTTGGTGATCCGTAAGCAAAAGTCACACTTCAGGTCAGTCTCTCACAGTTTTAAAATGTCCAAGTGTTTAATGTGCTGGTATGAGCTTTATCGTGTGCAATATGGACAATTTAAGATCTCGTGGTTTATTAATAAATAGAAACCAAACTAGAAATTAGTACCTATAGATTTTGGCCGTGTATCTATATATCAGTCCTTGAATTGTCTTAACTTTCTGATGATATAATGCCACCCACAGTTCAGAAGTAAGTAAGGATTTTAACATATTACGGATTTAGATAAGAATGTAGGTGATACAAGTTAATCATTTTTCCAAAAAAAAACAATATGGTAAAAAATATTATCTTATTATTTCTAATATTAAACGCACTATTGTAATGATAATTTTTTTAATGTTTAGAAATTAGTATCTAGTCAATCTAGTAAAATTGAACTGAAGAACTTTCTTATTATAGTTGCATTTCTAATTAAAATAATAAATAATAATAAAGTTATAGAGACAAATAATTTCTAGCAATCCTGATAATTTGAATAGACACAGAATAGTAAAATCGTATTTGTTTCTAAAATTATTAATACAGAAACATTCCATACTTTGTCTCATTGGTAATTTTTAAATATTTTGTAGAAAAAAAAATACACGATAGCATCTCGTCCATTATAAAATAAATTATTTTATGGAATGTGTTCCAAGGTCGCAGGTTCAAATCCGCCAGATGGCCCTAAAAATGTTTAAAGGGGGTAAAAGATCCTTGGTTATTATATTCTTCTTCGGAAGCGGCGTGATAGTTAGGAACTCGTTAAAGATAAGTTTATTACTAAATTATGTTCATATTATTCTTTACTCGACATCTATTTTTTTTTAACGTTTCAGCATTGGTCATTTCATCAGGGAATCCATAGATCTGTCCAATCATATATGTGTTTGTGTGTATAGTCATAGTTCTAAAAATACACATAATAAAAAACACAACATTTAAGATTAATACATTAAATTGCATTACATACTCTTCTATTACAATAGAACTGATGTTATATATATATATATATATATATATATATATTATATATTATTATATTTTATTATATATAATATTGTATATAATAATATTATATTTATTTTTTTTTTTTTATGTAATATTGTTTAATGTATGTAATATTAAGATTTATTTTTTTTTTAGTTTTTATATTTAGTTTTTTCTTTCATTTATTAATGTGATTTTATACTATATTTATGTTGTCTTGTGGCTACTTAAGAATACTGGTCTACTTTTGGTAAAGCATTTTGTGTGTATAGTGGTATCTCATGAACTATAATAAAGATATTGTTTTTTTTTAACTCTATGTGTGTGAATTATTAAAATAATTTACTACAAAATGTATATAATACAATTTATAATCCCTATCCTAATTAAACCTGGATAGGAAAAATTTAGGTCTCTCACTGTAGCATCCTGCTATTAGTTAGTATATAATAGCATTAAGTGAGTCAAATAAATAAACATAAAAAAAGATGGAAAATCGTTTTTCCGAAAAAAAACCCTAAAAAAGCGTATAAATCTATTATTTTTTTTAATTAAAATTAATGTTGTATTTTTAAATTTCATATTTATGTGACACAAATGAACTACTCATTTTGGATACGGTCAACTGTTTTTAAACAGTAATCAAGTTGGCTTCTCTTAAAGATTCGAATTAATATATTATTACAATTGTGATATTAGTAACTCCTATGAAACAATTACCTGAAATATTATATTTATATATATATCTATATATGCTCATCATTAAAAAAAGGTTTATAGACCTAAAACCCCATCAATTAAAAACAAATTTTATTTGTATATGTGATACATTTTATTGGATAACAATCCTTGATAAATTTTATAATAATCTCTCTCAAATTTGGAAGAAAGGAATAATAATAATAAAAAAAAAATTAACACCCTTCGGTACAGGGTTAGATTGTTTCTGACACTTCATAAACTTTACTCTCCCTTCCTTCCCTTTTACAACTTTTCTGGTTCCTCGTCTTTGTATAGGAAACAGAAACCCCGGGCAATTTTCAATTTTTCATTGGCCGTCGCATTCAAACTTAATTCTTTTATGATCTCTTATTGTAATTAATTAACAATATTGCGCCAGGGAATAAAGAGTAATTGAAAAAATAATTCAATAATATGACTAATGATCCCACGCCATTAAGACTGCAAACAACAGGTTGATACTGCTCTCAATTTAATTAACGCAATCAATTAAGGAAAAGCGTTTTTAATTTTACAGTGCATATACTTAACATCCTTGTTTATTTGTACAAAGTCACTTTATGCTACTATGGCTAATCGGATGATGCAACAGTAGGGAGTCCTAAAGTTAGCCTAGTTATGTTTAATTAAGATAGGAATTTTTTAATACTTACGCCGGGTATTTTTGGTTTCTTATTTTCAATAATGAACCTTTTTTAATCGACCAAAAAAAAATTACCCCCCTTCAAAATATAAGGGTTTACGTTTCAAGTGTGCGTATAACCCGAATAACGATTAAAACAAAAACATTTGCCGCACGCCATCAGGGGCATTTCTCCGAAACTACGGGACCAATTGTTTTGAAATTCGCTCCATAAATACTTGGGCATGCAACGATGATCCTAACACCTAGACGTTGATATCAGCTGGTTGTTTTTAAAATGGCGGCCAATCAAAAGCGATTGAATTCAATAATTCAGTTATTTTTTAATATAGAAAAAATTATGTATATATTGTTTTTGAATAAACTACGATAATTATAGTTAAAAAAAAAAATGATCTGTATATTGAAGTTAAAAATTATAATAGATGTAATTCCCCAAAAGTCGGTTATTATTGAAGATGTAGAAAAATCGAAAACATTTTGAGATCAAACAACGCAATAAACACAGAGAAGGAAACAAAAAAATCTTATATGGTCAAGCAACAAATTATAAGAATGTGATTCCCTGATAACTCGGTTATTATTTATGATAGAGAAAAATGTAAGGTGTTCTGGAATCAGGAAATTTTATTTGAATGAAAATCGAAAGATAAGAAAATAATGGGAAATAGTAACGCGGTCTAGTTTGGTTTATTTTAATAATGAACCTTTGTAATCGTCAAAAAAAAAAAAAAAAAAAAAAAATTACTTCCTTAAAATTTGAGACTTACTTTCAAGATGTAAATACAAATAAAATAATCCGTTGTCCGCCCTACGCCGTCTGTGACATTTCTTCGAAACTACTTAATTGTTTTTTTTATATCTGGTTATTTTTAAAATATTGCCCTATAGCTTCATTTTTTTTTTTTTTTTTTTTAATATATATAATCCAAGTGACCTTCAAGATTTGAAACCAAAACCTAAATGGTCAATACATGTTTGCCATAATTTAATAAAACTTAGGTTACGGAACTAAATATAATAAAAAAAAGATCAATAAATTAATTAAATAGAGAATAAAATAAAATAATGTAAATGAGAGAGGAAGGTGACTAAAAAAAAAAAATAAAATAATAATAATATTAAAGTTAAATTGAACTCTGTGAAGTGCCTTTTTTAGATTTTACATTGAGCGTTAATGAAGAATTGCTTGATGATCATAAATTTTTCTTTGTCTAACTTTTGTAAAAACATGGCTTCTGTTTCTGGGGGAACCACTACTTCTGCATCGGAATAGAATGTGGCGCGTGTATTCAGGGACTTGGCATGCTACGCAATTGCCATCCTTTTCTATTTTCATTAAATTGAGATATTTTTTTGTGCAGCCATGGTTAGTCCGTTGTCTTACTGAAATTTCTTTTCTATCAAGTTGTTGGTTCTTGGAGAACCATGGTATCAGGCTAACGGTTGGCTGGGTTTGATAGTAATCTTTGTCTTTAAATTGTGACTCCCAGTCAATTTCTCCTGCCATTCCTGACTGCTTTTTTTCTGCAGACATTCTAAAAGGTCTTGGAGAGGTACTTTAGCATTTTCTATCGTAGTTTGTTTTTCCCCGGCGGCTCTATCTGCCGCTTTATTTCCTGACAGTCCTATATGACTTGGTATCCATTGGAAGCTATAACTGTTGCTGCCGGTTTGTATATTCCGGATAATGTCTAGAGCTATATAGTTGTTAATTTGTTTTTATAAACATTTTTCAATAGTTTGCACGAGGATGCCGAGTCTGTGAATATGACTATATTGGCGTTAAGAGTGAATACGTTGACAGTAATAAATGCTTTGAGAAAGGCATACAGTTCAGCACTAAAATACTGAATTTAGAAGGTAGAGCAACCGAAATTGTGTATTCTTTGTCTGGATCAATAATCACCATTGCAATTTTGGTGGGTGGATTTGGAGGTATCCGTGAAGATTCTGAACATGGTTTGGGTAATCGTTTACTATTGGGTTTAAAGCCAATTGTTTTAATACGGTTGGGTTATATGACGATTTCCATCCGTTGTGGTAGGTAATTTTGTATTGCTATTGATTTGCAGCATTTTAATAGGAAGCGGCGTGTTGCAATCTAAGGGACGTTTAGTTGTTTGTGTTACTTGAAGTAGGGGTTGCATTTATGTAATCAGACTTTTCAGGTGGGGGCAATAAATGTTATTAGAGGTAATTGCTTTTCTTACGGTGTGCCTTTGATCGGAAAAACTTTAAGATGTACTTCTTGGTGAGCCAGGCTCTTCTCAAGGGTAGATGCAGTAGGGGTAAGCTCTCCTGCTTCATTCAGCAGTGCCGTTAATGTAGTAGTTTTGAATGCCCCAATGCATATTTTTATTGCACTATTCTGAACAATATTTAGTTTTTTAATAAGAGGAGATTTCGTTTCATTGTAAATCAAGCAGCAGTAGTCAAAAATGGATCAGACAATGGCTTTATAAGTATGAGCATATTGTGGGGGCGGGAACCCCAGTAAATCCCTGCTAAGAGTTTTAATAAATCGACATTTTTTTAGCATGATTCCTTATATTCGTCAAGTGCGTTTTGAAATGAAGCTTACGGTCAAAAGTCATTCCCAGGATTTTATTTGTTCTTGCGCAACGAGGCTATAGTTAGGAGTAGTGATGTTAAAGCTTGTTAAGTCGAATTTTCGTTTTCTTGTAAATGATATCATCAATTTGCTTTTTCTAGGATGATTTCTAATCCGATTTTTTAAAATCCTTTTATTAAGTTTTCATAAGCACTTTTTAGTAGCTGATTCCTTTCTCTGGGGTTTCCACTATGGCGAAAATAAGAAATCGTCTGCAAATTGTATGATTTCGCAGTCATCTGGTTGGTTATTAGTGATGTGCTCAGTGTATAAATTAAATAGTGTGAGACTGAGGACGTCTCCTTGGGGTAAACCATTATATGAATCAAATGTCATTGGGCCCAGATCGGTTTGAATCAGGTAGGTACGCACTGAAAGGTAACTAGATATCCAATTGGTTATGAGCGATGTAACACCATGTTCTTTCAATTTGTCTATTAATATTGCCGGTTTGACATTGTCGTATGCTCTTTCTACGTCTATTGTGTTACTGCAAGTAGAATACTTTTTTGGTTGAAGGCTTTGTAGATGTTGTTTGTTAAGTACCAAATTGAGTCAGTAGTGGATCTATTTTTGCGAAAACCAAAACAGTATGGGCTAAAGCATTTCTTTTTGTTCTAGAAACGATTTTAACCTTTTTTTTTTTACCCCTACCTCGCCTTTGAAGGCTATACGGGGGTTTCTCGGACCAGGGGGTGGGTGCGGGGAGATTAATGCCGAGATAAAAGTTCCCTCCGGTTCCGAGAGTTGAACTCGTAATTTTTTTTTTCCAAAGTATTGGTCATCTGGTAGCTAGGCAACGCGTGTTTAAAGCAACGCGCGCTTACCATCTCGGCCACCCCGCCCCCAAAACCATTCTAACCTGTGTTTGACTATCAGGTTGAAAACTTTGGCTAGACAAGGTATTGGTGCTATGGGTCTGTAAGATAATATGAGGGAAGGATCCTTACTATATCTTCATTGTTATTGCTAAATTGAATATAGGGACATATTTATGTACAAATACGGCTTAATAAAATAAAAATAGGGCTTAAGCTCGGGCTCATGCCCGATATAATCTGTGTTGAGTTAGCATGTGGCGTTGCAGTGGCGTTTAAGTTATGCGATCGTACCTCAACGACTTGACGTTTGCAAAAATAGACATATTTAAGCAGCGTTCTACTGAACTTTCTTCACATCGTTCCCCCTTGGAACTTAAAAGCACCCCCCAGCGGTTATTTTAATCGCCACCCTGCTGTAATTTTCATCTAGAATCAAATAAGTGAATATAGCTGCAATTTAATTTTTTTTTTTTTTTAAAGCTATATTTTCTAAAGAAAGTTATATTTTTTAATTTATTCTTCTACTGCAGTAGTGATTGTTTATTTTAAAAAAATCTGTTTTATGTTTTATTTGGGTTAATTTTTTTGATAATTTTTTAATTTGATAATTTGATAATTGATAATTTGATAATTTGATAATTGATAATTTGATAATTTTTCTGAGCCCAAGACCCTTCATGGGTTGTAGTGGTACAGGTTTTTTTTTTTTTTTTAATTTATTTTTTCCTCTTTATGTATTTAGGTATTTTATTAAATGTATTGTGATTCGTCGCTTAATTTATTTTATTTTTTTAATATATACAGTTAATATTAATTTTCGATAAAAGAGCCACCCTAAATTTGAGTTATCTCTTGGAATTACTGATCTTCCACAGATAGCTCAGCGTAATCAACTTGACATCGTATAGGCTCAGGACTACCAAGTCCCTCCGAAGGACCGAATAACCAAGGATTTTTTGCTCTCATTAAAAAATCCTAGCACCAGCTGTCGGGTTTGAACCCCCTGCAACCATGGGAATAGAAATCTGTACTAGCCAAACGAGATCCTTGAATCACCTTCGAACGAGAAAACTTCGCGACGTGTTCTGGAAACTATTCTGTGCAGCCCCAGGATTTGTTCTTAAGCCAATCCAAACGCTTTGTTTGTTCGATTAATTAGCATTAGATCCAGAGGAAAATAAAGAACTAAAGAAGATGTAAAATGAGTGGTTTTTTCTACTTCCTTCAAAGAAGGATAAATCTATAATATATAATAAAACAGAAGTGTATGCAGGGATGAAAAGTTATAGTTTGTTTATTTATTTAATGTCACTTTATAATACTATGGCTAATCGGACGATGCTATAGTGGAAGTTCTTAATTTTGCTTAACGAGCTTTAATTAGAATAGAGATCTTAATCATATTTACAATAAAAAAATGTTTAACAACCAAATTCAACCTGGCAGCTGCCCATGAACACTCATATTTCCATGGAGTTTAAAGGAATTATTAATACGTGAGGAAAACTCCTGTATATTACTACTTCATTATCTTCAGAACAATTCATTTTAGCCAAAACATTTATATGATAATTTATGAACATTATTTAAAGTAATTTAATTTTGTATAGAATAATTTTATCGATAAAGACAATAATATTTGAGATATTCACAAAAAACTGAAGACATTTAAATATTTTACTGATTCTTACCCTCCCACTCCTACAAAATCCGATGCGGAAAACTCTAGGACTTTTTACCACATAATAAGGCAAGGATACCGAACTATTTCTGACAGGTTTCAGATTTTGTCAAGGTTTTTCCTTTTCTTAACCTAATTTTACTACACTAATAGTACTCTGTGCAGGGGATCCGGTGGCTGAGTGGCTAGCGCGCTAGTCTCACACGCCAGAGTTGCGAGTTTGAATCCCAGTCCCAGCGGGGCTTTTATTGGAATATAATTAAATGGGGATTCACTCAGCCTCTCCCCCGGGTAATGCGAGACTAGTCAGCCTACTGGTGGCAACTCGCGAAAATAGGCGTAAGGAGTGATGACCCTACCCTAAACATTTCATCGAGAAACGTGAGTATATTCTCCCAAGAGTCTATACCACGCGGCCAAGGGCCTACACGGCCTGTCGCGCCAGAGAAAAGAAATGGCACTCTGTAAAGAGAAGTACTCGTTTTTTTTCCGTATTTGCTCACTATTGGCTGAAGGTATCGTGACCTGTTATTAGTTTCATAAACCAATTCACTTGTGAGAAGTCACACTGTATGATTTATGTAATAAGGTGTAGTATCCATTTATCCAGCCAGAGCTATATGGAAGCCTACCGAAGCCATGCCCTATAAACTAATGACGAAGCTCAACCCGGCGACAAAGAAGGGGAACTTGGAGCGCCTTCCTTGATGAGGTCTATTACTCATTCAGCCAACACCTCCCGCTTCCTTCCAACTATTCCAAAATTATCTTGTCTTTAATGATAGCTCCCGGATCCCAAGGGTATGCAAATTAGTTCCTTAAACTCAGATATAGTATGTGCTATCCCATTGAATATGGTAAAGAAGAAAGAGGTGTATAAAAAAAAAAAAATCTTTAATTTTCATCTTAAAGCTTAATTTAAATGATAAACAGCACCTAAAGGTTTTCGAGAACAGCGTAAAATATTTGAAAGAAATGAAGAAAAAATAAATTATACTGGGACTGGCTACTTTAAGAATAACAGGTTGTACAAGTAAATATAAAATAATATATTATGTCTGGGCAACAGAAAAAATTGACACAGTTTGTTATTATTTAAAATAATATGATAAGAACTATTATACAAAAATAATAATAGGCTTACCGAACCCGAAGGTTCGATGCCGATACCACCAAACTTCGCCTGCACAGACTCGTCCAATGTTCACCGGTCAAGCCCAAGCCCCCGAGATCAGCCTTAATGCAATCCTCCCATCGACGCTTCGGCCTACCTTTCGGACGCCTACCAGTCGGTTCAGCGAATACCAACTTTCTCGGAATCCGTTCCTCACCGAGCCCAACAACTTTACGCGCCCATTTGAGTCTCCGCGATGCTATCAACTCCGCAATTCCGCGTTGTGCAACCTTCTAAACTCCCCAGTGGTCTCATCTTCGGACCAAATATTTTACGCAGTACCTTATTTTCGAAAACCTTAAGCCTTTGTTCATCCTTCAAAGTAAGCGGCCACGTTTCACATCCGTAAAGAACCGTCGGAAGAATAATAGTTTTATAAATTCTAACCTTTAAGTTTTTAGATAGAAGCCGCGAACTAAGTAAATTAGCAACTGAATAATAACACGCATTTCCCACCTTTAACTGGAACTTTATTTCTTCCTGGATTTCATTTTTTCTTGTTATCATTGAACCCAAATACTTGAATTTCTCTACATGTTCAAAAGTATGCCCTGAAATATTAATATTATCAAGATCGCCACCGTTTCTGCTACTTATCATATATTTCGTCTTATCGGTATTTAATTCGAGTCCTATTTCTTTACCGGTTTTTATTAACACAGTTGTATTTAGTTGTATGGTTTCCGTGTCTTCACCTAGCAGTACCAAATCATCGGATACCCCAAAACCGGAATCTTGTCACCCATATTTAAGCCTTTCTCGGTACACATCACCTTTCCTATGACATATTCTAAAGCTATATTAAATAACACAGGTGAAAGGGCGTCACCCTGTTTCAAACCCGATCGCACTTAAAATCTCTCGGAGTAATTATGATCGATTCTAACTTTATGAAATGTTTCCGACAAACACATATCTACTAGGTTTACTACCTTTTTAGGTATCCCCTGTTCAATCATGATCTTATGAACTATTATATAACAAAAACGATGGTGTTGAACAGAATAAAAATCAATTAATTGATAAACAATATATACATTTAAACAGTAGGCTTTTTACTTACTTTCTTCATTTAAAATTTAATGCTTAGAATTGAGATATCATGTTTAGCGTCAGTACATCCTGGGATGACAGGAAGTACAGGAAAAGTTGGGATTTTAAAGATGATAGAGAAGCATCATGACGGATATGGTTCGGAAGAGAATTTTAGAGGGTAGTATAGCGGATAATAAAGGAACGATCAAACGTTTAAGTTTTGTGGGTAGGAACGTAAAGGTCAGAATGGCGTGATCTTGTTTCAAGAGAGTGGACTGAGGATTTAAATTGAAAGAGACTATGGATATAGGGAGATGATAAGAGTTAATGGTTTGGTAATGGTATGATCTCAGGAAATATTTTCTGCAGATGGGGAGAAAGTAGCCACTCTAACTCGCTGAATAAGTAGGTAATATGTGACTTAGATGTACTGAAGACAAATCTATTTGGTCCGAAGAAAGATAGGCCTGTCAAATTCAGAAGGTTGCAACGCGGAATTGTGGAACTTGTATCCTGTGTGTATAATTAAGTTGATCGTATCGGGGAGACTCAAATAGGCTTGTTAAGTTGTTGGGCTCAGGGAAGAACGGATACCGTAAAAGTTAGTATGCGCTGAACCGACTGGTATGCGTTTAAGAGGTAAGCCGAAAGATGGGAGGATTGTGTTAAGTCTGATCTCGAGGGATTGGGCTTGAACGGTGATCATTGGACGATTCTGTGAAGGCAGCATTGGGTTGCATCAGCATCGAACGGTTCAGTGAACTTATTATTATTATGAAAAAAAAAAAAAAAATCGTAACGGGAAGTTTGCTGATGAGCATTATCTCGTTGGAATAAAAATCCTTTTCGGTTGATTAAAGCAGTCTGAATACTCTGAGAACTTCGCGTAAAATCATTGTAGTTGTTCGGAGTATAGTTCAGAATTTAAATAGCATCGATCAGGAACAAATTCCTTATAAATAACACCTTCAATAAGCATTGATTTGATTTCAAATTGCCCACTAGCTGCAACCGGAATCAGTTTGAATGCGATCTAGCTATTGATCACAGGTATTCGTATCTTCGACAGAAAGTCATTTTTACTATCACCCCTATCACAGCTTACTATTATTATCTTTTGGTTAACTTTTTTAAAAAATTATGACTTCTAAACTGATTTAGGTGGAGTAAGTTAGTGAGGGAGCAGTGTCCTTCTCTTTTCCACCCTTCCCATGGAGAGTAGATGGCGACTAACAGCATCTTTTGACACACCGCACTCCTTGGTAATTTTGCGGGTACTTGTGGAATGATTTGACTCAACAACTTCCTTCAGAACGTCAATAATACTCTTTAATGGATGCCCAGAGGGACTGCTCGTCGTATCTCCACTGCTAAATTCTTTAAACACCCATTGCGCAGTTCGCTGGCCAAGGATACTTTTCCCTTCAGATTTCAACTTCTACTTTTTAACGGAAAAGTGGTTATCAAAGCGGAACCAGTTCTAGTAGAGTGTCTTCTAGTTCTTCAAATTAAAGCCTGAGAGATTTTGCAAAAGCGTCTGGCTAAGCGTGTAGAGAAGGGTTTTTATAACTGCAATTTTTTTTTCTATTGTTCGCCAAACATATTTCTTTGTCTCCAATTATTTAAATAAATCTAGACTTAACAGACCCTTCTTGTAGGAATGGTCAATACTAGAAAAGATATGGGTCGCAACGTCAAGTTAACTGCCGTAGTTTCAGAATAGCATGTTGAAACTCATTGTAAGATATGCCAAATTACAGAGGACAAACAAGTCTCTCTTCATACTGCTTGGGGACTACCTAGTATAACATATTTTATCGAGTATTCATTCCTAGGAGGGATTGAAACACGAGCTATCACTAGAAAACGAGTATTGCTACGATTTCCTAATACATTAAATCGATAATTAAAAAGGTATACTTCAACAAATTTTAAACTAAAATATAAAAACCATGTCATTTTTCGTTCTTGTGATGGTCATTTAAAAATATTTTATGTAAATTGGTAGTTTTTCAATACTTTTATTAATTAAGTCTTCTCCAAAAAAAAAATTTTAATGGACTGACACTGTCAAATTCGTCAATAACCATTTGGTAATTAATTATATCTAAGATTTTTAGATCATAGAATTTAACTAACGATTTTTTTTTCTATTCGCTCAATAATAAAAAAAACTCTTGGGAAGAAAAAGGGACTAAAGTTTAATTAAATTAGTATAAAATCCAATGAAATATGTTTTGGTTTATCATATTCAATAATGAAATTTAGCTTAAAAAAAAAAAAAAAAAAATTAATGGTCTGACACTGTCAAATTCGTCAATAAACATTTTTTAATTAATTATATCTAAGATTTTTAGATCATAGAATTTAACTAACGATTTTTTTTTCTATTCGCTCAATAATAAAAAAAAACTCTTAGGAAGAAAAAGGGACCAACGTTTAATTAAATTAGTATAAAATGCAATGAAATATGTTTTGGTTTATCATATTCAATAATGAAATTTAGTAAAAAAAAAAAAAAAAATTACCCACCTCCTTTTAAATTTGAGGTTTTATGTTTCGAGATACGTTGAGTCCGAAAAAACGTATTTAAAAAATCTTTCTATTTGCCGTACGAATTAATAAATAACTAATTACCAAATTCTGTTAACTTGTTGTTAATGCTAATCCGTAGAACATTAAATTTCCTAAAAAATGCACAAAAAAAATATAAATAAATAAAAAAAAATGATTGAAGTCGGTTCTGAAATAGCAAAGATATATCGATTTGAAATTAGCAGTGGTAATATACCATTTTCCTTTGCATTATTTATTGCTTTTCATATTAGTTAATTACCTTTTAACTTCTTTATAAACAGTTATACACTAATAGAGTTGTCTGGAAATAATTAGCCATTGTGTGAAATAATTTGCAGATATAATCTTACGAATAATTTATGAAACTGAAGTAAAAATTAAAGACCATCAACTAAATGTTTGAAAAAAATTAATATCATGTCCACACCTTCTCAAAATTAATGTAATGTTTACATATTTTGTCTGAATAGTAGTCATTTAAAAAAATCATTACAAATATTATCATAAAATTAAAAAAAAAAAATCCTTATACTAAGATTTATTTCCTTGTTATCTTTATTGTCGTGGTCCGATACGTGGATTAGTCAGCGTGAGGTTTAAATATATATGCCACAGATACGATTTATTATTTATCTGACCTTGTATTATAAATTTCAGCATGATAATTGTGAATATAAATTATTCTTAGAATTCCTAGTGATAATGCTGATTTAACCATTATTTAGATATGCCTGGGATCCATTTTATGTTACAATATGTATAAAAATAAATGTTAAACGTCAGAAGTCCTTATATATTACAGACGCGATGTTTCATCTACGTCAGATGTTTGATAGATTTTCCTTCTACGCTGTGAGAAGTTTTCTTTCGGAATTCCTTATCCAAGACACCATTCCATCTTTATCCTTCTTGAGATTTCCCCACAGGCACTTGAAAGCATCCCTTAGAGATTCCTCTGAAAGCATACTACGCCAGTTATTCCGTTTCCATCCTTTGTCTATAAAGTTACTTTTCGAACCATAAGTATTCCTACGCGTTGTATAAAATCATTTTCTGACTACACAATGATTTATAATCTTCTAAAGGTGACTTTTCACATATTGATAACCATCATTCAGTTACATAACAATCAAACACATATACTTATAACGTGGAAAAGGTAGCTGAGTGGGTCATGCACTGATTCAAAAAGGGATTTGACAGTGCTACTGTTCTCCGGGTCCTGGGTTAGAATCCTGGCTGTCAGAATATTATTTATTCTATTAATTCAGCCGGGGAGTGACCCTAGGGTATGGAACCCTCATGAGGGCAGAACCAGCCTCTTTCAAGTGGGTACCCAAAGTGAGGGAAAACCTGGCGGCTGAGCTGATATCATGGCCTAATTTCCTCATTGCACGGCTGTTGGGCCTTTTTATTTTTAAATTAGACTAGATATCCTCCTAGCTATGAACCAGCCTCTTCTAAATATGTACTGGTCAATCAATATATTTGTAATCGTCCAATTATGATTAATTTTGCCGCTCTAGTTTATTTATTTTTTTGTTAGCGGTCATTCTCTATCTTTTCCTGGAATAAAAATTGTGGATAAAACATTTTTCTCGCAAGTGCTTTTAGTTTTAAATTCGTTTTATGTCAGCTTCGCGGTTGAAAACATGTGTTAATAAATCCCTCCAACTCCGGCCATTTCGCAGTTATTAAATCAAAACAAAAACTAGCAATACGTTAAGAAAATTTTTAACATTTGTTGTTTATTAAATAAATTATCTAAATTAAGAAGAACAAATTATTGTAACTTTTAAAGTACCAGACTTTTAGCGAGTTAAAAGTTTATCAAGGAAAAGAGACTCAGCTATGATTATTTTTTCTTATATTGCTAAATTATTATCCTACTTGATGAAAAAAAATTAAACTTGAGAATAAAGATGTTTTTTTTTACATACATTTTTAAACAGAAAACATTTAGCTTTTGCGATATAGAAATATAAATCTTCAGATTTTTAATTAAACAATACTATTCTGGTATAAAGTCGGTATAATAATATTTTTAAAAGATTTATCGAAATGAATGATGATTAATGAATCATTTATTTTGATTTTCTTGTTATAGTTCCGTGTTTAATCATTTTTAGTATTTTTAGCAAAAAGGAAAAATAGGTCATATTAACTACTTTGTGATAAAGTGACTGTTGGATTTCAATAATAAAAACCTTCAAACGAATTTTTACCCGATATTATTTTTATCTTAGCACTGAACGGTTTTTTTCTTTCTCTTAATTCTTTTTCTTCCACTAGAATCACATTCATTTCTTTTCTTTTTTTTTTTCGTTAATTATTTCAGAGGCAACATTATATCCATTTTTTTTTTTTTTTTTATCACGTTTTGGAATTTACTGTGTCTAAATAATCAAGTTGTGTGTGTGTGTGTGTGTGTGTGTGTGTGTGTTAAAATAAATACAAAAATTAATTGTTTGATATGCGATCAACACAAGATCACTTTAAGAGGAATTTCATACTTGTATATAATATTCTTTAGGGTATTGTTTTATGATCTCTCCGTTTAACTGGAATAACCAAGTTTTCAAGCAATGAACTGAGGAATTTATTTAATATTTAGTTTGAACGATGATCTCTTGCTATATGGCAATGGCCCTAAGAAGCATTTTACTAAAAAAGTTAAATTTAAAATTTATTAAAAACTATCAATTTGGTATTTGTTTAAACTTTTACTATTGTCAGTAAAAACAAAAAAAAATCCTCTTGAGAAATTATGTATCATGGATATGACATTCTATAAATAAAAAACTGATTTTCCCTACGCTGGAAAAATTGAGTTTGTAGTCGGACTGACGGATTGATGATTAGTAGAAATAAACTAAGTTGGCCGAAAAAATGGGTTTCGAACGTAACTTTTTTTTATTCAAACCTATAAAACTGCTTAACTATACTGGCAAATGTTATAAAACAAAAAATACTCTCCACTTAATTACTGACAAGGAAACTTTTTTTCTGAGGAACACAACGGAACTGAAGCGTGTCGAACTGATGGTGAAAGAACATTGCACAATGAAAGTTACACCCAGCCAAAAGACATAACTATTTCAAAATTGTATGCAAATATGATTAATAATTTGTCTGGAAAGAAAAAATAATAATATGAGGCAAGTTGGATTCTTATTTAAACGAGACTAACGAAACGAACATCTACATTGTTAAAAATTTATGGTTACCTCTCGAAAAATTTGGACCAGACTGGTTTAGTTCGTGACTGGTTTATAATGTCTGCACAATTCAAGGATATCAACTTAATACGTGCATTTATGAGACAACTGAGTCTCGAATTAATCTTATACAAAATACCAAAACGCAAAAGTGAAGATTTTCTAATAATAATTCTACATTTTCTTCCAGTTTAATAATTATAACATGTATTTTTTGGCCAATCCCAAAAGAAAATAATTTTTTTTTCGAAATAGTTTTCCAAAGTTTCGGCTTCTTTGACCATTTTCATGTTTCTGCATACTTATGTTAAAATATGTCTATTTCGAAAATTCTTTAGTTTTACACGATGAAGAAAATATGTGTAAAAAAAAAAAAAAAAAAAAAAAAAAAAAATGTATATATATATATATATTTTTCTCGCTTTCTTTTATTTCTTTCTTTTTTTTTTTTTTTTTTTTTTTTTTTTTTTTATGTATTAACAATTTTTCAGATATGTAATTCAACTGTAAATGACACATTTATATGCGAAAAGCTTATAGTCTTGCCAGTAAGAATGGGCCTCCGGCCCTTAGACAATAAAAATCGATCAATCTCTCTCTCTCTCTCTCTCTCTCTCTCTATATATATAAATATATATATATATATATATATATATATTATAAATAATATTGGAATAGGCGGATAACCAGCAGAGCGATGTCGATAATTTAGATACTTTTTATGAAAAAATAAATATATAAAATGACTAGCTTCCCCACCCTACGCAGTCGTGCATGGAAGCCCTAAACGATGGCCGATGGAATGAACAGTAGGTGAAACTATTCCTAGATAAAATAGAACTAGTAAACTTAATAGATAAATTATAATATGACTCTTAAAAAATGTTTTGAATTAAAGTTAATATTTTGACATTGAGAGTGTAAGCCAACGGCACTTGAAAATGACGCTGGAGGCCGAAATGTTGTATACAATTTTTAAAATAAAATAATTTTATTTTGGGATTGGCCAAAAAAATGCAAAAAAGATATTTAACGGAAAGCTCAATCAGTCGATAGGTTCAAATTTGAAAAATAGTTAGCTTTCCGGAGTAGGGGTTAAACTTACACAGTTGTTATGTCACTTAATAAAAGGTTTTAACTTTTAACTGTTATATGATTTAAAAAAAAAGTATGTTATGAGATTATTCATTTATACCGTTCCTCTATATTGGAGACACGTGTCAATATAAATAAATCCTTAATTTCGAAAGTAATAAAAGTTATTTTATTAAAAAGAAATAGCAGTTTTTGTACCATATAGGTTTAAACACATCCAGCTATCCTGAATTGACCAGTTTTAATAAACTTTTGCGATTATTTTATTTTATTTTTTTTTAATCGGCGGAATTACCTGAATATAAAATGTAACGATATCTTTAGAAAATAAGCAAGAACGATAATAAGCTTATCAGAGTTTTTTAAAATAGATTTATGAACACAAATTTTAGAAGCTTTTGGAAGACAGCTCATTAAAACCTAAAAAGACTTATTGTTTTTTGGGGTGCAGTGTTGAATCGAATTTCAAGGTCAGATTCTTGAAACCCAAAACCATTAATCAATATATAGTATTTATTCATCCATGTTCTTTTTATTTACTTTTTAAATAAAATGGAAAAAGAATCTGTGGCGAGTTTCACGCTTTCACTTACTTCCCCACATAAATTATGTTTTAAAAGTTAGGAATAAACTTAGATTATGTGTCCCAATAGGGATCAGATAAAGAAGATAAATAGAAGAAATTTAATAATTGAAAAAAAAATCCATGTTACTATATATATATATATATATATATATATATATATATATATATTTTATTATTTTTTTTTTTTTCGCTCGTATTTGGGGACCCACAAAGATTCCTTCTTTCGATTTCGCGTCGCTGATTCGAGGAGATTTAGTTTTGAGGTATTGCAAATATCCACCATCCTTGTTCATTGCTTTTACATATTTTTCTTAAGGTCCAATTTTATATGAAGAGGCGGTAGAAAAAAATTATCATTTGAAACTCTAGGTTCTTCTTTTACATTCTTGACTCCTGGGATCAAACCCATTCTTTTTGGCCAATTTTTTTACTAGTAATGCTTTTCTCTAGCGCGACTGTAATATTCGCATAAAAAGCAACAAAATTTGTTATGTCCTCCTTGCAGTCCAGTTAACATTCCAACAACTTTTAGATCAGCTCAGATGTTCCACGTATACTGTGAATATATTTTTTTTTTCCATAACAACTTTATATTTCCATAATTTTCTTTCAAGTTTGTTGTGTGTGCAAGAGGAATAGAAGGATATTTATTGCCGTCAGAAAAAAATTAATTATGAGAATTAAAAAAAAAAACTTTGAACTTTAAAGTCCTATATGTGATAGAAAAATCTGGTGCGGGCAACACACGACTTTCACTTACCTCCATTTTTAAAATCAATGAAAGAACTTTCAAATACAGTTAAAGATAAAAATACGTGAAACTATTAAGGAATTAATTAAATTAAATTTCTATAAAAACATGTGTTTCATTAAAAATCTATTATATTATTATCTAAAATAATCAGTTAGTTTTATGTTCATTTCATCACTCTCTATTAACTTTTAAAATCTTCTGAATGAGATGATATTTTTTCTAAAATCTTTAGCTTTCCAACGGTATGTCATACATGTATATTACTGCTCTTATGTTCAAAAACGAAAAATTGCATTAAAAAAATATTTTCTCTGTTTTCTCCTTTAGTTGGGTATCGAATTTATTCAATTTATATATTTACCTGTTTTTCATCAGCGTTAACAAGATAATCTAGTTATTATTATTGAATCTACAAAATTAAAGGTAGTTTAGGGGAAGACAATTTAAAATATCGGCCTTTAAGCCCTGTCAGACCATTTTTATCCAAATAAAACCTACATGATATTAAATCCCATTAATTTTTACATCGATATAGCGAGTTTAATCAAAATCGTCGGAACCGTTTTCGAGGAAATTGAAAAAAGGTGCAAAATGCATGGTATAAAGTGCCTCTTCTGGTAAGCTCATTTTGATGAAAAAAGTTTTGTCACGTCTCGGGCGTATAGTTGTCTTAAATATGAAATTTCAGTTTCATAGGACTCACTGTTTCCGCCCGGGAGTTACCACACACACACACACACACACACACACACACACACACACACACACACACACACACACACACACACACACAAACACACACACACAGACCTTTTTGCGGGACTTGGTTATTTGGACTCAGGGGACCCTAAAAAGTGTATTTCCGTTGAAAACTGGAATTCGAAAATTTTCACGATCGCAATACTTCCCCTTACTATATATAGTAAGTGAAAGTAAAAAAATGGAAAGCAAACATCGATTTAGCATATTAAGTTCTTCATATTTATCATATTTTTATATAAAGGAGGATTTCGTTGCAGACCAGTGTTATCCTACCTTCATCATGTTTTTCAGCTTTCTTAACATTAAGCTGCCTAAGGTTTGAAGTAAGAATACCATTGGTATCGCGTGATGGAATGGTGGCAGGGATTGCTGCCAGACTACAAGGTCGACTTGAACCCCATCATTCTTCATCATCGGGTCATCATAACGCGAATCCGTCCATTAATCTTCCCGCCCTCTCCCACCTCCAACTCCCGAAATGGCTACCCCCACTTTCTGTTTCCAACATTCATCCCCGTGGAATCGATGATTAAAAGAAAATCTTTATTTTGACCATATTGATCGGGATGATTGATATGTCAATCCACCGAAATGTTTACGTTTTTTCATTATCGATTTAGTGCGACGCCAGTCAGAAAACATTTAGACAAGTAAATCATCATTGAAAACATTCACAAGCACTATGTCTAGAAAGTTTTATTTATTGTTTCGAGCATAAAGCACTATTCGGAAATTAAAATTTAATCACTGTTCTCATAAGAAGTTTTTCTTTTTTTCTGAAACCATCAATCAAATTAATAATCATAATTTTGAATGATAAAAGTATTTTGTTTCAAAATAATAAAGTCTGTCTAACAAGGGACAGGCATATTGAGGCTATAAGATTCTATAAAATTTAAATTAAATGTAAACATAATTGACACATTTGAAAATAAATATAAACATCTGGTACGCAAAACACATGATCTTCACATACCTTACTATAATTAAATTAAAAACTATCATTTTCAACTATGTCTCAATCCATCACCTTCTACAACTAAAAAAAAACAAAAAAAAAAACAAAAAAAAACAGGGTTAAAAACATAATTCCTAAACACTATACCTTTATAATGGCATATTAGACATCTATAGTACCATTCTATGTTTTTTTTTCCAATTCTTTAATTTATTTATGACGCCTCTATCCTTGTGGGTCATTGGCGTTCAAACTTATATTTTATGCTTTCTTATAATATACAATTCTTTTCAAATACTTAAAGAGGATATTGACTTTGTTTTTATCATCTTTCAATAATTCTTTTAGAGTATTTTCCATTTCTAGTTCAATTCTTAATTTATTAAAAATTGGACAATCTAACAATATATTTTTTACTGTTCTCACTGTGTCACATTGTGTACAAGTTGGGGCTTCTAAACCTCGCAGAAGGTAGCCGTGGGAGAACTCACTATGTCCTATCCGAAGCCTGCAGAGGATCACTTCTTCTCTCCTTACTTCCTGTTGGAGGTCTTCCAACGGGCACAATCTTTTTTTTTTTCATTTAATTTAGATGAATTTGCATTCCATTCGATTTGCCACTTTTCTTCTGTAAAGAGCTGAATTCTTTAATGTTGTACTTTTTACAACGTAAAAAATACAAATATTTCAAAATATCAATTTCGTTAAAGATTTTCTTTAGTACCTTTTAAAAATCAACGTCTCATTTAAAGTTCCTATTTACTCTATATTCGCTTTAAATGTTCGTTTACATATATTATATTATAAAATAGTTTTAATTTTATTATAATTTTTAATTATTCTTATACCTAATTTATCCGTTATCTTTAATTGTTCTTTCACATCTTTATATATTACTATACATTCATTGTATTCCTTTTGTATCTTTGCATGCCTGATGATGAACCATAATTGGGGTAGAAACGTTGGCAGATAATAAATAGTTGAAATTTAATTATTTCTTTAATTTTTTTTAAAATTTTTAATTACTATTTAATTGCTTCTTTACTGTCCGCCACTCGAACTAATTCCCATCTGGATTTTAATAATAATTTAGTGAAATTTTACTTTCCTTATAGAACAAACAAGCTTTTTAATGAAAAACGTTTTATTTAATCGGGGTTTTGAATTATTCAGAACCTATATTTACATTTTATTTGTCTCTTGTCTCTTTTTTTTTAAACCTCCCTAATATTACAATATTTTTAATTTTCTTTTTTATTAAACACAGTGTTCCATATGTATTAATAATGCTAAAGGATGTAGGATTTTGGAAGAAGGGTTATGTTGTTGAATATTGACTTTGTTCATTATAACTTTCATACATAAGTAAAATTATTAAATGATACAGAAAGACTTATTCCTAAGTTTTTAACCCTTCATCTTTTCCGATACTCTATTTTTAATGTTCTTTCCTACGCTCTACTTCTTTCTCCGAGTTGAATCAAGTTCTATAAGCCCGTCTACCAGCTTCCTTCGCTTTTATATCATTCTGGTGAGGAGTTTTCCTTTTTATAAGCGCTTCGCTACCACCTTTGACAGTCTTCTATAATATTTTATACAACATATTTCTATTTTGAGCGTTGAACTTTTTTTTTAGTGAAGTTTACTCGCTATTTGATCTCGTTTTTTATGATGGTCGTCACCTGAATTAAAAAAAAAAAAACTGTTCCTTTACAACCCACGAAGGGCTCGGGTTCAGTGTTTATAGAGATTCGTACGGTTTCACGGTCAACGACCGTGCAAGGAAGTGATAAGGCTTATTTTATAGGTTTTCTTCCTAATTTGGGGTACTCACTTGGGGTGATTTCGGGTGTGCCCCAAGAGTCCCCTTACCCCAAGGGTCGCTCCAAAGCTAATATAACAGAATAAATAATTCTTGTTTCAACCGGGGTTCAAACCTGGGAATGTATAGCCTAATGCTCAATGAACTAGACTATATGAATTTACTCGGTGATGTTTGGAAATTTTTGGAAATCACTATTTTTGGTATCCATAGTACAGCTGACAAATGGAATTTTTATTCGTTATATAAGTTCTACGTGTCTTAAAACGTAAGATCACAAATTTTTAGTGGGTATTTTAAAAATAATAATAATATATATTTATATAATATAAATAATTTGAAAATTTCAAAAAAGTTGTTATTTATAAATTCGAACGGTGAAGAGACGGTTATTTTTTTTTCTTCTGATTTTCAGATTCTACGTATCTTGAAACGTGTAAGACCTTAATTTTTTAGTCTTATTTTTTAAAAAATATATATTATTTAGAATAATTATATAATTATAATATTATATAGAAAAATAATGGAAACAGTGAACCAATATAGACAAGTAGCAGTGTGCTATGAGATGGAATGAAGGGTGAAAAATGATGTAGCAATTGTATAATGAAAAAGGAATAAGTCTTGAAAATAGGGAAACAGCCCCGAAACTTCGATTAGTATAAAAAAATGATAAAAGACTTGTGAAATAAAGTGATTGGATGAGGAATGGAAGGCAGTGTGTGCTTTTTTAAATGTTCCTATTAAGAAAACTTCCAAAAAAATTAAAAAAGAAAAGAAAATATATATTATTTATTTTTGAAGTGAAAACTTCTTTAGGCGCGTTTTGCGATTTTTGGCAGGGGTAAAAGCTTTGATTTCGTAGCCATAACGGCGTTACCAACATACTCCACTCTGGCGCATGCGCAACTTTCTTTGTATACCTGTCCACTAGAGACAGGATATATCAATTCCGATGACGTTATCGATTCCGATGTAATGTCGGCCCAAAAATATCGAGTAAAGTATGGTAGATAAACTATGTCTTAGAACTTACCTCTTATCTTATATATAGTTAATGCAATGAATGTATTAACTCTCTTGAATCTAAATTATCGATATTTGTAAATATTATTAAAACTTTACTTTGCATGAAAACGTTTAAAGATACGAAGCAAAATCATGATGATCTTACTGTTAATATTTAAATTGTAGTAAAGCGAAATCGAAAAGAATATCTTGGTCATTTAAGCATAGAAATATGACATTTGAAAATTAAATTTATTTTAATAATATAGATTTAAATTAAGCACAATGTATATATTTCATTACTATTTAAAAAATATATTCAAACTGAGGTTATCTCTGTGAAACAACTGATAAAGTATATCTTAAATATCTGAATTTCCTTGATACAAATGGCAGTCCATAAAAAAAAAAAAAAAATAATAAATAAATAAAATGTGCTATATGTACTATCAACCTATTCAGTCTACAGTCACAATTCAAATTGTAATGACATACTTCATGATGATATATCTCTACAGGTGATAATGTTTTACAATTACATGAAACGATAATAAAAAAAATGGCATTCTCAACATCATTATAGGTGGAATAGTCAGGAATCAGTCATTTGAAAGTTTTTAATTTGCCAACGTTTCGGCTCAACTGTGAGCCATATCAGGGCATTACTGAGCCATGTCCAAGCAAACTCTTTATGCTTTTATTTTATTATAGTGAATAGTCAGGAATCAGTCATTTTGAAAGTTTTTAATTTTGCCAACGTTTCGTCAAACTTGTGAGCATCATCAGGGCATTACTGAGCCATGTCAAGCATAAACTGGTTTATGCTTGGACATGCTCAGTAATGCCCTGATGATGGCTCACAAGTTTTGAGCAAAACGTTGGCAAACGTTGGCAAAATAAAAACTTTCAAAATGACTGATTCCTGACTATTCCACCTATAATAGTTTCTACAGTCGACTAGTACACCCTCAATATCATTCTCAACATATCTACTTTAACGAACGTACTTTCTTTCCAACAAATTCCACCGCGAATCCAGATAAAAAAAAAAAAGTTTTTTCTTCATCGCAGTCCCTATGACTGCCTGTATTGTATTTTATTTATTTTTAGTATCATGACGCTGTTTGCCTTTCAACTTATCAAACGATTATCTTTAAGTGACATTTGCTAAGCTATTTTCAAAATAACTCATATTATATCTCATTTTCATTGCTAGAAAATATGTTTTATTCAGGATACATGTGGATACAGACCTCAACGATTTTGGACACTCTGTACCATTTTTAAAAATAAGATAAATGTGACAACCTCCAATCCCACAGGATCTTCTTCTTCCAGCAAAATTTAGGAGGTGTAATAAAATTCTTTTCTCTCCCGCAATATATTTAAACATTGTAGGTCATGTCATCTTGTCTTAAATTTGACTATATTCTTTCTAATTTTCAATTCTAAATAATTATTCCAAGCCTTAGAAATCTCATTATATCACATCATACTTTCTGGTTTCCTCTATCGTTCTTTTCATTATTTCAATCTTTTTATACTGTTCATTCTTTTCTTTCTGCGAACAATTAAGATCAGATTCCTTTACGTTCTCTGTTTTCTATTCTGTTAAGTTTTATTTTTTTTTAACCTTCTTCTAATAATATCTTCTCAAATGTTTTTACTTCGTAGTAATCTTGACCTGGTAATTTTATTTGTAGTTAATTTAAGTATTAAGGGATGGTTTGGATAAAAATATGTGTTTTTTCCTTAAGTTGTCATGTTTGTTTGTTTAATTATTAACGTCACTTTATCTATATGGCTAATCCGGCGATCCTACATGTGGGAGTCCTCAATTTTGCTTATCAGGATTCATCAGGATAGGGATCTTAACGAGTACAGGCTCGGAACACCTTTTAACTCTCCTCCGAAGGGCGGCATAACTAAGGATTTTTTACTCCCATTAAAAAATCCAAGACCACCTGCGGTTTGAACCCGTGGCTTTGGCATTGGAGGCTGTTATGCCAGGCTGTTTCTCTGCTGAGACAAGAGAAATTGACGTTATGGTTTGGCCACCCAGAAGTCCGATATGACCCATAGGCATGTATGGGACATGCTTGGAAGACGTGTCGCGCCCAGACCCACAAATTTGCAGATTTAAGGAAATGCTAGTGGAAGAGTGGAACAACATCCCAGAAAACATGTAAGAGCCTGTCGCTGGAATGGAAGCAATTATTAAGCTAGAGGTGGTAAATCATTTCAAAGATTTACTTTTTCATTTTGAGACTGTAGGACATTTTTATTTTGAAAAGTTTTCTATTAAAAATTTATAGAAAAGAATTTTTTATTACCCTATGATAAAGTGTGACTTTTAAAGTAAAAAATATTTCAAAAATACCATATACAGTTCAGTAATTTCAATATTTAGTGATCTTTTAATTTTATCCGGCAGTGTAGTAAGGAATGTATTGCGATCGTGAACATTTTCGAATTCAGTTATCAACGGAAATACACTTTTTTAGGTCCCTGAGTCTAAATGACTAAGTCCGCAAAAAAGGGTTGTGTGTGTTGTGGTAACTCCGGGCGAAAACGAGAAGTCCTATGAAAGTGAAATTTCATATTTAAGACAACTATACGGTCGAGATGTTACAGTATGTTTTTCATCAAATTGGCTAACCAGAAGAGCAACTTTATATCTTGCATTTTGCACCTTTTTCACGATTTTCTCAAAAACGGCTCTAACGATTTTGATTACACTCGCTATATCGATGTAGAATTGAACGGGCTTTATATCATGTAGATTTCATTCTGATTGAAATAGTCTGACAGGGCTTAAATGTCGATATTTCAAAATTTCTTTATCTCAAGTAACTACAATTTTGTAGATTTTATAAAATTGATCATATCATCAAATTAGTATTGCTAAAAAAACAGATAAATATATAAGTTCAGCGAATTTGAAAAACAAATAAAGGAGAAAACTGGAAAAATATATTTTATTGCAATTTTTGTATTTTGAACAAAAGAACAGCAATGTACATGTATGATATACCGTTGGATAGCTAAAGATTTTAGATAAAAATATCATCGTATACACATAATTTTAAAATTTAGAAGGAAGTAATGAGAATCCGATAAAACTAGCTGATGGTCATAGATAATATATAATAGAAATTTAATAAAACACTTTTATGATATAAATAATGGAGGTAAGTGAAAGTCGTGTGTTGCGCGCAGCAGATTTTTAAATTATCAATCATTAGTTATTTTAATAAATTATAAATAGAAACTAAAAATATAATCTGGATGTTCTTGATGGCTTGATAAATTAATCGAGAGAGGGAAAGAAGTATTCTCCGTTGCCCAGCCTTGAATAAACACGTAGTTAATCGCGCTAAACCCTATCAACTACTGATCGCCCCGACCGGGGGATAATTTGCTTCACTGCTTCAAATATCGATTCTTAAATTACAGGGACAGAGAATCGATTTACGGAGAGATTGAGTTAAGAGTTGAGCAGGCCAGGTTGATTGCAGTTAGTTCGATTGGTGCCCTTAATCAGAGGTGTACGGTGGTTAAGTTGAACTTTCATTTCCAGATATTTTTGTTTTGATTTGTGATATTGTATTTTTTTATGTTTGGTATGATCATGAAGGTTGCATTGAAAACCATAATAACTAATGATACAGTAAGTCAGTGCATTTATTTTTAAATATAAAAACTATATAATCGTAGTGAGGGAAATTACAAAATAGTTATATGGATAAATAGGAGGATTAATACCTAACATTAAAATAATACACCATTATTATTATGTTAATCTTATTAGGATTGTAAACAGCTGGTACCTTACAGTGGAGTGAATAATGTGCGTTATATAAATTTTACCTTATTAAATAAAAAAAATATTTTAAGAAAACTAAATTATAATAAAAATGATACAGCGAAATATATTATGTAATAACATATATGTATTACTTTTCGTCTACTATCACCAAAATATAATCTCACATTCAAAACGTATCCGGCCCGGAGGACCAATGTTTGAGATTGTAAACATAGACCTTTTAACTTATTATAATACAAGTTATATTAGTACTGATCCTGTTTGTTCAATGTATTGTATAAACAATATAAAAGTATTTGTTAATATAAACAACGAAAGAATTTTCAAAAACAGTTAGAGATAAAAATACGTGAAACTATTAAGGAATTAATAAAATTGAATTGATATAGAAACATGTGTTTTATTAAAAAATCTATTATATTATTATCTAAAATAATCAGTTAGTTTTATGTTCATTTCATCACTCTCTATTAACTTTTAAAAGCTTGTGTATGAGATGATATTTTTTCTAAAATCTTTAGCTTACCAACGGTATATCATACATGTATATTACTGCTCTTATGTTCAAAATCGAATAATTGCATTAAAAAAATATTTTGTTTGTTTTCTCTTTTAGTTGGGTATCGAATTTGTTCAATTTATATATTTACCTGTTTTTTATCAGCGTTAACAAGATAATATAGTTATTTTTATTAAATCTACAAAACTAAAGGTACTTTAGGGGAAGAAAATTTAAAATACCGGCATTTAAGCCCTGTCAGACCATTTTAATCAGAATAAAACCTACATGATATTAAAGCCTATTAAATTTTACATCGATATAGCGAGTTTAATCAAAATCGTCGGAACCGTTTTTGAGAAAATCTAAAAAAAGGTGCAAAATGCATGGTATAAAGTGCCTCTTCTGGTAAGCTCATTTTGATGAAAAAAGTTTCGTCACGTCTCGGGCGTATATTTCTCTAAAATATGAAATTTCAGTTTCATAGAACTTACCGTTTCCGCCCGGGAGTTAACACACACACACACAGCTTTTTGCGGACTTGATTATTTGGACTCAGGGGACTCTAAAACGTGCATTTCCGTTGAAAACTGGAATTCGAAAATTTTTACGATCGCAATTACTTACTATATATAGTAAGTGAAACTAAAATGAGAATATAGACTGTTTTAGAAGGCTATTTACTGTTATTTTTACATAATTATTTCCACATTTGTATCCAAATCAATACATATATATTTACATATGTGGCATTTTTAATTACATGAAAGAATCGAAGAGATGATATAATAGAAACAAGTGTTTTTTTTTTTTTTTTTAATTTTATTGAGAAAGCTTAACAATTCAATAAAGGAATATTATTAATTCACGATAAGAAATCATTAATATTAATAAACATAAGGATTATAACAATAATTTAGGCCTTTTTTTGACGTCAAATTCTTTGGCCACAACAACCAGAAAGGGATCCAACTTTTCAATGTAAGCGACATTTTTTGCAAGTGGGAGACGTAATTATAATTATACTTAATGAGCATTTGAATCATAAACGCACATTTAAATATCTGATTTAATTATATAAATCACAAAGTTAAAATTTATTCCTTTTTATATTTGCTATAAAGGAGGTAGAATCGCCCGGTCGTCACCTAGCTTAGAAATCCGTCAAACACGCAATCTAAAATTTATTGGAGATGCCATCAACCAGCGATGTCAGGCTTTACGATCAGCTGCCAATGGCCATCCATATCCCTCCCCCACATTCTGGTTTTATGTTATCAAGATTCGACGTTCTACCATCTCTTTCCTCATCCGGTCCCTGGGATAATAGATGTATGTATATGTATTCGTTATTTTTATGTATTCACAACACAGTCCTATACACACTGAATTTATAAATTTAGGTTTGATTATCGGTTTATTATTTTAAAATTCTATAGTATCTTTCTTTAAAAAAAAACATAAAAATATGTCCCAGCAATAATTATATAAATTCTATGTAACTATAAAACAAACAAAAAAAATGTAATATATCGATTTACTACAACACTTACTGGACAGACGCTCTAATCTTCCACTTTTGTACAAAAGGCTCATCTATATTTCCATCATAAGAGCCTATCAGGACGTACGGAGTTGAGCTTTGGGCACTACTAAACCATCAAATTCTTCCCGAATGCAATCCTTACAATCTAAAATCCTTCGAAAAATCCTCAATCACAAATAAACTCATCCACAAATGCCTTAAAATCCCATATGTTGCTGATTTGGCCCGAACCAGGTATCAATCCTTCCACGACAAACTCCACTCCTACTCTAACCCACTAGTTAGGAATTTAAAAAAAAGACGTGCAAAGATATCGCAATAATTTTATTTTTACATGAAAGCCCGTACCTTAATCTACTTTTATACATAATTTCCATGGATTTTGAGGCACTTGTCATAACGCGGCACCAGTTTTTGAATACCCTCCTCAAAAAAATCTGCCGCCTGACTTGTTAACCACTGCATGAAAAATGTTTTGACTTCGTTATCGTCTTGAAGACGCCGTCCGTCCAGATGTTTCTTCAAGTGCAGGAACAAATGGTAGTCGCTGGGCGCCAGATCAGGGCTTTATGGAGGAAGACCTAGAGTTTCCCATTTAAATGATTTCATAAGATCTTTGGTCCGATTAGCCACATGTGGACGGGTATTGTCATGCAGCAAAACGATACCCTTACTCAACTTGCCATGTCTTTTGTTCTAGATTGTACGCAAGACGATAACGAAGTCAAAACATTTGTGATGCAGTGGTTAACAAGTCAGGCGGCAGAATTTTTTGAGGAGGGTATTCAAAAACTGGTGCTACCTTATGACAAGTGACATTATATATATATCGATTTATTATAAAATCGATCGAAACCGCGTTATTTATAAATATTTTTTAGTATCCAAAGCAATGGTATAAATGATTTATTAACTTCAATAAAATAAAATAAAATTACAAAGATCTAAATTAATCTTTATTTCAGAGAGTAGATATACAAATGTATATTTTTGTATTCCACAACTTAACTATCCAATTTTTCTGATAAGTGGAGTTTATATATTCAGCCTATTTGTTTTGAAAAGGGTTGCCCTATCCTTCCTATCCTTGATGTATTCATTATTCCCTATGGGAGGGCCGGAGGCGCCCCTCATAAAAACCGTATTAGGAAATTCAATTTTGAGCGCCATGTTGGTAACAGTATAAACCATATTTGCAATGTAAATTGCTTTTTTCTTCACTTATTTTATTGTCATTCGATGCTATATTCTCTTAGTTGGTAATCTTTTTTCATATGAGGCATATATATATATATATATATATATATATATATATATATATATATATATATATATATAATATATATATATTTATTTATTGTGAAAATGAAATTGGGAATTTCATGTAGAAGCTTGAGAGAACTAGTAAATTTCAATGCAAGTTTACATCCATCCGTTCTTTCATACGCACATAGGAAGAGTAGAATTTCACTGTACGTTACCGTTTATACCTATTATTAGGGTTATATCCGTTGGGTATTATGCGTAATCTTCAAAATTGAAGCATATAATGGAATATTTGATTTTAAATATCAGCATTGAACCGATTAAGAGCGATTACAAGAAAAAGCATGTTGGATGTGAGTTGGTAGGGAATTCCAGAGAGAAGTAGATTGGATAAGAAAGGAATAATCTAAAGTTTTTGTTCTATGGGTAGGAATGTGAAGGTCAGAATTGCTTCCTTGTTTCAAAAAGAAAACTGTGAATATAGGGATGGAGCTGGCAGCTAACGGTTTTTTAAAGGTATGATCCCAGGTCTATAGTCTATTGTCTAGGAATATTGTCTACGGGTGGAGGGAAGGAACCACTTGAACTCGCCGTATAATTGGGTCACATGAGACCTTGAGGACAAATCTAAAAAAAAAAGGTTAATAAAGCATATATTAGGCTTCCAAAAAAGTAATGCAGGTTTTGAATTTTCTTTTAAATACCCTTTATATAACAAATGTTATATGTTTACTGGATTATTCATCTGGATAAATGTCAACACTTATTAATCCTCTACCTAACGATAATGTTTGTTTACTTCTGTAACATTTCCCTGCTTAGAAATAATTTTGTCCTTTCTAAGACGTCTGGTTTTCGTATAATTTTGTTTTACGAGTTAAACTCTGCCAGCACAGGACTCATATGTGCAGAAACATCAATTAAGTTTAGTGCTTAGGCAGAATTAATGAGTGGTTCTAAAAAATTCGGGAGGGAGACATTAACCTAGAAGACAGAGAAGATCTTCAGTGGCAGAAAATCCCAAAACATCTGCTCGTGAACTTAACTTGACTACCTCAAGGCGTTTGGAAAGGTCATAATATTGAAAGTATACCACATTAAGATAGTTAAACACGTTCACGCCGGCGCTGATTTTCGATGTCTGCTCTGTGGGGCGGCGCTTGAATTTATGCCACGTTTCATCGATTATGCCTGATCAGATTTGTATAAGAGTTCTTTCCTAACATTCTAGTTAGTGCTAATTTAAAATTTGTGCGATTTTTTCTTCCTAAGCTCAGATATCTGCCTGTAAGTGTAACTCGAAAGGCATTTAAAATGTTTTATTTTTCCCCCTTACAAATAATATATAACATAGACATGGAAATACCTGTGGTACGCGCCGTCCAATAAGACAGACTAATGCGAGCCACCGGTGTTACGCGCCGGCGTGAACGTGTTACTATAACTAATAGTTTAATGAAACTAAATGTAATTCTTTAACCTTTTTTCTTCTCTAAATTTATTTAATTTAATTTAAATTTCTCATCACCTCTATGGATATTAGTTGGGTTAAGATTTTTCCTTATAAGACTTATATTTATGTTTTTCTTTGTTCGTCTTATCTTTTTGCTTAAATTTTGTCATTGATTCTTTGATACTGTTGGTCCTTTAGGTGTGCATGTTCAAATCTGTTTCTTTTTTTTTTTTTTTTTTTTTTTTATACTTGGATTTTTCTTTGGATTGTAAACTATATTACATATTATAAGATATAAAATAGAAATCTGTTGATAAAGAAAGTAATTGTATTGTAAATTTATAACTTTTCAGGTCAATATCACATATCATCAAGATTGATAAGCATGCTGTGTATGATAGCAACCCAATACAGTTGGGCAACACTGTTTTGTGTTATTGTAATTTTGATAAAAAATAACATTTATCTCTCTTTAGGTTGATTTTAACAACGGAGGTAAGTGAGAGTCATGTGTACCGTGCACCATTTAAAAAAAAAAAAATAATTCAAAGTCCTGGATTATTTTCCGGGGAACCCTAAATGTTTTTTGTTAAATCAAACAGAAATAGGGGTATTAGAGTTCTGTAAAAATAGAAATTTTTTTAAAGTTTGTTCTTTATTGTAATTTTATTTTAAAGTTTCATCTAATAGGCAAGGGAATAGGCAGGGGAAAGTTATAAATTTACAATACAATTACTTTCTTTATCAACAGATTTCAAGAATCCAGCGTAAAAAAAAAAAAAAAAAAAAAAAAAAAAAAAATATATATATATATATATATATATATTATATATAAATCCCTAAATAAATCAACTCAACTTTTTTTCTTATCCTTTGTTTTGCACAATTTAATTCAAAAGAGATTTGAATTGGTTTAAAACAAGTTGAAATCGGCAAACTGGATGGAATAACAAGATAGGAGATGAATGTAGGCCACTAACTGGACAGTATTCGTATTTATCAGACCGCGAAAATGAAACTGCCTGTTTTTGGCATAAGCTTCCAAAGGATTATATTGTATTTTCAGCTTGGTTGGATCGGATATATTATGATAAATTAGAATAAAATGATGACGGAACTTCGAACTCCAAACAAGGAAAGTTCGAAGGAGGAAGTCCAGGAAACATAAATGTTTTCCAACAATAATAGAGAGAGATAAACTTTATTGTGAAAGAGGTGCTGCCCAACTCCATTGGGTTGTGATAACACAGCGTACTAATTTGTCCTTACAGGACTATTTTCAAGTTTAAGAATTTTAAAACATAAACTACGAATACAAATAATTCATTTTTTAAAAAATTCTTTTTCTCATTTTATTCTATTCTCTTCTTGTATAGTTTTTCTCTTGGATTTATCCATACAAAGAAGTATAAAGTTATTCTCTATCTTTTTTTTACTTTCACTTACTATATATAGTAAGGGGAAGTATTGCGATCGTGAAAATTTTCGAATTCCAGTTTTCAACGGAAATATACGTTTTAGGGTCCCCTGATTCCAAATAACCAAGTCCCGCAAAAAGGTCTGTGTGTGTGTGTGTGTGTGTGTGTGTGTGTGTGTGTGGTAACTCCCGGGCGGAAACGGTAAGTCCTATGAAACTGAAATTTCGTATTTAAGACAACTATACGCCCTAGACGTGACAAAACTTTTTTCATCAAAATGAGCTTACCAGAAGAGGCACTTTATATTATGCATTTTGCACTTTTTTTCGATTTTCTCGAAAACGGTTCCGACGATTTTGATTAAACTCGCTATATCGATGTAAAATTTAATGGGCTTTAATATCATGTAGGTTTTATTTGGATAAAAATGGTCTGTCAGGGCTTAAATGCCGATATTTTAAATTTTCTTCCTCTAAAGTACCTTTAATTTTGTAGATTCAATAATAATAACTAGATTATCTTGTTAACGCTGATGAAAAACAGGTAAATATATAAATTGAATAAATTCGATACCCAACTAAAGGAGAAAACAGAAAAAATATTTTTTTAATGCAATTTTTCGTTTTTGAACATAAGAGCTGTAATATACATGTATGATATACCGTTGGAAAGCTAAAGATTTTAGAAAAAATATCATCTCATACACAAGCTTTTAGAAGTTAATAGAGAGTGGTGAGAAGAAGATAAAACTAACTGATTATTTTAGATAATAATATAATAGATTTTTTAATAAAACACATGTTTCTATAGAAATTTAATTTGATTAATTCCTTAATAGTTTCACGTATTTTTATCTCTAACTGTATTTGAAAATTCTTTCATTGATTTTAAAAATAGAGGCAAGTGAAAGTCGTGTGTTGCCCGCACCAGATTTTTTTTGCTGGCCTTTAGTTTTAGTGTTGCAGCCGTTTTAAGTCAGCTTCGCAGTCGAAAACATGTGTTGGGAAGATCTTTCTAAATCTTGTAATTTTTTACATTTCAAAACAAAAAAAAAACTAACAATAAGATAAGGACATCTTTTGTATTTTTTGATCCTACAACTTATTACCTAAATAGTGAAGAAGATTGTAAACAAATTCTTGAAAATAAATTTTTAAAAATCTGGTGGGTTTAACACACGACTTTTACTTACCTCCATTGTCAAAATCAATTTAAATCATTTTCAATTACACTTAGAGATAAAAATAAATTGTGAAAGAAATAATTACATCGAATTTCTATAGAAACATGTTTTTTATATTATAATCTATTATACATATTATTATCTATGACAATCAGTTAGATTTTATCGGTATTTCTCCACTCTCCATTGATTTTTAATTTATTTAATTCATTTTTTTTATAGGATAATAATTATTCTTGAATCTTTAGCTTTCCAACGGTATATTATACGTCTATATTACTGTTTTTATGTTTAAAAAAAGTCCAAATTCCAAACAAAAAAAAATGTTTGCAATTTTCTCCATTAGTGAGGATATCGTATTCGTTCAAATTATATATTTATTCGTTAGTTATCAGTACTAAATTGATGATATACACGTAGTTATTTTTATAGATTCTACAAAATTAAAGGTACTTTAGGGGATGAAAATGTTAAATATCAGCATTTAAGCCCCGCCAGACTATTTCAACCAGAATGAAACCTACATGACATTAAAGCACATCTAATTTTACATTGATATAGGGAGTTTAACCGTTATAGCCATTTTTGAGAAAATTGTAAAAAGGTGCTAAATGCATGGTATAAAGTAGTTCTTCTGGTAACCTGATTTCAATGAATAAGTTGCTGTAACATCTCGGGCGAATATTTGTTTTAAATATGAAGTTTCAGTATTGTAATACTTTTGGTTTTCGTGCTAGACTTACGAAACATACTCATACTCCGACACACATTGAGACCTTTTTGCAGAACTTGGTCATTTGGACTCCGGGAACCCTAAAACGTGTATTTTCGATGAAAACTGGAATTCGCAAAATTTCACGATCGCAATACTTTCCCCTACTATATATATACCCAATACTTCCCCTTACTATATATTTCATATATAGGTAAGTGTAAATAACGAGACTTATCGAGATGAAAGTATATAAACGAAAAGATAAGATTTTTTCTTTATTTATAGCTTAGTCATAGTCCTACTTCCTGTTAACATTTCGATCTTTAGAACATAGTGCTATTTTGTATATGAATTTTCAAAATTGGCAAAAATTAGTTATTCGCGATGTTTACACGGAAATATCGTAAAAGGGACTGAGTGAACAATTATGAAACCAATACAGATTACTCATCTATACTATGAGTTTAAGTGATATAAATTTGGATATTGGGACTAGGCTGATCCTGGAGTTATTAGGGAGAAATAAAAGTGAGAATCATTCCTTACTTTGTTACTTAAGTAATGTGTTGTAAGAACCAAAATTATACAAATACTCTCATAATCATTCTAGTTTTTGTTTCGCTCTTAAATATGCGAAATTGCCGGAGATAATATTATGATTATATATTATTAACTGTTATTCGGAAAAGAAACGTTTTTAAAATTTAGTTTTGTTTATGTATTATTTTATTTTTTATTTCCCAAACTCTCATAAGGGCAACGTGAAAATTATAACAGTGAGCTGATAAAGTAGTGTTTGTGCTTTGATATTGCACTTAAACCCTTTGTAGTTTCCTGAGAGGAGCTTTCTTTCCCTTCTTTTTTTTTTCTAAGGGAGCACAAAACAACGATCCCTTTACTTTCGGGACCTGGATTAAGAGTAAATGGACTGCCGGAGACTCCACCGTTGTTACGGATTTTCGCAAGCTTTTTTGACCTGCCAGTCTGTTCTAATCACAGAGAGATATAAGAAACTATTTATTTTGTAATGACCGTTGATAAGTTATTTTCTTATGTCTTGCTAAACTTTTTAAAGTATTTTTTATCACTAAGAAAAAATAGTTAACTCTTTGTCTATGGGGGATCTGAAGATGACGCCATTGTTGTAGAGCCTATTCTTCCCGGATCTGGTATTATTGAGCTCTCAAAAAGTTTTAAGTCGATATTAATAGATCAACTTTTCTCTGGCTCTCAATTGAAAATTAATCTCTAAGGCTAATTTATTGAAAGCGGGCATTGCCAAAGTTGTCTTACAGCAAAGCAATAAAAGTGTGTTTTGAACTGATAACGTTGAAATTTTTGTAATCAGATAATAATGAAAAGTTAGAATAGAAAGTAATTTTTATTCTAGGACTGGCTTCCTTAAGAATAACAGGTTTGTACAGTTTAAATATAGAACATGCTCGGTTAACATACAAAATGAAAATAAGTAATAAAAAAAAATCTAGTGCACGCAACACACGACTTTCACTTACCTCAATTATTTATATCAATTCAAGAATTTTTAAACAAATTTAGAAACGAAAACAAACTATTAAACAATTATTTACATTGGACTTTATTAAAAACAGGTGTTCTATTAAATAATCTATTATATTCTTATCTAGGACAATTAGTATGTTTTCTCGGCTTTTAATCACTCTCCATTAACATTTACAATAGAATGTATAAGATAATATTTTTTCTAAAATCTTTAGCTTTCCAACGGTATATCATACATGTATATTACTGTTCCTTAGTTCAAAAACAAAAAATTGCATTAAAAAATATGTTTGTAGTTTTCTCGTTTAGTTGGGCTATCGAATTCGTTCAACTTACATATTTACCAGGCTCTTTAGCAATACTAATCCGACGGTATGGTTAATTTTTTCGAATCTACAAAATTAAAGGTACTTTAGAGAAATAAATTTTGAAGTATCGACATTTAAGCCCTGTCAGACTATTTTAATCAGAATGAAACCTACGTGATATTAAAGCCCATCAAATTTTACATCTATATAGCGAGTTTAATCAAAATCATTATAACCGTTTTTGAGAATATCGTAAACAGGTGCAAAATGCATGGTATAAAGTAGATCTTCCGGTCAGCTGATTTTGATGAAAAAGATTCTGTAACATTTCGGACGTATAGTTGTCTTAAATATGAAATTTCAGTTTTATAGGACTTTTCGATTTCGCCCGGGACTTACCACACACACACACACACACACACACACACACACACACACACACAGACCTTTTTGCGGGACTTGGTCATTTGGACTCATGAAACCCTAAAACGTGTATTTTCGTTGAAAACTGTAATTCGAAGATTTTCTTGATCGCAATACTTTCCCTTACTATATATTTCATACATGGGTTAGTGAAAATAATAAATGAATTGATAACTAAATGTAAATATAAAATAAGAAGAAAAAAATAAATATTTACATTATTCTGGTACTTATTCTTCTAAGAATAACACAAGCTTTGAAATAATAAAGGATCTATATCTGGCCAAGAATTAATGAACCAATTAAACATAAACAAAAACAATGCACTAAGATAATAAGGAATGAATTATTATGGTGACAATAAAAAAAATACTGTAGCGATTAAACCAAAAGAAGTTAACTAGATAAAAAATTCATAAGATAAAATAAAAATCATAAATAAATACTTGCGAGAAAAAAAATAAAAAGCTACAATAGGATATTTACTGATAACCAAATCCTGTTATGTCCCAAAAATCATTTCACTATTTTCCAATAAATTCTGAGAATAATTTTATGAATTTAGTAAAAAATATCATGATTTATTCTAAAATTGAAAATTTTTAGATATTTTCAACGCCGATAATTTGGTCATTAGGAACTAAAGATGACAAATTTTTTTTTTGTTATCATTGTCTTAACGAAAATGATTAAATAATGCTTTTTTGTTATGTAAAGCTATTTTAAATTAATTCTTATAATATGAATAAGTCTTTTGAAAAATGGGTTGCTGCTTTTTTTACTTACCTATGTATGAAAGATATTCTTTTAGTGGCGCGACAGGCCGTGTAGGCTCTGCTGGGAGAATACACACGCGTTTCTAGATTAATTTTATAGTGCAGGGTTTATAGGGATTTATAGGATTAATTTTATAGGGAACTACGCCTATTTTGTGTGTCCACCGGTTGGCTGACGGGTCTCACATACCCAGAGTCTACGAGTGAATCTCCATTAATTTAAATGCTTGAAGAAGTCCCTCCGGGACTGAGATTCGAACCCTCGACCTTTGGCGTGGAGGACTAAGATACTGGGGGACTCCAAATCTGATTGGAACATATCCTTTTATAATGTGAAAATAATGTTATTAATATTGTATTAAAAAAAAAAAAGAAAATGAACATGGAAAATAATCAAACTAATACTTTCATAATAAATTACTTAAAGATTTTCGCGCTTCATGTCAAGTTGCCAAGAATGGATACAGTATATTTTGGAATACAACGTCTATTTTATTATATCATTTTCTTTTCTAACTTCCACATAACTCAATATTCAATATAGGGAAGGCCTAAAACGAGCTCGAATATTTCATAGTCTATCTCATTTCGATGTTAGTAATATTTACAGAAATATACTTGAAAAATAGCGGTTGCTACACTATGTACTGCATACGCTGGATCCTGCAACAAATAACCCCAAAGGCTCATTAGGAAATGCAGTAGGATTGTTGAACCTTCGTTAGAAGAAGCTGAGTTGAATAGGAAACTAGGAGTACGTCACGGGCTTTGTAATGCCTGCTGAATATAACATAATATGAGCTTAGCTAGGTATAATATTATACATAAGGTTTTGGATCTGTCCTCATTATTCTGTGAATGTATCTTTGTCAAGTCTTATTCAGCAGAACTGAAGTCTAAGCATTGAAATGTTCAACTTCATTAATGAAACCGACAGTAAAATAATATTATTGGTGCCAGGAAAAATAATGAAAAAATCCGGGTTGCGCAACACACTAGTTCCGCTTACCTCCATTGTTAAAATCAATTTGAGAAATTTTTAATACATTTAGAGATAAAAATAAATTGTTAAAGAACAAATTAAATTGAAATTCAACATAAAGATGTATTTTGTTAAATAATCTTTATCGTTATGAAATATGAGAATATTTTTTCTAAAATCTTTAGCTATCCAACGGTATATTATACATCTATATTACTATGGTTGTGTTCAAAAACACAAAAATTGTATAAAAATTTTGTTGCCACTTTTCTGCTTTTGTTGTTTACATATTTACTCGTGATTTATCAATAATAACAAGATGATGTTCCTTATTTTTTTTTTAAATCTACAAAATTAAAGGTTTTTAGGTGTTTAACTGAAGTCTAAGCATTGAAATGTTCAACTTCATTAATGAAACCGACAGTAAAATAATATTATTGGTGCCAGGAAAAATAATGAAAAAATCCGGGTTGCGCAAAACACGAGTTCCACTTACCTCCATTGTTAAAATCAAATTGAGAAATTTTTAATACATTATATATGAAGATATAAATAAATTGTTAATGAACAAATTAATTTGAAATTTCAACAAAAAGGTGTATTTTATTAAATAATCTTTATCGTTATGACATATCCTCCTTCTCCGGGGTTCTGCAATGATATCACATCCCGGTCCTCAGCACTCCGTCTCTCCAATATTCTCGATCATTACAGTCGTCCTCAGTCAGACCTCTGGCTGCCATATCCTCCATTACCTCTTCTAACCATCTTTTCCGAGGTCTTCCACGTTTTCTCCTCTTGGGTGGGCAGTATTCAATTAATCGAAGAGGCCAACGTGCTTCATCCATTCTCATAACGTGCCCATACCACATCAGCCTTCTTCTACTAATTTCTTCGAGAATGGTGAGCTCGGCCCCCACTCTTTCCCTTATTTGGTTATTGGGGATTTTCTCTAACCTAGACACGGCACAACTTCTTCTCCAAAAATCCATCTCCATGGATAATAATTTTTTTTGCTGGGATTTCTTCACCGTCCAAGACTCACATCCATATAGCGTAGTTGCAACCAAAAAGGAGTGGAATATCTTTTTTTTCGTTTGGAGTGAAACCTTCTTATTCCATAACACTCCATTTAGTATCCCGATAATCCTTTTTCCGTTAACAATCTTATTAGATATGTCCCTATCTATTGATGCGTTCTTATCTATAGTAACGCCTAGATATTTGAAGGCATCAGTTTGTGGAATCGTCCAGCCTTCCAAACAGAGAGCAGGGACAGATGAGAGAACAGGCATATATTCAGTTTTTTCCTTATTTATTTCCAGACCCCATTGAGCATATACTTCTACGAGCTTCCTCAACATATATTCCATATCAAATTCATCCGATGATATGACAACCTGGTCGTCCGCGAATTGTAAGGTGAATAGAACGTCATTACCGACCTCTATTCCCATACCCCGGCAACTTTTTTTCCATGATTTTAAGACCTGTTCTATATAGATGTTAAAAAGTATTGGCGATAGGCAACATCCTTGTTTCAAGCCCTTTGAGATTGGAAAAGGCTCTGAGAATTCCGTTCCAATCTTCACTCTCGATTTGGCTCCCATATACAAACTTTTTATAGCTTTTATCAGGCCTTTATTTATCTTTGCCAAATCTAACGACTCCCAAAGTTTCTTCAGAGGAACACTGTCATATGCTTTCTGGAGATCAATGAATGTGAGGTGAGTTTCTAGGTCGTATTCTGCTCTTTTCTGCACAAGTTGGATCAGGGTGAAAATATGATCGCAGCATGATCTACCTCGTCTGAACCCTGCCTGTTCCTCTGTCATCTGATCAAAGAACTCTTTCTCCAGCCTTTCCTTCAGGATTCGGCCATATAGCCTGCCCACACTGCTTGTTACCGTGATCCCTCTGTAATTTATACACAGGTTTTTCTTTCCTTTTTTGTAGATAGGTATAATATCTCCTATTAACCAATCTTTTGGCACTTTACCTTTCTTCATACATGATGTGTATACCTTGGCAAGATTGCCCTTGAGTTCCATTGGTCCAGCTTTTACTAATTCAATCGGCAGGTCTCCGGGACCAGGAGATCTACAATTTTTCATCCCCTTTAAGGCCCTTTCTACTTCCTCTAGAGTGACATCCTCAACTTCGTACTCACTCTGGTCGTTTTCTTGGCCATCGAGCTTATAGAGTGACCTCTCTTCTTGCAGTAATTCAGCAAAATAATCTCTCCATTTTTCAGTAGATATTAAGCGGGAGCTATTTTTGTGTCGGGATTGAGTCTTAATAGATTTCAACCTTTTCCAGGCTTCCTTCACTTTTTGGCCTTGAATGCAGCGGTCAATCATTTCACAGTTGTGATCCCAAAACTTGTCTACTGCCTCTCTTCTCTTCTTTTTTACGTCCATTTTAGCTTTTCTATAATTATTTAGAGAGATGTAGTCATTTGTAGAAAGCCATTTCTGGTATGCACATTTCTTTTTCTCAACTGCACAAGCTACCTCTTCATTCCACCAATATTTATTTGCCGATCTCTGTTCTTTCCTAGTTCCTAACGCCTCTTGGGCCGCTTCGTGACAAATTTCCTTTAAATCCTCATAGTTCAGATCTCCTTTTTCTGATTTATTTATTATTTTTCCTTGAAGTCTTCTTTATAAAGACCACCTACGGACTCATGCTGAAGCCCCTCTATTTTGGTACTCAATCTTTTTAGCCTTAGTCACATCGCAAGGTTGTTTTCTTTTTGGCGTACTAGGAAATTTAAATAATATTTTGGCCTTTACCAGAAAATGATCCGATCCGCACTCTGCACCCCTCATTACTCGCACATCCTGCGGAATCACTCGAGAGTTTCTTCTCATAAGAACATAGTCGATAATTGATTTCAGTTTCCTTTTTGGTTGCTGCCACGTATACTTATGCGTATCCTTGTGCTGGTAGAAACCATTAAGTATTGTCACATTTTGCTCTTCACATAACTCTATAAGTCGCTTACCATTTTCATTAACCGAATCTTCCCCATATCTTCCAACTACCGTGCTCCTGAGTCTATTTCCTGTTCTGCTGTTCAGGTCACCCATACATATCGTTATTTTCCTTGATGGAATAGATTCTAGAATCTGGTTCAGTTTATCAAAGAAAATATCTTTTTCAATATTTCTTGCACTTTCTGTAGGTGCATATACGCCAACAATAATTACTTCCTCACCAAACAGATTCATTTCTACGGTGATTATCCTTTCATTTATGCATTCATAATTTAATATCTGGTTTTTAAGTCTTTTGTGTACCAAAATAGACACTCCAGCGCAAGCTCTCTTATCCTTGCCGACGCCGCTATAGTAATGGACGAAACTTCCTAAGGTCTCTTCTCCTTTTCCCTTTTTCTTTGTCTCGGTTAGTACCGCAATTTCTATATTAAGCCTCTCCATATTCTGCTGCACCTCCGTTTCTTTTGTCCGGAGTCCTTGAACATTCCAAGTTCCAATTTGTTTAGTCCGTTTCCGAAGCCTTTGTCTTATCCGATTAAATCCATCCGGCTTTTTTCTGTTGCTGAGTCTGAAAGCGATTTGTTTTTTTTCCAAGGAAATGGGGTGCTGGCCCGAATCCTAAACCCCCAACCTGGAGGACCAGGGTTTTGATTTCGGGGTAACCTTCCCATATGAGAATATATTTTCTAAAATCTTTGGCTATCCAACGGTATATTATACATCTATATTACTATGGTTGTATTCAAAAACACAAAATTGTATAAAAATTGTATTGCCAATTTTCTACTTTTGTTGTTTACATATTTAGTCGTGATTTATCAATAATAACAAGATGATGTTCCTAATTTTTTTTTAAATCTACAAAATTAAAGGTTTTTAGGTGTTTAACTGAAGTCTAAGCATTGAAATGTTCAACTTCATTAATGAAACCGACAGTAAAATAATATTATTGGTGCCAGAAAAATAATGAAAAAATCCGGGTTGCGCAAAACACGAGTTCCACTTACCTCCATTGTTAAAATCAAATTGAGAAATTTTTAATACATTATATATGAAGATATAAATAAATTGTTAATGAACAAATTAATTTGAAATTTCAACAAAAAGGTGTATTTTATTAAATAATCTTTATCGTTATGACATATGAGAATTATTTTCTAAAATCTTTGGCTATCCAACGGTATATTATACATCTATATTACTATGGTTGTATTCAAAAACACAAAAATTGTATAAAAATTTTATTGCCAATTTTCTACTTTTGTTGTTTACATATTTAGTCGTGATTTATCAATAATAACAAGATGATGTTCCTAATTTTTTTGAGATCTACAAAATTAAAGGTTTTTTAGTGTAAGAATATTTATAATATCGCCATTTAAACCCTTTCAGACTGTTTCAATCAGAATCAAACCTACATCTTATCATCTGAAGCCTATTAAATTTTACATCCATATAGCGAGTTTAGTCAAAATAGTTTTTGACGTTTTCGAGAAGATAGAAAGGTTCAAAATGCATTGTATAAAGTGGCTCTTCTGGTTAATTGATGATTATGTTGAAAAAGTTGCTTTAACATCTCGGGTGAATTGTTATAAATATGAAATTTTAGTTCTGTATGACTTTTAGTTTTTGCGCTGGACATAGACTAGAAACACACACACACACAAACCAAGATTGTTTTGCGCGACTTAGTCATTTAGACTCAGGGGACCCTAAATCGTGTATTTCCGCTTTTCCATAGAGCCATGTGATTTGTACTAAAAGCTAAGCTTTAATAAATATTTTAAGTTCATTTTAAATTAATTTCCAATGTTTCATCGCGGACTACTTCCTGAGAATCACTAGTTGCAGATATTTCGATCTTGTGTGCTTAGTCCTTATAAATTATAAATTAAAAAAAGTGTTATAGCATAGTTAAGCAGTATGTATATTGGAATATCAATCAACTTATGATATCGGGTTGTTTCACATGAAATGTCCGTTTTTATAGTTTCTGAAATACATTAAGGATTTTGCAGGTCTCTATTGTTTTCTTCCGAATGTTTACATATTTAAAGTAAACAGTTACTAATCCTCTACCTTTGTATTATAAGCATTAGCTTCCCAATCAATTACCCACTTTTTAGTATACCTCCAAATATGAACATAGAAGCATGCGATTTTTGTACGAGTTTAAACTCGGCCATTCAGCGGCTGAGATTCAGCTAGAAATATTTGCAAGGCGTTTGGGGAAGGGAGTGTTAATGAACGGACCATTCGCCGTTGGTTTGCTAAGTTTTCAGCTGGGGATACCGATTTGGTTAGAAAACTTGCCTCGAGGAAGACCTCCGTCCATAATAGACCACGACGTCCTCAAACATACAGTAGAAGGAAACCCCTACCAAACAATCAAAGGACTCTCAGCACAGCTAAATGCAAGTGCATCTACCGTTTCCAGACGTTTAAAGTGTATTGGGAAAGTAAGAAAGCTCGATACATGGGTACCTCATGATCTGACTGAGCGGCAGCAATTGAAACGCCTTGAGACCTGCGTTTCTTTACTTGCGAGGCAAAAAACCGAGCCTTTCCTTGAAAGAATCATTACTTGCGATTAAAAATGGATCGCCTATGACAATTAGCGTCGGTCAGGGCAGTGGTTGAACATCGACGAAACCCCGGGGCAAATGCCAAAACTGAATTTGCATCCCAAAAAATTGATGGTTACAGTATGGTGGTCCATGGCTGGGATAATTCATTATTCCTTTTTACCTATAGGTGAAACCATTACGTCTACAACGTACTGCAATGAAATTGACCAAATGCACACAAAATTATTAAAAAAACAACCTGGGTTGGTAAATCGGAAAGGTCCTATACTCTTACACGACAACGCTAGACCCCATGTTTCAAAACATACCGTGCAAAAAAAAGTGGGCTACGAAGTTCTTCCGCACCCACCATATTCTCCCGACTTGTCTCCAACAGATTACCACCTGTTCAGGAATTTAGACAACTTCGTCAAAGGAAAACTTTTTGAAAATGATGATCAAGTGAAAAGTGCGTTTTCAGATTTTGTTTCACTTCAAAGCTCAGAGTTTTTCAGTTCGGGGATAAAAAAGTTGGTGTCACGTTGGGAAAAATGTGTAGAAAAAGAAGGTAAATATTTCGAATAAAATTATCTTGTTTTCATATTGTATTTTTAATAAAAATCCTTTATCTTGAAAACGGACATTTCATGTGACACAACCCAATAGAATTAGGCGATCAGTTATTGGCAATAAATAAATATACACACACACACACACACACACACACACAATTAATAAATGTAATTTATTTTAATTTTACATGAAATTATGTTAGAGGATTCATATTACACAAATATCATAAACCTCCAACCGTATGTTTTCTTAGCACACGAGTTAGACTCCCTTAAGAATAGCATGACAGACCGACCCACTTATACAAGACTTTTCCAGAACAGAAATTCCTCAAATCCCCCTCCGGGAAAGGCTCAAAGGCCTGGATGAGAGACTTATTCTCTAGTTTTTTATTTTCATTGTGTTGTTGTTTTTTTTTGTTTTTTCCCTTTTGCCTCAACTTCATTTCTTTTGTATTTGATATATCAAAACCCAAGAGATCCCATTCATTCCTTTCAAGCCATATTAAAAACAACATTTTGTGTGATTCTACTGTGTTTATAATAAATGAAAAAATAAGATAAATATATTAATTAAGCCATTTTACATTAAAATAGGGACTACTCATACATCCAATTCAAACAATTCTTTATTAGTTTGGTTATATTAAAACATTTCAAAGTGATTATTTAAACTTTTTTCATCTTCCAATTCATTTGAAATTTCTTAAATTTATTTTAACTACGGAGATGGGGAAAATTCGTATGTTCTCACACTATTTTCTGACCTCTACCCTCCTCCTCATCGTAATGCTGCGTTTGACAAGCCCTTTCTAGCCTAAGCAGCATTTCTTTGGAATTCGATCCCTCCAGAGATCCGTCATGCAAGAACTCCTTCCTCCTTCAAATCGCTCCCTTTTAACCACCTTCTCCTTTCTCAGTCGAACAGACTATAACCTCAAACTGCAGATGCTAGAAAATACCAATTTTCTTGTGATAATAATATTTCAATTATCTTTAATGAAGTAGCTATTTTGTTTTTTTATTTTATTCTTAGAGTGTGATTTGTAAATATGTACATATTTTATAACCTCAATTTATTATTTTAGTTTAGCTCTTTGTTTTTCAAAGAAATGACCACATTGTTCCAGTCATCAATTTTGTATTGTTATTTTATTCTTAAGGGACGTTAGTCCCTGGATGATAAAGAAGTTTTTCATTTTATTTCATATTTTAAAAAAATTAAGATTAGTCGGTTTGTTAAATCTAATAAGTAATTTGAACGATAATGCATATAAGAACATATATTACTTTTGTTTATAATATTTTATAAGATCTTCATGATCCTGCGACCTAAATTTACGCGGGGTGGTTTTCCCCTCTCACACCCCCTGCATAAGCTTGGTGTGTTTGATGTGCCTGGAAGAGTCGCGTTGATTTCCCTTGGCGCCCGACCCGCAGAATTTCTAAATTGATTATTATTCCAGACTTTCCTTCAGCTGAGCTCATCTCCAGCAGATTATTGAGATAATTTTCCTGGACCTTCTTTATGGTGTACCGCGTTTTTATTTGGAATGGAATTCTTACGCGTTGGATTTTACTCCTGTTCGTTGAGTTGGCGGTTTTGTTTTTATTTTTTGGTAGTAATGTACAAATAGGTTGATATTTTTTGAGAAATAATTCCACTTGAATTAAGTTGTTAAGTACTTGAATTACGTATGTCTCTGCTTAATAGACAAGAAGTTTTAATACGGTATAATTTCATGATTCAAAAATCTAATAAGTCAGTTAAAGGGGGGAGTCTTATAAAACCAAAAATAACATTCAGTAATTCTGACTGCATTACACTTTAAGTTGTTTTAATTATTAAAAATATAGTGAAAGCTGGAAAAATAATAATAATAATAATAAAATAAATAAAACATTGTTCTGGTGATAATCTTGGACAACTTTCTTCTTTTTTTTATTTTTATTTTACCCTCCGACTGTATTTACAGTAAGTACATGCTTACTTAACCTATGTATATACCGTATAGACTATGAAACATAAATATTATAGTAAGTGGAAATAATCGGGAGTCAGTCTTTTTTTATTTTTTTAAATATTTTATTTTTGCCGACGTTTCGGCTGATGCCTGTGAGCTATCATCAGGGCATTACTGAGCCATTTCCAAGCATAAACTGATAATAAACAGTAAAAAGACTGACTCCCGATTATTTTCACCTACAATAATTTCTAAAGTTGACTATAAGTCCTCAATATAATTATAATAGCATATGTAATATAAGTATTATTTTGAAAAACATTTTTGTTTTGTTTTTATTTTAACTCTACTATATTGAAGAGAAAAAAAAAAAAGAACTGTTAATTTATCTAAATCAATATACTATTATTATTTTTTTTTTTTTATTCATTTATTTATTTTATAACAGATGTATTATTATTTAAAAAAAATACTGTATTTTTTTTCTTTATTTATTTTATCTCTACTATATTGAAGAAAAAACAGAAAAAAAAAATTAATTTATCTTTATCTTTATCGTATTTGTTTATTCTATCTTTTCAAACAGATGAATTATTATTTTAAAATCATATATATTTGCTTTTTGTTTATACAGTGGTGCATTGAAGGAAAAAGAAAAAATAAATAAAGAGAGAGAAAGATGGATAAAATGGGTGAAATAAATAAAGAACTTAATATATCCTTATCAATATGTATTTTTAATTTTTTACTTATTTTATTGTTATTTTTTTAAAATTTATTTATTTATTTTTATTTTTTAAATTATTTTAAACAGATGTATTATTATTTCAAAAGCGTATGTATGTGTGTATATATGTGTGTGTATGTATATGTATGTATGTATATGTATGTATATACATATATATATATATATATATATATATATATATATATATATATATATATATATATATGTATATGTATGTGTATGTATGTATATATGTATATACTTAAAAATGTATTGTGAATAGCCTAGCCAGGCTCTATTTGTAAGGGGAATACCCCAAAGACAAATAAAAAAATATATATTCTATTCTATTCTAATATAATATAAGTACTATACTACACATGCTACTAAACATACTAAGTGTTATAAAAGAAATTATGTACCCAAAATTAATAAGATGTTTTAATAATCTATTATTTCATTAATCTCAGTTATAATACAGTTTATTATATTATTATAATAATCAATTTTATTTTTCAGGTCCGTTTTTTCCTCATTCCTCTGTGATCTTCATATGGCCATAACAAAAGCGGTTAATTATAAATACGGTATGTATATATATATATTTTTATTAATATTATATAAATGTTTAATAAGGTTTTGCTCGCGCATGGTACCCGACATGATTTTAAATTTATTGAAAGGATACCAAGTAAAGATTTTCAAGAAATTGTTAATTTAAAATACCGTTTGCTTAACTTTAAAGAGGTTTATAGAGATAGTTTTTCCTATGATTACGCCAGTTAAAAATTTTCTCAGACCGTTCTGTTTGAATTGTTTATAGACGAAGTGAATTTATTGATATTTTTAAAATAATCATTATTTTCATAAAAATTTGATTAAAATTATTATTTGTGATTTAGACTTTTAAATTATTCATTTGATTGAAATTAAATAGTTCATTATTTATTTTACTTTTTGTTTTTGTATATAGATCAGTCTGTAACTGCATTTAATTTAAATATTTTTATTTTTACTTAAATACTATACATGAAGTGGTCTAGTGAATAAAACACTATACTACTGTTCTCCGGGTCCTCCTGCGTCCGAGTTCCGGCTGTGGCAGAATATTATTTATTCTGTTAATTGAGTCGGGGGCCGACACCCAAGGGTATGGAGGCCCACCTGGGGCAGACCCAGCCTCTATAGAGTGGGTACCCAAAAATTGGGGAAAAACCTGGCGGCTGAGTGTGATGAAGGCCTAATGATCTCATTGCACCGATGCACACTGGGACGAAAAACCAAATTATTGGACATTGTAATATTATGGCCAGACTGTACGAAAAAAAGAAAAAGAAAGTACGAAAAAAAAAGCTAAACGTAGAACCCCATTATGTTTTAACGAGGTATCTATTTTTGTATTCAGATTTTAATTTTGGTGTATAGGATGTCTAGAAAACGCGTGTTTTTTTTTTCTTTTTTTTTTTTGTTTTTTTTAAATTTGGAACACTATGAGTTGACGTCGTCATTTGATTCCACACTCTATTAATTTTTTTAAATTTTAATTTCATTTAAAAGTTCTTAAACTAATTTTAACAACGATGTATATGATAGTCGCTTTTTGCGCCCACTATATTTTCTATTAAAGAAATAAATATTTACCCATTTTCTGTTTAATAAATCTTTGTTTTTTAATTCTTTAATGTAGCTCAATCAGGTTTTTTAATGTATCTATATTCCTCCTACAATTCGCTTATCGAATTTAGGAAAAATTTCCTTTTTTTTTAAATTTCTTTAGCCTTTTATGAAAAAGACCTAAAATAATGATTGCGATGATAAAATAAATAAATTAAAAATATACCTTCTACAGATTTTCTTGATATTTATTATTAACCTTTTGCCGCAGACCTTTAATTTTACGATCGTGCTCAGAAAAACATTTTTTAAAAAATCGTTTATGACTGCCAGATGAAATCAAGTGTAAGTTGTATGTTTGGAAGTGATAATTATCACATTTGGCAACAGTTTTTCTTAAAAAAAAAAAAAAAAAACTCGACGGCTATAACCGTCATTTGCTCATCACGTAATTTTTTCTCTCGCCGGAAATGACGGATATGACCGTCGTGACGACTATACGGCATTTGCTTTACTTATTCAAAATTATTCCTATGAATAAAAGAGAGTAAATAGGTGTAAACTTGACACAAGAAAATCAGTTTGAAACAAAATTATCATTTGTAATTTATTTTGCTTATAAAATAGTTTTTTTTATTTATTTAAAAGAAATTTACAACTGTATTACAATAAAATACATTAAGTAAATGTGCTAAAAGATCAAGTGGGCGTGATACAGGCATGTGAAGAAACTACCCAGTGGTAGTACTTCAAAGTTTATTCAGGTAAGTAGGTCTCGAGGCCATCGTCTTTTCAGCCGCCTAGGAAGATGATCAGGAATAGGAGATGAGAGTTTGCGGACGAGTGGGTTGGAGTGGGCGGGTAATTTGGAATAAAAGGAGGAATATCTAGTTCGGGCTAGATCTGCGACTAATGGTATATTTAGGTCTTTATGAATTATTTTATTGGTGACAAAGTAAGGGGCGTTTAGGATCTTTCAGAGGATTTTGGATTGCAAGGATTGAATGCGGGAAGAATTGGATGGTTTGGTGGATCCCCATAACTCAATCCCATATGTCCAAATAGGCCTAATGATAGTAATATAAATTAATTTTTTGTAGTATGTGGAAAGTTTTGATCGTTTGTCCAGTAAGCTGTATCTGCGAGCATTTTCTTGTCGTTTCAGTCTAGTTTGAGGATTCCAAGTAAGACGTTTGTCTAGATAGATACCGGATCTGTTCAACTGAGGTGAGTGGAATATTGTTAAAGGAGATAATGGGACAGGCGGACATAAGTTTTTTATTATAAAATAGTAAAAATGAAATAAAATTAATTCAGGAAACAAATTACATACATACAAGAAAGCATTAATATGGACAATTGTATGCGTTAGTTCTCTTCGTACTAACGCTGTCCTTTTTCTTATCGATTAAAATGTGCCTGACGGTTATAGTCGTTTGCTTACATATCGCCGAAGATCGGACGGCGAGTTTTTCGGCAACGGGTTAAAAGAATCAGATTAAAAAGAATCTTAATTTTTTTATTTTACGACTCTGTAAATGATGTCATAGATTTTATATTATCATTACTCCATAATATTGTCGAATGGGACTGACGATTCTTTTACATATAATATTATTTACCTTTTATGTATGTTCCTTGTTATTGATCCAATGTTAAACTGTCATGAGTATACGTCAGAATATTCGTTTTCTATTAGTTGGTGGTTACCCCTACAGAAGTTCTTTAGGATTGGCCACTTAGGGTGTCTAGCCGTTTCTTTTCAATTGAGAGACCTGGCGCCACATAGGGTTGGTAGCTCTGTTTGCAAGTGCTGTCTCAGTTGAAAAACATTTTTAATATATTATTTACATTTTATTCTTTATAAAATAAAAATTTAATTAATGTTTGTTTTTAGTTGGTAACCAAATCAGTAGATTGATAACGGGAACGAATTAAAAAATCATTTATTAAGCAATTTAATCCATTAAACAATTCAGACCCAGTGTCGGTTTTGTCTTATTCATCACTTCGCATTACCTTTCACATATTTGTATGTAACACATTTTTTTCTAAAGTTTTGGATTTATTATTTTTATTAATAAACCTTTGTAATCCACAAAAAAAATAAAAAAAAAATAATAATAAATAATTTCCCTTAAAATTTGAGGGCTTCAAGACACATAGAACCCGAATAACGAATAAAAAAAAAAATCGTTTGTTCGCGTATGCGCATTTCTCCGAAACTACTAGACCAATTTTTTATATTTCGCCACAAAAATACTAGGGCATGCAATGATGATCTTTACACTTAGATGTTGATATCAGTTGGGTATTTTCAAAATGGCGGCTGATTAAAAGTGATTTAATATAATTATTAGTTATTTTTGAGAGAGAAAAAAATGTATGAGTGTTTTTTAACACTCATTTACAAAAAAGATAAAAAAGGAAAAAAAAAATAAAAAGTTTACCCATAATACGCCAGTAACTCAGTTAATTATGAAGATGAAGAAAATATTTTATATTCGTTCAAAGTCAGGAAACGCTCAATGACGTGTTTGATTTCTCTTAAACAAACCGTCCGCGGACCAAATCTTCGGAAGGTATTTGATGCTCTGAAAGGCTATGGAAAATATGACTGATTTAGAGATACGAAATTCTGAAACTTGTCCATATTTAACCATTGGGGTCCCAGATTACGAAAAAAAATATGAGAAAAAATATAATAAAAACTAATTATTTTTTGTCACGATTGGCAAGCGTACAGTGGTCAAACATTGAATTTATTTGCTAAAATATAAAACTACATTTTTCGATTGAAGTTCCAGAATACAGGAAAAATAATACAAAAATCTAATAATGGCTCGGGGTTACTGAAACCTAATAATAGATGTATTTTATTTTATATCTTTCAGGGAACTCATGAAAGTATTGGTTGTATAACTTTTGATTCGGAGTGTTCTGCCTGAAAAAATATATGTTACACACAAAACGCAAAAATTCTTTGTAATATTTAAGGACTAGAAGGATTGATGAAACAAATCATTGGGGTAACTTGGGGGTTATATAATTTTTCGTTATTGAATAGGGGCTTACATTTGCGAATTGCTAAATTAACTTTCGATTGCAATGTATATTCAAGAACCAGTTTGGAAATATAATGTCTTACCTGTCTTAGCAATTTCCATTGTTAAATAAAATCAAAAAGACTTTGTGCTAAACACACCTTGAACACAGTAAATGGTCATCGATTAAAGATAATCCCACTGCCGGTTATTTGGCACTTGTGCGAACAGGAATGATTCACTCATTTACTATTTATTTGTGATTCATGGAATAGCGGGAAATATTAGTATTAAGGATCTTGAAAACTAAGAAGAAATATGTAAAGCAGTAGAAAATTCCAAACTTTTGACTTGACTTTTGTCCACTTAAATTGGTGATTTTGACCACTATGCGGCGGGTGTGAGTGTCCTCGTTTAGACTTATGGGCATCTCATACCAGAGGCAGAAGGATAGAGTCTGATAAATCTCCGGCAACGTTGTTTTCTCTAGTAGGAACTAACTCACCCGATGCGGAAGGTCACACATTCAATTACTTACGACGCTAGACGTTGCTTTCATCTTAATTATTTATTACAAGTTCCTTAAACTGACTAATACTGTAACTTATTACATACTTATTACTTATGAGTAATTATTATCAGAAATTATTACTTACTTTCAAAATGGATTATTGTGTAGCTCACAAGAAGAGGAATCCACCCGTGTTTCAACGATTTCTATAACATGTTTTTAGGAGAAACTAGAAACTAAAATATACTACTATACGAAAAAATAAATCGGATACTAGAATGTCTCGAATTCCAAGTGAAATAATAACATAAATGCAGTTAAAGTATTCTTGTTTTATTCTTGGGGACGGGTTGGAAGAATTTTTATCAAACAAGTTTATGCTCTTCGATTTTGATAAGAGATGTTTTGAGAGGCGAGAAATTGAAATCTGAAACAGTTTTTAAGAAAACGTATTAGAATCGCTATATTGACAATTGTTATCTATTTTTAAGGTTATTACGAAGCAAAATCCTTAAATATTTTATTGGTTTATTTTATTTATAGTTTAACTTAATAATATAGAAATTTTAATATGCAAATTATTTTTCTACCTTCATCAGAATTCAAATTTCTTTTGCTCTTCCAATCTTTCCGATTTTTCTGCAGTCTAAAATTCCTATGTCTCGTTTCACCAAAAAAACAAAACAAAAATAAAATCATCAAAATCAGTTAGACACATGTTAGAACATCCAACTATGCCAGAACAACATTTTTACTTCCACTTAACTATATATGAAATATATAGTAAGGAAAAGTATTGCGATCGTGAAAATTCGTCCTACGTCTTACGAAAATACGTCCCCTGAGTATAAATAACCAAGTTCCGATAAAAGATCTGGGTGGGGTGAGTCCAGTGGGAAATCGAAAAGTCGTAAGAAACTGAAATTTTATATTTAGGACAACTATACGCCCGAAATGTTACAGCAACATTTTCATCATAATCAGCTAACTGGAAGAGCCACTTTATACTATGCATTTCGGATCTATTTACGATTTTCTCATAAACGACTCGTACAATTTTGATTGAACTCGCTATGTCTATGTAAAATTAGACGGGCTTCAATATCACGTAGGTTTTATTCTGATTGAAATAGTCGGACAGCACTTAAATGCCGATATTACAAGTTTCTTCTTCTAAAGTACCTTTAATTTAGTAGTTTTTATGAAATTGGCCATATCATCTGATTAGCATTGCTAAAAAACAGGTAAATATACAAGTTGAACGAATTCGACATACAACTAAAAGAGATAACTGCAAAAAAAAAAAAAAATTAATGCAATTTTTCGTTTTTGAACTCAAGAACAATAATGTACAAGTATAATATACATTGGATGCTAAAGGTTTTAGAAAAAATATTATCTTACACATGCTATTGTAAAAGTTAACTGTTAGTGACAAAAAAGCCGATACATACTGATTGTCGTATATAAGAATATAATAGATTATTATTTTATAAAACACATGTTTTTATTAAAATCCAATGTAAATAATTCTTTAATAATTTATTTTCGTTTCTAAATTTGTTTGAAAAATTTTTAAGTGTTATAAGTATGTGAAAGTCATGTGTTGCGCGCACCAGATTTTTTTTTATATTTTAATTTTTTCACATGAGAAATAGTTTGTTTTTGTGTTGAAATTGTCATTTCTTTTGGTATAACGCAAGTTAATCGTTCAGTTTTATATTATCTTCTTAGTTTAAAGAAATATATTTTATGATAAAATAAATCATCATGCTTCTTTGATTAGCAGATAGGGTCTGTGGAATCCTTAGTGATTGTTGAAGTGGTTTCTAAGAAGGTTATATAAGGTGTATGTACAATTTAACTTATTTTCCGTTCATGGAATCTTATTTGGAGGCTAAGGGGCAGAATCAATCGATCTAGATTAGGTTAGTATTAATTTACGTAATAGACTCGTATACCTGTATTGTTTAATTTGAATTAGTAATAATAATCATAATAATAATAAACCCGTAATAATGATAATTAAAAAAACGCTGCAAATCACTATTATTTCCAAATGACTTTATTAGGGTATTATTGTTTATATAGCTGTTTTCAGACAATTAACCAATATGAAAAGCAATAAATTAATCAAAGGAATATGGCCTGTCACCAATACTGATTTCAAAACGCTATATCTCTACTATTTCTTGACAAAGTTTTTTTTTTTTTTTATTTAAAAGAAATTTACAACTGTATTACAATAAAATACATTAAGTAAATGTGCTAATAGATCAAGTGGGCGTGATACAGGCATGTGAAGAAACTACCCAGTGCTAGCACTTCAAAGTTTATTCAGCTAAGTAGGTCTCAAGGCCATCGTCTTTTTAGCCGCCTAGGAAGATGATCAGGAATAGGAGATGAGAGTTTGCGGACGAGTGGGTTGGAGTGGACGGGTAATTTGGAATAAAAGGAGGAATATCTAGTTCGGGCTAGATCTGCGACTAATGGGATATTTATGTCTTTATGGATTATTTTATTGGTGACAAAGTAAGGGGCGTTTAGGATCTTTCGGAGGATTTTGGATTGCAAGGATTGAATGCGGGAAGAATTGGATGGTTTGGTGGATCCCCATAACTCAATCCCATATGTCCAAATAGGCCTAATGATAGTAATATAAATTAATTTTTTGTAGTATGTGGAAAGTTTTGATCGTTTGTCCAGCAAGTGTTGTAGTAAGCGGTATCTACGAGCTGTTTCAATCTAGTGTGAGGATCTTGACAAAGTTAAATTTTTTTTTTTTTTTTTAATAAAAGTATTTCTATATTTTGATATTTATAAATCCGTACTATCCGTATTGATTTTTTTTTTCAGTGGCGCGACAGGCCGTGCAGGCCCTGGTCCTCGCGGTGTAAACTCCTGCGAGTTTACACTCACGTTTCACGATGCTAATTTTAGTGTAGGGTCATCACTCCCTACGACTAATTTTGTGAGTGGCCACCCTTTGGCTGACGGGTCTCACATACTCGGGGGAGAGGTTGTGAGTGAATCCTCATTTTGGTACATCCTTGGACTGGGATTCGAACTCAGAACCTGTAGCATGAGAGACTAGCGCACTAGCCACTCAGACACGGGCTCCCCATCCGTATTGATTAGACTTGTATAATAATTTTTTTTTCTCTTTGTTTTTCGCGGTTTCTTGATTTCGAAATTGTTTTCCTCCATCTTCAATAATAACCGAGTTTTTAGGAATTGCATCTCATAATTTGTCACTTTAATATATAGACCGATTTTTCTTATTTGTTGTTTTGCGGTGTCTAACTCAAAAACTCAATTAAATTTTATCCTTATCTTCGAAAATAACATTTTAATTTTTTTTCTGTTCTTCGCGAAGTCTTGATCCTTTAACTTAACATTTTTTTCTCTTTAATAAAAAATAACTGTGTTATAGGTGTACTTTTGGGTAATATTTCATCAACATAAAAAATCAATTATCGTTTCTTGAATAGAAAACTCCTTTAAATACAAAAATAATTGAATTGTATCATTTTTGATCCGCCTACATATTAAAACTAATCGGCTGATATCAACGTCTAGGTGTTGCGATTACCATGGGTGTTTTAGTATTTTTGTGGCAAGTTTAGAAAAAAAAAAAAAAAAAAAAAATGGTCCAGTAGTCCTAGACAAAAAAGCCGTGGACGGGGTTTGGAGGACAGATATGCGTTTGTGTGTGTGTGTGTGTGTATCATATATCAAGTCTTAACTATTAACGTAAGCATTAAGAGGGGGTTAATTTTATTGGTTGATTGCGAATGTTCATTACTAAAAATAATAAACTAAAAGCATATTGTGTATTTATATTGTTCTATAGATTTTATAGATGAGGAAGATGGTTGGGGGTGCGGCCATAAATTAGAAACACATATTTAGAATAAGTGCTATTTTAATTACGTGCCGACGTTTCGGCCTACAATGTGGGCCTTCATCAGGGCTAAAAGAAACAAGATAACAACCAATGTAATATATAGACTTAATAATGCGTTAGGTATATAATAATAATATAACAGTAATATAATATGGGAACATAAATAAAATTAAATGTAATATGATAATGAAATGACAGTTATATATAAAGTATGGAAATGAACAAAATTAAGATGATAGTTATAAAGTATGGAAGTAAAAAGAATTGAGATGATAATATTGTAATAATATTGAGATGATAATATGTATTGTAGGCCGAAACGTCGGCACATAATTAAAATAGTACTTATTTTAAATGTGTTTCTAATTTATGACCGCACCCCCAACCATCTTCCTCATCTAATTTCTCAACGGTCAACAAAACTCCATCATTATAGATTTTATATGTTTATAAGTTCATTAAATTATTTTATCTGTATATAAACGACTGGATATATTGTTTTTTTTTCTTTAAAGTGAATATAGCCTTAGTATGGATGTTACTTGTATAAGTAATCATTATTAATGAAAAAAAAAAATAACCATTGGCTGGTTGAATTGATGTTTAAATCCACAAGACAACCAAAGCAGTATACGTCGCTTTTGACCTTTATGATTCGTTAGTGGAGGAGGAAAATCTAAGTGGAATATATTTTGTCAAATGTCAGATGATGAACCAAATTAATTATGGTTTCGTCTAATTAATTATTTTGTATAAATTTATAAAGATGATTTATTTTTGGTTTATTATTCTCAATGATGAACCTTTGTAAAACAAAATAAATACATTTAAAAAAAATACTCCTTTAAAATATGACGGCTTACGTTACAAGATACGGAGAATCCGAATAATGTATACAAAAAATCCTTTTGTCCGCCTTCCGGAGCATTTCTCCGAATCTACTAGACCAATTTTTATTTTTTACTTTCTCACAAAAATACTAAGGCATGCAAAGATGATCCTAACCTCTAGACGTTGCATTATAATTATATCCGCAGATTATAATTTAAAATGGTAACCGATTACATATTATATAATTCAATAACTCAGTTATTTTTGAAGATAGAGAAAAAAATATCAGATTTTTTAAACAAAAAATCCTCGAATAATTTTGAAATAGAAAAAAACAAATTGAAATTTTATCTATAAATATTCCTATAACTCAGTTATTTTTTTAGGTAGAGACAAATTTGTATTGAGTTTTAGGATCAGGACACCGCCTCAATGAAAAAAAAATTCTATAAGTCTTGCCTTTATATTCGCTTGTAACTCCGTTGTTTTCGATGATAAAGAAAAAATCTGGTGCTCGTAACAACCATATTATACATTTTTATTACTATTCTTATGTCCAAACTTAAAGGTTAGAATTTATAAAACTATTATTATTCCAACGGTTCTTTACGGATGCGAAACGTGGCCGCTTACTTCGAAGGATGAACAACGGCTTAAGGTTTTCGAAAATTAGGTACTGCGTAAAATATTTGGTCCGAAGAGAGATGAGGCCACTGGGGAGTTTAGAAGGTCGCACAACGCGGAATTGCGGAGTTTGTACCCTGTGAATATAATTGAGTTGATAGCATCGCGGAGACTTAAATGGGCGCGTAAAGTTGTTGGGTTTGGTGAGGAACGGATTCCGAGAAAGTTGGTATTCGCTGAACCGACTGGTAGGCGTCCGAAAGGTAGGCCGAAGCGTCGATGAGAGGATTGCATTAAGGCTGATCTCGGGGGCTTGGGCTTGACCGGTGAACATTGGACGAGTCTATGCAGGCGAAGTTTGGTGGTATCGGCATCGAACCTTCGGGTTCGGTAAGCCTATTATTATGATTATTATGTCCAAACACACCTAACTTGCTTAAAAAATATTAATCAAATCGCTCTACTTGCATATTTAGCCGTTGTTTATCAATGCTAACAAGATAATATACTTATTTTTTTTATATCTACAAAATTAAAGGTACCTTAGAAGAAAAATAAATAAAATATCGACATTTGAGCACTGTCAGACTATTTTAATTTGCATCCTATTTACATAGCCAGACTATTTACATATATACATATTTGGCGCAACAACCCGTTAACGGGTCAACGGGCCTCCTCTAAACGCTTCTGTCAGTTGGCTCTATCTGTTTCTGCAGCTCTCCAGCTCCTAGCACCTAGGAGAATACGTGCACCCACTGCGACGCACAGTGTTTCCAAACGCACTTTTTTCCGGACAAAAGTCAGCATTGGTCGTTATATTTAAGTTATATCACCCATTTCAACGTAATTTTGTTTCTTAGTAAATTCACTTTCAATAGTATGATTGACATAGTTTTAAGATCATTTTTATGTCACGAAAATATATAGGTTTTTTCGATAATTTCAGAGAAAAATCCTTTATAATATAATTATTCTTGTATATGTCTATATTTCCTGCATTTAACTTTGTTTACAATCATTATGAGACGAGTTTCAGAAAACTTTGGGTTTCATGTAACAACTTGGTAATTTTTAAAGAATTTTAGATATAATTTGTATCAGTCGTAGACTCAAGTCTCCTCTCAACGTACTCCGAACGTTTGCAAACGTATTTCTTCTTCTTGGAGCTTTACGTGAAGCGGCCAATTTCTTCGATTGTCAACTCAACTGGACATCCTTACGTGAATATAGTCTATCTATAACCATTATTGGAACATTTAATTTCTTAATTATCATTCTTAAAACTGTTCAACTTATATTCATATATTTTTATATCTTTAAATATAATTAGGTTAATTTTGTTTCTTTTCTTATATCAATTTTATTAGGTTAATTTTGTTTCTTATCTTGTTTATATGTATTTAAGTTCAATAAATGTATTAAGATTCGTCGTTAACCTTTCATTATTTGATTTTTCTAAATATATATATAGTCCACTATTTTTTTTAATCGAACCACCTTTAACATTTGAGTTATCACTTGAAAGTACCGTTCTTCCACGGATAGCTCAGAGTACACAACAGGCATCAACGAATTTTGTAAAATGTTACTGCTTCCGAACTACATAAAATCCGACAGATTGTCTAGGTGAAGGAATATTTTGGGAAGATGATATTGGATGAAGACAGAGTGAGGTGGGAGGCAATAACGAAGGCTTAGAGGCGGCTGCTCAGGTGTCTTGCTAGTTTCCTCTGATTTATACACCCATCATAAATATCAGTTAAACCTTACCATTTTCTTTTCCTCAGTCTTTTCTTGGTGGTTTACTAATAACTCTACGTCAAATGTTTAGCAGGTATATCATTGAATTCACTTAAAATAAAATATAATTATTGGGTTGATGCGAAATTAATGCAGGTTTCCTCTATTGCAATATCTTAATTCCAATTGTGTAAACAAAGCTAATCCTAACATTGATCATTATTATACCAAAACAAACCTTATCTAATACCCTCTCTTTCACCATGAATTTGTTTAGTAAAATCGTTTTGTTCAGTGTGTTCAAAGGTCTTGAATCGAAAATGTCAAAGTGCGATTTTCGTCAAATTTATTTTTACGAATTTAAATTAGGGCGCAGCGCTGCGCAAACGGCTCGTAATATTAATGAAGTGTGGGGTCAGGGGGGCTATTAATGAGTGCACGGTGCAGCGTTGGTTCCAGAAGTTTCGCAGAGGAGATTTCGACCTCGAAGACAAGGAAGGTCGGGGCCGTCATCTTGCTCTGGACAACGACCAGCTGAGGTCAAAAGTGGAAGAAGACCCAACCAAAACCACACGAGAAATGGCGGCGGAACTCGGAACTCAAAAATTGCAACGTCTTTGCCCAGCATTGATAAATCGGAAGGGGCCGATCCTGCTCCACGATAACGCCAGACCACACGTTGTACAACCAACGCTTCGACGACTGCACGAGTTGGGCTACGAAGTTCTCCAACATCCGCCTTATTCACCTGACCTCTCTCCTACAGACTTCCACTTTTTCAGGCATCTGGACAACTTTTTGAGGGAGAAAAATTTTCAAAACCAGGACGACATTGAAAATTCTTTTCGTGATTTCATTGAGTCCAGGGATTCGGATTTTTTTTCTGGTGGAATAAGAAAGCTTGTTGAACGTTGGCAAAAGTGCATTGATTCAGATGGAAATTATTTTGATTAAATATATATGGTTAAAGTAAAGATATGGCGTATTTACAATACCTACTAAAAACCTGCATTAATTTTGCATCAACCCAATACTTATGTTATTATAATCGATGAACATAATTTTTTTTTAAAAGCCTAAACAAGTTGAAAAAAAACAAACAAAAAAAAAGAAATAAAGAGAACAGTTAAACGGAACTGAAAACTACTATATACGCATAAAATCTTTAGTATTAGGATAATAATCAATTTCATTTAACAAAACGCTGTCGAAAAATGTTATATAAAAAGACTAAATATTATTTTAAAAAACGCTGCAAATTATTACATTGTGAATTATTATTTACAATAACTATATTAGGGTGTAACTATTTATATAGCTGTTTATAGGCAATTAATTAATACAAAAAGCAATAAATAATCCAAATGAAACTGGAATATCACGACTGCTAATTTAAAAACCCTATATTTCTGAGCCAATTTTAATGATTCTTTTTTCATTTTGTTAGAATATATAGAGACATTTTTTTTTTTAATCGTGCTTTATAATAATAATGATAAATAAATTCTTTATTATCTTGGGACATGTCCATTTAGAATAAAATATACAGAATGTACAAAATGTGCTTTGGAGTCTTAGAGTAAATTAAATACATATAAACAAGTTAATACTTACTGAAGTAAAATAGACATATTTAAATGAGGAGAAAACAAGAAAAATTAAAAAAAAGCTTATTTACAATTCTATTGAGCCTGGATATTCATCAGGTGATTAAATATATGAGATATGAAGGGAGAAAGAGAGTTGGAGTGACGGATGGGAGGCGGGATAGAATTCCATAGGATTGAGGATCGAATGAGAGAGGATCTGTCGACGGATCACTTGTAGCTGGGTGGCTAAAAATCTTTAGTTATGCCGTCCATAGGAGTTGACATTAAAAAGTGGTCCCGAGCCTGTGTGATGTCAGGTACTCGTTAAAGATCCCTATCCTAATAGAACCTGGATAGGCAAAATTTAGGACTGCCTCTGTAGCATCGTCCGATTAGCTATAGTAGCGTAAAGTGATGTTAAATTAATAAACAATAAGGTAATGGGGAGCGATAAAAAGCGGATAAAAGTGAAGTTAAATAAATAAACAAACAAACAAGGATCTGTCGAAATGTGCTGTTCGGTGGGCCGTACTATATAATTCTGAAGGTCTTCAGCGTGTGCAACGAGGATGGACCTCTGTAGAAGGTCCTCTGATTTGAATTGTAGAAGGTCGAAAATGTGTGATGAAAGGCGGGGTTGGATAACTTGGTAAAGGAATGACGCAAGGAAATACTTGCACCGATTGGAAGGGTAAAGCCACTTCAACTCGCTATGAAATTAGGATACGGAGGTGTACCTAGGGACCCCGAAGATGAATCAGACAAAGCTATTAATTAAGCGTTTTCTTTTTACCTCGAGACCCTCAGAAACAGCACCTTATACAGTACAGAAATAGCCGAAGTGGGGAAATATTAGAAAGGTAACGGGTAGTTTTCGGGTTTCCTGGAGGAATAGGTGACGGAGGTAATACAGTCGCTTTAAGATTAAAAACGTACGACGAGATATTTCGGAAATATGATTTTTGAAGGATAGAGTTTGGTCGAAGGTTACTCCCAGATTTCTAACAGTCGGGTGGAACTTTATAAGATTACTATTTAGGTACAGGATTGGGATATGTGGAAAAGTTTTTTCAGGAGGTGATGGGATCCTGATGATTCGGTGCTTTTAGTTATCTTTTTTTTCTAATAATTCTTAGTTTTTTTGTTAAAAACAGTATATAATAGAGAATATAATTGTTTTCTCTATCTTCGAAAACAACTGAGTTATAGGCATATATATTTTTTTCCCTTTTCTTTAAAATTATTAACAGTTTAGTTGGTTAAAAAACACTGATACATTTTTTCTTTATCTTCAAAAATAAACGAGTTATTGAATTAAATCACTTTAAATTGACCGCCATTTTAAAAATAACCAGCTGAAATCAACGTCTAGGTGTTAGGATAATTGAGACGTTGATTTCCAAAAGGTACTATATCCACTTTAGAAAATTTTACAGGAAACGCAAAACTCTGCCATTTATTTATTATTGGACCAATTTACGTGATTCTTTTTTTATTAAAATCAAAAGTTGATATTTAAGTGTGTTGCCAACTCATTTTTCCAAATTATTGCACTTTTCTGATGATTTTAAAGAGTATAATATGGATATAGTACTTTTTGGAACGAAACATGGATATAGTACTTTTTGGAAAGAATTAAAAGGGATATAGTACTTTTTGGAAGAATATAACGCGAGATGAGTTGGTAACAGTCACTATAACCTTCCTGATACAACATTACCGATAACTAACGTCTTTATATTGTTAATTACTAAGTTATGCATATTTCCTTATTCTCCCTCTGAGAAATATCTTTCTTTGTTGGCTAATTACATTTATTATCTATCATTCATAAAGAAAGTGAATATTCAAAGGACAATTTATCTATTTATGGCACTATAATAAGAAAGTATGTAATTATGAAGTAAGTTTTGAACATGTATTTACTATTTGTGTGAACTTAGCAAATTTAACTATATTATTAACGACGTGTAAATAATATTTAACCATAGATACTGATAAATAATAACTTTTGAGCTTTTATTTTATATAAAAAAATCTACTACTAAGTTAGATCAGACACGGATATTCTTCACATATTTAGGAAGTTCGTGGAATGCTAATTCCAACTATTTGCTGCATCAAATACCATTATTCTATTAAAATGTGAGTTTCTGAAACATTTTAAACCAAATTTATATTGCTGCAAGAAGAAATACTATTGAAAAAACTTAATTTAAATGACAACCTACGAGAACCGAAGCGACACAATTAAGTTGTTTAAAACAGCCTAAAAACTAATTATTAGGTTAAAACCAGTGATCAAAATAATAGCGGTGATTCAAGACGTGCTAAATGAACCAATAAAAGTGAATAAAATGATGAAAACAATAAATTAATGGTGATATATTACGGGATTAGGTGCTTATGCCGTATAGTAGGAAATATAGTACCTTTTGGAAGGAAATGAAAGGAAAGGTTATATCTGCTTACATAGGATATAGTACCTTTTGGAACGAAACATGGATATAGTACCTTTTGGAATGAAATAAAATGCGGATTTAGTACCTTTTGGAATGAAATGCAATTTTTAAATACTTTTCTAAAGGATTTTTACGATTTTTTGATAAAATTTGATGATGGATTTAGATAAAACTAAACCATTAGAATATAAATATGTGAAAATATCAAATTTGAAAAAAATGTCCTTTAGTACCTTTTGGAAATCAACGTCTCAATTGTTGCATGCACTAGTATTTTTGTGGCGAATTAAAAAAAAAAACGTTTCGGAGAAATGCTGCGAACGGGGGACAAAGGATTTTTTTAAATTCTTTTTTTGGGTTCTACGTATCGGGGTAACTTTTTTTTTTTTGTTCGATTACAAAAGTTCCTCATTACTTAAGTTTGTAAATTGCTAAATAATTACTTCCATGAAAACGTGTGTTTCATATTAAATAATCTTACAATAGACATAATTATCTTTAACATTTTATTCGGTTTTTATCACTCCCTATTATCTTAAATAAAACATTGCACAAAATATAACTTTATTTTTGAAATTTTTAGCTTTTTAACGGTATGTTATACACATATAATACTATTCTTTTGTAAGAAAAAAAAATGTTTTTGCCCTTTTCTCCTGTAGTTGGCTATCGAATTTCTACAACTTAAACCGTTTTTTATTAACACCAACAAAACGTTAGAGTTAATTTTTAGAATATATAAAATTAAAGGTTCTGTCGAAAAAGAAGATTTATATTACTATATGAAATTATTTATTTTCTATTTTATGTAATTACTTTATCATTGTTTTCTGTATATATTGTATGAATGTAATCTCATATCACTATTACTATTGTTCATTTTGAAACAGATTGTAATATATCTCAATAAATAGATATTTAAAAATTATAATACTGCCATTTAAGCCCTGTAATAATATTTCAGTATTATCGACTTTTTCCAGTTTGAGGGGAATTCTCTAACATTCCAAATTTTATTTTTAAAGCCCCAGTAAGAATTTCTTTCCTTCATCAGACAACTGTTTTAAGAACAGTCCTGGAACTCCATCTGAGCCTGGAACTGGCTTTCTGTTGCATTAAAACGTGTATTTCCGTAAAAAAATGGAATTTGAAAGTTTTCACGATCGCAATACTTTCCCATACTATATATTTAATATATAGTTCAAGGAAAACTGCAATTAGATGTTCTTTAAGAGAGAAGGCTTCCTGTACGTCCAAGCTTAAGGATAATAAGGAATCAATTGTTGAACCCTATGTCCTAAAGCCAAATCTGTTTTTAGATAGTATATGCTTACTTTCTAATATATCTACAAGTCTTCTGTTTACAATACATTACATGGATACAATACATGGATTTTTGAGATGCATGAGAGTAAGGGAATAGGTTGGAAATCTTTCGTTTGTCTGCAATTTTCTTATTTAGGTATGGGCACTATTATTGACTTTTTCCAGTTAAGAATTTCTTTCCTTCATCAGACAACTGTTTTAAGAATAGTCCTGGAACTCCATCTGAGCCTGGAACTGACTTTCTGTTGCATTAAAACGTTTATTTCCGTAAAAAAATGGAATTTGAAAGTTTTCACGATCGCAATACTTTCCCTTATTCTATATTTAATAATAATAATAATTTCTTTATTTATTCTGGGACAAGTACCTTTAGAATAATACAAAATTAAAAAATGTGAGATTTACTGTCTTAGAGTAAAATTTAAAAAAAATGAAAAGAAAAGAAATATACACTGAATAATAATAAGTAAAAAAGAAAACAATTAGACAAATGACAAAAATAAAAATATTATAAGCCAATATATCTCTTCGAAAAGTAATGGCTGTGAAAATATTTGTAAAAAATACACGTGATGATTAAATAATATAAGAAATAAATCATTATCATTTAGCCATAAATAATTTAAACAAAAAAATAAAATACAATTCTTACTTAAAAAAAAAAAAAAAAAGAAAAAAACAAAAAGATTAAGAAACACTTCTATAACTTTTTCTGTTAACATATTTTCATAGGAAACTTGATTAGTTTTCATATATAGGTAAGTGAAAGTAAAAAGCGAGTGAAAAAATATGTGAAAATATTGCAGAAACAATACGTGAAAATATTACAGAACAATGTTCTACCGAGTAAAAGTCCCCTTGACAGAATATAGACCCAGAGAATACAGTTTGCTGGAGGTAGTGAAGAAAGATGTCTCATTGAAGATGCTGTGGTAAAGTTCGAAGGGCAAGTTTCCGAAGTGAGAGCGGGGTCAGAAAGTTTAGGCAAGGGGGAAGATTTATATGGTTATCTGTTCCTCTCCTCTGACGGATGGTGCCATGATTTTATTTGAATAAAACACAGAATTCCTATTCTAGCAGAAATTGAACTCGTTTTTAATTTAACAGGATAGAAAACTTAGTGCTTCTCACCTCGATGTAATAAGAATTGTTTGTTTATTTTAGTCTTACAGAAAAATTGATATTCTAACGGTTTTTTCAACTTCAATTTGTAGGTATAGAAAAAAACACTTGACTTAGCACAGGCTCTGGAGCACCATTTTGCATTCCCTATGAAGAACTGCATAACGAAGGATTAGATCAGATTACTATTTTTTCTGGGCAATCAACAGCCAAGTTTTTATGCCCTTAGCAGATTTTTTTTTTCATAACGAAGGTTTTTAGTTCCGTTAAAAATTTCTAAGACCACTACCAGGGTCAACTGTAACTTTAAATTATTTCGCGGATTGAAGTAAACTGTGCCTAGTTCTTTTTTCTTCATTTCGATTTCCCCTACTAGGCAAGTTCTACAATGCAGAGTTTCGGTAGGTATTTCGCATGCAATGTACGTGATACAGCGTAGTCCAATAAAAATCTTAATATATATCCAAAATTTAGCATTTAGGGGTCTTTGCCATTGAAATTATTGTATAATTTGGGTCCGCGAACGTTTTTGTCGAGAACCTCTGTAGTAAGAGAATAGCTGTATACCAAATAATATAGTAAGGAATTGCCTATGTATGAAATATATTGTCAAGGTATGGTTGTTATAATAGACCAGAAAGAGTATCAGAAGGTCTCGACAATTGCGTATTCAGGCATGGAAGAGAGTTTGATGGAGATGGTGCTCGCCGTGGTAGTTGCACGAACCGCAGCACCAGACATGAGGTTACTCTGCCAGGCAGGGGGCGAACCCGCACCTACCAATTAGCAGAGAGGACTGTTAGGATGGGTTACACTCTGTGTGGTAGAAGCATGCCAGTAGCGTGGGTTAGGAGAGAATTCGCCCTGCGTGGTAGTGGCACGACAGTAGCGTGGGTTAGGAGAGAATTCGCCCTGCGTGGTAGTAGCATGACAGTAGCGAGGGTCAGGAGGATATTCGCTCTGCGTGGTAGCAGCACGACTGTAGCGAAGGTTAGAAGTTACAATAAGGAAGTGAAATTAAGATAGACCACATTATGTTACAAAGCCAGAGTTAATCTGACCTAGGGAGATACCAGTAAAGTGATCTGAAGAGCTATTCCAGTTCTTGGGGATGTTAGTCATCCATGTCGATAATTGACAGTGAGAGGTTTGTTAGCAGACTAGGTCTTGGCCCTAGATCAAATTACCTTGAGTGCTTTATTTATTCTCATAAAACAGTTATATAGATATAAATATTTACAATGACATTAATTAGTAACAATATACAATATTATTTGATATAGCGTCTTCTTATATTTAGCCTGCAAGCCATATGGACACCGCTAGCGCTATCTTGAGCGGGTGTGTAGCATCCGCAAAAATGATATAATAATATATATATATATATATATATATATTATATTATATATAAAGGGAATACCCTTATAGGAAATATATATAGTTAGGGAATACTACTTCATATCATTTTATATTTTGACAATTTTGATTAAATTCGCTATATCGATGTAAAATTTTGTGGGTTTTCTATATCATGCAGGTTGTATTTTAACAACAGAGGTAAGTGAAAGTCGTGTGTTGCGCTCACCAGATGTTTTATTTATAGATTGTTTGTTCTTTTGTTTCATGCGTTTCTTTAGAAACGAAATAGAATATTTATGGAAAAGTTTGTTCGCAAACAAATCGTTATAACGGGAGGAATATATGAAGGTCGGGTGATATAGACATATTTTTTGTTGTTGTGTTTTTTAGTAGCTTTCAAACTTGAAGTTCCCATCACTGCGTTTGTCCTTACAAATAGTGGCCAAGGAAAAAAAAAAAAAAAAAAAAAAGAAAAAGAAAAAAACTGTGAATATTTAATGCATAATAATTACTTCGGCCTGTTATAATTACTCTTTATCAGTGGAGCAAGTCACATCCGCCAATTAGGTCTAGTTGACTACGTCAGCGTAATTTGCTTTCTCACATTGTCAAGTCCTTGAGAAGTCCATTCACTGTCTTCATTAACACGAGGGCTGCTTCGTTCTTATTTGGATATGTCTGCGTTCTTGCCGAATAAGCACGCACCTCAGTCTAATCAACTTAGTTAGAAATGCTTAAATCAGCAATTAAATTTCAAAAGTTTCTATATAGTTAGGAATCCCTGACATGTATTCGGAATATGAAAGTAGGTAAAAAAAAAAAATTAATATTCAATATTTATGCAATTAATATACAAATATCATTTGTAGCTGCATTAGGGTATAACTGTTTATTCAGCTGTTTAAAAGCTATTAAATAATATGAAAAGCAATAAATAATCCAAAGGAAAATGGTCATTAACCACGGCTAATTTCAAAACGATGTATATTAACTAATGTTAATGAATATTTTTTCGTTTTGTAGGAAAAATTCTTTATGACATAGCACTAACAACTGAACTTTTGGCATTTGTTTTTATATCTTCAACAATAAATAAGGTACTACTTTAGAAAAATGCATATTTTATGCCACATAATGTGAGATAAATAGAGTATTCACTTTTATTGAGATGTTAAAGTTAAATTTTATGTTTATTCTTATTTTTCATTTTTATAATATGTAGAAATAGAAATTGGTCATTGATATAACAATTGAAAAAAAGAGGAGAGATGCTTGAGCCTTGGGCCACACCTGCCGAGAGGGCTCGAAAGGAAGATATAGGATGGTTAGGAATAGTGACAGCTTGGGTTCTATCAGAAAGAAATGATTGAAACCACTTGATAGTGCTGTTGGAAAAGGATAGAGATTTTAGTTTGGAAAAAAGGTTGTAGTGGTGTAGGGAGTCAAATGCTTTCGAGAAGTCCAGTAGTATTAGCACGGTCAGTTTCGTTTCGTCCTTAGCAGTGTATAGGTCATTAGTGATTTTGAGGAGAGCGGATTGTGTGGAAAAGCCGGGTCGGAAGCTAGATTGGAAAGGATCATGAAGTTTAGAATTTTCAAGGAAATTTGATAATTGTGTCTGAACTATTCTTTCTAAAGGCTTAGAGAGGTTCGAGAGGATGGAAATAGGGCGATAGTCTTTAGGGAAAGTAGGGTTGGAAGTTTTACTAATAGGATGGACTAATGCTTTTTTTCCAAGTAGCGGGAAATACGGAAATACGGAAGGGACAGTTATATATAAATAAAAGAATTGGTAGGATTTCAGGAAGGCACAATTTTAACAGTTTTACAGGAATTCCGTCAAATCCTATGGAATTGGCATGAGATTTCAGTAGAGAGGAGAGAAGGTCAGTTGGTGAAATGTCGGAAAAATAAAAATTATGTGGGTTGAATGATGGGATTGAAGAGAAGTTGGAAGAAGATGGGGAAGAATTGTCAGAGGAGGAAGATGAAAAGTAGGTTTAATTCATCGGGTGAGACTTGAAAGACCAGTGAGGAAGAGGATTTGCAGATTGAGGAGCTGCCATTTTGACTTGGAGTCGGGAGTAGAAGGGAAGGCTGCATGAAAGTAGTTAGTTTTCGCTTGTCTGATTGTCGCCTGAGTCAGATTGCGGAGTGCCCTGTACGCTTGATAGTCATCCATGTACATAGAGAAATCACTATAACTTTTTTCTTTTATTCTTCTTTATTTCGCTATTTAACGTAGTTGTATGTATTTACCATTATGATAATTGTTATGATATTGTCAGTTATAATTTTTATTTTGCTAAATTGTTGTTCTTTAGGGGCATTGTCCCAGGATACATTTTTTTGTTCTATTCTATTCTACAATTTGTGACTTAAATTTGTGGATACATATTTTTTTTTTTTTTTTCAAATCGCGCCGTACTGATTCTAAGACTTTAAAAATATTTTTTTCTATCATAAAAATGACTGAGTTATGGGCGTATATAATTGTTTTCTGTTTTACAATTAATATCGGTGTACTGATTCTAAAACTTTCTAGAATTTTTTCTCTATCTTCGAAAATAACAACTCGATACAATTTTTCTCTATCTCAAAAAATAGCTGAGTTGTATATTTATAGGTAAAAATTAATATACATATATTCTTTTAATTGTTCGCGGGTTTTTGGTTAAAAAACTGTAATAAATGTTTTCTCTATCTTCAAAAATAACTGAGTTATTGATTTAAATCACTTTCAATCGACCATAATTTAATTTAAATGACTAGGTGTTAGGATCATTGTTGGAAGCGCTAGTATTTTTGTAATGAGTTTTAAAAAAAATAGGTCTATTATTTTCAGTGAAAAGCCGCGTACGACGGACGGCGGACAAACTGATTTTTTTTTATTCGTTGTTCGGATTCTACGTGTATTGAAACATAAGCCCTCAAATTTTGAGAGGGGTATTTTTTCTGTTTGTTTGGTCGATTAAAAAGATGTATTAATTTTAATAAATAATAAAGACGACCTAAATAAAAAAAAAATAATTTTAAGAGATTTTTTTTTCATCCTTCCAGTAATAACTGGTAAAACGTCCCTACATATCCCTCTCTAAATAAAATGATGTTCTAAATCACACGACGGGCTTCGATACGGCTTTCACAATCATTTAGATCATTCTTTCCTGAAGGTTTATAAGTAAAATAAATTGCAATTAAGGTTTTCTTTGGAGGTGAAAATAAAATTTTCAGTTATCAAGTCATTTAAAATTTATACCTGAACTATAATGTACCATTGGAAAGCACAAGTTTTATAAAAGTTAATATGCAATAAACTAAGTCGTACGATAGAAAGTTGTTATAAGCCCATATCTATACTAATATTATAAAGCTGAAGAGTTTGTTTGTTTGTTTGAACGCGCTAATCTCAGAAACTACTGGTGTGATTATATATATGTGGCAGTCGTGAACAAGTGGTCAAGTCAAAATCTTTCATTTTACAGGTGAGCGACTTAAACTTTACGTAATACTCAAAATAGAGTTATAACATTCAGCTTTCTTTCCACCTGAAATTTCATCCTCCGAGAAATGTCTTTAACCAATTTAACACGACGTGGGAGACGGTCTGAGGTAGCGATACGTGGAGCTCATTTTTGATATAACTTGAATTATTCAGTTTTTCACTACCGCCACAGATATTATTTGTTATGTTGTGATGGGGGAAGTTATTGGTTATTCAATGTTGCTACTGTAAAGTATCGTATAGGGTATATTCTTCTAACAGTATTTAAGATTTAAAAAATAATTAAATAAATGTACCAAATCCTACGTAAGGGGTTAAAATAAATGAAAATTCATAAACGAACATTGGTAATAATTATTTATAATAGGGGTACTCACTACGTTTGCTATAGCGTGCCATTTGTGTTATTTTGCTAAACCCATCGAGTTTCTACAGTTATTCCCTGTATAAAATTGATGGGTTTAGCACAATAGCACTAATAGCATGCTATAGCAAACGTAGTGAGTACCCCTAATTTTAGATTTTACTGCTACCCTCATATTTATTCGTTGGGTTGTGTGATTTCAATTGTTTTTTGTAATACATTTAATCTTTTTTCAATCTCTTGCACAGTTTTATGACGATTCGATTCAATTCCAGGTTTCACTGGTTATCAACTTTAGAAGGTCTACCAGAACGTTGATCTTAAGCGAAAAATATTCAGAATGAAATTTTTTATACCAGTTTTGACAAGAGCATTCTCTTAGACCATTAACACCAGGAACTTCAAATATCTCTTTGTTAGCATGAGCCTCTTTATTTAAAATATTTTGAAAATGTTTTTGCACTCTTTGTTGAAATTGGCCGTAAAGTAACAGCTGTAATAAGAAATCTAGTGCGGGCAACACACGACTTTTACTTACCTCCGTTTTTAGAATCGATTAAAGAATTTTCAAATACAGTAAGAGATAAAAATGAGTGAAACCATTAAAGAATTAGTTAAATGTAATTTCTATAGAAACATGTGTTTTATTAAAAAATCTATGATATTATTATATAAAACAATCACTTAGTTTTATTGGCTTAGTTATTATTATTATATAGTTTTTTTTCAGTCTATTAACTTTTACGAGCTCTTGTGTATTAGATAATATTTTTTTCTAAAATCTTTAGCTTTCCAACGGTATATCATACATGTATATTACTGCTCTTATGTTAAAAAACAAAAAATTGCATTAAAAAAATATTTTTTTCAGTTTTCTCCTCATTTTTCAAATTTGCTCAACTTGCATGTCTAGCTGTTATTTATCAATCCTAACTAGATAGTATGGTTATTGTTTATAAAATATACAAAATTAAAGGTACTTTAGAAGAAGGAAATTTAAAATATCGGCATTTAAGCCCTGTCAGACTATTTTTATCAGAATAAAACCTACGATATTTTAAAGCCTATTAAATTTTACATCGATATAGCGAGTTTAATCAAAATCGTCGGAACCGTTTTCGAGTGCATGTTATAAAGTGGCTCTTCTGGTAAGCTCATTATGATGAAAAAGGTATTGTAACGTCTCGGGCGTATATTTGTCTTAAATATGAATAAATTTCAGTTTCATAGGACTTACCGCCCGAGAGTTACCATACACACACACACACATAGACCTTTTGGCGGGACTTTGTTATTTGGACTCAGGGGACCCTAAAATGTCTATTTCCGTTGAAAACTGGAATTCGAAAATTTTTACGATCGCAATACTTTCCCTTACTATATATAGTAAGTGAAAGTAAAAAGTAAGTTAAATTTTTTTCGTTAGAAACCTACAAGGGTTAACCAAATCTCGAAATAAACAAATTCCAATAGTAACACAATAATAACGAAATAACTGCTTTTCTTAGGCAGCTGTAGCTTCAAAAACTTGTATACTTGATATATTTAATGTTTGTATAGACAACTTTTCTGAAACCATTGGATTTATTTTAAAAAGGTATAGTGTTTACCAATATTAATAGGTGGCATGCAGAAGAAGGAAGATTAAATTACCAAAAGGTTTAAATAAATTACATTAATTTTTAAAATTAGCTTACATATTTCCATTCTATTAACATAACACCTAGAACTCTGAATGAGAATACTGAGGGACATCTTATAGTTGACTTTGCCGAACTATAAACAAAAAGGTACCTTACAAATACTGGCTGGCGAAGGTGGAATTCGTCACTCCTTATTCTGATCTCCGACGGACTTCCCTCGATGGACTTGAGCTCTTCTGTCTCTCCAATACGACTCTCCTCTTCTTGTAGATAGAACAACCACTGACCTCTTCTTGAGGATGGAACACCCTCGTCGTTTCTCTCCTCCCTTCTTTTCAAAGAAATATTTTTTTTGGAAATTGCCAATCTTGGTCATGTCACAATGGGGAGCGAAGCTGAAATGGGAAGTGCCCGGGGTCCAGTCTTGTAAACCTTTATTATAAGTATACCTATCTCTAGGCCAGGCCTAATACTTTTGTCGTTTGCCGCTGAGGGGAACTACCAGGTGCTGCGGGGGGCAGCCCAAGGCCACCCCAAGGGGGTTAGGAAAATGTCTTATGAACTTTTGCCGATAAAGCTTATTAATATTAATTTAATTTATATAATAATTATCCAATGATAAATGTACACCCCTCCGTATACATAACACTATATATTGATGCAAGCCGACATTATTTTCTTGAAAATCAAATAAAGAAGAAATATTCAAATAAGAAATTCGCGATTCATTTCATATCCCATATTACTCATTACTTTTTACCACAGACATCCTTCAATCCGGAAAATTTCTATTTTTGGTTGCCTTTTGTATGGCGGGCTGTCTGACAAATTCCATATGGGACTTAGAAGACATGAATTGTTTTATCAGATCCACATGTGGAATCCCCAGACCCTCCCATGTTTCCAGAAGGTATACCGACTTGAATTTGCTCTATCCTCTTTCCGTAGGCAGTACCTCCTAGGGTCTGTCTCTTCCGATTTTTCAAAACTAAAAAACCTTCTTATATGCTTGATATGCTTGCCACTTGTTTCTCTGTACATTCAGTAAATACTAGATCCCAACCCATAAACTTGTATATACCTTCACACAGATCCCTTCCTTCAAAAAATCCTTTGTTATTCGTGCTACTCTATTTTGGAATTCCTTGCCTGTATCCATTCGTAAATCTTTATCATTATCCACTTTCAAACACCAACTATTTCTCCATCTCCTAATGTATCAATCTTCCCAACATATGTAATATTTAAAATCTATAGATAATACTATTTATTGTCACCAAATCCATCTTTTATTGTTAAACTGAAGTCTTAATCGACCACACAATTATGATGTATATTGTACTTTTCTTGTTTTTCTTAGGGGACTATTCGTTCCAAAATAAAATTACTTTTCATTTCATTCAAGTCAAAATTTAAGACAAGTTGTTAAGGAATTCGTTTAAATGATGAGTGGGTCGATTCATTTCTTTTATTTCAGACGATGCACATAAGTGGTTATATTAGACACACATGGAGGCAGCCACACTACAAGTATGTGAAATATTTCGATAACTTTCATGATAGAGAACTATTATGCTGCCCTCACACGCTCGTTAGTAGAGCTTTGAAGGTCCATTATGCACTAACAGGATTATACACCTGCCTTAATGGCTTCCTCTTCAGTCATGTTACAACTTCCGTTTCTCATTTATACTTTTACAGTAACTTATGATATATGGTCTTATTTGAATGGAAATTAATCATACTTAGAGCTAAAGCAGCCTTTGAAGTTTGACTAGCGTCTGGAACCTGTGAAAAAGTGCCTTTTTAAGGCTGCGATACACAGTGAGAGAAGAGGTACGTGAAAATTCGTGAAAGTGATGTTGCGAGATCTCATCAGGAGATTTCTCGGGCCATGGGGGGAGAGTGGGAGGATTAATGCCGAGTTAAAAAACCCACGCAGCGCGACGAAAACTCGTAATTATTTCTTATCTATATTTCTGGTCATCTATGGGAAACCTTATTTAATTTTAATTTTTTTTTGCCTCTTAGTTAATCATTTAATTAAGTTAAATAAAGAAAAGTTACAATTGAGGTGAACTTTTCTTAACATAGTAATGATAATGAATGTCCTAGAATACAAATTATATTTAATTCATTCCGTTACTAATTAGGAACGCATAATATATATATTACTGAATAAAGCGGAACATATATAGAAACCCAGAGTGAACCTTATCCTTTCCTTGATTAACATCATTATGAAAATCCGGTAGCTTTTGAGAGATTTCATACCCGAAGAAGGGGTATTCGAGGAAACTCACTGTGATCAAGGATAATTTCTCTAAGCATTTTGTGCTCAGCATTCATACAAGGAAGTCAGAAATCTTTGATGGTTCTAGGTGCTTCACTTTCATGTGAGGTTAGCTTCTGCAAGACCCTCGTTAAGGTCGTTAGGGGTGGAATATGAATAGGCTATCGTAGTGAAGGGAGTTAGTGGTTGATTGAAGTTACGTTTCTGAGGATATAGTGAAGATATGAGAAAGAATCTAGGATCATAGGTATGTAATGTAATCTGTGACCATATATGATGAAAGATCGTAGCCCAGATAAGTAGTATGGTGCCTGTTTGTGATAAGTTCTGGTACCTTACTCCAATTTATTCAATCAGCCTTTTTAAACTATATTGAGTCGCTCTGAATATAATTGGAATAGGTCATTGACAAAATTCTAGAGCGGGCCACACACGACTTTCACTTAATCTTTAGGCCACCTCCACAAAAGTCGTGGGGGTGGGTTGTACGGATTGGTGGTAGATTTAAGTTTTAGGGCCGATGGGTTCATGTAAGTGAGTCTGTCCTACCATTACATGATATTAAAGCGCCGATTTAGTGAAAGAGTTGCTGTAACATTTCGGACTAATAAATGTAATTTCAGTTTCGTACGACTTTTCATTTTCGTGGTAGACTTACCATTCATACACACAGACATATACCTTTTTGCGGGACTTGGTTTCTTGGATTCAGGTGACCCTAAAACGTGTATTTCCGTTGAATACTGGTATTCAAAAATTTTCACGATCGCTTTACCTTGTCTCTTCCTATATATTTCATATATAAGTAATAATAATAATATTTCATTTATAAGGCAGAAAAGCTGTTTATCCGGCAGCCGACTATGTTTAGCATGTCTCTTACTTTATGAGGTAGTTCCCACGTTAAAAATTAAAAAAAAAAAATGCTAATTTTGAAAATTAAAGCCAATCGACATGAAGCCTATTCACAGATATCCTCAGAAAAGAGAACCGAACCACATATCCTGAAAAATTGACATCATTGAGAACATCTCATACAAACTGCCTAAAAAGCCTTTTCATTAAAAAAATTCTGATGTTTAGTGTTTGAATGACCCCCATTCGAACACTAAACATCAGAAAACTATTAAGAACTGTTACAACATGCAGACTAATGATTCTTTTGAAATGTTTTATTATTATATTAATTGTTCTCCTTAAAATCATCTGTTTTAATATTAAGTACAGTATAAGTTGTATAAATTTAAATTTCATATTTTAGAAGTGGTTATCAGCAACTTTTTCAACAAAATCAACTAACCAGAAGAGCCACTTTATACCATACATTTTGTACCTTTATGCAATTTTATCGAAAACGGATACAACGATTCTGATTAAAGTCATTATATCCGTTAAAACCTATTAGGATTTAGTATCATATAGGCTTCATTCTGATTGAAATAGTATATTTGATTTAATTTTTGGATATTTAGATTTATGTTTTATTTTAACTATTTATAGTGCTTTTTCTTTAAAATAAGAAAATAAATTAAATTCTTAATGAGCGACGGGGAGGGGAGGGTTGTTTTGGATTTTATATATTTTTTTTATATTCATTACTATTTATAGTTGCCAAAGGTTCGAATCCGCAGATGGTCCTTGTATTTTTTAATGGGAATAATAAATCCTCAGTTATGACGCCCTTCGGAGGGGACGTTAAAAAGGGGGTCCCGAACCTGTGCGATGTTAGATACCCATTAAAGATCCCTATCCTAATAAATAAATAAAACAACAAACAAAGTATTTATAGTTCTCTTTCTTTAAATAAGAAAATAAATTAAATTGTTAAAGAGCAGCCGGGTTTTCGGATTTTATCTTCTTTGTTAATATCCATTTTTCGGACTGTGAAAATTAATTTTTTAAGTAAAGGGATTTGAAATCGGTTAAACAATCAGGACACCGTGGGGAATTGCTTTCAGTTGGCTTCACAATTCGTTCACGCCATATCGAGTTGTTAATTTTCATTCGATTGAAGTTCAGTGAGCGGAAGAGTTCCGCCTCATCCTATCTGCATACATGCAACGATGTATTTATCAATTACAAATATATGAGTATTTTCCGATAACATGTGTTCTTTGCATATTATAAGCAAGTTGTTATTATTATAGCTGCTTATTAAATTAACTAGGTTTCTATTCATTTTCTGTATCTTTTCTCCTCTTCCATAGCGGTGGTAATAGTTTATAATTTGTATACAATCCTTACCCTCCAGTACTTCAAATTGAGATAAAAAAATTACTTATTATTTTTCTAGAGTTGCATGATGTTTCTAGCAGTTTCTGATTCGTCACAACTAAAGTAAGAGATAAATGTACTAGGCCTGAGAACTTATACCTCAGAGTTTTTCTGACAAATTACGGCTACCTTATCATAGATTCCTACCCTAATTGTTATTTTGAGAAATTAAGTTCAAAGCGCCGAAAACAGTATACTCGAATGACAGATTTAACTTCGGATGAGATAACGAACAATACCTGAGTATTTTGATAAATACCTATCATGCATAAGGTTTTCTATTTTAGTTTATTTGTATTCATTTAACGTCATTTCCATGCTACTATTGCTAATTTAATGATGCTACCGTGGTAATCCTAAAATTTTCCTATTCTCATACAAGACATAAAGTTGCAGCCTGAACCCAAATTCCATACGCATTCTTTAATTTTAAACTACCAGCCCACAAAAACCGTAAATTCTCATCTCCATCTCTTCCTGATAATCCTCCTAGGCTCCTGAAAAGACAGTGGCCTCGGGACCTGTTTATAAAATAATCATTATAGTGTTACCTAAAAGAATGATGAAAGCGCTACCACTGAGTAGCCTCTTCACACGACTATGTCATGTCGTATTTGTAATTTTAGCCCTTTTACTTGTCTTATGTACAGTTTTAAAAATCAATAAAAAAAAATATATATATATATATATATATATATATATATATATAATAGGTTAACTGCTAACAGATACCGTTTAATACAGCACTTGACAAACGATCAAAACCCCCTATTTATTCGAGAAAAAAAACTGAAAGAAGAAAAAAAAAATAAATATATATAAAATAATAAATATATATAAATAATATAATATATATATAATATATATAACTGGGCTTTACTAAACCATCAAATTCCTCTCGCATCATATCCTAGCAATTCAAAATCCTACGAAAAATCCTCAATGACCCTTATTTTATTACTAATAAAATCATCCGTAGATACCTTAATATCTCACTATTTGCAGACTTAGCCCAAATTCAATACACGTCCTTTAATTCCAAACTACCAGCCCACACAAACCCTCTTATCCGTAAACTCTCATCTCCATCTATTCCAGATAATCCTCCGAGGCGCCTGAAAAGACGGTGTTCTCGAGACCTGTTAATAAAGTAATCATTAAAGTGTTACTTAAAAGAATGATTGAAGTTCTACAACTGGGTAGCATCTTCACTAAACTATTACATACCATATTTGTAATATTAGCCCTTTTATATGTTGTATATACAGTTGTAAAAATCAATAAAAATATGTTATTTGAAAAAAAATTTCCTCTCTAAGATTTATTAAGGATATGGATCATTAACTTGTGCATGACATCGCATGGGTTTGGGGCGGCTATTTTACGACCCCTCCGAAGTACGGTACAACGAATTTTATACTTCATTTTAAAAATCCTAGGGCCGACTTGTCTGGTTCAGAATTAAATTTTAGTTATTGAATCTTTCGCGCATTAAAATAAACTCCTAGAGCCTTATTTCTTTTATTACATTTTCAGTACCCTATTAGGCCATTGTTAGCATAATGATTCTCAGTATTACTATTTTGCTTGAAATTCACGGTAATGTACAATAAAAATCTAAATTGAAATCTAAAATTTTAGATTTAGGGGGTCCTTGACATTGAAACAAATAAAAAAAAAAAAATTGTTGGGAATCACTGGACTGGATCATGCGTTGAACCAAAATCTATGAACCTTTGACCATTCACATTCGTGTTCTCATGTAAGCTGATGGTTTCCATTATTGGACTATAGAAATAGAAATAGAAAAAGAAATATTTTTGAGAGAAGTTGGTTGAGGGTGCAGTCAATTTAACACACAATTAAGCGTAAAATTAATTTATTGGTGCCGACGTTTCGGCCTAAATTATAGGCCTTCTTCGGGGCTATAAGAAAAACAAAGATAACAACCAGCAGTGGAATACAATATATAAAGATGATAAGAAAAATAAATTGTACTAAAGATTACAAACAAAGTGAAAAAGTAGTAATGACAATTGATAAATGTAATAATTTTTTAAAGTGAATTGTAGTAATGACAATTTATAAATGTAATAATTCCTACAAACAAAAACAAAAGAGGGGAAGACATTTTAATAAAAGGTGTGTTATATTTTACAGTTTTAATTAATTACTTATTTAATTAATGTGAGACGTTATAAAGTTAAAAAATAAGGAAAGTGATGAAAGTAAAAAAATAGTGATGAAATAGGTATAACAGCGAGAAATTATAAAGTTAAAAAAAAATGTTAAACAAATTTACAAAATTTGTAAAAATTACAAAGAGAAAAAGAGTTATAAATCTATGACGTACACAATGTCCATTCTTTCATAAAGTGTGAAAATTTCAAGTGTTTCAAATTTCAAGAAATTTTCACAGATAATCAATTATGATATAATTGGTATTTAATTTAAGTAATTAAATTAGTAGTAATTAATAGGATGTTTCTCTTATTCTATATAACTTTGTATTAAAGTTCATCCTAGAAAATAAAAATAATTTTTATGTCTGTCCCAAGCTTTCTTCTTAGAAGATTTCAAGTAAATTATCAGTAAAAAATATTGAATTATGATGTATATATTGGCTTCATATAACAGCCACAACCATACACTTTTTTTCTTCTAGTATACACAAAGTGGAGAAGTACTACTAATCTGTAACTGGAGAAGCTGAGAAACCTCAAAGAGAACAAGTTTGCATTCATAGTTGATATTCAGTATTTTATAGTGGAAAATTCGGCATTCAAGTCCTGTCAGGCTATTTCAATGAGGATATAACTTATCTGATTTTAAAATGTTCAATTTATCATTTATTCAACACGTTAAATCAAAATTGTGCCGTTTTCATAAAAATTGTAAAAGGTGTTAAATGCATGGGCATTTCAAGTGAGTCGATTATGGAAAAAGAGTTACATTAATATCTGTAGGATATACCTATCTTAGATAAGAGATTTGAATGACTTTCCGGTTTTGCAAGAGATCTATCAAACATTAGAGATCATTTTGGGAGCCAGACTAATACGGACGTGTATTTCCATTGTAAACTCTGAATAAAAAAAATTGGAGCCTGCCAATGGGTAGTTTCTCTATATGTGTATCATACCTTTTTATAATACTCAAGTTTACTTCATTTATTTATTAATTTAGTTGTAAATTTCAATATAAAAGATTCGAATCTTTTATACAAAATTAATGATGATTGATTGATGATAAAATTATATAAAAGATTCAAATTTTCAGGTATCATGCCTGGCCAACAGACAGAATCAACATAATTAGTTATGTTAATTAATGGACTATCAATAGGTTCATGGCCAATTTCGGTGTTTGAATCACCGATAATGATCTAAATCCCTGAAAATCAGAACTAACACTAGCCTTCCACTTATGCTTCGGTCAGCAATCATGAAGAGCGCAAAAGCCTCATTGTTGATCAGCTGTTCATCGGGAGAAAGTTCCTAAATTATTCCTTCGACCATATATCATACAGAAAAATCTGGTGCAGGCAACACACGACTTTCACTTACCTTGACTGTTAAAATCAATTTGAAAACTATTAAATATACTTCAATTTGAAAAATATTTTAGTTGATTTCAATAAAACGTGTATTCATTTTCGTAGGAAACATATGATTTGGATGAAATAATAGAACTATTTTAAATTATTAATCAGTAATAAGTTTATTCCCTATTTGTCACTTTATATTACCTTTTACAACTTTGTGCACAATATAATGTTTTATTTTCTATATCTTTAGCTCTCCAACGCTATATTATACATCTATATTAATGTTCTTTTGTTTAAAAACAACAAAATGCATTAAAAAGATGTTTTTTCTTTTAGTTGAATTTATAATTCGTTCGACTTATGTATTTACCTGTTTTTTATCAATGATAACAAGATGATACGGTTATTTTTTTAGAATCTACAAAATAAAAGGTACTTCAGGGGTAGAACATTTAAAATATCGGTATTTAAACCCTGTCAAACTATTTCGATCAGTATGAAACCTACATGATATTAAAGCCCATAAAATTCTACATCAATATAGTGAGTTAATTCAAAATCTTTAGAGCCGTTTTTGAGAAAATCGTAAAATGGTGCAAAATGCACGGTATAAAGTGGCTCTTCTGGTTAGCCGATTTTGATGAAAAAGTTGCTGTCTCCTGTGTATAGTTGTCTTAATTATGAAATTTCAGTTTCGTACGACTTACTGTTTTTGCGCTAGACTTACCACACACACACACACACACAGACATTTTATCGGGTCTTGGTTATTTGGACTCAGGAGACCCTAAAACGTGTATTTCCGTTGAAAACTTTTTTTTTTTTTTTTTTATGGATAGTAGTGCTATATTGAGAAATAATACAATCTGCCACTATCTCGGGCAATAAGTATTAGAGATAAAAGAAGTCATTCATTACATGTATATAAAGTAAAACAAACAAATAATAAAATAAAATAAGTTAACCTAAATAACAACTGAAAAAAAATAAAAATAATAAATTATAAAAAAATAAAATAAAGTATATGAAATAAAATAATTATAATCTTGGCCACATTCATACCTATATACAATATTAACATACTGCCCCTGGAACTCTGAATCGAACTTCTGCATCCTAAAATGGATAAATGGATGCCGAGGCACACTGTCAGGAGATCCCAGCGCCTCTCAGTCAGCCGCGTCACTAGTCCATCCAGTGGAGGCTGAGTGAGGCGCTAGAGCCACACACTCCGTTGAAAACTGGAAATAAAAAAAATTTCACGATCACAATACTTTCCCTTACTATATGTTGCATATAAAAGAAAATAAGCATAATTCTTTCTCATAGTAAATTTAAACTAGATCCTCTTAGAACCAAGGGAATCTGACTGTTGACGGTACGTCCCTGACTAGTAAAATGAAAGGCTTGCCTACCCTACAGATTTCTACGATAAATGGTAAAATATTTTATTTGAGGGATAAGAAATATGGGAGGGGATTAAGAGGATGTGTTTATTGGGCTGGGAAAATGGCCCTAAGAGTAGAACCGTTAGTGGGAGGGTGAAGAACATAAGGAACCCATCGGCCGGTGATGTAGCACCTCATCATAGCTCCCTCTACCATCTCTTCATTCATGTCCGCCAATCACACCTTACTAAATAATTCAGCTTTTTTTTTTTTTTTTATTTTCCTCCTTTTTACTTTCACTCACATATATATGAAATATATAGTAAGGGAATGTATTGCGATCGTGAAAAATTTTTTAATTCCAGTTTCCAACGGAAATACGCGTTTAAGGGCCTCTGATTACAAATAACCAAGTCCCACACAAGGGTGTGTGTATTGCCGCCAACAGTCGTGCAACAATAAGTCGTTATAGCCTACCCCAGATTGTTTTTGTTCTATTCATATCGCATTTTCGGGTATTTATAATTCTCAATAATGGATCTCGGTAATCGAAGAAATAAAAGGAATTTTTTTATTTATCTAAGGAGCTAGTCACCTGAGAATATTTAAAAAAAGATAATAATATTAACATAGGTTACTTCTGACTATTGTTTCTGAAAGTAAAAAAAAAACTAAACCGGACAAAAAAAATCTGGTACGCACAAAATATGCTACTTAAACCATTAAGATAATTCTAGTTCATAATTTACCATTTGTTTCAATATGGACATTACTAACCAGAGCTTTGAGACGGCAGAAAAAACCTTAAAGAATAACTTTGATTCGAAAGTAGCATTTATTTTAGTTTATATATTTGACATTAGAAATAGGGACCGGCGTGGTCTAGTGGATAGTGCACTAGTCTACCGTTCGAGCCCGGCTGAGGCAGAATTCTTTATTCTGTTATTTCAACCGTGGTGCGATCCTTGGGTATTACTATGTTTCGTGGCATGAAGGGTGATAAAGTAATTATCTTAATATACACATTTATTTATTTATCAAATAGTACACATAAAAACACATTACTATTACACATAAAACTTAGTTCAGTTGAGACATTGTTATGATCGAGAATACTGAGGTTCTATTTACCACATAATATAACATTAATGTACTTTAAGGCATATCTGCATAATTTCTTTAAAGGCTTGACCCCCGATCTCCTCCGTCCGCGGCTTGACTTCTGCTTCTCTTGCCGTCCGGGCTCAGACTCCCCAGGTAAAGGGCTATCTCTCCCAAGCAGTGGAGGAGTGCAGTCTTCTAAAAACTATTCCTGCTTGTCGCCCGGAAACTGCTTTATTTTATACAATTCAAAAATATTCCTTCACCTTCCAGTATTCTCGATACATAGCAGTATTGAGACCCTCCTGGGGTCAGCCTCTATAAAGTGGATTCCCAAAATTAGGGGAAAACCCTGGCGACTGAGCGCAATCAAGGCCTAATAACGTCCTTACACGACCATAGGCCGTGAAACAGTGCTCTGAACCCCAGACCGTTCGTTTCAAAGGTAGTTTTGTAAAGGAAATTTAACGCACTTTCATTGCGCCAATAAGATATTTTCTGTAGAAGACACCGTTTTTAAGTTGTGGGTAAAACATTGAAAAAAGTGCGGACAATTCTAGATTTTTTGGGTGGAAAACGTAAAGCTCACTACATGCGGTGGTGCAAACTACTTTTATGCTGGACCATTTAAAGGTATTCAAACAATATCCAGCTTTATCTAAAGTAATTCCCACAAATCTTGAGTTTCAACTTATTTTACTGGGCTAAAGACGTTACAGAGGGTGGTGACAAATAATTGTGTCTATTTTTTTTGTTGTTGTTTTTCTTGTATCTTTTTTAGCCCTGACCACTACCCAGAATGTGGGTCGAAATGTTTTCAAGACAATAAATAGTAGAAATACTAGAGGGGTTAGGGTATTGGAGTAGGTGCTCAACCTCTTGGTTATTAGCATCGAATAAATTTGTAGTAACAGATTTGTTTTACTCTTTTTTCTTCTTTTTATTTATTTATTTTTCCTTCTATTTTTTTATATATTTATTTTTTTTATTGTTTATTAATTTTTTTTTATTATTCTTTTGTTGACACATTCTGAATTAGTGAATTTATTCCAATTTCTTCTTTATTCATTTATTATTTTTATATATTTTTTTATTACTACTATTATTTTTTTTACATTACCTTAAATATAGAATTATTATTATAGAATTATTATTATTATTATAATAGAATTATTATTATTATTATTATTATTATAGAATTATTATTATTTTTTTTACATTACCTTAAATAGTAGAAATACTATTTAATTATTTTTCTTTCACTGATCTCTACTTTCTGAATCACGAAAAGCTCAGTCTGTGTGTGTTAAGTCTAGCACAAAAACGAAAAGTCGTAGGTAACTAAAATTTCATATTTAAGACAAAAACACGCCCTAGATATTATGACAACTTTTTCACTGAAATCACCCGACCGAAAGTGATACTTTATACATTATTGCACCTTTTTTACGATTTTCTGACATGGGTTAAATGCCGATATTTTAAATTATCTTCCTCTAAAGTACCTTCACTATTATAGATTTAGAGGTATCTCCCTTTTTACCTTATTAGGATCAATAAAAATCCGCTAAATATGAATGTTAAACGAGTTTGATAACCAACTAAAGGAGAAAAGGAACGTAAGAACAGCAACATAGATGTATTATATACCGTTGGAAAGCTAAAGATTTTAGAAAAAAATATAATTTTATATAAAAAGTTGTGAAAGGTAATGTAAAGTGACAAATAAGGCATTAATTATTACTGATAATTATACAGAAAAATCTGGTGCGGGCAACACACGACTTTCACTTACCTCGATTTTTAAAATATATGAAAGAATTTTCAAATACAGTTAGAGATAAAAATACGTGAAACTATTAAGGAATTAATCAAATCAAATTTCTATAGAAACATGTGTTCCATTAAAAAATCCATTATATTATTATCTAAAATAATCAGTTAGTTTTATGTTCATTTCATCACTCTCTATTAACTTTTAAAAGCTTGTGTATGAGATGATAATTTTTCTAAAATCTTTAGCTTTCCAACGGTATATCATACATGTATATTACTGCACTTATGTTCAAAAACGAAAAATTGCATTAAAAAAATATTTTCTCTGTTTTCTTCTTTAGTTGGGTATCGAATTTATTCAATTTATATATTTACCAGTTTTTCATCAGCGTTAACAAGATAATCTAGTTATTATTATTGAATCTACAAAATTAAAGGTACTTAAGGGGAAGAAAATTTAAAATATCGGCATTTAAGCCCGGTCAGACCATATTTATTTAAATAAAACCTACATGATATTAAAGCCCATTAAATTTTACATCGATATAGCGAGTTTAATCAAAATAGTCGGAACCGTTTTTGAGAAAATCGAAAAAAAGTGCAAAATGCATGGTATAAAGTACCTCTTCTGGTAGGCTCATTTTGATGAAAAAAGTTTTGTCACGTCTCGGGCGTATAGTTGTCTTAAATATGAAATTTCAGTTTCATAGGACTTACCGTTTCCGCCTGGGAGTTACCACACACACACACACACACACACAGACCTTTTTGCGGGACTTGGTTATTTGGACTCAGGGGACCCTAAAACGTGTATTTCCGTTGAAAACTGGAATTCGAAAATTTTCACGATTGCAATACTTCCCCTTACTATATATAGTAAGTGAAAGTAAAAATTGATATTGCTATATTATTCAATCTAAATCATATGTTTCAAACGAAACCTTATAAATTTTAATATTTAAATTTAAGTGAATTAATAGTTCTTTAATTGATTTAAACAGCTGTTGTAAGTGAAAGTCGTGTGTTGTCCGCACCATATTTTTAATTTTGCATTGCGTATTTACAATGAATGTTCTCGTATGTAGTATCCTCACGTCCTGGACTATGCTTAAGTAATTTGCTATAGCCTTGTTACATTCTCAGGCAGTTAAAATAAAGGAGAAGTAGACATAATGTGACCAGAGGATTCAGTACAACAGGACCTTACAGTGTAATTTTAGTTAGGTGTAGTTGAATTATGAATGGGACGTGGTAAGGAAGTTTGCTAGGGCACTTACTTGATTTCGGAAGGGGGCTAATTGTCATTCAGTAGAGGAGCTAGGGTAAGAGGAGGGAGGAAGTCAAGGGGGAGAGGGGAAGGGGGTTCCTGCAGTCCAATACTGCCACACTTCTTTATCTTTGTGCTGCCTCCCTTATCAGATTTTTTGCCAGTCCCGGCTGGTCAGCTTTTTTATATAACATTCGGGCTAAGCCACTTGTTTTCTTTCTAAAGCTTCGAAATTTTTATTCCATGCGAATAACAACTAGAACGTAAAGCGGATTAAATAAAACTGACTGATTACTCTTTTTAAATAAATAAATTCTTTATTATCCTGGGACATGTCCCTTTAGAATGAAAAATACAGAATTTACAAAATGTGCTTTAGAGTCTTAGAGTAAGTTAAATACATGTTAACAAGTTAATAATTACTTATATAAGTTTAGACATATTCAAATAAGAAGAAAACGAAAACAGCGCCAAAAAAATAAATAATAATTGTTTGGTCTAACCGTCATTATGAAAAATGATTGGGACTCGACCAAGTGGCAGCTAGAAGTGGACTGTATTGAATGATTGAAAAGAAAAATTGTTGGGATTAAATATTGGTGTATTTTGAACAATTCGGAAAGGTTATGTATTACGATTTAGGTGGACTACATAATTACTTCTTGGTATGGTGTTTCTCTCATTTATCTCTTCATTTCCCTCGCCTTTCGTCCAGCCTAGGGTGACTTTTTCTTCCTCTACTCCATTCTTATCGCATTGTAGTCAGAAAAGAAGAAGGAAAATGGTGTGTAGCGTGCACGCTTCTGCTGAACTTTTTTAGCTTCTCTTCCCACCATATGTTTTTTAACAAAATATGGCCGCTTGTGGCACATTATTAAATTGAGCGTACATGTTACGCGAACAATAATAATAAAGTATTTACAATTCTATTGAGCTTTGGTATTCATTAAATGATTAAATACGCGGGATTTAAAGGTTGAAAGAGAGTTGGAGTGACGGATTGAAGGAGGGATAGAATTCCATAGGATTGAGGATCGAAATGTGCAGTTCGGTGGTCCGTACTGTATAAATCCGAAGGCCTGGAAGCGTGTACAACGAGGATGGACAGAGGATTTGAATTGAAGTCAAAAATGTGGTCAAAAATGTATGATGTTCGGCGGGATTGGATAACTTGGTAAAGGAATGACGCAAGAAATACTTGCGACAATTGGAAGGGTAAAGCCACTTCAACTCGCCATAAAATTGGGACACGGAGGTCTACCTGGAGACCCCGAAGATGAATCGGACAAAGCAATTAATTAAGCGTTTTATTGTTACCTCGAGATCCCTTGAAACACCATTCTATACCGTACAGCAATAGTCAAAGTGGGGAAATATCACAGAGGTAACGAGGAGTTTTCGGGTTTCATACGGAAATAGGTGACTTAGGGAATATAGTCGCTTTAAGGTTGAAAAGGTTCGAAGGGAGATTACGGAAATATGATTTTTGAAGGATAGAGTTTGGTCGAAGATTACTCCCAGACTCCTGACAGTCGGGTGGAACTTTATAGGATTACTATTTAGGTACAGGGTTGGGATATGTGGAACTGTTTTCAGGAGGTGATGGGATCCTATTACAATTGCTTTTGTTTCTTCAGCATTAGAGTAAATTAAATACAAATAAACAAGTTAATAATTATTGATATAAAATAGGGTTTTAATGAGTTTAATATAAAATGTTTAAATGAGAAGAAAACAACAAACTAAAAAAAAAAAAAAAAACCTTATTTAGAATTCTGTTGAGCCTGGATATTCATTAGGTGGTGAGCGTAAATCTTTTAAATAGTATTTTAATTTAGTATTTCGACATGACTTGTATTAAATAAACTTGAATGGTATGGCAGGGCTGCTACATACAGAGAATACTTTGCTTTAGCTACTCACTAACCTACAGTTTTAAAGGATCACATACAGACTACCGACAGGCTTTTTTACCTTCTTCGGTAGACTGGTTTATTCAATATATAACTCTTAACTGACAATAGTCGTCGCTGTAAGGGATTAGTGACCCTTCTAGTTGATGCCTTTAAACTATAAACCGAGTGCTCTGGGAGTCACATCGCTTATAAGTTGTAGTTGTACCACATGATATTTTTATTTCTTCTCTTTGTTCATCGCGTTGTCTTAATCTCGTAGCTTAGTATTAATATTATTACCCCTACCTTTGTATTATAAACATTAGCTTCCCGATCAATTACCTACTTTTTAGTATACCTCCAAATATGAACATGGAAACACGCGATTTTCGAGTCATATTTTTGTACGAGTTTAAACTCGGCTATTCAGCAGCTGAGGCCGCTAGAAATATTAGAAAGGCGTTTGGGGAAGGGAGTGTTAATGAACGGACCATTCGCCGTTGGTTTGCTAAGTTATCAGCTGGGGATACCGAGTTGAAAAACTTGTCCCGAGGAATACCTCCGTCCTTAATATACAACGATGTACTTAAACATACAGTTAAAGGACTCTCAGCACAACTAAATGCAAGTGCATCTACCGTTTCTCGACATTTAAAGTGAATTGGGAAAGTAAAAAAAGCTCGATACATGGGTACCTCATGATTTCACTGAGCGGCAACAAGACCCTATGTTTCAAAACATACCGTGCAAAAATTGAAAGAGCTGGTCTACGAAGTTCTTCGCACCCACCACATTCTCCCGACTTGTCTCCAACAGATTACCACCTGTTCAGGAATTTAGACAACTTCGTCAAAGGTAAACTTTTTGAATATGATGATCAAGTAAAAAGTGCGTTTTCAGATTTTGTTTCACTTCAAAGCTCAGAGTTTTTCAGTTCGGGGATAAAAAAGTTGGTGTCATGTTGGGAAACATATGTAGAAAAAGAAGGTAAATACTTCGAATAAAATTATCTTGTTTTCATATCGTATTTTTAATAAAAATCCTTTACCTTGAAAACGGACGTTTGATGTGACACAACCCAATAATTTACTGTTGATATTATATTAAAATAACAATCATACTAAAATAAAATTAAATTAAAATAACAATTTATATGTGACATATAACAGAAAAAGATAAGGATGGGATAAGAGGGAGAAAAGGACCAGAGGATTCGTATTAGTTGTTTGCAAAATTATACTTCTTTAAACTTTAATTATTTTCTTAATTTCTTATTAAAGTCTTTAAATATTTTCATTCCAATATTATTATTTTACATTACGCTTTCCCATATTTTATTACTGAGCCTAACTTGATTAGTTGTTATCCTTTTTCTTTTTGAACTGACGAAGACCTATAATATTGGCCGAAACGCCGGCAAACAAGTTTTACATAATTCAAAATACATCTTGTTAGTGTGGTTTTTTGCTAACTGCATCCCCAATCAACTCCAGCCTTTAGTCTGAACAGGAAACAAAAACTCTATCATTGTTTGTTTACTTTGTCACTATTTAATCAAATATAGCTGAATCCGACACAGACAAAACTAAGCATGAAATCGGCATTAGAGAAAAGATTGTCGATCTTTCGACCTGAATTCTAATTCAAGAAGTATTTTAACTTGATACGACTAGGTAGAATAGAATAGAATAGAAAATTATTCTATTCTAGGACTTAGTATCTAAAGAATAACATTGGTGTTACATATATAGATAATATATCTGGTCATTTATAAAATGAAATAAAAAACTCTTTTAAAAAAAAAAAAAATCAAGAGTTTTGGTCATTATTATGATCGAGTATTTTTAATCAAAAACAGATTTTAAAATGCATAATCAACTAGCCTCTATATGCGATTACGTGTGTTGGAAAATAAGGTAATTGAATGCGGATAAGGGAAAAGCACGACGTGTATTGGAAAAATGTAATTCCAGAATGCAGTAGGACGTGCAAGAAAGGATCCATTGAAGGCTTAATTCTGTGGAATGAGATATAAATTTCATAGTCACGCGATCCTGTTTCCAGAAAGTAGACTCAGAATTTATTTTGAAGGAGACTGCGGAAATGAGGAGAGTGATAGGATTTTATTGTTTGGTAAATGAATGACCCAAGGAAGTACTGTCTATCTATGGCCTATTTTCAAATTTCAGCCAAATGGATATACTTTACTTTACTCAATAACAACATTTAGAGTGGGACCTGTAGCAGGGTGGCTAACATAGCAGCCTCCTATTCCAAAAGTCACGGGTTCAAACCCGCAGGCGGTCCTAGGATATTTTAGTGTAGTAAAACATCCTTAGTTATGCCGTCCTTCGGAGGGGACATAAAACGGTGGTCCCGAACCCGTGCGATGTCAGGTACTCGTTAAAGATCCCTATTCTAATTAAACCTGAATAGACAAAATTTAGGATTCCCACTGTAGCATCGTCCGATTAGGTAATTGAATGCGGATAAGGGAAAAGCACGACGTTTATTGGAAAAATGTAATTCCAGAATGCAGTAGGACGTGCAAGAAAGGATCCATTGAAGGCTTAATTCTGTGGAATGAGATATAAATTTCATAGTCACGCGATTCTGTTTCCAGAAAGTAGACTGAGAATTTATTTTGAAGGAGACTGCGGTAATGAGTAGAGTGATAGGATTTTATTGTTTGGTAAAGGAATGACCCAAGGAAGTACTGCCTATCTATGGCCTATTTTCAAATTTCAGCCAAATGGATATACTTTAGTTAACTCAATACCAACATTTAGAGTGTGATCACCTGTAGCAGGGTGGCTAGCATAGCAGCCTCATATTCCAAATATAAAGTGACGTTAAAAAAAAAAAAAAAAAACAACATTTGGAGAATTGTGTTTGTATGAAAAATAACGGAGATTCTCGGTTGTTGGAGTTGTTTTAGTCTCCCCCCCAAAAAAAAAAAATGCATTTAAAAACAATCGTGGTGAAATGTATACAATGCATTAAAACCTCATACTTGTTCATTTTGCATTAAATTTTTAAGAGCCTTTATAACACGAGAGCAAATGTGTGCTTAATCCAGATTTACTTGAACGTTTAGGCCATCAACGTAAATATTTTTAATCCTATTTATAGCGTTTAACATTTTTGAGGCCGCTGTTAATCATTTGGTAGTATTAGTTAAGTCGGGCATAAATTTAATTTTGCATTCTGTTAAAAAGTTTTTACTTCTCCTTTAAACAATGTTTATCATAGTATTTATTCGATAAATATTAGGCCGTTTTACAAACGAAATTCTTGGATATATTTTTTTAAAAACAATTCATTTAAGCGGTGAAATGAAAAGATAATTAAGATGGATATGCATGGTAGGTGACATAATTATTAAAAATGATCTATACTAATATTATAAAGCTAGAGAGTTTGTTTGTTTGTTTGAACGCGCTAATCTCAGAAACTACTGGTTCAAATTGAATAATTCTTTTGGTGTTGGATAGTCCATTTATGGAGGAAGGCTATAGGCTATATAACATCACGCTGCGACCAATAGGACCAAAGAATCAGTCGAAAATCTGGGAAAAAAACAGAGAAAATTGACCTCGCATCCCAATGATTCCAAATGATTTACCTTTTAATTTTAAAATAATTCAATCTCCCGTTAAGTTATCTTTTGCCGAAACAATTAAAAAATCACATGGGCAAACATTTAAACGAATAGGAATCGATTTACGTCAAGATCGGGGTGCGAAGAAAATCATTTACGCAGAAGTACTTTAAAATATTGGGTTGTCCGAAAAGTTCGTAGAGATTTTTAAAATAAAATTTACCTTTTATTTTGTTCACTAAAAATGAATCACGAAGGTAATGCTTATTTATATGCTTTTAATCCTCATGGAATTAACTATGTTTACACACTGAATCCGTCTTTATTAAGGCTCAGTAGTGTAGTTTATTGCAAACCAACATGAGTGACGGTTCGGTTCATTGTCGGAATATTATGCTGTTCATTATTAAAAAATCACCACTTATACTAACATAATACCAACTTTCCGGACAACCCAATATATTCTTTTAATAGCGATCATAATAACGGAAATTGACGCAGACGAAGTCGCGAGCAACAGCTAGTTTATTATGTGTTGTAATTGAATTGTTGAAAATTTATAAATGCAATGAAACTTTAATTGATTACAGAAGCTTGATAATGGCCCTAGAGGCTGAAACGTCGCGATGACTGGATTTAATAAATTGTTTTAATAAAATACATCCAAGAATTTCTTTTGTAAAACGGCCTAATATTTATCGAACAAATATTCAAACAAAAGAACAATTACGACAATGATGAGAAAAACATAGTATTTTGTTTTTTCAAGTTTCACAATTTCTGATTTAATCATGTAAAATCCTTTCTTTTTATGTCCATATATGCTATATAAAATAATTAGAGTGTTCTTCGAAAAAAAGGCTTATTGTCGCGGTTTTGAGACAGACTCAAACATTTATTTGAATATTCAAATATTAATTCAAAAGGTATGCATATATTGTATTAAAAGGTATTTTCTAGATTTTTAGGATAATATGCAAATAATCACTTTTTGCTCGGATCATGAGACCCCTTTCAAGAACATCATAAATAATTAAAAATAACAATTTAGATTTTAGACTTGATTGTGTGATTGAAAACTCGATTAAATCATGACAAGTCGAAACATGTAACTTTCGCTCTTCTATCTAAATTATCAAAACTGAAAATTAGACAAAAACTGAATACATATACATACCTACTTAAACCCTTATGCTCTTACACCTCACAGATTTATGGATCAGCAAAAAATACTCAAATACTGTAATCATTTCAATAAAATATTTTAAGACAAACGGCTAACACATACGAACTCGCTATTCGCGTTTTTATGGCAAACTGTACGGGCACAACATTAGGCTTATAAATGGCATGTAAATAGCTGAAATATCTGTTAGAAGAAGATTGAAAAGAAGCTGAATAAGAGACCTGTGCAAAAATTAAAGCCTAGGAATGGGCGTTGTTTGGCACTTTCCTTCCCCATGCCTACCATGTCTGCTGCTGAAGTTTTTTATACTATATTTGTTTATTGCTAAATAACTTCTGACTGGTGCGTATAGAAAAATAAGAAGATAGAGAGATACACTTTATTAAACAAGTGGTGCTGCCCAACTTAATTGGGTTGCTAATTACACAGCCTACTTTTTTTTTTTCATTTATGGTCAATTTTTAATATAAAAATCTTATCATTCAATACTTATAGTACATATACAAATAGATAAATATTTGTTTTCTTATCCATTTTTTTTTCTTTTAACCTTCTTTTTCTTAAATTATTTTTCTCATTTTATTCTTTTTTTTTCCATTTCTTGCTTATCTCTCATATTAATTCAAATTATGATCATTATTAATATATAAGTTTTTTGTTATATACATATATATATATATATATATATATATATATATATATATATATATATATAAAACAAAAAACTTATATATTAATAATAATCATAATAATTAGCACATGACATCCTATAACAACCATTTAAAACTGCTTCAATATCGAATCTCTAGCATATACCATAAAAAGCAACACATTTTCTATTTCCTTTTTTAATAAAAGGAGGGATTGTCGTCACTAATATCCTGTTAAATATGATAATTTTAAGCAAAATCAGCACATTTGAAAGAATTTAAGCAAAGTAGTGACTCGTTCTTAAGTTTTTGCAATGTTGTTTGTACGTTACACTTTGTAATAAGTTAATAGTCAAAATGCTTATAGACAAAATTTATATAATTTATAGAACATAAAAACTCTATTATATCCCAACTACTTTTTGTAATTATACAAATAAAGTCACACTACTTATAGTGTTTTAAATAAATTGAAAATTAAGTTAAATATGTAACTTATGTAAGTGAAGTAATAAAATGTCAATTTATTTTCATTTCAGTAACCAGTATAGCTGAACTTAATCACTGTACTGTAATATTTCAATTCTAACAGCCTACTTACTGGAGATGATTTTTTTTTGTTTTTTTTTAACAATTACGGCCATCTTTGCACCATCCTAAAAGTTCTTCCATTTCCGGTCATCAGTCCACACTAATAAATAATATTTTATTAATTTTATTGTTATCTCTACTATATTAAAAAATACTTAGTTTACTTTATTAGATATATAATACAAAATGTATTGCATTTAGCAAAGCCAAAACCTATTTATATGGGGAATTCTCCAAAGAACAGTAAATTTATTCTATTATATTCTTCTCTACACTTTAGTGGAATCGGTTGCGTTCTAGGGCACTCTAGTAACAAATGTTTGAATTGTACCACATGTGGCCGTTACAAGACTTTTGATATTGTGCCAACACACATGCGTTACTGGCAAAACGCCATTCCAAATTGACGTAGTACGATGTTTTGCATTTCGGTGATAGATAAGTTACTTTTGGGAGTCTCTTTTTACTTTCACTTACCTATATATGAAATATTTAGTAAGGTAAAGTATTGCGATCGTGAAAATTTTCGAATTCCAGTTTTCGACAGAAAAACACTTTTTAGGGTCTCCTGAGTTTGAACGGGCGTGGTTTGAACCCGTAACCTTGGGCATAGAAGACTGTTATACTAGGCACTGCTACAGGTGACCCTGCAGAAATATTGTTTTAGTTAGATTTATTTATTTTTGGCAATGAAACTACAGCATTCCAAAATGGCGATTGAAGACAATTGCAAGAACTACCTAAAGTGACTGAATTCTTTGAGAAAAGTAGGAAAACGTTTATAATACCTCAGAAGTGCTTTTAAACCCGCATTTTGTAGGCTTAAGATTCTACCACCTTCGCAGAGGTGGCAACATAGTGTTTAAGCTAAAGTTTAAGATTAGCTTAAGGATAGAAGTATCAAGATTGATCCCCACCAACAAGAGCAATAGAAAATCAGTGATAGCACTTTAATAACACAAAATATTAACAGAAACGTCCTTAAAATGTATCTAGATGTAGTAAAAGGAAAATATTCAAAAACTATTAGCAAAGCATGTGACAAAATTGGGCTCAGAAAAAAAGAAAAAATTATAGAAAAAATAAGTCTTCTCCGATCGTCCGAAACAAACATCCCTCCTTATATTCTTGATGTGCTTACCACTAGTTCCTTTGTCCATTCATTTAACACTAGATCCCAGCCCATATGAACTTATATATACCTTCCCACAGATCCACCTCTTTCGATAAGTCGTCTGTCATTCGTGCTACCCTATTCTGGAATCCCTTGACTACATCTATTCGCAAAGCCTTATCATTAACCACTTTTGAACGTCAATTATCTTCCTCACCTAAACTTTCTATCTTCCCAACAAATATAATATTTGAAGCTGCAGGATGTTAGCTATTCCTTTTCAAAAAGTCTGTCTGTTATATTATTATACTGAAGTCTTAAAAGACCACACAATTATAATTTATATTGTACTTTTTTATTGTTCTTAGGGGACTATTTGTCCCTGAATAATTTAAAAAAAAATTTTTATTGGAATTTACAACTTTATATTATAATAGAAAAATGTTATGCTGCTTAATAGTAAAAAACGGGAAGAGAAATTGCCCATGCAGCACTCTAGTTGTCAATTTAAGCAAAAAGGTCTCGAGGACATTTTCTTTTCAGACGCCTCGGAGGATTTTCAGGAATCACTGAGGATACTAGGATAGAAACAAGTGGGTTAGAGTAAGAATGGAGTTTTGTTTTGCATGGAACGATTCATACCTGGTTCAAGCCAAACCAGTAAAATAGGGAACATTAAGGTCTTTGTGGATGAGTTTATTCGTGAAATTGAGTAAAGAACGTTGAGGATTTTGGATTGTGAGTATTGGATACGAGGTTTGGCAGAGCCTCATAGCTCAATTCTTTTAGTCCAGATAGTTCTTATAATAGTCATGTAGATGAGTCTTTTGTAGTTAAGAGGAAGCTTGACCGTTTGTCTAGTAAATATTGAAGAAGCCCAAAACGGCGAGCGGTTTGTGTCGTTTTAGTATTGTAATTTAAATTTTCATTTCATTAAAAAAAAAAAATTAACTTTTAGTGATGAGATTTTCGTCCGTACCATATTTTCCAAACATCCCACCATCGAGATTAAATTTTTAAATATATATTGTATGTTGAATACACATACAAAAGGCATACAGATAGGAGATGTGTTGGGCGATAAAAGAAGCTAATATATTCGGAGTGGAAAAATTAATTAACCTTAGTACTAACTGGTGGCAGGGGACGTTAATTAAAGAGGACTAACCTTATCTCCTTGTTTGTGCGATAAAGGCAATATTTCTGCTCCCCTTGCCTGCTTCCCACTAGTGGCAAAAAGCGTACCATTCCTCTTGGTTTTCCCTTTTACATTCTCTCATGTCTTCTCATGCGTTGTTCGCTTTTTAGTTATTTTTATTAATAATGAGGAAAAATAATATGGGATTGATAAGAAGAAAAACAACTGAGACGTTGATTTCCAAAAAGTACTATATCCACTTTAGCCAATTTTTACAGGAAATGCAAAAATCTGTAATTTATTTATTATTGGACTAATTTACTTATAATTTTTACTTTCACTTACTATATATAGTAAGGAGAAGTATTGCGATCGTGAAATTTTCGAGTTTTCAACGGAAATACACGTCCCGCAAAATGGTCTGAGTGTGTGTGTGTGTGTCTGTGGTAACTCCCGGGCGGAAACGGTAAGTCCTATGAAACTGAAAACAGAAAAAATATTTTTTTAATGCAATTTTTCGTTTTTGAACATAAGAGCAGTAATATACATGTATGATATACTTTTGGAAAGCTAAAGATTTTAGAAAAAATATTATCTCATACACAAGGTTTTTAAAGTTAATAGAGAGTGATGAAATGAACATAAAACTAGCTGATTATTTTAGATAATAATATAATAGATTTTTTAATGAAACACATGTTTCTATATAAATTCAAATTAATTAATTCCTTAATAGTTTCACGTATTTTTATCTCTAACTGTTTTTGAAAATTCTTTCATTGATTTTAAAAATGGAGGTAATTGAAAGTCGGGTGTTCAAGATTTTTTTTTTTTTATTAAAGTCTAAAGTTGTCTTTGTCCGTGTCCCCAAGTCATTTTTTCATATTAATGCGCTTATGACTTTTTACCAATATTATATGGATATAGTACTTTTTGGAATGAAACGTATATTTAGTACTTTTTAGAAGAATATGTTGTTTTTTTCAACAATTTTTTATTGAGTAGTATTACAATCTGTACCTATTTGGTCATCAATAATAGTGGTGAAAGATAACATATATACTACATTCATACACTATTTACAGCAATGAAATGACAATAAAATATATATACAATAGTGAATCAATAGACTGTTTACAAAGTCTACAATTCACTCATATACACATATATACACGTCATACATACATTACATTGAGTGGAGAATCCAGCCAATGCTAGAACTCCTACATATATATATATATATATATATATATATATATATATATATATATATATATATATATATATATATATATATATATGTATATGTATATGTATACACACACATATATATTTACAAGAGGTCTCGAGGCCACTACCGTTTCAACCTTCTAGGGGATAGTAAGGATGTGTGAAGCTGGAAAGGGTTTGAGCTAGAGGATGGGGGGTGATGGATAAGGTTCTGATGGAAATTAGAGAATTTTGATGGAATAAGGTCTAAAATAAATGCAATATTTAGGTCGTGGTGTAAGGTGTGGTTGGTGGTATAATAAGGAGCATTGATTTTGGTCGAAGGACTTTAGATGGAAAGGATTGCATGCGTTTAATGTTAAAAAATTTAGCTGTCCCCCACAGTTCAAATCCGTAGGTCCAGATGGGCTTCAGTATTGTCTTGTTGATTAATAATTTGTTGTCAACTGTAAGTTCAGATTTCCTGTTGAGTAGTCGGTATAACTGTCCGATCGTTGGTCGAGCTCTTGTCTTTTAAGTCTTGTATGTTGGTTCCATGTCAGTCTTTTGTCTGATAGTAAGCCAAGATACCGGACTGTACACAAGGCGATACACGGTGAGAATTATGGTATGTGTAGGTGAGGTGAAATTCGTGATTCGTAGGTGAAAGTGAATATCACATACTTTCAACATATTATGATAAATATTCAATTACCGAATTTTCTATATTACTTCATCATTTATTAATTTTACCTTTTATTATAAATAATGTTTTATTTCTTAAATCGAGTTTATACATTACAAAAGATGTTTTCATGATGTGTAAATTACACTTGTTTGTTTTGATATAACTTTATCATTCATTTTTTTTTATATTTAAAAAAATACTTCATGATATTATAGAATTTTTATAATAGTAATATTTGATGTCATTATCCAAATTTATTTTATAAAAATATTCTTTCCCCTCTCCTGCTACTTTCTTGAACACATACAATACTTGCTTTCACCTCACCTACACATACCCTAATTCTCACCGTGTATCGCCGTCTTTTAAGGGTGGGATTGGTAATGAATTGAAATAAACTGGCGGACAGGATTTTCGTCTGAGTGAAGGTTATGTGTTTACATTTGGCTTCGTTCACCTATATAAGCCAGTTATTACATTGGAAGAGTATAACGCGTGATACGTTGGTAACTGTCACCATAACCTTCCTCATACAACGTTAACGATAACTAACGTGTTTATAATGTTAATTATTAAGTTACAGCGCCCTAACTCAGCCTCCACTGGCTCAGACCAGTGATGCGGCTGAGATAGAGGCGCTGGGATCTCTTGGATTCCGCTTTTTCCTCCACAAGTGGAGGGAAAAGCGCTTGCTGGGGTCCCTTTAGCAATTGTATACATTGTATATAGTTATGATTGTGTGTAAGATGTTTATTTATTTGCCAACTTTTTATTTATCTCAATAATAGGTTTTTGTTTCGATTTGTTTTGTTTTTTATTTATTATTATTATTTTATTGTATATATATGAATTTATTTATGTTCTATTTTATGTAATTTGACCATTATTATTATTTTCTGTATATATAGTATGAATGTGGTCTCTTATCAATATTATTATTGTTCATTTTGTAACAAATTGTAATATATCTCAATAAAAAAAAAAAAAAAAAAATTATTAAGTTATTTATATTTCTTTATTCTCCATCTGAGAAAAACTTTCCTTGTTGATTAGTTATATTTGATTATCTATTCTCCATGAAGAAAGCGAATATTTAAAGAACCTTTTATTTATTTATGGCACTAATATATTAAAGTATGTAATTATGAAGTTTGTTTTAAAGTTTTATTTACTATTTCTGCGACTTTATTAACTACGCGAAAACAATATTTAACTATATAGACTGATAAATAAATAACTTTTAATCTTTTATTTTACGTTTTTCAACAACAAAAAATGTCTATTAGGTTAGATCAGCAGTTTTTATTCTCATATTTAGCGAGGTCAGAGAATGCAATTCTAACCATTTTCAGGATCAAATGCCATTATTCTATTACAGTGCGAGCTTCTGAAAAAATTTTAAAACCAAATTTACTTGGCTGCAAGAAGAAATGCCATGAAAATACTTAATTCAATCGAGAACCAACAAGAACGAAAGCGACGCAATTAAGTTAATTAAAACAGTTAAAAATTGATTATTAGGTTAAAACCATTGATAAAAAAAATAACGGTGATTCAAGATGTGTTAAATGAACCAATTAAAATGCACAAAATGAAGAAAACAATAAAATAATGGTGATATATTCCGGGGTTAGGTGCTTCTACCGTATAGTAGGAAAATAGTACCTTTTGGAAGGAAATATTTCTCATAAATTTTAGAATGAATGTGGATTTAGTAACTTTTTAAATGAACTGCTATTTTCAAATAGGTTTTATTGACGGGTTTAGATAATACTAATCCATTAGAATAGAAATGTGTCAGAATATCGCTTTCGAAAAAAATGCCTTTAAATTTTTTGGAAATCAACGTTTGAATTGATGGACGTTGTTTTCCATTAGATACTAAAGAACGTCCTTTACGAAATTAACATTTTTGTATTCTAATGGTTGAGTTCTATCAAAAACAAGTAATTACTATTAAAACGTATTCGAATATTTATGTTTTTAAAGTGTTCTAAATCCACATTTAATTTCATTCCAAAAAGTATTGTGTCTTTTGTGAACACATAACATATCCTTTCAGTTTTTCAAAAGGTACTATATTATACAACTGAAGCATCTACGCACCTGCCCATATATTATATATATATATATATATATATATATATATATATATATATAATATTATATATATATATATATATATATTAATATTACCATCAATTCATTGTTTTCTTCATACTGTGCCTTATAATTGGTACAGTTAGCACTTTTTGAATTACCTCTATTATTTTGATCAATGCTTATAAAGTAATACCCAGTTTTGGTTTAAACAACTTGGTTGCGTCGCTTTGGTTCTAGTAAGTGATTTCATAGTATTTGTTCATGCAGTAAACTATTTTGGTTTACAAATTTTCATAAACTTACATTTTAATAGAATAATAGTATTTGATTCAGACAATGGTTGCAAATAGCATTGCCTTACCTTGCTCAATATAAGGTATCATTCCTTTATTAGAATAAATTGCTATAAAATAAAGTATTGTTTTGTTTTTTTAAGTAAGGAAACAGAAATTAAACGAATCAATGCCAGAAAATAATTAGTATCTCAAAGTTTTGAATTTCAAATACTGACTTGTATTTTCGGAAGGATGACATGGATGTCTGCCATGATGCTTTAGCTGGAACTCCTTTATCAAATCTGTGTCAACCACCTTACAGCTTCTGTCGCATACATTCCTCTCTTACCTTCTATCTTCTTGGAAAATTGTATTCGTGTTTCAGATAATATAAGTATATTTATAGCACTCACCTTTGCCCAATAGGTTGCTCTGACCATCGTACTTTTATGAATTCTGTTGACAAGAACGCCATTCTCTCTAAAATGAATGTAAAAACCTCATTACTTTGAGGTTCGTCATGTGTGAAGTTTCTTTCCTGTCATGTTTTACTTTAAAAATCTTCAGGACTCTTATTTTGCTTTGTTCTATTGTCTCGAAAATTAGAATAATTCAAATGTTGTATTTTATCTCAAGTTAAATATTGAAAATCTGTGTCTTGGTGAGAATTTTTTTTCTCGAATTGTAAATCAGATGTTCAAAATCTTACTTATATGCTTAATTTATCGATTCCACAACTCTAACAAGTCATGGTTTTTAGTAAGTTGATGAATATATTTTTTTTTTAATTCTAGAAAATTTATTTCATTTAAATTTTGAGTTCCTTTATTTTCACTTTTATTTTAATTTAGGTAAATATTGAAAGGGAGCGGCGTGGTCTAGTGGGTAGAGCGTTAGTCTACTGTGCTCCGGGTCCTGGGTTCGAATCCCGTATTATTATTCTGTTATTTCAGCCGGAGGGTGATCCTAGGGCATGGAGACCCCCTGGGGCACACCCAGCCTCTATAAAGTGGGTACCCCAAAATGGGGAAAAAACCTGGCGGTTGAGAGTGATCTTGGCCGAATCATGTCATTGCACGGCCGTTGGCTTAGAAACAGTACGAATCTCAACATGTACTGACCCAAACCTCTTCATGGGTTGTAGTGGTACAGGTTTTTTTATTTATTTATTTTTTTTTTTTTTAAAGGTAAATATTGTATTGAAGTTGGGACGAAAATACATGTCTGGAAATAAGATATTATCTAGTAAATAATTTATGTTTTAACACACTAAACTTAGGATCACTTGTAGCTGGGTGGCTAGCATAACAGCCTCCTATGCAAAAGGTCACGGGTTCAAAACCGCAGGTGATCCTAGGACTTTTTAATGGGAGTAAAAATTCCTTAGTTATGCCGTCCTTCGAGGGGGGCGTTAAAATGTTGTACCGAGCCTGTGCGAAGTCAGGTACTCGTTAAAGATCCCTATCCTTATAGAAGCTGGATAGGCAAAATTTAGGACTCCCACCGTAGTATCGTCCGATTAACCAATGTAGCATAAAGTGACGTTAAATGAATATACAAACAAACAACACACTGAACCTTATTACTTGCATATATTACCAATTTAAGCAGAAACATTAACAAATAGTATTGTCATGTTCCAACTATTATTCTTGATTTACCTCTGTGAAGGTCGCCAAATTTTATAAATTCTGCACAGCATTATGCGATTCACATAAGCCTGGTGGAGGATAATTTTATTTCATTAAATAGAGTGGTTTATCGATTGTTTTAAATACCTCTATTTATTTTTCAATAATATAACTTAAAATGTTGATGGTTTGAGTGAGATACTATTGTTGATATATAGCAAGGACTGTGGGACTAAATCAGTAAGCCCAAGCGACAGAGGTCACAATGGCCGTAATTAACCCATTAACCACAGCTGGCTGGAGCTATAGAGATTACTTGTTACCTTTGATGCCTGATTAATCTATTTCCCCTTCTGACCTCTAATAACTCAACTGCATTTAAGCGATTAATTCCTTAAATAATCTTAGTTTAGTCAAAAGTTGAATATAGTGTAGACAAAATGGTTGGGAGTTAGGAATAGGAAATGAGTTTCTATTGTATCGACATAAGTTCGTGAGCTATATATTATTAGAGCTAAAACCGAACAGACAGTTGATAAAAATAAATATTTGTTTAAAAAATATTAATTATTATTTATTTCCAATTATTTTCTTTATTCAAAGTGTAATATCTTAAACTGCAATACCAGTATCGTTGAGCGTCTATTTGGGATAACAGGAAGTATTGGGAAAGTTGGGAGTTAAATTAAGATAAAAAAAGTTGATAAAAATAAATATTTGTTTAAAAAATATTAATTATTATTTATTTCCAATTATTTTCTTTATTCAAAGTGTAATATCTTAAACTGCAATACCAGTATCGTTGAGCGTCTATTTGGGATAACAGGAAGTATTGGGAAAGTTGGGAGTTAAATTAAGATAAAAAAAGCATGGCGGATATGGGTAGGTAACGCATTCCAGAGGTTAGAACTGTCAGTGAAGTAACGCTCAAAAGTTTTAGATTTGTGGGTAGTAACGTAAAGTTCAGAATAGCTAGATCTTGTTTCAAGAGTGGACTGAGGATTTAAATTGAAGACTATGGATATAGCGATTATATGGGAGTTAGTGGTTTGTTAAAGGTATGATCCGAGGAAATATTTTCCCTGGGTGAAGAGAAGTCACTTTAACTCTCCGTATAAGTGGGCAATATGAATGAAAGTGATTAGGTGATCATTTAGGATTAGATTAGCATCATCATCATCATCGATGGCGCTACAACTCGTGAAGATCCAAGGCCTGCCTTAGTCTGAGCCGCCAGTCTTGTCTGTTTTGTGCTGCTGCTCTCCAATTTCTGATTCCCAGCCTGTTCCGCGCTTCTGCCGCCACACAATCCTCCCACCTCAAACGAGGTCTGCCAACTTTTCTGGTCCCATAAATCTTTTCCTCGAGGGGTTTTTTGGGTATTTTATTATTGTTCATTCTAGCAACATGCCCGGCCCATCTCAGGCCCCCAGATTTTATAAAATGAACTACGTCTCGGTCGTCATATAGCCTCATGATCTCTACATTTTCCCTCATTCTCCAGGTCCCGTTCTCATACCGGATCCCAGAATCCTTCTTAAGATTTTTCTTTCGAATCTTAATAGGGACGATTATTGGGCTTTTGTCATCGTCCAGCACTCCGTCGAATATGTGAGAACCGGTCTAATCAATGTTTTATATATTCTCATCTTCGTTGTTCTTGAGAGAGAATTGCTCCTTAGATGTTTGAGAAGTCCGTAGTAGCACCTATTGGCCGCTAAAATCCAACGCTGTATCTCTGGTTGCTTATTATTTCCATAGTTTAGCTGTGTTCCGAGATATATGAATTCCTCGACACAGTCAAAGCTGAAATCCCCTATTTTTACAACTCCTCCTACAAGCTCTCCTGTGTTAGGATTGCGGACCATGTACTTTGTTTTCTTCTCATTCACCAGTAGTCCAAGTTTAGCAGCTTCTCTTTGGAGATTCATAAAGGCACTCTTCATGATGGAGAAATTGCGTCCAATAATATCCAGATCATCAGCGTAGGCTAAGATTTGGCATGATTTGTTGAAAATCGTCTCTCCTACCTGGATTCCTGACTTTCTGATTGCGCATTCTAAAGCAATATTGAATAGCAGGCATTAGATTAGGAAAGGTAGTATTTATTACATCTAAAGAGAAAATTGGAATCTATGACAACGACTCGAGTTTTCATAAAACATAGGTTCGGTTTATTCTGATTTCCACAACAACATAAGATTTTATAAATACTAATACAGTCAGGTGTTCTAAGCAGTATTTATTCAAATATACCATATATTTATTATCCATCCCCAGTTCCTATTTCAGTTCATTTAATTTTCACAGTTAAAGTTTAAAGTACAATATCAAAGCCCTCATTTGGGGAGCGGCGTGGTCTAGTGGATAGAGCGCTAGTCTACTGTGCTCCGGGTCCTGGATTCAAATCCCAGTTATGACGGAATATTATTTATTCTGTTTTTTTCAGCCGGGGGGCGATCCTGGGGTATGGAGACCCTCCTGGGGCAGACCCATCCTCTATAAAGTGGGTACCCAAAAATGGAGTAAAAACCTGATGCCTGTGCGTGATCTCGACCGAATCACCTCATTGCTGGCCGTTGGCCTAGAAAGAGTACGAATCTCTGTATGTGCTGAGCCCAACAAGACCCTTCATGGGTTGTGGTACAGGTTTTTTTTTATTCAGATTTAAGTATTTAAATAAATAAATATTATCACCTCAGACAAGAGGTGCTAATATGTGAGCTTTGTGAATAAATAGCCATTGAAAATAATTAAGATGTGTTGCCATTATGTGTAACTCAATTGTTATTCTTAAGTCTTAAAAGATTATTATTTTTGTATCTAAATTAATTTGTTTGTTTCAGGTAAGTGCCGTTTATGATACAAGACATAAAACAAGTTGCAGTATGATGGTATGATACTGAAAAATAATCTGTTACATTGCATTAAGAATATATATAATATATATATATATATATATATATATATGATTCTTTAACTTTGACCTAGTAGAATATTATTTATTTTTTATATATATATATATATTCATAATTCGAGTTTAAATTAATTTTTTTTTTCAACTTTTTTGTATGAACCTAAGAATTGTCTCGTTGGTCTATCGTTATAAATAAATCCATTTTCAATTTTTTTTTTAAATTTTATTTTATTAAAATTTTTGAACTATATTTCTCCCTTCTGCACACTTTTCATTATTCAATCCTACCTCTCTAATAGATCCTTCAAAATAAATTACAATAATTCCTACTCATCCCTTTTCACTCATGCTGCTGGTGATCCTGAAGGCAGTATCTTTACACAGTGTATACACCTGATATCCCAACCCATCCTAACACTTTCTTTCCTACCTACGCTGATTACATCAGTTCATAATGATCCGTCTATTGCACTATCCCGACTTTTTTACGTTACTCTTGGGTGTCTAATATCATCGTGTCTAATGGTTCAGGGTCTTGTTCCACACTAATCACAGCCATTGAGGAATGGTGTCAGAACTGGAGGATTAAAATAAATCCTAACAAATCCCACCAAATTACCTTTACCCTTCGTCGCAAACCGATGACTTCCTGCCCTACTGTATCCTTTAATAATACCCCACTCATACCTGTTGAACAAATCCGTTACCTAGGACTCCATCTTGACAAACGTCTTACATGGAATCCCCATACGCGACTTAAACGACAAGAAACTGCCCGTAGATACCGATTACTACAACACTTACTAGACAAACGTTCAAAACTTCCAATTTATTACAAAAAGCTCATTTATGTTACCATCATCAGACCCATCTGGACATATGGAATCGAGCTTTGGGGCTCTACTAAACCATCTAATTCCTCTCGTATTCAATCCTTACAATCCAAAATCCTTCGCAAAATCCTAAATGCTCCTTATTTCGTTACGAATAAAATCATCCATAATGACCTAAATATCCCATTTGTCGCAGAACTAGCCCGAAACAGATATGCCTCTTTTCATTCCAAACTCCCAACCCACACGAATCCTCTTGTACGCAACTTATCATTCCCATCTATTCCTGACAACCCTCCGAGGCGATTGAAAAGACGATGGCCCCGAGACCTACTTTAATTAAATTGACTTTGAAGTGCTACCACTGGGTAGTTTCTTCACTAGACATTATCACGCCCATAAGTGTCAATTAGCCCATTTACTTGTTGTATATATTGTATGTACAGTTGTAAATATCAATAAAATATTTAAATAAATAAAATAAAGTTCCACACTAGAAAAAGTCATCAGGCACATTTTCTATCGTCTCCGTTTTGGTACAGCTAGGTCCATTGGACTTGGAAGGCCTCCAGTTATCCTTAAGTCATAAAATACTGATTCCTCTGCTAACTCCCTGCTGCTAACTCCCTGCTGCTAACTCCCTGCTGCTAACTCTCTACTGCTAACTCCCTACTGCTAACTTGAAGTAACGCCCTAAGGAGAGTTGCCCTCCGGAGATAAAGGGACTTGGGCCTAGGAGTACGTGAGGGGGTTGCAAGCAGACAATTAGACTAGGCCTGTAATAACTCAGTTCCCTGGCGGGTTTGCCCCTGGATATATTCTCCTCTAGTCGTGCCCATCTCTGAAGGAATACCAATATGGCGCAGGTTAAGGTTTTGGTTATACTTTTAAACATAGTCCTCTTAATAATATGTTCAGAAGAAAGCTGACATTAGTCTGAAAGTTCTTACTAAAATATCTTCATTATCAGAAGAAAGTGTTTCAGAATTTTTACTTTCACTTATCAAATATGTAGTAAAAGAAAGTATTGCGATCGTGAAAATTTTCGAATTCCAGTTTTCAACGGAAATAGACGTTTTAGAGTCCTTTGAGCCCAAATGACTAAGTCCCGCGAAAAGTTGTGTGTATATTTGGTAAGTCTAAGAGCAAAAACTAAAAGTCTTCCAAAAATAAAAAAATCTGGTGCGGGCAACACACGACTTTCACTTACCTCGATTTATAAAATGAATGAAAGAATTTTCAAATACAGTTAGAGATAAAAATACGTGAAACTATTAAGGAATTAATCAAATTGAATTTATATAGAAACATGTGTTTTATTAAAAAATCTATTATATTATTATCTAAAATAATCAGTTAGTTTTATCTTCTTCTCATCACTCTCTATTAACTTCTAAAAGCTTGTGTATGAGATGATATTTTTTCTAAAATCTTTAGCTTTCCAACGGTATATCATACATGTATATTACTACTCTTATGTTCAAAAACGAAAAATTGCATTAAAAAAGTATTTTTCTGTTTTCTCCTTTAGTTGGGTATCGAATTTATTCAATTTATATATTTACCTGTTTTTCATCAGCGTTAACAAGATAATCTAGTTATTATTATTGAATCTACAAAATGAAAAGTACTTTAGGGGAAGAAAATTTAAAATATCGGCATTTAAGCCCTGTCAGACCATTTTTATCCAAATAAAACCTACATGATATTAAAGCCCATTAAATTTTTCATCGATATAGCGAGTTCAATCAAAATCGTCGGAACCGTTTTTGAGAAAATCAAAAAAAAGGTGCAAAATGCATGGTATAAAGTGCCTCTTCTGGTAAGCTCATTTTAATGAAAAAAATTTGTAACCTCTTGGGCGTATAGTTGTCTTAAATATGAAATTTCAGTTTTATAGGACTTACCATTTCCGCCCGGGAGTTACCACACACACACACACACACACACAGATCTTTTTGCGGGACTTGGTTATTTGGACTCAGGGGACCCTAAAACGTGTATTTCCGTTGAAAACTGGAATTCGAAAATTTTCACGATCGCAATACTTTCCTTACTATATATAGTAAGTGAAAGTAAAAATATATTTAAGACTATACACCCGAGACTAACCTGATGAACCACTTTACCCTATGCATTTTGAACCTTTTTACGATTTTCTCAAAAACGGCTCAAACGATTTTGATTAAACTTGATATATGGATGTAAAGTTTAATGGGCTTTAGTATGGTGTAGGTTTCATTCTGATTGAAATAGTCTGACAGGACTTAAATGGCGATGTTTTAAATTTTCTTTCTCTTAAGTACCTTTAATTTTGTAGATTTAAAAAAATTAGGCTCATTAATTTCTTAGCATTGCCAAATAACAGATAAATGTGCATGTTGAGCGAATTTGATAAACAACTAAAGGATAAAAGTGCAAAAATATTTTTTTAATGTAATTTTTGGGGTTTTGAACACATGAATAGTAATATCGATGTATACTATACTGTTGGGTAGCTAAAGGTTTTAGAAAAAATATTTTCTAATTCATATAATTATAAAAGTTGTTGGAGAGTGATGAAAAGCTTGTAAAACTAACTGATTGTGGTAGATAAAAATATTATTGATTACTTAATAATATATGATTATATAATAATATAATATAAATAATATGTTTTTATTGAAATTAAATTAATTATTTAACAATTTATCTTTATAACTAAATGTATTTAAAAATTCTTAAATTGATTTTAACAACGGAGGTAAGTGAAAGTCGTGTGTTGCGTACACCAGATTTTTCTTAATGGGTATAGTGGTGTTATATGTAGGAATAAACCTGAGGATCGATCGTGGATGCTGCTCATAAATAATCGCATGTCGATTGTTGAACCTTCAGGCGTTGTTTAACCTGGAGGTGATTTGCTAAAAGCATGGACCGCAGCTAGTTCCCAAAGGTTGCTTAGATGGTAGAAGCTATTGGATCGCATGAATCAAACTCATTTTTTAACTAACATTCTTAAAAAAGATAAATAAATAATGTCGCATTTTTTAAGGTTTCAATTACTATTTTGAGTCCAGATTTTTTACTTTTATTACAATATCTCGACCGAGAAGTAAGCCGAGGTGTTGGAGGGATGATAGTAAATCTGATTTCGAGGACTTGAGCGGTGATCATTGGCCTTGTCTGCGTAAACAGTCTTTTTTTATTATCATTATTACTATAGTCACTGATTGCACCTTTTTAAAGAAATATATATATATTTATTAATTACAAACACTCTTCCCACCATTACTCATCGGTTCGAAATTATTAATCTCAAACTTTTTTTTTTTTTTTTTTTTTTTTTTTATTCGTATATATTACAATTTGTCATAATAGACAATAATAATAGTGCTACAGGATCTCATTCATACAATATTTACAATATAAACAAAAGGAAAGTCAAATTACATAAAATAAAATAAAATTAAATAAACGTATACAATAACAAAATTAAGTAGACAAAATAAATAGAAATAAATGAAGTTAACAAATAAATAAACAAAACATGTCACATTCATACCTATGTACAATATTTACAATCAGCTCGGGAACCCCGGACGGGGCTTGTTCCCCCACTTGTGGAAGGACAAGCAGAGTCCAAAGGATCCCAGCGCCTCCCTCTCAGCCGCATCACTGGTGAGAGCCAGCGGAAGCTAAGTGAGGGCGCTATAGCCACAATCACACCGCACTTGAGAGGAGAATCTCATTGTCAGAACTCCAGCATACGTATTTACAATATATCTCGGGGCCACTGCCGTTTCAACCTTCTAGGTGGGTTGTATGGATGAGTGTAGCTGGATAGGGATCGTGCTAAAGGATTAGGATGATGAATGAGGTTCTGATGGAATTTGGAAAATTTGGATGGAATTAGGTCTGAAATAAATGGAACATTAAGGAAGTGGTGCAAGGTAATTCTTTTCCTTCCAATATCTGTGATTCCTATACCGTTCTACCTTTAAAATCCCGTCCAATGAATTTCTTTCTGTCATTCAATTTCCTAAGATAATCATTTTAAGAATAAAAAAAAATACATATATATTATATATATATATATATAATATATATATATTTATATATATATTTATATATAAATGTTTATTTATAACCTTTATGAAAGGCTACATTCACGGATTTTTTCCTGAAAATGTCTTTCATACTTCTCTACACAGAGGAATTTGTTTCGAATTTTTTGATGTGGCAGAACAATATGAATACAATTAAAAACTCATTTTTTTCCTGAAATCTAGCGTTTAAAGAATTTTATTGTTTTTAGATTATTGAAAAATGTGTAGAAAACCATTATTTAAACCTAAATACATCACCTCTTGATTTATAACAATTTTTATTTGTGTTTGTTAATTATTTTTTTTGTTTTTTTGTCACTGAAGATAATAAAGCCCTCTTTATTTTTAGCTGTAATATTATTCTTAACGGATTTTTAGTCTCAGAAATAATAAATATTTTATAATTATTGTTTTTAACCTAAAGATATATGATTACTATTATCACTATTCAATATTTTTCAACTATTATTGCTCGGACAATTAGAAAACTGCAGAACGCATTCCATAGGAGTTCGACTTGAGGTTACGTGACTCCTGAGATAGCCTGGAATGCTTTGTAGAAGATAAATTACTGCTAAATTAATTACTACAAATTAATTACTGAATTCTGTATTAATTAAACTTTTAATTTATTTTTAGATTCCACTTGAATACAAATTGGAATAGGTCATGATTTATCGACCAGAGGATAGTTTGTTGATGAATTCTTGACGGTTTCTGTGTTAGTTAGAGATAATGTTAAAATTTTTGTTAGATTATTTGCTGTGTATTAGAAAAAAACAATAACTAATTGCAGAAAAAAGGAAAAAAACAAACAATTTCATTACTCTTGATCAAAAAATGATTTCCGAATTCTAAACGTCAGGGTGTAAGAAAAGAATATGTGGGACATTCATAATTTTAAAAATTACAAAACTGATCATATTTAAATATTTTTTATACTTAAAGCCTGAAGTTTTTTTTCTTTTATGAAGCTTTGAACAAGCTAAAATATCATTATTACATATCTATATTTAAAGAAACATTCTAAACTAAACCTGGAATAGTACAAAACGGTATGTCTAAAAAAAAAACTAAACATAAATTACTTTAAGATGTATTTGTCGTTTCGTTTTTTACTGAGGAAGCATTTATGTTAATTTTTTTCTGATTTATTAATGAGAACTTCTATCCTATATTTATGTACTTATATGGTTAGTAGAGAGACTGGTCTAAATCCAGTACTGCATTATATCAGAAACTCTCATATAATATAATCATTTGTGTTATGAAATTGATCTAAAATGCATAAATAAAAGTCTATGAAATGACATATGATTTGGAGGTTCAGTGAATTACGTTATAATGCAAAAGTATAATTTTTCCCAGAAAGTACATCTACAAAAAAAAAAAAAAAAAATCTATATATCCATTCGAAATCGTCCACACCTTGCCGCTCGACAATTTCGATTATACTTTTCTGACTATTAAAATATAAATAAACAATTTTTTCTAGCCAATACTTTCAGTATTGCAACCGATTTAAGTGCGCTCCGCGGGCAAAAACATGTATTAGGAAAATCTTTCGAATTCCTGTAATTTTTTAGGTATCAAATCAAAACAAAAATTAACAATAAGATAAGGAATTGTATTTTTTGTCCCCAGAACTCGTTACCTAAATAGTAAAGAAAGTTGTTTAAGAAATTCTAGAAAATGAATAAAAAAGCGGGATTTTTAACGAGATAAAAGTAGAAAAAAGAAAAAGATACTCACTATTAATTATTTTTCTTATGCAGCTTAGTCATAGTCCTACTTGCTTTAAAAACTTCGATCTTGAGAACATATAGCTTTTATTATATGAATTTTTAAAATTGGCAGAATATCGTTTTTATGCTTACACGGAAATATTTCAAAATAAACGAAGTGAAAAATTATGAAACTAATATAGATTACCTTTCTATACGATGTGTTTAAGTAATATAAATTTGGTATTTGAGACCAAGTTGGTTTCCGAGTTATGAAATTCTCTTAACTGTTACAAGAAAGATTTTCCCAATACTTGTTTTTGCCGGCCGAGCTGTCTTAAAACGGTTGCATTACTAAAACTATTGGCACGGAAATTTTTTTTTTCTTTTTTATTCAGGAAATGACAGAATAACTGGTCAAAAAATCACGAAAATCAAAAATGTCGAGCGGCAAATTTACATCGCTTCTCCTGTTAATAACTAATTACCAGAAAAATATTTTTCTTGTCGATCATATTTTAATGGGTGAACGGATGAACAAAATTCCATCGTTAGGAGCAACAAGAGAAACACTCCCTCGTCTTGCCCTATTTATGGCTTTTAATCAAGATTATTTTCAATTTACCCCGGGATGGAGGGGGAATAAGGAAGTGAAAATAGACTTTTCAACCGAAATAGGTTCTGAAGGCTAAATGTTAATCCATAAAAAGGTAACCTGGGGTTGGAAGCATTAGCCGAGGGATTCATTACGTCGGCCTGCTAGCCTTTATAAAGTAAATTCCCCTTTTACTGGCTTCCTTTTATCCCTGTCTTTTTATTTACTTTTAAGGATTGTATTAAAATAAAATAATCATTTTTATTAATTGTAATAATAGCAGTTTATTCTGGGACCATGTCGCTTAAGAATAACAATGTTGTACATACAATACATATTAATATATCTGTCTGGCCGAGGAACCAATAAAATCCCTTTTTTTTTATTTCAGAAACAATTCTTTATTGAGTAATATTACAATCAGTCCAATTTTAGACTTTTTTAATAGTGATAAAGTTCAACATTCATACTACATTCACACAATATATACAAAACAATAAAGTTATATAATAATAATATAATATATAATATATATATACAAAAAAAAATATATATATATACAAAAGTCACTCATACCTATATACAATTCTCAAGCAAACAGCACATGAGTGGAGAATCTAGCCAATGCTAGAACTCCAATATACATCTTACAAGAGGTCTCGAGGCCACTGCCGTTTCAGCCTTCTAGGAGGATGGTAAGGATGTGTGGAGCTGGATAAGGATTGAGCTAGGGGATTAGGGTCATGGATAAGATTCTGATGGAATTTAGAGAATTTTAATGGTATAAGGTCTAAAATAAATGGAATATTTAGGTCGCGGTGTAAGGTATGGTTGGATACATAATTAAGAGCATTAACTATTGTTCGGAGGACTTTAGATTGGAAGGATTGAATGCGTTTGATGTTAGAAAATTTGGCTGTCCCCCACAGTTCAAGTCCGTAGGTCCAGATAGGTTTCAGTTAATAATTTTTTATTTTTCGGTTGGCTTTTTGAAGCCATGGCCGCGTGGTATGTTTTCTTAAATTTCCACACCGCGATACGCGATGACATTTTATAGGATAGGATCATCAATCCATACGCCTATTTTTGTGTGTAGCCCACCAATTGGCTGACGGGTCAAACATACACGGGAGAAGGTTATGAGTGATTCCCCATTTAACTAAATGCTTGAAAAAGTCCTGGGACTGGGATTCGAACTCGCAACCTTTGGCGTGTTACGCTACGATCTTTACAATCAACATTTTTCTTGGAATGATACACGTTTTAGATTCTTAGCTCTTATTGTATTATTGAAAAATGTGAAATTTCAGAAAAAAAAATTAAGAGGGATAAAATAATTTCTGAAGAAAACCTTTTAACATGCATGCAGTAGTATTCCAAGTATGGCATTGATTACATGTTACCCAAAGTTTTAAATAAAATTAAGGTTAGGACAAATCCCTAATTATTGACAGTATTAACGAAGGATCGGACCGAACTCGTGTGTTGATTACGGTTGGAAACTCAAGTTTAACAGTCAAATCAAAACTTTCAAGGAAATTAGGATCAACTGGAAGTGATGTAGAGCGCTTTGTAGCGGAGAGTTGGAGAAGTTTGTTCCAGTATACAGCAGTTTCTGCTTGCTAAGGGACATGTATCCTTTGGATGTCAGTTCCACAGTATCACAAACATATATATGAAACTTCCATCCTCTATTGAGTTTCCTAAGAACTATCTCATGTCTCAGCTAAAACTTCCCATGAAAAGGAAACTATTTAATCCGACAGGGTAAATATAATATTTATAGAAATCGTGGGCATCGGTAAAAAAATCACGTATCTTTAAGATGATATCTCATCTCTACTTCCCTCTATTGTTTATTGTATATATGTTTCAATGTGACTATTTATTTTTATCTTTAATTTTGAAAGTTTGTATTCGCTGATCCGACTGGTAGGCGTCCGAAAGGTGGGCCAAAACGTCGATAGTAGGATTGCGTTTAGGGTCTTGGGCATGAACGGTGAACACGGAGGAGTCTGTTCAGGCGGAGTTTGGTGGTATCGGCATCGAACCTTCGGGTTCGGTAAGCCTATTATTATTATTATCTTTAATTGGATTTATTTATTCTTTGTAATTTTTTTAAATTTATTTATTTATTTTTTTTAAATTTATTTATTTAGTGTACATAAGGAATGAATGACTTATAGCATTGTATATAACATAACTCATTTTATATAACTTATTGCCCAAGATTGTGGCAGATTGTAATATTTCTAAATAAAACAATTAAATCTAAATAAATATATATATATACTTTCCTCTATATATAAAATGATATCGCGATTCATGGTTACCTCGAACTCCCAAACTACGCGACGGTTTTTAATACGGTTCTCGTTATCATTTATAGCAGTCTTTCCTTTCATTCATAAAAAATAAATAACAACCGATGAAAAGTTTTATTATATTAATATTACAATTTTAGTTTATATGCAATGCTGATTTCTTTTTTGTTAAACTTTCATGAATTTTATTCTTTACCACATTTATTGCAAAATCATCGGTTATTTTTTTTTATTTATTTATTTTTTTATGAACGAAAGGCCTAAAGCAAACCGTAGCATTAATAAAACAAATAGTCAATTACTAGCATTTATATCAATTTCAGGGATCATAGTAAGTTTTTTCTTGATATATGTCATAAAATAAAAATGTTCATAGATTAAAAAAAAAACAACTATGATTTCTACTACAAATACTAGAATTGAAAAGAGTTTTGTTTATTTTTTCACGAGCTAATAATGTAAGAATAGAGAATATCTGATAAAAATTAATATTCAGGCAGTCATAGGGCCTGCCGAGAGAAGTGAAACCTTTTTTAAATTCGCGATTGGTACTGGGATTTCGTTGGATAGAAGAGTAAGTTTTTGAAAGTAGTTTATGTTGAAAATGCATGTTTTGTTATTATTGTTTCACTTAATTTTAAAACATCACTTTGTAGAGATGTATCACCTTTAATTATGCCATCTTAATCTAAATGTGACTGTAGACTGTATGAGTTGGCGGTATACATACCACAGCTTTTTTCGATGGACCTTCCAATTCACGAAAATTCGAGCGATTCGGAATATACTTTATAACAGTTTCAAAAGATTGATCTATCTGTGAAAAATTAAAATGGATGATTTTTTTCTTATATGTTTACCGTCTTTTTTTTTTTTTTTTTTGTTATTTTTTTTTTGTTTCTATAGGACGCTTAATTTTCTGTTCTCTTCAGCCGTTATTGTTAATTTGTATGTTGATGTAGAAATTCATTGCTTAGGCTAATGCATTATTTAATTTCTAATCCCTATATCTTTTAAACCTCATTTTTTTTTCTCTGCTTTGAATCGAAATATGCAAAGACAACTGCATCAGGGTTTGTAATTACTATATCAGGGTTTGTAATGGTCAGTTGTTCTGGCTCCAAGAGTAATAAGTAAGGACCGTTGATATTTGTTGCTTCTGCTCAATAACTAGAGCAAAGTGTTGTGAGCCGTAAAATGAAAACTTTGCTCATGATTAAGGGCGGGTAGGTTTGGGGTGGAGGGCATTTCGGAACAACTTGGACAATTACCGCATCGGTTGAGTGGCTGCGGTATCACATTATCATGATCATAGGCAACTTCTGTGCCTTCATCATCCGCACAACTGCAAGCCGTTAGTTTTCAAACAGTAACAGGAGGAATGGTAAAGAATAATAAAAGTATTATGCTAGTAATGATTTTACCGATGATCTTTCAAAATAGATATTAGTTTCTAAAAGCATATTCCTAACTTGAAAACAATTTTTTTTTTTTTTTTTTTTTTTTTAAAGGTGCGCATAACCCACGACTTTCCTTTACCTCTGTTCTTAAAATTTAAGTTAAGTTTTTTTTTTATTCATTTAGAAATGATAAAGAGTTAATAACATTGTGTTTCGATAGAAACATGTTTTTAATTAACTAATATATTATATTACTAGCTGACCCGACAAAGGATGTCCTGGCTTAACAGAATCGGTAAAGCAATTCACGCGTAATGCGATGAATGAGGAAAACGGGCATTCATTAGCGCGCCCTCTAATTGAAAATGTTTTTAAAAAATGGGATGAAACCTGGAAAAACAGCTATCCAAGCAAGCTGAAAGCGATTAAGCGAGAGCCAAAGTCTTGGAAAACTTCAAATCGCATCAACCGCAGAGAGGAGGTGGTCCTGGCCCGCCTGAGAATCGGACATACAAGGCTAACCCATGGGAACCCTAACAATTACTCACATTTTCGAAGAATGTCCCTTCTACACATGAAAATTGAACCAAAGGGGAATACCAATCAATGTCGCGGTTACTTTGGGGAACGATGTAAATAAAATGGACGAATTGATGTGCTTTCTTACTGAAATGGACTATTACAAGCAGATTTGAAAATTTTATTTTATTATTATTATATTATTCATTTATTTATTTTTTTTTAATTATTATAATTATTTGTATTTTATAAATTAATTAATGTATTTTATTTTTATTTATTTTGAACTTTATTTATATACATATATATATATATATATATATATATATATATATATATATATACATATATACATATATATATATATACTTCGAGAGAGTTGGTTGGGCTAACAATGTATCCTGTTACGGATGTGTTGCGTTTCAGTCTATAAGACTTCTGGGGAGGCATGAGTTTCGACTCAGGGGCACTTCGTACCTCCATATATATATATATATATTAATTTAATTTATTTTTTATTTTTTATTTATTCTGATATATATTTATCTTTTACTAATGCCGCTACATTTATTCTTACTAGTGATTATTCTTATAGTTAATTGTTTTCAACTATTTTTTGTTATATGTTTTTTAATAAAATTATTGTTCATTAATTAACCTAAAATTGATTTCTAAAAACGAGTGTCTGGCACTGATGACCGAGATGTTTTGTGCCAATAAAATAAAACAACCAACTAACCGGGCATTCATTTATATAGCTTATTCTTATGTGCGGTTAAAATATTAGCCTAGAAAATATTTTTTGCGGTTTTTCTCCTTTTGTTGAAAATAGAAATCTGTCATATTTAATATTCAGCAATATCTCATCAATCCTAAAAAGCAGAAATGGTTAATTATTTCTAAACAACGGAGATAATAGTATTTCTTAAGAAGAAATTTTAAAAAAATGTTTAAGCCCTGATTGAAAGGGCTATTTCAATTGACTATTTCAAAGAGGATAAAATCTAAGGCGGCTGAGCTTGATCAAGGTTAGATCACTTTCCTACAAGACCGTTGTAATGTACGAATCTCTAGATCCTAAATGGAATGTAGATTTAAAGGACTTTTTTCTTTTTTTTTTTTTGCTGATAGACGAGTTTTTAGTCGAACTTATAATTTGTTTTGTTTTTCTGTTATATGTCATATCTTTTTGTGATTTCCTGTTTATCAATATTGCTGTTTTAATCTGTTAAGGAATAAGAAAAGAAAAAGAACTGTGTTGACAATACTACTTTATGCTTAGTACTTAATTTATGCAAAGTTTTTTATTTTTGTTTATTATTTTCAATAATCGACCTTTGTAATCGGCCAAAAAATAAAATAAAAAATTACCTCTGCTCAAAATTTGATAGCTTACGTTTCAAGATGCTTAGAATCCGAATAACGAATAAAAAAAATCCTTTTGTCCGCCGTTCGCGGCATTTCTCCGAAACTACTGGACCAATTTTTTCGAAATTCGCGACAAAAATACTAGTCTATTTAACGATGGTCCTAACACCTAGACGTTGATATCAGCTGATTAGTTTTAAAGTTGCGGCCGATTAAAAGGATTTTATCAAATAACTCAGTTATTTTTGAAGAATAAAAAAAAAATTATTTGTGTTTTTTAACCAAAAAAAACGCGAATAAATATATAAAAGAGAAAAAAGAAAAGAAAAAAAGTTGAAAATTTTCACATAAGTACGCTTTTACTGAGTATTTTTTTGAAGATAGGGAAAAGTATGTATAGAGTTTTGGAATTACTAAAAAAAAAAAAAAATAATAATAATAAATAAAAATTCATATGTATAATTAAGGAACAGATTATAATAAATGTAATTACACCAAAAATCGGTTATTAAAACATAAAATGTAAGGTTTTCTGGAATCAGGAAATTTTATTTGAATAAAAATCGAAAGAAAAGAAAAGGAAATATTAATGCAGTCCTGTATAAATGATTTTGGTTTATTATTTTAAATAATAACCTTTGTAATCGACAAAAAAAAAAAAAAAAAAAAATTACCCCTGCTCAAAATTTAAGAGCTTACGTTTCAAGATGCATAGACAGGACAACCCAGAGGAGTATAACAGGAGTGTACACAGGACACTGTCAACTTAATAAGCATCTCGACAATATGGGTTTGGTGGCCTCACCGACTTGCAGATTCTGCAAGAAGGATGGTGAAACTGCATTTCATGTTATATGCATTTGCCCAGAGATTGCCAGGGTACGGTTTTACCATTTTTGCGTCGACCGTATCCCTGATCCCAAATTGCGTGAACTGATTAACCCCCACAGGTTAGTCAGATTCACCAAGGCGCTAGCCCTGTATTAACAGTAGAATGGACGGCGCACTATAAGCCTAATAGGGCTGCAGTGCATCAGATTAGCCGGTAAAAAAAAAAAAAAAAAAAAAAAAAAAAAAAATGCGTAGAATCCGAATAATGAATAAAAAAAAATCCGTTTCTCCTAATAAATAAACGAATAAATATTTTGCTTCTAGTGCTTAAAATTAGTGCTTTTCATATTACTTGATTGCATATCAACACCCATATAAACAGTTATATTCTAATATTGTTATTTAGAAATAAACAATTGTGTAATAATTTGCAGTGTTTTAATTTATTTATTATAAAATTTACCCATATAGTTTCAAAATAGATTTATAATCCTTATTAAAAGAGTGAAACTGATATTTTATAACGAAAGTATGATGGCAAGAACGGTTTTAAGAAATATTACAGAATTTTGATTACTCAATTGACACATAGTAAAGTGTCGTTTATGATATAGTGATTAATTCTACCGTTTAAGGCTACTTTTAAAACAATTATTTTAAATTAAATAAAGATATAAAGAACAAATAGACAGGTGTAAATAAAGATATAAAGAAAACAAAAAAAATTTAACCATCATTAAAATTATATACAATATCTTTTTTAGGGAATGAAACACCCGTAACTTAACAAAAAAACTTATATATCTGCTCCTAAGTTTGAAATGTAGGAAACATTTTTCTGAAGGCATTTTATGATTTTTCAAGACTGGCTGATTTCAATAATGTTTCATTTTCTGTTCTGAATGTGCTATGTCCGTAGTAAATATGTGACTAATATTTTAGGAAAGTTGCATAAAATTGCTTTATGAATTACGATGTTAACCAGTCATTTAACCTTGCATTTTAAGATTGACTCCATGGTCGATTTAATTGACCCATTGACACCTGATAGTTTCATTTACATAATTGTTTAAAAGAACAGTCATAATAAGACATACTGAAGGACACAATTTAAAATAAACCCCATTCATATTCTGCGTAATTTTGTTAAACTTCAGGTAGAAAAAAAATGACTTTGATAAAATTTATTTTTTTATTTACTAAAATATTTTATTGTTCTTCAGGTCCTAAATCGTATTGAGCTTAAATTAAGTAAAATATTATTTCTTAATCTTGTTGATTTTACATTAATTAATCACGCTTGGCTATTGGCATTGTTAAATATTATAGATCATTTAACTATTAGACATGAATTACCAATTCGCATGAAAATAATATTTTATTTGAAAAAAAAAAATTAATATACATTAGGCGATTCTTTAATTAATAAAATCATAATTAATATATACACTATTTTACTATTTTCTTCAGGGAAAAATAATTAAGGATGAGTGAGATGATATTTCTTAAAATTATAAATGATATAGATAATTTTATAAGTGGTATAATTGTATCTGTTTTGCATACAATGTTATAAGTTAAATACCGTTAAATAACGCGACGATAATTTACCATATTACGTTCGCAATTTCTTAGCAGAAGAACGTCAAGCTAGGGCTAAGTGGCATTGAACCAGCTACCCCATAGTAAAGTAACTAACAAGCTAAGAATGGAAATTGGATAATACGAACATTTCAAAACTTCATACAAAACTTAATGCCTAGTTACAAATCTTTATGGATAACTACCAAAAAAGTACTCAAATTCTAAACCTTTAATAACCCTCACCTTTCTGAATGTCATAACTGGTCTCAATCAGCTAAAGTAAAATCCTAAATATTTCGTAAACATTTATCCAAAATGTTTAATTCTCATCCTCAGATCCTTAATCCTACCCATCTTGATCATGTTGAAGCAGAACTTGATATTCCACTCCAAATGTTCCTTTCCCCTTGAGCCATTCATCCTTCTGAAACAATAAATATTATCCATAAGTTATTATCCATAATTGCCTACTAAAAAAGCTCCAGGTCATGATCTCATCTCACCCTATATCCTAAAACAGCTCTCTCGAAAAGTAATCCTTTTCCTCACATATATTTTAAATACTACGCTCCGAACCACTTATTTCCATGAAAATTGGAAACTATAAATAAACAGAATGAAAATAATCCTCAAAAGCCACCTGAAAATACATCCTTATACCGTCAAATCTTCCTTTTGCTCATTATTGGTAAAGTTCTAGAAAAACTCATACTGAAACGACTCTATCCGATACAACAAGTGAATCACGTGATTCCTGACCATCAGTTTGGATTTCGGACATTCTATTCTACAATCCAGCAATTCCTGCCATCGAGTGGTGGATGTTATATCTTCCACATTAGTGAGCGGAATGTTCTACATAGGTACCTTTCTCGACGTTAACCTCGAGTCTGGCAAATAAGAATATTTTACAAACTTTGCCAATTCCTTCCTGCTACATACTGCCTTTTAATCCGTTCCTACCTCACTGATAGAACCTTTAAAGTAAACCATAATTTTTACTACTTTTCCATGCTTTTTAAGTCCGCCGGTGTGCCTTAAGGTATTATCTTAGGTGTCATGATATAGAGCTGATATTCCACTCCATGCTCCATTGTTCTCAATACTTGCGCGGATGAAACATGTGTGTTATCCGTTAATAATGACCTCCGTCCATAATCATCCCGAACCCTTCTGCCCCACATCACAGCCATCGAGGAATGGTGTCAGAACTGGAGAATCAAAATAAATCCTAATATATTCTACCAGATTACCTTTACTCTTCGTCGCAAACCGATGATTTTCTGGCCCATTGTATCCTTTAATAACACTCCACCCCTTCCTCTAAAACAAATCCGTTACCTAGGACTCCAACTGGACAAACACCTTACTTGGAATCATCATACCAGATTTAAACAACAAGAAACGGCTCTTATTACTACAACGCTTACTTAACATACGTTCAAACTTGCACTCTATTACAAAAAGCTCATTTATGTTACCATTATCAGACCCATCTGGACATATGCAGTCGAACTTCGGGGCTCTATTAATCCATCTAATTCCTCTCGGATTCAGTCCTTACAACCCAAAATCATTCGAAACACCCGAAATGCTCCTTACTTCGTCACAAATAAAATCATCCATAACGACCTTAATATCTCATTTGTTGCTGACCTATCTCGTACTAGATATACAACTTTTAATTTCTAACTCCCAACCCCCTTGTCGGCATCCTATCAGACTTACATATTCCTGATAGCCTCCTGAGGCGATTGAAAAAAAGATGGCCTCGGGATCTACTAACATAAATAAACATTGAAGTTCTATCGCTGGGTAGTTTCTTCACAAGTCTTTTCATGCTCTTTATTATAATTCAGCTCCTTTACTTTTTTTTTGTATATACAGTCGTGAAATTCAATAAAACATAAATTAAATAAAGTAAAAAACGTTTATAAAATGAGAAATTCGGAGAATGTTTTGAAGTATAAATCTTTGAAGAAAACGTTTTGCATATTATGTGATTTTTAAAAAATATTTATATATTTATTATTTATGGTATCTGTTAATAACAAAATTGCTTTAATAATCCTTTCTTAATATTATTAAAGATTGTAATTAAAACATGATCATAAAAAATATAATCTATGATTGGTCCGCTTCCTTAAATGTTAAACGCTACGAATAATCAACTTATGTTACCCCAAAACTAAAAAAAAAAAAAATAGAAAAAAAACTGTGAAAAAAGGTATATTTAAAAAACAATTACGAAGAAAAAAAATTAAACGGTGTTTTTTTAGCACACAATGTTTAATTAGGGTTAGGGTATTGGAGTAGGTGCTCAACCTCTTGGTTATTAGCACCGAATAAATTTGTAGTAACAGATTTGTTTTACTCTTTTTTCTTCTTTTTATTTATTTATTTTTCCTTCTATTTTTTTTTATTTTTATTTTTTTTAATTTATTTATTTATTCTTTTTTTTATTGTTAATTTTTTTTTTTATTATTCTTTTGTTGACACATTCTGAATTAGTGGATTTATTCCAATTTGTTCTTTATTTATTTATTATTTATATATATATATATATTTTTTTTATTACTACTATTATTTTTTGTTTTCTTTCTTTCTTTATTTTTTTTTCTTATAGTTCCGGGAGCAGAGAACATTCTTTGACGAACCTAATCAGTGAACTAACTGTTTCACTAGAGTCCTTCAAGCTCTCACTCAACGATCTAGCTAGGTTAAGTTTATCCATTTGTACATGAAATTTGGGGCAGTTCTCAATTATGTGTTTTATTGAGAGAGGCACTCTACACAAGTCACACATTGGTACGGGCTGCCTGAGGATGAGATGGAGATGTGTGAGTCTGCTATGTCCTATGCGAAGTCTCGCCAAAGCAGTTTCCTCGCGGCGATTACTTCGCAATGATGTATTCCATGGATCAGGCGTTTAATTATGTATTTATGTCTAAAAGAAGGGATATTAAAATACTATGTAAAGTTATTTTACAAATTTAAAATAAATCGTTTTAAATATTTATCAATCTCAAACTATTATTTTCTATTTTTAATTTATAGAATATAATCAGTAATTTATGTCTTTTACATGTTTGATGTTTTTAATTAGGTAACGAACTAATGTAAATATTTAAAACAAATCTAATATTGCCTCCCTTTATCACAAACGGCAATCAAGTAAATAAAGCCAATCAGACTGAATATGAAAAGAGTGGAAGAAAAAAAAAGACTCACTCGTTAGCCTTCGACAAACGTCGCCAGCTTTAAACTTCGTGTGTATTTAAAAATTAAAAAACTAATGCAAATTACAAAAAAAAAAACCGTTCCTGGGACGGTATTTTTTACTAAAATATAAACTAGATAAGTGGTAAACTCTATTTTTTTTTTAAATGCCTAATAAGTTTGCCTAACAAATATTATGAAAAATACTTTTGCAATTTAGCCTTTCTGCAATATGCATCAATGAAGAGTTTTGAAAAAAGTATAAAAGGGTCACTTAGCTAAGCTATTTTTCGGAGAGAAGCTCTGATAAAGACGCGCAACTTGGATTGAAACTTTAGGTAATAAATAGATTTGTCACTTTTTTTTTTCACTGTCACCCGAACCATCTCATCGTTCATAGGGTTTTTAATTTTTTTTTTTGTTACATAAAAATAACTTCATAATCCTTTTTACATTAGCAGCCGACAGGACTCTACTTTAATTTTTGAAAAAATCTGGCGCCCGCTACACACGACTTTTACTGGTCTCCATTGTATTTAATTTACGAACTTTTATACTAAATTGTAGATCAAAATTAATTGAACTGAGTTCATATGTAAGCATTCATCTAACATTAAATAATAAAAAAATAAGATTTATAATCAAATTAAAAAAAATTATAAAATACATTACACTTAAGTTTATGATCACTATCCTACTATTTGTATTTTAATAATAGTTTTTCATAATTTCTTCATCGTTCGAACGGTATATTGTACCCTTGTATAATTTCATTTGCGAGAAAAAAGTATATCCCGGAAAATATATATGTATTGAGTCGTAAAAAATGTTTGTTGCGTTTTTTAATGGAGATTTAAAACAGATTACAATATTTATAAGAATCTTAAGTTTTAATTGAAAGCTCCATTATTTTTTTATTTTTATTTTCCTCCATTAAAGTTGGAGGATAAGAAAAAAAAGGAAAAAAAAAATAATGGAGATTTTAATTAAAACTTAAAATTCTTGTTAATATTTTTAATATGTTTTATATAACCAACCCATTTTGATCTATTATTAGTAATTTTTTAAATACCGTCATTATAAACAGTTAAAGTAAGACCCGAGCGATTTGCGTCTTTCAAGTCAAATTTTCCGGTTCTGAACCGAGCAAACCTCAGACGGTGATTTCCTAAGGTATCATCGCCATTCACCCTGCCAGTTTCGTTAACTGGGTAGCGGATTTTTTTTTTTTTTCGCAAACAAAAAATATTAAATCAAGAAAATTAATTATTATTTTGAGCTAGCGAAGTACCAATTGAAGATCTCGTTTAAAACTGATGCATAAAAGCAACTTAACTAATCGTTTTTTAGAATATGTAAAGTCAATTGTCTAAACAAACTCGAATTTATGAACACAAAGGGGATTAAATTGAAATATTTAAAAAAAACAACAATCAGCTGATGCGCTCGATGATAACAGTCATACGTTACATCGTCTCGCAGAATTTTGCTTTTTTCAGTAGGAATTCGCTTGAATTCAGTCTGGAGAACATCACTAGACCTCAGGAATACTACGGCAGTGAATATTGGAGAAATTTCGGTAAACAAAGTTATAATTTACTTTGTACAATCACGAAAAAGTGAAAGGAGGGTCACTGATCAGCTGATTGCCGCTAGCTCGGCAAGCTCGGGCTTGCTTTTCTTTTACTTATCTTTCTTTTATCTTTAATTCTTATCTCATTATTTATTTATTATTATTATTATTTTCTTAATCAATGAGATATTTTCATCAAGTCATGTCCTCAAAGTCTGCAAGTAAAAGATCTAGATCTGCAGGTTCTAACTCGTCCCCCACAAAATTTTACGCTGAAGTAAAAATCTATTAGATTTTTAGAATATTAGATGAAGGAAATCCATTTTCCATCCAAAAGTAAATCTAAAGTATTTTTTGTAGTTGTATAACATATTATAGCACTTATTAGTAAAAGATTTCTCTATATAACTTCCATATATGTTAAAGAATCATATTGCGTATCATGATTCCAGTAAGTTAAACTTAATAACTTACTGGGGTACTGGCGTTTACATCCCATCAAACTTGGGCACTGAACGTAATTATCACTGAGTAATTACTGACTAGTTTCGTTATTACTTATAATTGCTTAGTCATTAGTTACCAGGAGATGGGTTATTTGCAATACAACTTGCTTGTTTAAGCTTTATTGTTCAAACAAGTTACTAAAAATTAAGCCATTAGGTTTCACTTACTATGTGTTGTTTACCGTAATTTAATTTATTAATTCTTGTTTATATATATTTGTTCATTTTTCATTTTGATTATAAGTTATGCCTGAATGATAAATAATAGACACAGCGTGACCATGGACAAAACAGTTTATTTTTATTTACAACCTCTAACTGGCCAAAGCCTAATCACTGGAGGTGAACCCTACGTATTAAAAAATAAATGTAATAATAATTTACTAGGTAATGTACTTACTTACATAACAGGATATTTATAATAATTATATAAACAAACAATAGTTCATCCTTCAACGTGGCCGCTTACTTTGAAAGATGAACAACGCCTTAAGGTTTTCGAAAATAAGGTATTGCGTAAAATATTTGGTCCGAAGAGAGATGAGGCCACTGGGGAGTTTAGAAGGTTGCACAACGCGGAATTGCGGAACTTGTATCCTGTGAATATAATTGAGCTGATTACATCGCGTAGACTCAAATGGGCGAGTAAAGTTGTTGGGCTCGATGACGAGCGGATTCCGAGAAAGTTGGTATTTGTTGATCCGACTGGTAGGCGTCCGAAAGGTAGGCCGAAGCGTAGATGGGAGGATTGCTTCAAGGCTGATTTCGGGGGCTTGCTTGGGCTTGAATGGTGAACATTGGACGAGTCTGTGTTGGCGGACTTTGGTGGTATCGGCATCAAACCTTCGGGTTCGCTAAGCCTATTATTATTATTATTATATAAACAAATAAACATTAAACCACTAATCAGAAATAATATATAATAAAAATCTAATAAATAAAATAGAAATTGTTTGTTGAACCATCTATTTAAGATAGTCAGTATTAATAAATGATTATACGGAAATATAAAGTCTTATTTTATATTTTAATTAAACTTCGTTGATTTCAGTCACCACCGAGAAGTGCCAACTCTGAAATAGCACACTTTCAGACACGTATTAGAGAAATGCCCATATTACTAGTCATATCTAAATGATATGACTGGGACTAACGCTATTATAAAAATATTTATTTATTGTTTTAAATGAAACTTAGATAATAGAACAAACAAACGAAATAAATGCGTTGATGACACTCAGGTTTTACGCCTCAAGGCCCAAACTAACAACAACAACTTCGTTAATTGCTCACCTTTATATGTTTTATATTAATCCGCACGTCACTTGCACAATCCCAGAAAAAAAAAAATCTTGGAAATTCATTATCACCACTCTGCCGGTCTTGCCAAGGTAATGTACCAAGTCCTATCTTAACACGCTGATGACAGTTAAAAGTAACGGCATTACTCATGAATCTGAATATTCATTGAAAAAAAAAAACGAATATAAATACATGAATTTAAATAAATACTATGAAATCATTTTCATACTTCATCGCAAACCCTCAAATCTGTTCTTTAGTATGTATTCGAGATGAAACTATCAAAAACTTTTAGGTTGTCCGGGAAGTTCGTAGAGAAATTTGGACAAAAATTAAGATTGTTGGAGAGATTAAAATTTATTTATTTAATCTATAAAACAGTTTTCACTATTAGCGATTACCCTTTCCCAACGGCTTGGAAAGTCCATTTCCCTTTCTTTTTTTTCTTTTTTTTCCAAAAACCATTGAGCTTACTTCAACAAGAAGAACAATAAACCATTTTGACGTCATCTTCTGAAGTGTAGGATTTTCCTTGTAGAAAATTTTCGAGGGAACGGAAAAGATGGAAATCAAGGAGCAGTGTCAGGAGAGTACGAGTCCTTGAAGAGACATGGGGCCTAGGTTGTCTTGGTGAAATAGCACTTCTTTATGATTTACCAACTGGTGGCCGTTTCTCGTCAATTGCTGCCTTCAATCGATCTAACTAGGCGCAGTTAAAGTCCGTATTGATAGATTGGTTTTGTGGAAGAAGCTCAAAATGTGTGGGTCCTTTCCAATCCCACCAAATACTATTTATAATATTTTTTTCTTCTGGTGTTGATGTAGAGAATCCATTTTTCGTCACTAGTAACAACTCGTTTTAAAAATGGATGCTATACATTTGTTTCAGCTGCGAATCACAACATGGAATGCTTTCAATGATGTTACTTTCACCGAGCTCATGGGGAACCCAAACGTCGTAACGACATACGTAACATTTTTCTCGAAAATGGCTATAACGGCTCTGATTGACAGGTACTCCACCACAAGTCAATTTAAATAATATTCCTTTAAAATTTAAAAAATATTCCTCTGGTCTACTCTAATCATGTTCGGTTTTTAGGTCTATATCTTGATACTAAGCTAACCTGGTCCGTCCATATAGATCAACTTCATTCTAAAACCGTGAGTAGATTAAAAATCCTGAAGAAATTGGGAAACACCAGATGGGGTTCAGACAGGAAAACAATGCTCCGCATCTACGAGGCATTGATACTCACCAAAATAGATCACGGTTGCTTCATCGTTTCCTGTGCTTCTCAAAATAAGATTAAGAAATTAGATGCAGTCCACCATGCCGGCATACGCCTATCAACCGGAGCTTTTAGAACTAGCCCAGTGAACAGTCTTTGTGTTGATGCAGGAGTTCTACCTCTCTCGTATCGACGCCAAAAGCTCGCTGCTAAATATATCACAAAAATGTTCACCCAACCAGACAACCCTGCTTACAGTTCCTTATTTCAACATGAAAATGCTGGAAAATATGAAAGATTGAAAAATTCCTCTCTTCCTCTCTGGTATCGAATGAGATGGGTTATTTCTGAATTAGTGCAGCATCATTTCACAAAACCAGATAAAAAGCTACCATCATGGACAGTGTCACCTCCTCACGTCAACTGTGAAATGTTAAAAGTTTCTAAGGAAAAAAAGTGTTCCCCACAAGAAATATCTCAAACTTTCCTTGCAGAACTTAATAAATATCACTATAACAAAATCATTTATACCGATGGTTCCAAAACAATTGAATCGACGTCGTACGCTGTATTAGACGGTGACCAAACTCACAAGTACAAACTTGATAGTACTTGTAGTGTTTTTACTGCCGAATTGACAGCTATTCTAAAAGCAGTTCATCTAGCTAGAACAGCATTAGAAAAGTCAGTAATCATTTGTTCTGACTCGCTCAGTGCTATCAGAGCCATTTCCAATCCATTCTCAACAAACCCTATTGTACAGGAGGTCCACTTCGCAATCAAACAGTTGGAGGACTCTTCAAAAAAAATAAATCTATTTTGGGTTCCCAGTCATTCCGGAATATCAGGGAATGAGTAAGTCGACAGAGCAGCAACAGAGGCACATTCACTAAAAGAAATAACTCCCTCTTTTGTTTCATCATCTGAGCTGTTTCAGCCAATAAACGCGAAGATCATAGATGAATGGCAACAGTCTTGGACCGCTCTTGAGAACAACAAATTAAAAAATGTCAAACCGACCATCAGCTGCTGGGTTTCAACGTAAAGAAAGTGCAGGCGTGAGGAGGTAGTTATCGCCCGCCTGAGGATAGGACACTGCCGCCTCACTCATGAGCACCTCATGACACGAAGGGATCCACCTCGATGTCAACTGTGTAAAGTGACTCTCACAGTAAGTCATAGTTTTGAAGCGTGTCCTCGTTATAGTAGGGAATTTGTAAAATGTTGCGTACCGCCTAAAGTCTCGGAGGCATTGAGCGATAGTGATCGGGCCGTCGATGGTGTCATTCAATTGGTGAACATTCGTTTATATCACCTCATTTAACACATTCACATTCAGGCTATTTTACGCAATTTTCGATATTTTACTCACAATCTTTATTTATTTATCCTTTTTTTCTTTTTTTTTTCTCTTCATTATAGGTAAGTTAATCGTCTTCTGAAGATGTTTTGGGCAATAATAACCACTCGCAGTTTTTTTCCCTTAAAACCAAAACAACGACTCTGATTAAACTCGTCATATCAAAGTACAATTTAATGGGTTTTAATATGATCTATGTTTCATTCTGATTGAAATAGTCGGATATGGCTTAAATGCCGATAGTTTAAATTTTCTTTCTAAAAAGTACCTTTTATATTCTAAATTTGAAGAAAAAAAATATAACAATTTACTGTTGTCAGCATAAATAAAAACGCTGCAAATTACTACAGAATGGTATATTATTTCCAAATAACAATATTGGGGTATAACTGTTTATAAGGCTGGTAAAAGGCAATTAAGTAATTCGAAAAGCACTAATTCAAAGCATCATATCATCACACTACAACTGATTTCAAAACGCAATATCTAAGCTAGTTGTAAACCAAATTCAATGATTCTTTTTCCTTTGGTCTAAAATATGTTTGGAGAATAGCACGGGGATCTCGTGGAACGCTGATTTTCTATCTCCTTGTGAATGGCAGAGTTTAATTTGTCGTTACCGAGTGTATAACGTAAATCATTAGTTCGAGATAATTGTTTTGATCCTAATAAAGATTCTATTCATTTGCATTGTATTATTGACATGTAATACATTTTTACTTTCACTTACTATATATAGTAAGGGATAGTATTGCGATCGTGAAAATTTTCGAATTCCAGTTTTCAACGGAAATACACGTTTTAGGGTCCTCTGAGTCCAAATAACCAAGTCCTGCAAAAAGCTCTGTGTGTGTGTGTGTGGTAACTCCCGGGCGGAAACGAAAAGTCCTATGAAAGTGAAATTTCATATTCAAGACAAATATACGCCCAAGAAATTAAAAAAAATTTTTCATCATAATGAGCTTACCACAAGAGCCACTTTATACCATGCATTTAGCACCTTTTTTCTAGATTTTCTCGAAAACAATTCCGACGATTTTGATTAAACTCGCTATATCAATGTAAAATTTAATAGGCTTCAACATTATGTAGGTTTCATTCCGATTAAAATGGTCTGACAGGGCTTAAATGCCGATATTTAAAATTTTATTTCTCTAAAGTACCTTTAATTTTGTAGATTATATAAAAATAACCATATTATCTTGTTAGCATTGATAAATAACAGCTAAATATGTAAGTTGTGCGAATTCGAAAAACATCTAAAGGAGAAAACTGAAAAAATATTTTTTTAATGCAATTTTTCGTTTTTGAGCATAAGAACAGTAATATAGAATAGAATAGAAAAATAATTTTTATTCTGGGACTGGGTCCCTTAAGAACAATATGATATGTACAATTAATATATACAATGTGTCTGGCCACAAGACCAAAAGATTATAATTAATTTTTATTTACAAAGCTTTAAGAAGAAAAGTAGGAGACAATAAAACAAAAGAGTAAAATAACTAAAAGAGTAAAATAAATGAATAACTTCTGATATGTTGAACAAAACTTAACATTGAAACTGATTCATAATGATTGATCGATACAGAATCATGAACAATAAATAATAAATTTTCTTTTTGAATAGATATTTGATTTGAAAACTCAGGTTTGTGGAGCGTCTGTTTGAGATGACAATAGGTACTCGAACAGCTGGGACTTGAATGATGGTAGGGAAGAAGCATGGCGGATTTGAGTAGGTAGGGAATTCCAGAGAGTATACATGTATGATATACCGTTTGAAAGCTAAAGATTTAAAAAAAAAATATTATCTTATACAAAAGACATGTTTCTATAGAAATTCCATTTAATTAATTCTTAAATGGTTTCACTCATTTTTATCTCAAACTGTACTTTAAAATTCTTTAATTGATTTTAAAAACAGAGGTAAGTGAAAGTCATGTGTTGCCCTCACCAGGTTTTTATTTATACTTATCGTTTAATCTCTAACATTGTTCCATAACTTCTTAATTTCATTTTGACAACAGAGGTGTTTCAATGTGGCGTGTTGCGCTCACCAGATTTTTCTTCTTAGTATCATTTAACTGTATTTAAAATCAGTATTTTCGAGTATATATCAATACCGAGTATATGTCGGTTTTGATTGGTTTCCTCTTTGAAAATGACTGTTAAAAGTTTTTATGTCAGCTGTAGACATAATTGGAAGCCCCGGCGATGAACCATCAGACCGGATTGGGACACTTGCTAAGAACAATAATGGGAAACTTAGCCTGGTCTGGAGGAAGCCGCTAGAGCACAGCTGTCCTCCAGATTATTGTCGACTCCTCTCCTCGCCAGCTGTTCTATTACTCTCAAGTCCCTTCCAGGATCTAATATTGTCAAGTTATATCACCTTATGGTAATAGCGAGCAAGCTTTGGCCTGCTATATTAAATCGTTCCTATAATGTGATAAATTCCTATTTTACGATATCGATCAATTCCTTCTGTAAAAAACTCTGATGCAGTCAATAGTCGAATTTGATTTACGATGGTTGTTAAAATCAATTCAAGAACCATAATAATAATAATAATAAACAAATCTCTTTATTTGTTTTCGGGCTAGCCCATACAAATGGAGTTGAGTTGTACAAAACAGTTAAACATAAATCAAAGAAATCTATTACAACTGTACTAAACAAAATACGCTTCAAAAACAAATACATAATAAAAGGCAAAATAAATTGTAACTGTATAAATATTAAACAAATAAATTAATCATAAATAGTTTAACAAATTCAATTATTGTTATTTTATTAATGTGCTTAAATTATTCTTGAATAGACAGATACAAATTTCTTCAAAACCTGGGAAACAACGTGGATAACAGGACAACATAAACTGTTGTATATAAAAAGAGACACCAAAAAATGGACTACGAGCACGAGGATTTCTAGAAAAGAGGAAATCATTTTATGCCGGCTCCGTATAGGACATTGTCAGTTTACCCACGGTTACCTTATGAGAAATTTACATGCACCCACCTGCGAATATTGCGATAATGTTCCAAAAACTATTCAGCATCTATTATTAGATTGTCCCCTTTTCGAAACATCAAAACATAATATTAAACTAACAGGAACCCTAAAAGATATATTGAATGATGATGAAGACAAGGTGAAAAAGTTACTGAATTATTTAAAAGAAATCAAGTATTACAACCAAATATAGAAAAACACAGTTGCCAATGACCCTGTAGGGTAGAGGCAAATGACAAAATAAAAAAAATAAAAAATTTCTTAGCTTTAAAACACTCTGTTACATAATAAAATAAATTTTCAAATTTCTTTTTATTTTCTATTTGCAACAAAAGTTGTACTATGCGGTCATTGTCAGACATATTTCCAATATATGTCCTCAAGTACTTGTTTCTGGACGGGGAGTAAACAGGGCATTGCAACAAAAAATGATTTAAATCTTCTGGTTCGCCTGAATTACAAATAGGGCATTCAACGCTATTATCTGAATAACCATTTTGGAATCCGTAACTGGTAACTTTCAGTTTATTGGGTTGACATAGTCTTAGTTGACTGATCAATCTATGTTTCCTCATAGGTCCCTTTAATTTCAAATAATATTCCCCCATATTTAAGCTACTAATTTTCCTGAAATTAGGATTAAACTTTGAGTGCAAAATAGCCTGAATATCTAGGGAAAGATTATGATTATTGAATTTTTCAACAGCGTTATTTAATTATCTTTCAAATAAGGCTTTACTTTTGATATTTAATATGTCAGCCGCGTCTATAATTAACAATTTATTAGTAAGTTGCCTATACCAATTGTACCTCACATCGACCCTCTGGTTCAAGGAATATTTTTTTAAAATGTTTAAACATATTTTCGGTAACCGATCCTCTTTCATTAAGTCTACCTTTCGGTACCAGCGAATCATTCTTTTTAGAACATCTGTTTCTATTGATTTCAGACCAGTTTCTATACGAACATAATGGTTAGGTGTATTCCGTGGCCAATGATATATTGCTTTAAAATAACTTAAAGCAACCCGCTCTAATTTTCGACAATGTAATTCAAGTACCATATAACAAAGTTAATCTCGAAAAATGCTGAAAAGTATTACACAATGATTTATTATTTCCTAATAAATATATTAGCGTATAACTGTTTATATAGCTGTTAACAGGCAATTAACTGCAACGAAAAACAATAAATAATTTAAAGGAAAATAGCATATCAACACTACTAATTTCAAAACGGTATATCTCTGATAGTTCTAAACCATTTTGAATGGTTCGTGGTAGGGATAATCACCAGGTGATCGCTGGTGGCGGCTGGATGAGCGAGATTACACGGGCACTTCGATGTGTTTATTTTGTGACCAAAAAGTAAAAAAAAAGTCGCTCATCACAAGTTTTCGTCTGTATAAGTCAATTTTTATCTGTTTTTAAACAGGTAACTGTTAATCTTTCAGAGAATATTGTACTTTTGATATGCGGAGTTGTTCTAGGTATAATTCTCATGATTTTTTTATAATCTCCCTTTTGTTTTAAAATTCCGGGTTGGGGTTAGTTGAGCTGTAGTTGCTCAACTTACCTCACGACTCAAACAACTTAAGTAATGAAGGTTTCATTTTTCGTTAAACGGACTTGCAAAAGGAAGACTCCAAGATGTTAATTGCAACAGTGACAATGATCATTAAGTTCCAAAGATCTAGTTAATTTTTTTTTTTTTTTTATGATATAACCTATATGAGTAATAATATAAACATTTAAGTCTGATTTTAAATAACAGCCTTGCTGTCTAATGTCGAGGTTAATTTTAAGATATGAACCCATGGTTTGGTTAGACATTCTTAGTGCTCAACTTGTCCCATATCCTTGCTTAACTTAACTCACCTATGGGGTACATTGAGCAAACTTGAGTTCCTGGATTTAAATGACTGCTCTTAAATTCGACTTTGTACAAAAAAAATACTACGGGCACTTTTGCTAAAGGATATATTACCAATCCATCAAGCCGCTTAAAAACTCATTGAGACTTATCATTGAGGAGCTATGCAAGTAAAAAATTACTCAACTTGCCCCGCCCCACCCTATGTTTCATCTAAGTTAGTTTTAAGATCTTAAAATAACATACATACATCCTCGGCGCTACAGCCCAGTTCGGGCTCTGGCCTCCAGAAGAAACCTTCCCCACTCTTCTCTATTCCTGGCCATCGTCCACCAGCCTGACGCTCCCAGCTGCACTGCATCCTTTCCAACCTGGTCTAACCATCTCATTCGGGGTCTCCATCTCTTCCATTTGCCTACCGGCGTATAGCTCATTATTCTCTTGGGGATACAATCATCTGCCATCCTTTGAACGTGGCCAGCCCAACGAAGCCTGCTTATCTTTATAAATCTCACCGCTGGTACATCCTTATACTTTTCATAAAGCTCTCGATTGTGTCTTATTCTCCAAAGACCATTTTCGCATATAGGACCATAAATCCTTCTCAGTATTCTTCGTTCGAAAACAGCAATCTTTTGTTTATCTGTTTTCCTTAACACCCAGGATTCACAGCCATAAGTCAGTATGGGCCTAATCAGGGTTTTGTAGAGCGTGGCCTTCGTTTCCTTATTAATTTCTTTAGTTTTAAATATTCTTATTAGACCATAATAACCCCTCGTAGCAGCTAAAATACTCTTCTCTATTTCTTTGGAGGAATTATTTTAGGCATCTACAAACGACCCGAGGTATACAAATCCCTGAACTGTTTCAAATTTGTATCCTTGTATCTCAATACATGGTTCTCGTACCTCAGCCCCTGCAACCATATACTTGGTCTTGGATTCATATATGACAAGTCCCATTGTCTTAGCAGATTGCTCTAAAGCTTTAAAAACCTCTGCTATGCACGATTCTGATCTACTGACTATATCTATGTCATCTGCATAAGCTAATAGCTGAACACTTTTATTAAAGATATGTCCGCCTGTTTGTATTTGAGAATTCCTTATCACTTTCTCCAGAGCTATGTTGAATAGTAGGCATGCCAGGGCGTCTCCCTGATTCAGTCCATTCCATGTTTGTATGGGGTCTGACAGGTTGGATTGGATCCTAATTAGACATCTTTGATCTTAAAATAACAGTGAACAAAAAAATTAAATCAAACTAAACAAAAGATTCTGCAGCCAACGGGTTGTGTCCAATAAAGAAATTTTGTTTTTATTTATTTTTTAAATATTAATTTACTTTTACCAGTTGATTGGAAAACAACCTGTTAATTTGTTGGATAGATGGATATAAATATATGAAGGAGTGATAAATAAAGCCGATAAATGCGGCTCGAGTGTAATTTATTGAGTTATCTATTGCCACTCTGGCGAGTCAGTCTCGTGATGAATATCTGAGTGGATTTATTTCTCGCCTGTAACTGGTTCTATATGTTTCATGGAATTCATATCACTTTATAAGGAAACGGTTAGGAAATGTTTCACTCATCTATATATATTTTTGGTGATTTCTTTAACAAGGCTAGCTTTTGAATTTTACTAAATACATTTATTTTTTAATAATATTCTTATTATTTTATAAGGACTTCTATTATAGTGTATTTACTTAAATTATTGTTGGAAGTCAAAAGCGATGATCTCAATTCCTAGATTGATATTAGCTTTTTTTTTTTTTTTCTAAACGGCGGTCGATTAAAAGTGATTTAATGCAAAGACTCAGTTATTTTTAAAGTTAGAGAAAAAATGTATCAGTGTATTGTTTAACTAAAAGATTGCGGATAAATATAAAAAAGAGAAAAAATAAATTAATTTGTACCCATAGGCACGCCCATAACTCGGTTATTTTTGAAGATGAAGAATAATAAGTACAGTGTTTTAGAATCAGTTTGGAGGAGTGATAAACAGGGAAAAAAATGTTGATTTACTTATATTCAAGTCACAAATTATAATAGATGTATCCATCCATCCAGTGACGCGACAGGCCGTGTATACCCTCACGTTTCTCGGATTGAACTCACAACCTTTAGCATGAGAGACTAGCGCGGTAGCCACTCAGCCACGGGCTCTCCACAGAAGATAAGGAAAAGTCGAAAAAATTTTCGGGAGCAAGATACCCCGATAAACAGAGAAAAAAATCTTATCAAGTCACAACTTATAAGAGATGTGATTCCCTGATAACTCGGGTATTATTATAGATATAGAAAAATTTTTAGGTGTTATGAAATCAGGAAATTTTATTTGAATGATAATCGAAAGAAACGAAAAGTATATAGTAACATAGCCTAGTATAAATGCTTTTAGTTTATTATTTTTAATTATGAACCTTAGTAATCCACCAAAAAAAGTTACTCCACAACCCCAGAATTTGAGGGTTACGTTTAAATATACATAGAACCCGAATATCGAATTTGAAAATGTTTGTTAAATAATGTTAATAAATTGGGTATGTGCGTTGGTTATATATTGCATGTGAAATAAATACGCCAGACTATGTATAAAAGGAAATGTTTAATTAAAATTTATAATACAGAATAAAATAATAAAATGAATGCCCAATTCTAATGTGGTAAAGTAATAGTACTGATTGAAATTAAATACTATAATTGTTAATTAGTAGTCCTTTAATGTTTTATTAATATGTAAGGTAAGCTTATCTGCTGTCCCCCTGTGGGACTTGTCTTTTCGATTATGAGTCTCTGCTGTCCCCCTGTGGGACTAGATGGTCACCCTGTGTGACTGGATGGAAGTCCTGTAGAACGTACTCACTCACGACTCGACTACGACTCGACTGGGACTAGACTTCGACTGCGACATTTTAATTCCCGGCACTGTAATGCTCGGTAATGCGCATGCGCGCCCTTCTGGTAACCGCACTATTATATCAAGTTAATCAGCACTATTACTTCGTATTTTTAAAAACAAATAAACCTCAAATAACTAATATAAATTTATATAAACCATAATTATTATAGAATCACCAACATCCCGCCCACCTAAAACCGTATGGTTTTACAAGGAACGATATCATGAAATGTTGTTTAAAAAGGCAATGGGGATAATTTTGTGAACGGATCGTTTATGGCATCCTCGCTGATCCTTTATGGTAACTACTCTAGTAATATTGTCGTTTCCTGGATGGACCTGTTCTATTTTGGCTAACTTCCAATTTAATGGGCTAGTAGAAGCATCAGGTAGTAATACAAGATCCCCAATTTGTGGTTGGTTGTTTGGCTGATACCACTTAATTCGTTTTTGTAAGGTATGTAGGTATTCTACATGCCATCTTCTCCAAAATTGTTGCACAGTTTGTGACACAAGTTGCCATCTAGAGAGTTGATTTATGTTTATATTTGTCAAATCTTCTTCTGGAACACTTAAAAGAGGAGCACCAATGAGGAAATGACCTGGTGTAAGAAAATTCCCATGTTTTGGATCGTCATCACTTAGCGGTGTAATAGGGCGAGAGTTTAGAATTGCCTCGATTCTTGTGAATAATGTCATTAGTTCTTCCAAATAAAATACCTGGTTCTTTGTTATTCTATGAAGATGGTTCTTGGCTGATTTCACAGCTGCCTCCCATATTCCTCCCATATGGGGTGCATATGGTGGATTAAAATGCCATTCAAATCCCTGATTGACAGCATGATTTTGTAATTCCTGTTGTGTTTCTTCTTTCCTGAGATGAGTAAACAGTTCTTGTAAATGCCGAGCCGCTCCTATGAAATTTGTTCCGCAGTCTGAGTATATAGCAGCCGGCAGTCCCTGCGAGATACAAACCTATCCAGCGTGGCTAGAAAGGCTTCTGTGGATAATGAAGTAACAACTTCCAAATGCAACGCCTTCGTTGCCATACATATGAAGACTGCAAGATATGCCTTAGAGATTGGTGAATTGCGTCTTCGATTTTTCTCTTTGATAAAAAATGGGCCACCGTAGTCGACACCAACAGATGTGAAAGGCCTGCTTGGACGAACTCTATAGGCTGGTAGGTTCCCCATAATTGGATGACTAGGGCGAGCTCGCATTCTAATACAAGTCATACACTTATAAATTCTGCCTTTCACAGCTTGCCGCAAGCGAAATACCCAATATTGTTGTCGAATTAAGGCTTGTAACGCTTGTTGACCCAAGTGGAAATGAACATGATGTAGGTGGTCTATCAATAATGTCATAAGGTGGCATTTTCCCGGGAGAATAATAGGTGACTTCATTTCCTGTGGTAAAAATGAATTTTGTAGGCGACCTCCGACTCTCATGATTCCTCGGTCATCTAAGAATGCATCTAGAATTAGAAGGCGCTTCGAAGACGGTCTATTTTCTTTCCAAGAAAATTCTTCTTCAAACTCATACCGTTGAGTAGCAATTATGAGTACTTCTCGAGATCTGTTAAGCTCCTGTAGCTTTAGTGCACCGTGAAATCTTATGATCGGATTCCTGATGTTATGTAAAAATCTTAGAATATAGGCCAGGGTTCTGACCACTTTATTATAATGTGAATGATGATTCATCCAGTTTAGGATCATAAGATGATTACCGTCTGGTGGTTATTGTGGACTGTATGTGTTAATATGGACCAGGTTTTATTTCCGGTGCCTGATGTTTGTAAATATCTGGCTGCTGTGGTAGAACGAGTGGATGCGTCTGTAGCCATAGCGGGCCCGCCCACCATAGGGAATCATCTTTCAGTAATTCTGGAGTTGTCCCACGAGATGCCAAGTCGCGGGATTGTCTTGAGATCGCATATGAAGCAAATCAGCTTCTGGTATGTCTTCAGGAGTTTCTTTAATGGAAGGGCCCACATTTTATCTGCCAGTAGCATCACGATTGTATGTTTTCAAGAAATGCTCTTCACAAGGATCACGTTGGGCTATAATCAACTGAACCTTCTACTTCTTCGATGACCAGGAATTTGGATTTGTATGTCTTCATTAATCGGTGATTCTAGCACACAGTGGCACCTTAAGTTCGAAATGGAATCTATATTGGCGCCTCCCATGACGATAAGTCCAAAATATGTTGGAAGAGCTTATAATTATTTTCTAGAATGACCGGACTGCCAGTTATCATATCAATAAAACAGTCGTTTCCAAGGAGCATGTCGATCTCACGAGGTTCCCAAAATAGTGGATCAGCGAACGGTTGTTCAGAAGACCTTGTATAGGTTGAATTGCGAAGTAGGTAGATCTCCCGTTAAATAGTCAACAATCAAAGGCTCGACTTCCAAATATTTCTCTCGATTGATCCTGGAATAAATGCGGCACTCCACCTTTCCTTTGACCTTAGGTACTGGAACACCTCCTGCTCCAAGTGGTTTGTGAGTAGTTGCATGCCAAGAGAGACCTAACCTTCTAGCGCATTTCGTTGTCATGAGAGATAATTGAGATCCACAGTCGACCAAGAAGCGAACAGGTTGAAGTATGTTGTCTGAATTGTGAATGAGACCAATGGCATGTGCCTAGAAGTACCTGTGCAGGTCCCGTCACACTACCAACCAGCTTTGATGTTCCTGATTCTACCTTAGAACCTCTTTGCTCAGAGGCAGATGAAATACCTTGGCTATTCACAACTGGAGAAGAGTTTCTGATTGACTGGAGGGGTGTACATTTGATCCCTATTTACATGAAGCCATGTATGATGTTTACCCTGACAAATTTGGCAGCGACCTAATGTTAGACATACTGATGCTCGATGACCTATTCTTAAGCAATTGAAGCAAACGTTTTTATCCTTTAAGAAAGATAAGCGTTGCGCAGGAGTCTTAGATTGAAAAATAGGACATTGCATTAAGATATGAGACTGTTTACACGAGCATACTTGTGATTTGCATTGATTGGAAGGTGTAGATGTAGTTGCAAAATGTTCGCCTTAGGCCTTTGTTTAAATGAATTAGTGATCTTAGGATCAGAGAGCTGCATGCTCGACTCCTTCCCTGCACGAAATCTACAAGTTGTTTAAAGGTGGGCCATTCAGTCGTTACTACCTCTACTTCAAAATTATGTCTGGTTTCTTGATCAAGTTTTTTCAGCGCTAAGTCAACCATAAGAAATCAGCTTGGTCAGGTATATCGATTGATCGAAAAGCTGCTATACTTTCAGCTACCACCCTTATAAAGGACTGGAGGGATTGAACTGTTGGCGTCCCTTATGAGAAGAAAATTCCAGAATTTGATCTATATATGCTGTGGCAAGTAATCGTTTATTATTGTATCTGTCCGTTAAGGCATCCCAAGCCTTTTGATAGTTTGGTTCATCCAAACTGAAAGGAGCTATAAGAGCTAACGCTTCACCCTGGACTGATGTATTCAAATAATGGAATTTTTCAATAGTCGGGATATCATCATTTGTATGAATCATGCTAACGAACAGTTGTTTGAATTTAGGCCAGTCTTGAATTTTGCCGTCAAATTTTGGTAATTCTATCCGAGGTAATTTTCGATTGCTAAACACTCTAGAAGAAACGTTTTCAAATTTTGAATTATCTCCCTCATGTCTCGATTGTTGGAGTTCTATAATTTTGTAATAAAGAGCGTTAATTTCCCCTCTCTCTTTTATATCATCATCCGTCGGAAACAAGCTATCTTTTTCCGAAGTAATAGCTAGGAGTTGACATTCCTCAAACTTTTTTAAATAATTAGATTTGATCGATTCAGAAGTTGGAGCCATAGCCTTAAAAGTATTTGCCATCCCCTCTTGTTGTGACATGCCTACATTATAAATCTGAGCAAGATCTTTACGCAATAGTTTAAGAGCAGCCCGAACGCCTTTAATTTGTAATTCTGGGGAAGCCATGTTGGTGAAACTTCACAAATTATAATCAATATCGTCAACAAGTTTCAAATTGATTAATGAAAATTAAATGTTAATAATTAATTTGATTATTAATTTTCATCTAATAATTAATTATTCAATAAATCAATAAAATAACCATCTATAAAATGCAATAAATCTCTAAAATAACAATCCTTTCAAAATATTGTATATAGAAAATTATAGTGCAACTGTAATCCTAAATATATAATGTAATTAATAAGAAAAGAAATGCCTGTGTAAAAAATAAATTAAATGATAATACTCAATGTACAATAATCCAATTAATACATGGATTAAAATAAAAAATAAAACAATCTAAATCTAATATTTTAAATTAATTTTTAAACCTCTAAATAATTAGTTAAAATAATCAAAAAAAGTTCTTTATATTAGTGGAATTAAACAATTCTTAAATTAAAAATAAATGTTTCTTAAAATAAGTATAAACAACTATAGTGTTGGGTATTACATATTACTGTTATCATGTTAATATCGAATTAATGTTTAAAACTTAATACTCTACTAGTATAGATAATACCGTATTCTTACTGCACCTGCATCTGTTTACATCTATTGTTACAGGCAATATCTAACACACGCACATAACCATTGCAATAAAACTGATTATTAATTTTAATTTTCATCCGGCCCGGAGGACCAAAAAATGTTTGTTAAATAATGTTAATAAATTGGGTATGTGCGTTGGTTATATATTGCATGTGAAATAAATACGCCAGACTATGTATAAAAGGAAATGTTTAATTAAAATTTATAATACAGAATAAAATAATAAAATGAATGCCCAATTCTAATGTGGTAAAGTAATAGTACTGATTGAAATTAAATACTATAATTGTTAATTAGTAGTCCTTTAATGTTTTATTAATATGTAAGGTAAGCTTATCTGCTGTCCCCCTGTGGGACTTGTCTTTTCGATTATGAGTCTCTGCTGTCCCCCTGTGGGACTAGATGGTCACCCTGTGTGACTGGATGGAAGTCCTGTAGAACGTACTCACTCACGACTCGACTACGACTCGACTGGGACTAGACTTCGACTGCGACATTTTAATTCCCGGCACTGTAATGCTCGGTAATGCGCATGCGCGCCCTTCTGGTAACCGCACTATTATATCAAGTTAATCAGCACTATTACTTCGTATTTTTAAAAACAAATAAACCTCAAATAACTAATATAAATTTATATAAACCATAATTATTATAGAATCACCAACAGAAAAATTTGTTTTCCTAATTCATAAATAAATAAATGACAAATTAAAAACACTGCAAATCATTACAGAATGGTTTATTATTTCCGAATAACAATATTAGGATACAGATGTTTATAAAGCTGTAAATAGGCAATTAAGTGATGTGAAAAGCAGTAAATAATTAAAAGGAAAATGGCATATCACCACTGCTAAGTTCAAACGCTATATCTCTGCCAATTCGGAACCAATTTCAATGATTTATTTTTCATTTTGTATAAAATTTAATTCACTATGAAATAGCACTCAGAGTACTTATTTATGAATTAGAATTTTTACATATCAGAACACCTTACATTTTTTCTTTATCATGAATAATAACCGAGTTATCATGGGGTCACTAAATTTAGACAGTGGGGTAAACATTTCGCCTACTTATTCACTTAATTAATTCTTCAATCCTGTCTCTTCGGCTAAAGACATCTATACATAAAACCATCTCATACGCCTAACATGATTATATGGCGCACCACTCTCTCCGCGCGTTGCTAAGTGGGCTGAAGAACGTTCTCAATCGTTTCAAAATGGCGTACTATAGTTACTGTACATATACGAAAATTGTTAAAGGAACGTCATTTCAAAGGGCTAATTCCCCTATAATTCATGAATAATTAAAAACGCTGAAAATTATAACACAATGATCTATTATTTCCAATAACTACATTAGGGTAAAACTGTTTATAAAGCTGTAGATAGGCAATTAAGTAATATAAAATAAATAAAAAATTCAAAGGGAGATGGCGCAGCACCACTGTTAATTTTAAAAAGCTACATCTCTGCTTTTTCTTAACCAATTTCAATGATTCTTTGGGGTTTTTTTTTTTTTTTTTTTTTTTTTTTTTTTTTTTTTTTTTTTTTTTTTTTTGTTTGGTCGATTAAAAAGGTTCATTATTTAAAATAATAAAAGAAGATCATTTATACTATTCTCGTATTCTCGACTTCGTAACTATTTCCTTTACTTTTCTTCCGATTTTCATCGAAATAAAATTTCCTGATTCCAGAACACCTTACATTTTTTCTTTATCATCAATAATATCCGAGTTAGCATAGGGTCACGTCTCATATAAATTGTTGCTTGGCTATATAAAATTCTTCTCTTTGTTCATCGCTTTGTCTTGATCTCAAAAGTCTTTTCGATTTTTTCCCATCTATATGAACAGTTATACCCTAATATAGTTATTTGGAAATAGTAAACCATTGTGTGATAATTTGCAACGTTTTTGATCCTCGAGTGATTGTTCTATTGATTTATCTGAATAGCCAAATCCTTCAACAGTAACAGGTTGAATGGACTGCGTATAATCCATTGAGTTGTGATTTATGTGCCTTAACATAAAGCCCCCGATCTCTCCTATTCAATGAAATATGTATCGTCGAATCAACACGCCACAATAGTCAATATCAATGTTTCCAGGAGATATAACACAATACACATATCCTCAATTGTTCTTTGCTCACTCATTACCTTTGTTGAAAAGAAAACTTTTTTTAGGCGCGTTATGCGATTTTTGGCAGGGGTAAAAGCTTTGATTTTGTAACCATGGTAACGTCACAAACATTTCCTGATTCCATAACACTTTATATTTTTCTACATCTTCAATAACAACCGAGTTATCAGGAAATCACATCTCTTATAAGTTGTGGCTTGACAAGATTTTTTTTCTCTTTGTTTATCGGGGTGTCGCGCTCCCAAAAATCTTTTCGACTTTCTTTATCTTCCGTGGAGAGCCCGTGGCTGAGTGGCTACCGCACTAGTCTCTCATGCTAAAGGTTGTGAGTTCGAATACCAGGCCTGGCGGAACTTTTATAAGGATGTAGTTAAAAGGGGGTTCACTCACAACCTCTCCCCTGGGTATGGGAGACCTGTCAGCCAAATGGTGGCCACCATAAAATTATTCGTAGGGATTGATGACCCTACACTACCTAATCTCCTGGGAGGTCCACGAGGCCTAGGGTCTACACGGCCTGTCGCGCCACTGGATGGATGGATACATCTATTATAATTTGTGACTTGAATATACAAATCAACATTTTTTTTTCTGTTTATCACTCCTCCAAACTGATTCTAAAACACTGTACATATTTTCCATCTTCAAAAATGGTATCTGGTTCGGGCCAAATCAAAAACATAAGGAACGTTCAGGATTTTACGTAGAAGTTTGAATTGTTAAAGTTGAAACTTCTGTAGGCGCGTTATGCAATTTTTAGTAGGGATAAAAGCTTTGATTTCGTAACCATGGTAACGTCACATACATGCTCTAGACCGGCGCATGCGCTCTTTGTATACCTGTATATTAAAGCTAGGATAACGATACCAATTTCCATGAACGTTATTGATACCTGTGTAATATCGGCAAAAAACTATCTATATTTATAATACTTTATATCAGTATTGCTTTATATTGCTGGAAAAAATGTTGGGTCTTCAAAAACATAATGAAAAGCTCCACCGAAATTAAATCGAAAAGGTTAGTATTCAATACCTGCATTCTCCTAACTTTGACTTATGGAAGCCAGACATGGACCCTCACTAAATCCCAGGAAAGAAGAATTAACGTCTGGCAAAGAAGAATAGAGAGGAGCATGACAAATGTGAATTTAAAGGATAAAGTAAAAAATACGACTCTGAGAGAGACCACTTTGGTGAGGGATGCTGTGGGTTGTATAAGGAAGCTAAAATGGGAATGGGCTGGGCATTTAATGCGAATAAAGGACCCCAGGTGGAGTAAGGCAGTTACCGAATGGGCACCTCTCGGGAAGCAACGTAAGCAAGGAGGGCAACTCAAGAGATGGTCGGACGAAATTAAGAAACAAGAAGGAATATCTTGGCATAGGAAAACAGAAGATCGAAAATATTCGGAACTAAATGCCAAGAAATATAAAAACCAGCGGCGAACTCATAACCCAGAAGGTACGGCTGGTCACCGTTCAAGACTATTCCTCCTTCAGGAGAGGCCTACACAGTGGTAGAAAATCATTTAATTTTTTTTATCTAAACATAAACATTTTTATTTAATCAAGTTTTTTTGCAATTTTATTAAAACAGATGTTAGTAAATTTTATTTAAAAAGTTGTATACAATATTTGGTCACATTGTTTCTTTTTTACTTATATCAATTATTAAAAGTGTTTTAAAATAAAAATAAATATATATATATAAACTTTATGTATCAACAAAAATTGTAAATCTGTGTAAATAAAGGCTTATCTTATCTTATATCAGTATTTAATTGAATTAAAGTGAGTAGCAAATGAATGAGTAAACAGATGGCAGATAATCTGTCTTAGAACTTAGCTCTTACTGTATATAAAGTTAATATAATGTATATTTTAATTCTCTTAACTCTAAAATATCGATATGTGTAAATATCATTAAAACATTACTTTACATGAAAACATTTAAACATACAAAGCAAAATCATGATGAGCTTGTCAATATTTAAATCGTAGTAAAGCGAAATCAAAAAGAATATTTTGATCATATAAGCATAGAAATACGACATTTGAAAATTATATAGATTTCAATTAAGCATAATGTCTATTTCATTACTATTTAAAACATACGTCTTTTGTTCACTTGGGAGAGAAACTGAGCTCATCTGTGTGAAACAACTATAAATCTTATTGTTTAATGTCTGAATTTGTATGTATACCACCAACTTATACAGTCTACAGTCACTTTCATATTGCAATGACATACTTCAAGATGATATACATGTCTCTTTAGGTTGATGATGCTTTACAATTAACCGACGATTTCGAACACGGTCCCCAGGAGTGAAATTTTTTTCTTTGTAGTGTTCATTTATAATTAAAAAACATGTTTACAATGGAAACCACCCAATACGTAAGCGAATTCACATAAATAAGATCATTGCACATCGGGTGTGCAGCTCACTCCTCCAAAAATATTTATTGCGGATTGAACACCATGAGAGCAATGTAAGGTAAAATGAAAAAGCATCATTTAAAATGTATAAACATTTTTATAAAAATATTTAGGTACTATAAAATCGTTATTTTGCTTTCAGTAATAAAGAACAAAATATAATACAAATACAATTTTTAAAAAGTAGTAAAAAAAAAATAAGTTGAATAATGAAAAAATAACATAAACGAGAAACAAATTTTTATAAAAATTTCTAAAGATGAGTTAATGTAATGTAACTCATAGTACTACATAGTATTTTTCATGTAAGAAAGGCTTCAGATAATTTTTAATTGAATATATATATATATATATATATATATATATATATATATATATATATATATATTTTTTTTTAATATTCATAAACATCAGATTGTACGGCGAAAATAAAATTTAGCTAAATCGATATCATCTTAAATTATAAGTTTCGTTTTACGAGAATAATTTTATTCGAATAAATGAAAGGAAAGTAGGATTGGATTTAAAATCCTTTGGCACCTAATGCGGAAAAATACAGATGATTGAGAAAATTCTTAAATTGAATTCTGAGAAGTTCCTTTAGATGTTCTCTTGATTGCGGTTAAGAACCAATATCCTCTATAGAGCTTATTGAAGTTTTTTTTTTTTTTTACTTTTGAAATTAGATAAATAAAATAAAAAAAAAAACCTGTGGAAAAATTTGTATTAAAACAAAATAAATTTCACACGATTCATCTCATTTCATTTATTAAATTTGAACTTTTTGTAGTAAATTAATTCATGTAAAAAAAGTATTGGACACACTGATTTCTTAAAACTATCCCAACAATTAAACATTTATGGACATAAATAATTTTATTATTAACCCTAAAAGGCGTTACTTACTGGACAAATGTTGAAATATTCTACTGAACAACAAAATGCTCATTTGCATGTCATATTATAAGCCTGATATGTGCTTACAAACTAGAGCTTTGGGGGTCTACTCAGCTAGAGAATTATTCTCGAATCCAATCCTTTAAAATTACAATTCAGGCAGTCATAGGTATAGTGAAAGTGAAAACTTTTTTTTTCTAAATTCTCTATTTGCGCTGGAGTTTTGTTGGAAAGATGGGTACGTTCGTTAAAGTAGAATATATTGATAATGCATGTTTTTTTTTTTTAATTATTGCTTCATTTAATTGTGAAATATCATCACCCAGATATTTGTAGAGATAATATCATCTTGAAGTGTGTCATTTTAATCTGAATATGACTGAAGACTGTATGAGTTGGTGGTACACTTAGCACATTTTGTTTTATGAACCTGCCATTTGCATAAAGGAAATTCAGTCATTTAGGAATAAGCTTTATAGTTGTTTGACAGAGATAACCTTAGTTTTTCTCTTAAGTAAATAAAAAACATATGTTTTAATTAGTAATGAAATATACATTGTGCTTAATTGAAATATATTTTATTAAAATGAATTTAAGTTTTAAATGTCATATTTCTATGCTTATATTATCAAGATATTCTTCCCGGTTTCGCTTTACTACGATTTAAATATTGGCAGTTAGATCATGATAAGTTTACTTTATATGTTTGAATGTTTTCATGCAAAGTAATGTTTTAATAATATTAACAAATATCAATATTTTTGGGTCTAGAGAATTAAGATAATCATTATATTAACTTTATATACAGTCAGAGGTATGTTCTAAGATATAGTTTATCTACCATTTCTTTACTCGTTCATTTGCTACTGACTATATTTCAGTTAAATACTGAAATAATGTATTATAAATATCGATATTTTTGCCGATATTATCCTGGCATCGATAACTTTCACGGAAATCGATATCGTTATCTTATCTATAATAGACAGGTATATACAGAGCGAATGTGCCAGTCTAGAGAATATTGGTGACGTTACCATGGTTACGGAGCCACGTGGGAATTACCGGTAACGAGCTTGCGGACCGGGCAGCGAGGCAGGCGCTCACACTGCCAGAGAGAGGAACACCCATCTTGACCCCGTCTGAACTCAGTGAACCGCTCAAAAAGCAAGAAGAGGACCGATGGCAGAAAATGTGGGACGATAGCCAGTTAAGCGAACTGAAGAATATAAAAAAACAAACAGTGAAACGTACACATGTACACATCTAGCCGTAGCAGCCGCAGGGAGGAGGTCACGTTGACCCGGCTGAGGGAAGGACACTAACGCAGTCGTATATTTTTACTAGGCAGCCCGTACCCCGGTGTCAGCATTGTGACGGAACTCTTACCATTCGGCATATTTTTCAAGAATGCCCATATTATCCATTACACCTGAATAAAATTGGACTGAGCCCAAATATTTCAACAGTATTGGTAATAGAGAGGAAACTATTAAATTAGTTTTTGACTTTCTTAAGGAGCAATCATTGTTATCCAAATTATAAAAACTATAATCTTAATTAACTATTAAGTTATTCATTCCTAGTCAGTTTTTAATTAATAGATTTTTTTTTCCTTGATTTTAAGTTGTTTTGTTGTTCTTTTAAGTATAATTATTATTTTTATTTATTTTTTTAACTACTGTTTACATAATAATCATTTCTTGTTTTCTCAATTACTTATTACCTAATAGGTCTTTCTTATAAAATCTAAATATACATATAGTATCTAGGCTTTGATGACCTTAGGGTTTTCCGCCTTAAAAGCAAAACAAACAAACCAACCACGGTTTCTCGTAACCGTAAAAGCTTTTACTCCTGCCAAAATGCGCACAACGCGCCTAAAGAAGTTTTAACTTTAACAATTTGAACTTCATTGTAAAATCCTTAACGTTCCTTACTTTACAACGAATAAACAGATAAATATAGACCTTAATGGTCTATATGTTTCTGATTTGGCCCGAACCAGATACCATTCCTTTCATGACGAACTCTATTCCCACTCCAATCCACTAGTTTTAATCCTTGCTTCCTCTTCTATGCCTGACAATCCTTCCAGATATCTGGAAAAAAAAAAAAAAAAAAAAGAAAAAAAAAAAAGACCTCGTTTAGAATTCTATTAAACCTGAAAGTTGCTGTGAGGGACTGTTTCTGAATGTTGTGTATTTAAAACCGCAAACCACATCATATATTTTGAATAATTATAACGCTTAACGAGATGCTAATCTTATAATTATCGGAAATCAAGTCTTTATTTGCCCGACCTTGTTTACAAAATGATGTGGTTAACAACGGTATAATTTACAATGGAGTAATTATGGATGATAGACCATCAATTAAGACCCTATGATAACACCTACTCCCTTTTCAAATCCCTCATTATCGTTCATTCCATCTCGCCAATAACACAGTAAAGCAATTAGCTTATAGTGAGATAGAATCTGATTTATCTCATACAGTTTATTTTATGTTAGGCGGAGATTAAATAATCTAAAAAAAAAGAAAAAAAAAGAAAATTGAGTTCGTTACAATTCTTTGAAATATAAACTGAATAAAATAAAATTCATTTTAATCGTAAAGAAGTTATTTAATCGGAAAAAAAAAATCTAGTCCGCGTAACTTTAAACACTTTTAAATTAACTTGGAATGAAAAAAGTCTAAAGAATTGCATTGAGTTTTGTTTAAACCCCGTAAGAGGGTTCAAATTCAACTTGCCAACATTAAAAACATTGGCATTTAATCCCTGTCAGAATATTTCAATCAGAATCAAACCTACATGATATTAAAGCCTATTAAATTTTACATCGATACAGCGAGTTAAATTAAAATCGTTAGAGCCGTTTTTGAGAAAATCGTTAAAAGGTGCAAAATGTATGGTATAAAGTACATCTTCTGTTGGGTTGTTTCACATGAAATGTCCGTTTTTAAGTTTCTGAACACATAAAGGATTTTGCAGGTCTCTGTTGTTTTCTTCCGAAAGTGTACATATTTAAAGTATACAGTTACTAATCCCCTACCTTTGTATTATAAACATTAGCTTCCCAATCAATTACCCACTTTTTAGTATCCCTCCAAATATGAACATGGAAACACGCGATTTTCGAGTAATATTTTTGTACGAGTTTAAACTCGGCCATTCAGCGGCTGAGGCCGCTAGAAATATTTGCAAGGCGTTTGGGGAAGGAAGTGTTAATGAACGGACCATTCGACGTTGGTTTGCTAAGTTTTCAGCTGGGGATACCGACTTGAAAAACTTGCCCCGAGGAAGACCTCCGTCCGTAATAGACGATGTCCTCAAACATACAGTAGAAGGAAACCCTTACCAAACAGTTAAAGGGCTCTCAGCACAACTAAATGCAAGCGCATCTACCGTTTCCAGACATTTAAGGTGTATTGGAAAAGTAAAAAAGCTCGATACATGGGTACCTCATGATAAGTTCTTCCGCACCCAACATATTCTCCCGACTTGTCTCCAACAGATTAATACCTGTTCAGGAATTTAGACAACTTCGTCAAAGGAAAACTTTTTGAAAATGATGATCAAGTGAAAAGTGCGTTTTCAGATTTTGTTTCACTTCAAAGCTCAGAGTTTTTCAGTTCGGGGATAAAAAAAGTTGGTGTCACGTTGGGAAACATTTTTAGAAAAAGAAGGTAAATGATTCGAATAAAATAATCTTGTTTTCATATAGTATTTTTAATAAAAATCCTTTACCTTGAAAACGGACATTTCATGTGATACAACCCAATATATTATTTATTAGGTTTGAATCCTGTGAACTACCTTTCATCTTTCTCCCAGGCATGGACATGAATACTTGCCAAGAAAAGAATACTACTTCTAAAATAGTGCAAGCTAATCGTTCTCTTCTAATTCTGGATGTATTCCCTTCCGAGAACAGGCAAGACCTTTAACTGTCGTCAGTTTATTTCACGTCTACTTTTCTCCTTTTGTTATGTCAATACTTGACTTTTATTGGTTTCGTTTATTTGTTTGAGAAATCTACAAAAATATATTATAATAATACTTTAAATATAATACTAGTTATTCTGTATATCTTTATATATATGTAAAATCAAGAATTTTATTATTCTTGATTTCATTATCATATGTGTGGAGGTTTTCAAGGGAGGTTATATCTCTGTTATGAGAGTTCATTGTATTATAAAAGGACTGTTAAACAATTTGTAATTCTTCTTCTAATTTAAATGAATCAGGAGTTAAACGATGCTAGAATAAAGTTTTAATTATTACAATTTGTATGACATAAAATAATCAATTGAATAACATACATAATTAACAATGAACCTACCTAAAATAAAGAATTGTTTAATTGTAGAGAATTCACTGTAACATCTGATCACAAACCACTCGTCAATTTAAAATCAAAAGCGAGAACCGATGAGGCAATAGGTGATTTAATGTTGTATTTATCCCAATACAACTTTAAAGTAGTTTACAAGGAAGGGAGAGATAATGTGGAAGCTGATTCTTTGTCTCGAAATCCGGTTTTGGAAAGCTTTCATAATGAAGATGATTGTATAAAAGTGGTGAATATTATACAAATTGAAGAAATTAAAAAAGATCAGAAAGCTCATGAAGAAGAGTTAAAAACGTCGGAGAAATCTATTCGAGATGGAGAAATATATTTTAAGTTATTAAATAATAGAAAACGGATTTACGTTTCCAAAACTTTTGGCTGGTATTTAGTCGATAAGATCCATAATTTTTATGGTCATATTGGAAGTAAGCAAATAGCAGAAAAGCTCCGATCTTTTTATTACTTCAAAAATATGGATGTCATCATAACTAGTTATTGTAAACAGTGTGAAGTGTGTGCTAGAAATATATCGAGATCAAGGCGACCGATCGGGTTATTGTCAAAGTTAGGACCACCAGAGTACCCTTTTCAAATTATGTCAATTGATACAATAGGAGGCTTCGGTGGAAACAGGTCTGGGCACAAATACATGCATGTATTGGTGGACCACTTTACACGATATGCATGGATATCAACTTCAAGAGGACAAATCGCTAATGATTTCATTAAATTATTGGAACCAATTTCTAAAGAAAATATCAAAATAATTTTGGCAGATCAATACAGTGCTCTAAATTCTTCTAAATTTAAAACGTACATAAAAAAAATAAGTGCTCAGCTAATCTTTACAGCCGTTGACAATCCACAATCTAATGGTTTAAATGAACGTCTAAATCAGACATTAGTAAACCGCATACGATGTCGATTGAACGAAAACTTCAAAAGAAGGCTGTGGACAACTATTGCTAAAATCTGTGTTGAAGAGTATAACAACACAGTTCATGGCTCCACAAAGTTTTCTCCGACTTATTTACTATATGGGCGTGCCTCTGAAATTGTTCCAAAAGAGTTGGAAAAGGAACATAATTTACAGACAGATAGAGCAGAAGCGTTCAAGAATTCACAAAGAAGTTTTGAACGGAACAAGAGCAGAGTAGACCAGAAAAGAATTGATCATGAGTTTAAAGAAGGAGATTTGGTCTATGTTACGAATGGTAATAGTTTGAACAGGAGGAAGCTGGACGAAGTCAGAATAGGGCCACTCAAAATTAGAAAACGTATTTCCAAATCTATATATGAAGTGGAGTCTAACAAGAAACGAAAGGAAGCGAATGTGTTCCACTCTAGTAAGTTGGTTCCTTACTCTTTTTCTCCTGGATAAAAGAGTCTCCGACCAGCAGAGGTGTAAAATCAAGAATTTTATTATTCTTGATTTCATTATCATATGTGTGGAGGTTTTCAAGGGAGGTTATATCTCTCTTATGAGAGTTCATTGTATTATAAAAGGACTGTTAAACAATTCTTTATTTTAGGTAGGTTCATTGTTAATTATGTATGTTATTCAATTGATTATTTTATGTCATACGAATTGTAATAATTAACTTTATTTTAGCATCGTTTAACTCCTGATTCATTTAAATTAGAAGAAGAATTACATATATATATATATATATATATAATGTTTGATCAGTTCTCGACTGTTGATAATTTAAGTTTCTATTGTTCTTAGGTTTCAGTCAATGAATAAAAAATTTTATTTATGCGACGTTTCGAGAATTTATTGTTTTCATAATCATGCCTTAGCAGTGGAAAAACAAAAAACAGAACATTAATATTTATAAAATAATTATATAATTAATTAATAATGCATAATATAATATATAAAGATGTGGTTGCCAGAGGATTATAATATGGTTTGGACTATCATTTAGGGCATCCTTTCTCGATGATTTATATGTAAAATAAATAACGATTGAGTTTTGCTCAAAAAGTATAAGGGAAAATTAAGTTTTCTCTGATCTACTCGTCAAAATATTATTCCTAAAATATTAATAGAGACGTATAATATATCGTTGGAAAGCACTAGATTTTAGTAAAGATAATATGTAACAAGAAGTCATAAATAGTCAATTGAAGTTGATTTAAGCCCATCATTTTATGAACGTAAGTTATTAGTTAGGTTGTAATGAGGGAGGGTTGTTTTGATTAAGCATCGCCATAGTTCAGTATGGAACAAGTTATATTCTTATATATAAAGTACCCAAGTTTTTAGGAAAATATTACGTACCAAATGAAAGTTGTTAAAATAAATGAAAAGTTGTAATAGATCTATAAACTAAAATTATTTCTCATTTTAAATTATTTCATAAAAAAAAAAACCGATGTTTCACTTTAAACTAAATAGCGTTTTTATGGAAACTAAATTAAACTTTTTATATGTATTTTAAATAGTTCACGTGAGAAAAAAAAGAATAAGTTATACCGTTGTTATTTTTTTATTTGTTTTTTTTTTCACCCCTACCTCGCCTTTGAATGCTATACGGCGGTTTCTCGGAACAGGGAGTGAGGGCGGAGGGATTAAAGCCGAGATAAAAGTCCCCTTCGGTTCCGAGAGTTGAACTCGTAATTTTTGGTTTCAAATTATTGGTCACCTGGTAGCTAGGCATGTTGCGTGTTTAAGGCAACGCGCGCTAAACATCTCGGCCACCCAGCTCCCATCCGTAAACCGTTGTTATTATTATTTTTTTATATTTGTATTTCTAGCCTAGCTTCCTCACCGATCCCTGATAACCCTCCGAGGCGTCTGAAAATAATATGGCCTCGAAACCTTCTTGTTTAGATTGACTACTGGAGTGCTGCCAATGAGCAGTTTCTCTTCATGTATTTTTTCATGTATTTTATCATTAAAAGCATTTTTACTTATTCTATTACAAAATAAAGTTGTAAATTTCAATAAAATATTTTAAAAAAAAGTATTTACAGCATAATCTCGCTAGTGTAAGAAGGTTTAAATTTTTTGTTTGATATTGTTTTATTCATTTGATTCTTTTAAATGTAATGTTATCCCTAAAAGTTGGCATCGAATATGTCTGATCTTAAGTTGTTATGAATCCATGAACTAAAATTATTAGTTTATTATTATTGAAATTATACTCCTTTTTATTGTGTAATAAAAAAAGAGAGAAGTTTAGCAATCCCCTTGACAAGCTTTCTGAAGATGTTTTGGGCAATGATAACCACTCGCAGTTTTTCGCCCTTAAAACCAAAACAACAGCAACTAAAATTGTTTCTTCTTTAAGATTATTTCAGAAAAACAGATGTTTCACTATAAACTAAATGAGATTTCCATGGAAACTAAATTAAATTTTATTCTGTAATGTAAAGTCACCTGTAAATATTGTACTTAAAGTAATTCAATAATAAGTGGCAGTAATGATAGAATTTTGACAATGATATAAAAAATCAGCCAAAACTAGAAGCTATGGACAAATTTTTTTTAATAATTAATTTTCGTTTACTAAATTTAAGGAGACCCTTCTGGGGCAGACCCAGCCTCTTTAAAGGGGTACCTAAATTGGGGAAAGCGCTGGTGGTTGAGCGTGATCTAGGCCTAATCACCTCATTGCACGGTCGTTGGCCTACAAACAGTGCACATCTCTATATGTACTGAGTCCAAGACGCTCCATGGATTGTTGAGGTACAGGTTTTTTTTTTTTTTTTTTTTTTTTTTTTTTTACTACATTAAAAAACTGAACCAATTTCGATTTATTGACCAATTTATTTATGTTTCTAATTTCTGCCTAAGATTAAATATAAAAATGAATAGAAATTATAAAATTAACTTAATGTTTCCTTACTAAGAGCACTTTTCATTATGATGAACTACTAACCCCAAAGCGTTAAACCTTAAGTCGATTAAAACAGTGATTTAAAAAAATATAAATGGCACCATATTCAAATTTAATGTGATATTATAAGGGAACTAATTTATTTGTTTATATGTGTTCTTTCGCCTTTGTTCATATGATGAACTCCCTGTTTGCAGGCTATAATAAAGCCTTTTATGCAGAATGCTGAAAGGGGAAGAACCTATATTGTATATTTACTTAATGTATGCAGTAGGGCAAGGATAAATATTCAATGGCCCTCTAAGAAAGTAAATAAAAGTCTAAAACTCTAGAAGAGGGGATAAAAAAAAAGAGTGGGGGAGAACAAATTTTCTAACAAACTGCTGGCAACTTCGTTCCCCCAGCTCCCCCGTCCTCTTCAAACATCCAATTCTACATGGTTGCCCTGGAGGTCTAGGGAAAACATTTCATTGATTTTCTTACCTTTTTTTTGCAATAATATTTTTTTATGATATATATATATATATATATATATATATATATATATATATATATATATATATATATATATATATATATATATATATATTACTAGTTGTAAGTAACTTAGCTCGCCAATGTTTCATTTTATGTTTATTTACATATGCGTTTATGGTTGGCATTCCTATAATACTCATTACATTTTAACTTTTAAACATGATCCTAACATTATTACTGCGAGCGTAAAACCAACATTGTACTCTTCACTGATTCGTTAAGCTCTTTACTTTTCCTAAAAAAAAAATTTTTTTTTTTTTTTTCGAGGCGACAACCACCAGGGTCATGTTCGCCTTTACACCGTTAGACACAGGTTACATGATCATAGGAGTAGAGTGAGAGTATAGTTTAGATCTGAGATTAAAGATGGTGTGACTTTAGGAAGCGAATGATGTTAGTTATATGAGGAGAGGAATCAGAGAGAAGAAGCGACAGATCGGTGGGGAGGTTGAAAAGAATACGTGAAGCGGTATATTGTCGGCATTATGTGAGGATGTGGAGTATTGAGAGAGGAACCTAACATGATCGACAGAGAGGCGGATGTCCACGGGCCATGAGATAACCGTGGGTCAACCGAGAGTGTCCTATACGAAGTCGCGCGAGCACAACCTCTTCGCGTCGAGACGGCCGGCAGGAGGACCCCCAAGGGCCAACACGGGGCCGAATAAGGCGAAGCTTGTTGTTCCCGACTTATTTTTGAAACAACTTATTTTTTAACAACTTCTCTTCCAGCTCTCCTTCATCAGTTGACTCATGGCCTCCCTTATCTCCTTTGATCATGTTTTCTCCCTCTTTTCCTCTAGACATCAACTCACATTGTTTGGATTTATTCTTTTTAGATGGGCGTAAAAGGCTATTATTCTTTTTCTCATTGTATCCATGATCTTTTCCACATGTTTAACGTCCAAAAACGTCCTTATTACGACAGATATAGATAAATTTTTCTTTTTCGGTTCCTAGGATTTTTCTTTCTTCTATTTCAAGTTATCGTGCGTCACCTATTATACTTAAATTAAAATATTAAACACAAAACATATAACAATATACTCATTTCTCCCCTTTCCTCATTCTTTAAACGAATGATGAATGTTTTTTCACGATTTGTCTCCGGTACCTCTAGACAAACGGTATCTAACGTTTCTAACCTCTATGATCAGTCGAAGTGGTTATTTCTTTTGGTTAGACGGGAGTATTTCTTAGAGTAATTTCTCTATCAAATTACCTTCTCCTAACGCTCCTTTCACTTTTACAGCCGCCTGCCATTAGAATCCACATTCCATACCCAGATCCCGTCTTTCCGACCTAATTTCCCATGGAACCCAAAATATAAACGTTCCTTCTTAGCCCAGTCAAATGTTTTCTGGAATACTCTCCCAACAAACATCGTCCATTCTCCTTCCCAATATTTCTTCATATCTCTCCTCTTTGAAGAACTTCTGGCATCCCGATCCGATGTTAACTTAAAAGAGTAAACTGATTAATGAGATGTGAAAAGTGGTCTTCTGGCAGATCGGAAGATGTTACAAATAGAGTCCTAAATTTTTGGTATACAGATTAGGGTCTGTATATCTCAGGCTCGGGACCGTCATTGAAGGGCGGCAGCATAACCTAGGATTTTGCAATTCCTTTAAAATCTCTGAGAGCCATTTGTTGGGTTCGAACCCTCGACCTTTGGTATAGGATGTTATGCTATCTACTAATCAAAGGCAAACCCCTTGTAAAATATAACTTTATGTGGTTTTTTCTTTCCCATCCCTTTTGGGAGCTTGCAACTGAGGTTGGAAAAGACATTACTGCAGTGTTTAACGTTTCAGTGAATTAAACTTCCTTTTGCAATTTTCGTGATTATATATAAGGTCAAATATGTCTCTAACATCTGTCATTGATTAATATTAATTAAATTAGTTTTCTTAGCATTCTCGTTCTGTGGAGATATTACTAATAAAACTCTTTTTAGTGGTTACGCTAGTTCCTAAGTGCCAGTGGACTGTATGTGTCATGTGTAGAAATAATGAGGTAAATTATTGCATTGACTATTGTTATAATCATGAATTTTAATGAACAATGATTACAATATAATTACATACTGTTTGCTGGGCAGTTTATCACTTATTATTTTATTTCTTCTTTCTTTCCGTCCCACCCCACGCCTCCTCTGCTATGGCAGCGATTGCTATCTACTCCTGCATAATTTTTTAATAAAATTCACAGTAAAAAACACTGTTTATATGGTGGACATAAATTAATCTTGCCTTTTTCCTGCACAGGGGGTACCTAGTTTTCTTTTGTTTTATTGCTCTACCAGAGATGGCAACACTTGGATAATAGTCATAAATCACTTCACTAAACAACTGCCGTGTTTAACGTTTCGGTGGCTTAAACTTCCTTTTGCAATTTTATATTACATATTTCCTCTAAAATATGTTTCTTACATCTGCCATTGATTAATGTAAATTAAATTATGAATTAGTTTTTTTATTTTGTATTACGTTTTTAAATTTTAGTACACTGACCGGAACTGCTTTCGCTACATGGCGGGTATTGTTCCATTTCTTCCTAAGTTGGGTCGGGTAAACCACTCTTGAAAAAGAAAAGGACTGGAAGAAAAGGCGGAAGGGAATGACTGAAAGAAGAAACGTAGTAAGAGCTTAAGTGTTGGTAAGGGCAGCCCTTCGTTATGTTGATCTATGAGGCAGGTTCCTGGCTTCCCATTTACCCAAACCGGCCCCCGGTCTTGAGTATTGCAGTACTCAAGTACTCAGCCCCGACATAAGTCTTCCCTTGAGTACCGAACCGCATCCTTTCATTGCCTTCTTCATTGTTATTTAAACATCTAACCGTAACAGCACACAACAATAAACCCACGTTTTAAAGTTTGAAAAAAATAATCTTTTACATTCTTCTAATAGGAATACCTATTCTTTCCTTCTTTATTTCAAAACAATAAGTCTCTATCTTTTAGGGGGTAAGATTCTGGTATTGAAATTATAACAAAATTTCCACTTCTTGATTCATGTTCTATTTATTTTTTAGAACTTGCCATATAAATAAAACAAAACATTACCTTGACCATTTGAACTAAAATTACATCCATGAAAACTGAAAGGTTTTGTATTACATTAGTTCAATTATTCCCATTTCTTGCCATCGTGGCCCGACTACACATTATTTTGTGCTTCCACCTCATCAGTGGTTTTCCATGCCATCTCTTACAATCCCATGGAATCCACTACGTAGCAATTTTTTACCATCTTGGATTATTAGTTATTATTAGTTTATTTTAAATTAATAAATTTTCAAAATCACAATAAAAAATCCTTCGAAAAATCCTCAATGCTCCTTATTTTGTAACAAATGAACTCATCCATAAATACCATAATGTCCCCTTTGTTGCTGACTTGGTCCCAACCAGGTACCACTCCTTTCATGACAAACTCCATTCCCACTCTAACCCACTAGTTTCAATTCTTGCTTCCTCTATAGTGCCTGATAATCCTTCTAGGCGTCTGAAAAGAAGATGGCCCCAGGACCTTCTAGTTTAGTATTGTTTTCGGTGTGCTGCTAATTGGTAGTACCCCTATTTTTGAATTATGACAGTATATCTTGTATCATATCTACTAAATTTATTTCATTTAATATCTCTTACAATCCCTTGGAAAACACTATGTAGCAATTTTTTATTATCTTGGATTATTGAATTTTTAGTTTATTTTAAATGAATTGATTTTCGTCGTAATCCTATGACAATCTGTCCTACAGTATTCTTCAATAACACTCCGCTTGTTCCAGCTGAACAGATTCGGTATCTAGGACTACATCTTGACAAACGTCTTACTTGGAATCCTAATGTAAGACTGATACGGAAGCAAACTACCCGATATTTTCGGCTACTTTTACATCTATATGGACTTACAGAGTAGAGGTTTGGGGCTCTACTAAACCATCAAATTCTTCCCGTGTCCAATCCTCACAATAAAAAAATTCTTTGATAAATCCTCAATGCCCCTTATAACTGTACAAATATGTATATTTACTGTACCCAAGACACTTCATGAATTAAAATGTTGTTTTTTGTCTAACAGGAATACATGGATGAGGTTGGTTTGTAACATAACAACCCTCTAAAAAATCTATTCTTGCCACAGGTTTAGCAGGAAGGATTATGCAAGCCAGTCTTTCCTGCAGGCAATGCGGTTTGGTTTCGTTCAAGCGCCTTATTATTGTCGTGCGGTGTAGTATTGTAGTGCATCTTTTATTTTTTAATACTAGAGATGTATTTATTATCATTACAAATAAAAATATTTTTTTTATTGTTTAATTATTTTTTAACACTTATTATAGAAATAAAACTAGTATTTTTTTCACTTAAGCAGACATATCGTATGATCATATCACAAAATTATATATTTTGTTTCATTAATACCGCCGCAAATATAAAATCACTGTTCTTTGTTTTTTAACTGTAATTTTGATTGGTTATTTATTTAACCTCAATTTTATACTACGGTGAGGAAAAACAGGCGATGCTGTAGTGGGTGTCCTGAATTTTGCTTACTCAGGTTTATTTAGGGTAATTGATGTTTAGCGAGTTCCTGACAACGGACATGCTTTCTCTCATCTGTAGGACGCATAACCAAGCTATCTGCCGGCCCCAACTTGCGATTGGAAGGACATACAGTTTTCTAAAATTATCTAAAATCTTATTGTTAGTACTCATTAGCGTTATTTTGATGTCTAACATTTCTCAGAGTGCTATAAACTTTATTTTAATTGTTTTATTTTAACTCTTATTGTTATGGAATGCTACCAGTGGCTATTGAGGGTTTCTACATGCTTATCATGATGAGTAATAGTATCCTCGAATTTACATGATATCTTAATTCTAAAAAAGTAGTAAATTTAAAAAATATTATATTAAATCTTATTAAACTGCTAATTCTGCAATCTTGATCATTATTTAAACCAAATCAAATCATTATATCATTATTAAAATTTAAATAAATTTACACACTTATATAAAGCAAGTACGTTAAAATATGGGTTTAAGCGTGCAGGATTTTCACAATTAAAATCATTTATTAATTGTAATTTTTATATGTTGTATCTATTTTTTTTTCTACAAATGTGATCTTATAGAATTATTATTATTGTCCATATTGAGAGAAATCGTAATAAATCTGAATAAAAATTTGTTTTCAAATAAAATAATTATAAAAAATATAGGTGTATATATATATATATATATATATATATATATATTATATATATATATATGTATGTGTGTGTGTGTGTTAAATGAAAGATGTATTTATAATATATACAAGGTAGATTGTTGATTGACATTTTTTAATTATTATTCTAATTTACTATAAAATAATTGGTATTAATTTAAAAATTATAAACTGTTGCATTGTTTAAAAATATCTTTTAGTAGCTGTAAGGCACCTAATTTTATGAGTATTAATTTTTCATCTATGAAAAAAAGCTGATTTGAACAAAAAATATCTAATGATAATACAACAGATTTTTTTAGGAGAGTGCAAACCATTAAAATGATTTTTCCTGGTAATTTCTTAAAAAGTTATAAATTCAGTGTAAATATTTAAAAAAAAAAAACGTCCTTTTTCTGTTTAATTTTATTTTAATTCTCCGAGGGAAAATAAATGATTTATTTTACAATAATTAGATACAGGAGAATAGTTAAATGGAAAACTGAATAATCTTAGTTTTCCCTTCTATTCGTTTTCGAACGATTTGTGTTTTTTACCTCTTTTCTACTGAATATTAATGAAACAAATTAAAAGTAAAGGAAGCGCTTTGTTGCTACACGAATAGAATTAATTTCTGTTAATCAGTCGATATTAGTGACAGCAATTGAATAAGCATATATATATTTTTTTTTTTTTTTTTTTTTAGTAGGCATCAACATTTTATCCTGACACGTTATTCACTTTTTTTTTTTCAAATATTGTTCTTTATCCAGAATAAGTACAATTATTCAGCCATTAGTATGTACGATCGTGTCATCATTATGTCTTTCTGAATGGTTGAGCCAAACTCGTTATTCATTTATTTTTATGGTTTTGGAATCCGGTGCGTGTATACCCAAAATAAAAACGAGTTTCGAAGTAGACAGTAGCATCTTAATTGCTTAAACGATTTTGACGAAATTTGCCTTAATTGAATGTTTTTGAGTAATGGCTATAGGATGTTAAAGACATTTTTTAGTATTTTCAAAAAAATATTTTTTGACACCCAAAAGTATTAAAAATCATAGGTAAGGTTTCAAAGATAAAAGCAGTAATTATTAGTGTAGTATTTTTGACAAGAATATATAAATAAATTGGGAGCGGCGTGGTCAAGTGGATAGAGCACTACTCTATTGTGCTCCGGGTCCTGGGTTTGAATCCCGGCTGTGGTAGAATATTAATTATTCTGTTATTTCAGCCATTAGGCGATCTTGGGGTAAGGAGTTCTTCTGGTGCAAATCTAGCCTCAATAATGGGGGTACCTAAAATTGAGAGAACAACCCGGTGGCTGAGTGTAATCTCGGACGGGTCGCTTCATTGTATGGCTGTTGGCATACAAAAAGTACGAATCCCTAATATATATATACGAGTATATATATATTTTTTTTTTGGACGCGAAAAGGCCTTAAAGACCACGCGAATATCATGCTCAGGTTTGCTTCCTCAACTTCCTTCTTTGCCATATTTCCCTCATGAGCTCGGCATGTTTGCGCTTCCTCTCCTCCAAACACGCATAATCCCTTTTTTGGCGTTCTTTGACCACGAAGACCTTTATATTGTTCAGTGAGCTTCTGTAGGCCTCTCTATCCACACAGTCTGAATCCTTCAGTCCTACTGAATCCATGTCGACCCTGATCTGCTTGAAAAAATCAGTCGTGTTCTTGCGCTGGTGGAATCGTCGGAAGATTTCCCGATTTAATTTTCAGGGCTCATCCTCATCATGTGCCCATAGAATTTAAGCCTTCTTACCCTGATGTCGGTCTCCAGGCTTTTATTGTCAGCGTATATTTCTTTGTTGGACTTTAGCTTGTATCCTTCGGGTGTCTTGTTGGGCCCATAGATCTTCCTAAGTATTTTTCTTTCTACCTTCTGAAGTTTTTCTAAGCTAGGTAGGCAGGAGGTCTCTGTCCCATAGAGTATCACGGGTAATACGAGTATATATATATATATATATATATATATATATATATATATATATATTAACACGGTGTGGTATGTTGATCATATCTTAATAAGGATTAATTTATATTGTATTGATTGTTTGAATGGCAAAGAAAAGGATTCTTTAGAATAAAGGAAGGACGGCTGCGGTAGCACCTCATAGATCAGAGGAATTGAGAGATTAACTTCTCATGTCAGTCTTCACTTCTAGACAAGTCGGACTAATTTGTTGTTACTAATCATGAGGCAAGCAGGAAGGGTCTAGCTATATATATACATATATAAAAATAAACTATTATTGTATTTATGTGCGTTTCGCACATACATAAGTTGCTAACCAGGTAAAACTACATTTTTAGACGTATATTGAGAATTTTTTATTCATTGATTACTAATTTACATATTGATAAGGCGTTTATATTCCTTCATTATTTATTTAACTTCATGCTAAAATTTTATTTCCAAATAGATAAATCACTTAGTCTGCTATATCCACGCCTATCAAAAATCATTGTGTGAAAAATTGATGGAGTTTCCCGGTTTCGCTTTTACTTGGTGAGCACTCCGGCTGCCACATCCAATTACTCGATGGAAGAGGTAGCTTTGTAGGCCTAATCGAATTCTGATTGCTTTCACATTTTCAATTAACAAATCGGGCATTAAGAGATTACATTTTTTTTAATCGTTTTACGACCTGAAAATTTACATATTTACAGGAACCATATATTGAAAATCTCATGCGCACAACACACGACTTTCACTTAAACCGGTTGTTATCAATTAAAGACCTTTTAAATGATGTTAAAGCTAAAAAAAATTAAACGAAGTCACATTCAGTTTCGTTGGGAACATATGTTTTAGGTTAAATAGAACAATATTAAATTATTATGTACAATAATCAGTAATACCTCTATGTTTTAGAGGTATTCGTCACTTTAGATTACCTCCCTCAACTCTGTATATAAGATAACATTTTTTTTAAAGTCTTTAGCTGCCCACTATACACCTATATTACTATCCTTGCGTTCAGGAAAAAAAAAAAAGACTACCTTAACAAATATTTAGCCGTTTTTTTTTTTTTTTTTCCCTCGAAATTAAAGGTACTCTAGAAGAAGAAAATTTTAAATAAGTAGAACAGATAAGGTACGAGTTCATTGGGTGCCTGGACACTAAGGTATTTTAGGCAATGAGAGAGCTGATAGCCTTGCAAGGAAGTTCTGCTCAGTTACCCTCTACACCTGAACCTATGTGTGGAATAAGCCTCAGCTATGCTAAAGGTCTGATGAAGGCGGCTGCTGGCAATAGATCTAGGCAATATTGGAAAGCAGCATCACTCCAAGATGTTTTTGGAACGATCCTGCAAAGAGAGAAGCCGTGCACTACTCTCAGTGGACTGGATAACTCTGAGGAGAGTGACAGGATTGTATACAAGACACCGTTAGCTTAGTAAGCATCTACATAATAAGGGGTTGGTGGCCTCATCGACTTTCAGATTCTGCAAGAAGGAAGTGATATGCGGTTGTACAGAGATTGCCATTTTACAACGACCTCATTTTAGATCCTGAGTCGTGTTTACTGATTAAAGACTGCAGTTTCGTCATATTCATAAGGAAATAAGTCTGTAATAACAGGAGAATGGATGGCGCACAATAAGCCTGATTAAGATTGCAGTACATAGGTTAAGCAGGTAAAAAAAAAAAAAATGTAGCGGGTAGTTTTCCGTCTTAAAAAAAAAAAAAATGGTCTCTCGGTTTTTGATAGGTTTATTTGTATCTTCAATGTTTTTAGTTGACATTTGAACAATATCACAATTTTTCTCTACATGCTTCAGGGTTTTTGATGAATTCGTTCTGATTACTGTAATGGCCAGGGGAGCGGCGTGGTCTAGTGGACAGAGTGCTAGTCTACTGTGCTCCGGGTCCTGGGTTCCAATCCCGTCTGTGGCAGAATACTATTTATTCTGTTATTTCAGCCGGGAGGCGATCCTGGGGTATAGAAACCCCCTGGGGCATACCCAACCTCTATAAAGTGGGTACACAAAAATAAGGAAAAACCTGACGGCTGAGCGTGATCTCGGCCGAATCACCTCATTGCACGACCGTTGGCCTTGAAACAGTACGAATCTCTATATGTACTGAACCAGAGACCCTTCATGGATTATAGAGGTTAATTTTTTTTTTTTTTTTTACTGTACATGGCCACATTATCGGCATAAGCGAACGCATTTACGTGTTCAATAGACTCCCCTACAGTATTATTATTATTATAAGGAACAACATTCCAACTCCCATGAAAAATATACTAATAGGTAAAATATTTACCTTTAGTTATTTAATATATATTTATGTCGGGTTAGAAGAAAAATAATTAATATATGAACACATGTTTATAGGCAATTATTGTCTGTAATCATAAAAGAAAGTCACTTTCACTTCTTATCTGGTCCTTATCTTATGAAGACGATTTATAAATATTTGATCTTGATGATGATATGTTTCATTTCGAGCGTCTTTCTACAAAATATCTGGGACTATTGAAAATTTCCTACAGAAAAAGTTAATGATGGTACATGTAATGATGTAAATTTCACGATGTGTGCTTTGTAACAATAGCAAGTAAATTGTTTGCATTATCCCATCCAATCAGCTTCATCCTAAATTATCGTAATTGCTGATTGCACTGTTGTTTTGCAAGCAGAATTAGCGATATGTGATGTTTACTAGTGAGGGTGGTTCGTCGATAATAATCAGTGTTGAGTTTTGTTTGGGACTTGTAATTTTGTTTACTTGACCTTTCCTCAATATAGATACCATTGCTGGAAAATTCTACATGAAGAATCTTATAGTTGTTTTGCAATGAACTTTATGTTAACTTTACAATCAATAAGGACAACAAAAATAACACATACACTTTGTATTCGTAAGGTGGTGCTATGCTATGCTATGGTGCTAAGTCTAAGAAATTCCAAGAACTTAATGCTAATAGTAATAGGTATGAAAATGTACAAGGTTAACTTGTTTATCTCTCTTTTTCATCTTTTCCTTAATATTCTGTGTTTTCTTATTTTTTAAATGTTGTCATTCTTTCATTTTCTATTTTACTGTACATATGGATTGGATGATTTCTTTGTATTATTTCTAAAAAAAAAAGAAAGAGAAATAATTGTATTCCATCTTTTCTTGGGGTCATAAGTAAAGAAAAGTCTAAAATCAAACTAGAGTCAGCCGCAGATTTTGTTCAGATAAATAACTTTTATAATACAATAAAAAAAAAACCTGCACATTAACTTTATTAATTATTTCCCTTTATTTGTTTAATTAGTTGGACCGAACGAAAAAGAATCGTGTTAACTGATTATTACTAGACATCCCGAGTGATTGATTTATTTAATTTTAACTGAATATGAAGTGTTCTTTTTTTTTCAAATAAATAAATTTCAAGAATTTGTTAGATTTCTAAATTTGATTAGTTATAACTTCTTTAAAAAAAAAAAAAAAAAAATCTTTTACCATGTAATTCTACCAAATTAGTCAGAACTCTGCAGTTTGAATATTTGAATTTAAAAACTTGGGTTCTCGCCGCGTTCATCCCACTGTGTTCCGTGTCCGTTATTTTATAATTGACAAGTTTTAAATATTATAGGAATCGGCGTAGTCGAGTTGATAACCATAAACCTATTGTTCTCCTTGTCCCGGTTTCGAAACCCGACTATGGCAGAATTATTTATTTTGTTATTTCTTTCGTGTAGCAACCCTTGAGTATAGATACCCTCCTGGGGCACACACTCAATAAAGTGGGAACCCAAATATGGGGGAGGGGAAACCTGGTGGCCGAGAGGGGTCTTGACTCAATCACCTTGCACGAACGCTGTACGTGATACAGTACGGATCTCTATAACTGCTGATCCTAAGACCTGTTTAAGTTGTAGAGCTATTGATTTTTTTGATGTCAGAAAAACATCTCTTGAAGCATTATTTTTTTATTTGTAGCAAAAATGAAAATAAAATTTCAATCAGCTGATTTTTAAATTCATTCCTCATTAACAGTTGTAAGGACGGGAGTCAACATTTTCGCTTTTGAACCGAACAAACCACTTACAGACGGTGCTTTATGCTAAAGCATCATCACCATAAACACTGCGAATTTTGTAAACTTCCTGTGCAGCAGATTATCTTTTTTGGAAATAAAAACTAGTTAAGTGACGAAAAATTTCTTTTCTTCAATTTTAAGGAAGTAAAGTACTACTTAAAGACAAAGAATCTCGGTTGAAACCGATGCATATAAGTATAAAGACATATCAAAGATAAGGACTTTTTACTTTCACTTACCTATATATGAAATGTATAGGAAGGGAAAGTATTGCGATCGTGAAAATTTTCGAATTCCAGTTTTCTACGGAATTACACGTTTTAGGGTCTCCTGAGTCCAAATGACAAAGTCTGCAAAAAGGTCGGTGTGTGTGTGTGTGTGGTAACTACCGCGCGTAAACGAAGTCCTTTAAAACTGAAATTTTACATATACGCCCGAGATGTTACAAAAACATTTTCATTAAAATCGGCTAGAAGAACTTTATACCATGCATTTTGCACATTTTTAAGATTTTCTCAGAAATATCTCTAACGATTTTGATTACACTCGCTATATCGATGTAAAATTTTATATGCTTTAATATGATGTAGGCTTTACTCTGCTTGAAATAGTCTGAATCGGCATAAATGCCGATATTTTAAATATTCTTTAGCTAAAGTATCTTTAATTTTATAGACTTAAAAAAATTAGGATCATCAACCTTTCAGAATTAATAAACAACAGCTAAATATGAAATTTGAGCCAATTTTATAAACAATTAAAGGAGAAAAGTACGAAAATATGTTAAGGAAACAGGGCCCTTAACATATTTTAAGTGCTGCCCTCTAGCAGACAGCATCATTATCAAGGACACAATCTAGTGGCAGCCAGAGACAAGGGACTCCCTGTCAAAAATTACAGGCAATGGCGAGGTAAGTAAAAGTCGGGTGTTGTCCGCACTAGATTTTTTAGAATATGCCAACATAATTGACCAGGTAAACATGATTTTATAAACACAGAGAAGATTAAATCAAAATATATAATCTCTTATTTTACAACCCAATATATAATTTAATCTAAAACTTATGTTTCTAACGATACTGAATAAATTTCTTTCAACTTTTTCATCTCTAAACTTCGTTTCATATTGGTTAAATGGATTTTATCAACGGAAGTAAGTATAAGTCGTGTGTAGCGCTCACAAGATTTTTTAATTCAGTTTCACAGTTAATATTAGGCTGACCGTTCATTAAATTACGGCAGTCCAATTTAGCCGTGTGATTAATGACTGAAATGCTAAAAAGAACCGGAATCTATAGGAACTTTCATGAATGAAGAGGAGCGTGAATGAGGGCATAATTGGTACTGGTGACAGGGGAGCTGAGTTGGTTAGCATTATTGGATCAGGGCTGGTTCCAAGGCTGGCTTTCACACCAATTGACCCTTTTCCCAGAATGCTCTTTCTGCCTTAATTTATTATTATAGGACATCGGGTTTAATGTTATTGGGTAGGGCATTCTAGTGACAATTCCATTTCCTTCCTTATGTTTCTGGAACTGGAGTGATGAATAAATACAAAATTGTATTGACAAGTCCCACTCTTTTTTTTTTTTTTTTTTTTTTCCGACCTTGAGAGTGGAATTTTTAATAAACTTTTAAATCCAACAAGTAAATAATTTCGTATACCATACTAAAAATCTGGTGTGCGAAACACACGGCATTCACTTACCTCCGTTGTTAAAATAAATTTAAGAGTTTTTAATACATTTTGAGATGAAAATAAATTGTTAAAGAATGAATTACATTGAATTTCAATAGAAACATGTGTTTTATTAAATAATATATTATATTTTTATCTATAACAATCAGTTAGTGTTTGGGGTAATCACGTCATACTTCCTTGACAGCACGGTCAACATGAATTTTTCTTGTCAGGAAACAGATACTGTTAGTTTTATCGAATTTTCATCACTCTCCATAACCTTTACGTGTATCAGATAATATTTTTTTCTAAAATCTTTAGCTATCCAACGGTATGTTATACATCTATATTATTATTCTTGTGTTAAAAAACAAAAACAAATGCATAAACAAATATGTTTGCACTTTTCTGCTTTAGTTGGTTATCAAATTCGCTCAACTTTAATATTTAGCCGTCACACACCAGTGCTATTAAGATGATATGGTTAATCTTTTGGAATGTACAGAATTAAAGGTAGTTTAGAGGAAGAAAATTTAATATATCTGTATTTAGGCCCCATCAGACTATTTAAATCAGAATAAAACCAACATGATATTAAAGCCTACTAAATTTTACATCAATATAGCGAGTTTAATCAAAGTCGTTTGAGCCGCTTTTGAGAAAATCGTAATAAGGTGCTTAATGTATGGGATAAAGTAGGACCGGTCAGCCGATTTTAGTGAAGTATCTGTAACATCCCGGGTGTATAGTTGTCTTAAATATTAAATTTCAGTTTCGTACGACTTATAGTTTTTGCGCTGGACTTACCACACACACACACACACACACACACACACACACACACACACACACACACACACACACCCACCCACCCACAGACTTTTTTTCGGGACTTGGTCATTTGGACTGAGAAAGAAGAAGGCCCTAAAACGTGTATTTCAGTCGAAAACTGGAATTAAAAATTTTTTACGATTGCAATACTTTCCCTTATTATATATAGTAAGTGAAAGTAAAAAAAAAACTCTAGTTTAGCAACACACGACTTTCACTTGCCTCCTTTGTTGAACTCGATTTAAATTTTTTTAAATACATTTAGAGATTAAAATAAATTGTTGATGAATTAATTGAATTGAATTTCAATAGAAACATGTGTTTCACTAAATAAGCTATTGTATTAATTATTACATTCAACAATCAGTTGGTTTTATCGGCTTTTCATCTCATTACCCTTTACATATTCCGCGTATCAGATAATATTTTTTCTAAAATCTTTAGCTATCCAACGGTATATTATACATCTATATAACTATTCTTGTGTTTAAAAGCACAAAAATGGAAAAAAAGAATATGTTTGCTCTTTTGTTCTTTAGGTGAATATTGTATTCGTTCAACTTATATATTAATCTTTTTTACTTTCACTTACTATATATAGTAAGGGGAAGTATTGCGATCGTGAAAATTTTCGAATTCCAGTTTTCAACGGAAATACACGTTTTAGGGTCCCCTGAGTCCAAATAACCAAGTCCCGCAAAAAAGTGTGTGTGTGTGTGGTAACTCCCTGGCGGAAACGGAAACAGAAATTTCATATTTAAGACAACTATACGCCCGAGACGTGACAAAACGTTTTTCATCAAAATGAGCTTACCAGAAGAGGCACTTTATACCATTCATTTTGCACCTTTTTTCGATTTTATCAAAAACGGTTCCGACGATTTTGATTAAACTCGCTATATCGATGTAAAATTTAATGAGCTTTAATATCGTGTAGGTTTTATTTGGATAAAAATGGTCTGACAGGGCTTAAATGCCGATATTTTAAATTTTCTTCCCCTAAAGTACCTTTAATTTTGTAGATTCAATTATAATAACTAGATTATCTTGTTAACGCTGATGAAAAACAGCTAAATATATTATTATTATTATTGGTTTGGCGCTACAACATGTTGACGCGTCCAGGCCTCCTCAACCAGCAACCTCCAGATGTCTCTGTCCTGTGCTGCAGCCATCCAGTTGTGGACTCATAAGCTTCTCGCATCCGCGGCCACACAGTCACTCCATCGAAGACGGGGCGGGCCATCTCTCCTCCGGCCATGTACTATATCCGTCAATAATCTTTTAGGAGTTTCGTGTTCCTCCATCCTGGCCACATGTCCAGCCCATCTTAGGCGATGTCGCTTGATGACGCAAACAACGTCAGGCTCTCCAAAAAGGTTGTAAACCTCTTCATTTTTTCTTCTCCTCCACTCTCCACCAATCAACACCGGTCCAAAAATCTTTCTGAGTATCTTTCGCTCAAATGCTGCCAACCTCTGGTACATCTCTTTTGCCATGGTCCATGTCTCCGCTCCATACGTAAGGACTGGGCGAATCAATGTTTTGTACAGAGTGACTTTTGTTTTCCTGGTCACTGACCTGCTTGATAGATGCTGCCTCAAACCAAAGTAACATCTGTTTGCGGCCAACATCCTTCCATTGATCTCCGTTTCAATGGCATTGTCGCATGTGACTTTTGAGCCAAGATATGTAAACTCAGAGACCCATTCGAAGAGACAATTTCCAAATTTCACCTTTTCCCCAGAATGTCTTGGGCGTTGTTCAGCAATCATATACTTGGTCTTATCATGGTTTACCACTAGACCAAATTTTTTTGCTGCTTCTGCGAGAGTTAGGAATGCCTCCACGACTGACTTCTTTGTGCGTCCAATTATATCGATGTCGTCGGCGTATGCTAGGAGCTGTACGGTTCTATTTATAATAGTCCCTGTAGTCTGAATCGCTGAATCTCTTATCGCCTTCTCTAGAGCCAGGTTAAACAGTAAACATGCTAGGGCATCACCCTGGCGCACTCCTTTTCTGGATGAAATACTTTCTGAGCGATCGCCTTGCACTTGTACAACGCATTCGAGGTCTGTCATGGTCATCTTGATCAGTCTTATTAGGCCAGTGATATGATGCTAAATATATAAATTGAATAAATTCGATACCCAACTAAAGGAGAAATCAGAAAAAATATTTTTTTAATGCAATTTTTCGTTTTTGAACATAAGATCAGTAATATACATGTATGATATACCGTTGGAAAGCTAAAGATTTTAGAAAAAATATCATCTCATACACAGGCTTTTAGAAGTTAATAGAGAGTGATGAAATGAACATAAAACTAACTGATTATTTTAGATAATAATATAATAGATTTTGTAATAAAACACATGTTTCTATATAAATTCAATTTGATTAATTCCTTAATAGTTTCACGTATTTTTATCTCTAACTGTATTTGAAAATTCGTTCATTGATTTTAAAAATCGAGGTAAGTGAAAGTCGTGTGTTGCCCGCACCAGATTTTTTTTGCTAAAATATGGTTACTTTTATAAAATATACATAATTAAAGGCACTTAAGAGGAAGATATTTGAAATGTCGGTATTTAAGCCCTATCATACTGTTTCAATCAGAATGAAACCTTCATGATATGAATGCCCATTAAATTTTACATCGATATAATAGGGAGTTATTTTAATGAAAAAGTTGCTGTAACATTTAAGTATTTCAAATTTCAGTTTCATACAACTTTATTTTTCTAGCTAGAGTTACAACACGCCCACCCACAGAGACCTTTTTGTGGCACTAGGTCATTTAGGCTCAGAGGGCCCTAAAACGTGTATTTTCGGCGAAAACTCTAATTTGATTATTTTCACGATCGCTATACCTTTCCCTTACTTTATATTTCATATATAGGTAAGTGAATGTAAACAATTTGGCTTATGTATTTTTCCCTCACATAGAAAAATAATAGATCATGGATATGACTATCGATAATTGATTGATGAAGTATATAAAAAGTTTATATTTAATCAACTTAGTACAGGGGTCACTTGTGGCATATTGGCTAGCATTACAGCCATCTATGCCCAAGGTTGGCCCTGATTGTAATGTATTGAGAATACTGAGGGGAGTTAGGATTGTATAATTATGGTATTAAGTAAATAAATATTGATTAGCCTATGTCGGCAAAAGTACAAAGGGCGTGTACTTGCCCCCTTGGATTCTCTAATAGGCCCCCCAGTTTCCCCATGGGTCTGGGATACCAGAGACCCCTGGTAGTTTCCTACAGCGGCAGCCTACAAGAATATTAAGGGTGGTCAAAAGATAAAAATAAGATCACAAGGGCTGTACCGCCAACCGGGGTACTACCCATGTCAGCCCACCCGAGGTGACGAGGATGGGAGAGAAGATTCGTAGGGTAGTCTTATTCGAACCAGGAGTCAGTCAAGTTTCATCCTCAAGAAGAGTGAGTTGGGTTCCATCTAGAAGAAGAGGAGGTGGCCGTCGGGGTTATGAGAGCAGCTGGAGGATGATGCCAAGAAAGGGGACCTAAGACTGATTTCACCTTCGCCAGCCGGTTAAGTGTTTCAAAGGTATATTGTTATTTGTAATATTGTATGGCAAAGGTAGTAGAGAAAATGTCCCTCAGTATTCTCAATCAGAGTTTTAGGCGATATGTGAATATAATGATATGTGTAAATTAATAATTATAATCATGTATTAATTGAATCTTGTTTACTTTAATCTTACCCTGCATGCCACCTATTGGATTGGTAAACACGATACCTTTGGAAAGGAGATCCATGGTATCATTAAATATAGTTTATATATTGACTAAATATAGTAAGCTAGTTTTTGAAGCTACCGCTGCCTTAGAAAAGCAGCCGGTCAAAAACATAGCATAATATTTTTTAATGGGAGTGAAAAATCCTGAGTTATGCAATCCTTCGGGGTGGGACGTGGAAAAGTAGTCCAGGCCAAGTGCGATGTCAGGCACTTGTTAAAGATCCCTATTCTAATTAATCATTGATAAGCAAAATTTAGAGCTCTCACTATAGCATCGTCCGATTAGTCACACTAGTATAAAGTGTCGTTAAAAAAATTAACAAACAAGGAACTAAGTACATTTAGACATTGGTAACATTTTTCATTTAAACCAATATTACTCCTAAACGGTAGGTCCGTTTGTTTACATTCTCCAAAAAATTCCTGATATGAAAAATAATGTAAAACAGAGATAGAGCGTGGCAAACCAAACTTAAGTTTAAAAAAACATATCTTTCCATTGGGGATCACCTGAGGTGTAGTCGCTAGCATGAAAGCCTTATTTTCCCAAGGTCGTCGGTTCATACTCGACAGATAGCTCTGGGATTTTTTCAATGATTGTCAACAAGAGGGAACTACAACAGGGTTCAGAGGGGTCATTTAATTTTTTTTTTTAATTAATTTTAATACTGATAAGAGGTTTTACAGAAAGTCTTTCAATCTACAATTTAAGTTTTTGAAAAGAATACTGAACATTGAATTTAATTTTTTTTTAACAACTTTTGTATGCATCGGAAGGATATAATAAAGGTTGCAGATGAAGTTTAAAAAATAAATAATAATTGTAGTTACTCTAAGATTTTACAATGAATAACATAATATTACATTCTTGAAATAATGATAAATCAGTACTATTAAAACATTTTCTTTATGTTGGTGTGTTTTTATTTTTAATATATACCAGAAATTAATATGCTATCAAATAGATAAAATTTGCAATTAAATATGTTTCCTTCGATTTGTGAATAATAAAGTAACCTCAGTTAAAACGCAATTTCATATTCAGAACGACAATATACTAGTTATGAAACATTACTGGGCCAATATGTTATAATTAGTAGTTTAATTAATTTCAAACATATTTCATATCCAATTTCAAAAGTTTTGAATGTAGAATCTGGAGCAATATCGAGGCTGAACTGTCTGTTAATTAACAAACGGAAATTTAATAATTCAACGAACGTTACTGCGTCATATAGATATATCGAAATTCCTCTTTGAGTTTAGTTAAGGTTTTGTCGTATATGTCGAAATTCTCTTAGTAGATTTCTTATCTATTGTGTTACTTTTTATGTATTTAATAATATTTTATAAATATTAATATTTCGGCTTTAAACGCAGGAATTTTAACAACTATATCGGTCCGTTCTTAATTATTAAAAACAAATTAATGTAGTAAAAAATATCGAATACAATAGTCTCAGTCGAATATTTAGAGTTTTACGTTTAGTCTTAACGTGTGGGCCCCAAGTCAACCTTTTGTCAAAAATAAGTCCTAAGTACAAATATGTTTTTAATGCAATTTTTTGTTTTTTAACTTAAGAACAGTAATATAAATGTATAATTTATAAAAAAATATTATCTCATACACAAGTTATTAAAAGTTAATAGAGAGTGATGAAGAGCCGATAAAACTAAGTGATTATTTTAGATGATAATGTAATCAATTTTTTAATAAAACACGTGTCTTTATAGGAATTCAGTTTAATTAATGCTTTAATGGTTTCACTCATTTTTATCTCTAATTGTATTTGAAAAGTCATTAGTCGATTCTAAAAACGAAGGTAAGTGAAAGTCCTGTGTTGCCCGCAACAGATTTTTTTTTCATCTATGTCGATTATAATTATTTTATTCTTATTGTTTTTTTTTATTTATAAAAACGTTAAATAATAGAACTATGAAGATTGTGTGTTTCGATTATATCTTGTGAAGAAACTACCGGTTTGGAGAACGATGCACTTCAATGTCTATTTAAGTTAGTAGATCTCCTGGCTGCTTTACATTTCAACTTAAATTAGTAGTTCATTTCGAAACCGTCCTTCGTTTCATAAAGAAGTTGTTCATTATACACACACACGCACTCACTCACACATAAAAATTAGGGTACAATAATTTGTTCTTGCGTTGATAAAGACTAAGATGGAAGTTCCTTAGCACATAAATCTCTCTAATACTGAAGAAGTTTCAGAATGTTAGCCACGTAGCAACACTGATATGATATAAATTTTAAGAATGGATTTTTATCAAACGTTATGTTGCAATCTTCAAAGTGGTTCGTAAAAACTCCGGTCTCCCATAAGGTCTAAGTTATTACTCTTTCTAGACACTTGTACCAGGGGGATAATCGAATTCCGGAATATGTTTTTTTGAGACAATATAATTGTACAAAAAAAAAAAAAAATATATATATATATATATATATATATATATATATATATATATATATTATTATTATTATTAATACTTAATATAATATAATTAATACATTAATATAGTTAATATTTAATTAACTATAATTTGCATTAAACATTTTTTTTAAATGTTTGTAAGAAAAATAACATACATTTTATGATATGTAATGATGGATGTCATTAAAGTATAATGAACAAAGGGTTTTTAAATTTTCTTTTTCTAAAGTACATTTAATTTTGTAGATTCATAAAATTATCTATTTAATCTTTTTAATATTGATAAAAAGTGGCTAAATGTTAATGTTAAGCGAATTTGATTACCATTTAAATGAGAAAAGAGCAAGTATTATTTTTAAATGTAATTATTTATTTTGATTTAGAATAACAAGGTAGATGTGTAATACACCGTGGGAAAGCTAAAGGTTTTAGATAAAAATATTATCTTACATACAAAGTTGTAAAAGGTAAAGGAGTGTGACGAATAGGGTATAAACTTATTACTGATTATTATACGTAACAATTTATTGAATAAACTTTTTATTTGAATCAAATTTTTTTTTTCTTTATATCTTTATTTACACCTGTCAGAAGAAGCCTGACAATCAGCAAATGTGTTGGACAAAAGTAAGACCAGACATGATAGGCATGGGGAAGTAAAGTGCCCAACAGTACCCCTTCCAAGGCTTCTTGCTGAGGAGGTCCCTCATCCAGCTTCGTTTTAGCCTTCTTCTGATCGGCATTTCAGCTACTGACATGTCGTTAATCAGTCCATTGTCGTGTCCGTTAAGTTTAATGTGAAAACGAGAATAGAGTGTTCGTATATGTTGGTCAACTGTTGGTTGCTGTAAGTCCGTATGTAGAGTTCTGTTGTTTACGTACCAAGGAGCTGTCGTTATGAGTATTGAAATTTTGGATTGAAATGATTGCAGTTTTTGTATGTTAGTTTTTATTGCTGAACCAAAAATCTGTGAAGCGTAAGTCCATATTGGCTTTAGAAGATATGTGTATGTATTCAGTTTCTGTCTAATTTTTAATTTTGAAAAAAGAGAGTATAGTATTTTCAGTCGGTAGTTGAGAGTCTGTCTTTTCATCTTGACTTGTGGGCCCCAAGTCATCCTTCGATCGAGTGTCAGTCCTAGGTAATGTACAGAGTTTGTCTGAGGAATTTGGTTGTTGTCGATAAAAATTGTTGGGCAAGTGTTTTGTCGTAGTGTAAACGTTACGTGTTTTGATTTTTTGTGATTTAAACGAATTTTACAAAGATTGTACCAATTTTGCAGTAACATTAAGTGATTTTGTAGAGTCAGTGTGAATTAAATTAAAACAGCTTTCAACTTAAACTTTATAACATTGCTCAACAATCAAGTCATTGTCGTGACGCTCTCCTCCTACGCCCGGAAGGATTATAGTTTAGGCCGAAACGTCGGCACCAGTTTATTAAGTTTATATCTTAATTGTGTTTTCATTTGACTGCACCCTGAACTAACTTCTCCCAATAAGGTTAATTTTGTTTCCAAGGGAGTCCCATTTAGTTTTCAGTGGAACCACTATTTTTGTTAAATGAACTAAAAGTAGAAATAATTAGTAACAGTGTTAGTTTACTACAACTTTCCATTTATTTTAACAACTTATGTAAGATTTGGTACATAATATTTCTTTTTAAATGTTGAGTACTGTATGAAATAATATAAACTGTACGATCACCATAATCTCCCTCATCAGCAATATTACATATAACATTAGTTCATAGGTTTATGCGCTTCTAACATCCTTCTATTAACTTGTCCGACTTGTTTTCTAAAATCTTTCTCTTTCCAACAATATATTATACGTCTATATTACTATTTGAATATCAGGAATAATTTTTTGATGACTTAGTGACAGAAAACATATTTTTCCCGTTTAAAGAAAAGCTAAATTGCAATGTATTTAACTTATAAACCTTCAGGAAAACGACCCCTAAATGATTGTGAAAGATTTATCTGAATCCGTCTTTTGGTTTAGAAGTTAGCGAAAACAAAATCGTTTCATCATTTGATATTTATAGAGATAAATCAACCGATAGCATTAAAAAAATATATTATGTATTGTTATTATCTTGAAGAAGTATTTAAAAAAAGAAAAGTATAAAACCAGGGCAAGTAATGAAAAAACTGAAGAGAAATCATAAATTATAAAAAAGGAATAAAGGGAGAATACTTATGCTAATTTTCTAATCCTAATTATAAATTCTATCATTAATATGAATTAAAAATATTATCTAGGGAGCCTTTTTAAATAAATTAAAAAAATAATTGTATATGAAATTCAAATTTTATTATCTACTATTTCGCTAACTATGAATAAATTGTCTATAATTAAATTTGTTCTACTAATGAGAAGGCGATAATAAGTGCTCGGTAGAAAATTATAGAAGCATTCTGTCGGCCAAGAGTTAATGAGATTTTGGTAAATGAGTTGAATTACTTTAGACTGTTTAAATTAACGAGGGACGGTGGAGGGGGGGGGTACGGGGTTTCAGGAATTAATTCGATCTGAGTAGGGTAAGGCAGAAAGAACCCCTTAATATATTTAACAGAAAATAATTAGATTTTAAGTATACAATTTCAGGCGAATTGATGATTACTCCAAAGAAAAAAAAAATAAGACTATAATTGTATTCTAATCTATTTTGAGATAGGAGTACTGGTGAATAAGTTCTAATAAAATCTAACCGTCGTCTATTAGAAGTTATGTTTGATCAAAACTTACCGTGGAGTAACCATATTTCCCAAGTTACCAGAAAGTCCATCTCTATCCTCAAGAGGCTCCTACGTTTTTTTGACTCTTTTCCTAGAAGTACCCGTCATCTCTTATAGTGTCTTCTCTCATTCTCCCTCACTTTGACTATGGGTGCCTAGTATATGGGGGACTCGGCGAAACGAGATAAGGCTAAAAATATTACTAAATAGGTTTTATAAGATTTATGTATGGCCTCTCTTGACAGTCACATGTCTCTCACTGGTATTTTGGTCAAAGGTGGCTCTTCCCCGAATCCCGAAGAAAATTTCTAATGACGAAAAGTCCCAGAATAAAAATTATTTTTCAATCATTCATTCATCATCAAGGTTATCATGAGCGTATGGAATGAGGAATTAATCCTTTGGGTTTGAGCGAACTAACTATTCCAAAGCAGTTAACTGTTATCCTTTATTTTATCAATTGTTTTACTACTAGCTTAAAATTCTTTCAGACATTATATAATACTTTAAGCTTGAGTACTTTAACATTTTACATATCATCAAAGTTCCAAGACATTTTATGAATCATTAAAAACTGTATGTTTTCGTTCATCACAGGCGACAATCTTCACTTGAAATAATAGGTTAAAGTAAGCTTACCCAATTTTTTTAAAAATTTATATTAGTAGTATTTCTGGTACGAGAAAGGTCTGCCACAAATGGGATATTAATGATTTTATTTGTGACGAAATAAGGAGCATTTAGGATTTTGCGAAGGATTTTCGTCCAGATGGTCGAAGGTTCGTCAGACTGTCTGATGACAGTAATATAAATGAGCTTTTTGTAGTGAATTGGAAGTTTTGAACGTTTGTCTAGTAAGTGTTGTAGTAATCGGTATCTAATGGCAGTTTCTTGTCGTTTTAGTCTCGTATGAGGGTTCCATGTAAGACGTTTTTCAAGATGGAGTCCTAGGTATCGGATTTGTTCAACAGGTATGAGTGGCGTATTATTAAAGGATACGGTAGGGCAGGAGGTCATCAGTTTTCGACGAAGGGTAAAGGTGATTCGGTGAGATTTTTTAGGATTTATTTTAAGCCTCTAGTTTTGACACCATTCCTCAATGGCTGTGATGTGGGACTGGCTGGGATGCAGCGGTTGGATGATTATGGACGGATAACACACAAGTGTCATCTGCGTAAGTTGTGAGGACAATGCTAGGATGGAGTGGGATATCAGCTGTATATACCGTATAAAGGATGGAACCTAAGATACTACCCTGAGGTACACCTGCAGACTGAGAAAATGTGGAAGAGTAGGAAAGGTTATGATTTACTTGAAAGGTAAGCTTACCCAATTAAACTTAATTTTGGGTTGGCTGGTGCGATGTCACTCACCATTTTACAAGAAACATCTTAAATGTGTAAAATTTTTTAAACCCATTTTAGTTCCAATTTTAAGAATTTATATGTATGAAGTTAAATTCTAGTCTTATCGCCCAAGATGGTGTGAATTTATTTAATAAAATGAGCTTTTTCAAGAAATATATGTTAGCTTTTTCGATTTGATCAGAATATCGCAATCCCCAAATTTGAATAGAATAAAGTAAGATACTTAAAGCAATCGATCTATTTATTTTATTTCGTTAGTTATTTTAGCTCTGCGACAAATATTTAGAGCTGAGTTGACAATTGTTCTAATTTTTGATTCGGCGTGTTGAACTGAATTTAGGAAGTGGCCAGAACTCGATATCGGTAGGCCAATATAGGTATAAATGGTTGCTTGTTCGTTTTTGAGGTCATCGCAAGTAATGTGTGTAATAGTTTTACATATTCGTCTGTGACAATTCAAACTTCGGTTCTTGTCGCATTAATTACCACTAAGTTGTTTATTTCACAGTATGCTAATAAAGTAGCTAATGCTTTCAGTTTACATGTTTTTTTTAAAAAGATTAAATTGGAATACATAACAATAACAGGATTCTACTACCGAATATATTTATTTTGATCACGCCCATGAACCTTAAGAATAACATATAAAAAAACTTTTCATTGGACGAAATAATATAACATTCATTATTCATAAATAAACATAAATAACATAAATAAACTCATAAATGTGAGATATATAACACTCGACGGGTAATCGTTTACTTAAGTTATTTCTAAAAATAATATTTGAACATACCCTTTTTTATATACACACTATTAAAGATATTTTATGACAACGGTTCCGCATTGTGACGGTTTTCCTCTCTCTGAAAGTACGGATAAAAAAGATCAGACGATCCGAGAATTGTTATTTCACCTGGGTTACGATCCCTTATATTATTCCGGTTTCTTTGTCATGAGGGGCTCATGAAAAAAGAGTGAGTCGTATAGGCTTCTAGGTACGGTCGTGGTAGGCTCTGTCTCCTTTGAGAGTCCTCAGAAAGAGTCTAATATCACCAACCGCACGGTTTATAGGAGAGCTCGCTTGTGGAGGAAAAGGAGTGCCTTGAATCTACTGTCACAATTGGCCAATATTTCCAGTGCTTTTAAAGTTTATTGAGCTAAACTTACTCTCTTGAAATAAAAAATAAATATCCGAGAGATCTCTTTTTCAGGCAAAATACTAAACGAATTAGCAATGAAAAAATAACGTTCTTCTGAGATTTTGTAAAGTTTAATTGAAGTGTACGAATAAACTGTAGATATTAGCAGTATCTTTTAAATAATTTAAGAAACAGAACTTTTCCTCTACTTGCATTTCATTAAACTATTATATATGTACTCTGGATATGATAAACACTTTGATTTTATTATATTTGTATATATTCTTTTAAGTGAATTAAAAGATACCCGTAAAAAGTTCTCTGTGCCTGTGTGGTAGGTCCAGCGCGAAAACGAAAAATCATATGAAACTAAAATTTCATATTTAAGACATCTATACGTCTGAGATGTTACAGCAACGTTTTTACCAAAATAAGCTAACCAAAAGGGTCACTTTATTTTTGCACTTTGCACCTATTTACGATTTTCTCGAATACGTCTCACTAATCGATGAAGACGGACTTTAATATCATGTAGGTTTTATTCTGATTGAAATAGTCTGACAGGGCTTAAATGCCGATGTTTCAACATTTCTTCCTCTGAAGTACCTTTAATTAGTAGTTTTTATGAAATCCAAAATCGATAACCAACTAAAGGAGATAACTGCAAAAATATTTTTTTAATACAATTTAATGTTTTTGGACTTGAGAACAGTAATATACATGTATAATTAATATACCGTTGGAATAGTAAATATTTTACAAACAAATATTATCTCATACATACTATTGTAAAAGTTAACGGAGAGTGATGAAAATCCGATAAAACAAACTGATTGTCGTAGGTAATAATAGATTATTGAATAAAACACATGTTTCTTTTAAAATTAAATGTAAATAATTCTTTATCAATTTATTTTCGTTTCTAAATGTGTTAAAAAATTCTTTAATTGATATAAATAACGGAGGTAAGTGAAAGTCATCTGTTGCGCGCACCAGATTTTGTCAATGTGTCTCGATATTAGAAACAAGATATTTATACTTTTATTAGATCAATTTTAGTAATAGATTAAGTTGTTATTCAATCACTTTCCTCATCAACCCTAATTCTAACTTTAGACTAATAAGTTGCCATTTTATTCTGTTAAATATACAATAGCGATCCAGTAGAAGTACGCATAGCCAAAATTACTCAATATATTTTAGCTGTAACGTAATCGTGTTATATATTTTTTTTTTTTTCCTTATCCCCTTAATTTAAAATTCTTAATTAATCGTTTTCGTTACTAAATTATTCCTTTTTCTGTAACCTGCATACATTTTAAGGAATTGCGGAGTTCTTCAAAGTTTTAAAATTATTTTCAAAATGAAATATATCTGCGACGGGGCTCGCTTCTGGCTGTTTGGTGTCCTTAAAATTACCTCTTAAGCCTATCTTATTCTAAAATAACTTAATCAGATACAACAGCATTTTGCCACCGTTTTGGGGCTGGTGGAGGTATTAGGCTAGAAACTAGAGGATTCGCAATTCGTTTTGTTGTTTCAAAAAACTTGACCTGACGTCGCTTCATAAACTCTTGCACAGTTGGGATGTTCAAAATTTTATGGACATTGAGAGTTTTTTCCCTCCAGAGTGAAGTGCTTCTGCATATTTTTTTGACCACCCCATTTTGAAATTGCTGCAATTTCTTCGCTGTGTGCTGTGTGATATGAGGAAACATAGGAGCACCGTACAGCAGAGCTGGCCGGATGAAGCTGCTGTAAATAATGATTTTCAGTCGCAAACTTAAGTGTGGCGAGGTGAGGAGATGGGCTAGTCTGTACGACTTGTTTCTAACCTGATTTAGTTTTTTTCTAAAGTGACCTGCAAAAGTCAAGTGTCGGTCAAATTTGATTCCTAGGTATAATATTGTCCTGGAAATGGATTTATTTACATTTTCTATCGTAAACTTTTTAGGTAATTTTCTTTTTATTTTTTGGAAGAAAAAATTATACCATCCGTTTTCTCAGGATTTGCGATTATATTTAAAAATCGGAGCTTTTCCACTATTTTGTTTGCAGTGGTTTCAGCATACGCCATTGCCTTGGATGAGTTAGTACTTGAACTATAAATGGCAATGTCATCAGCGTACGCCATTACTTTGCAATGGTCGTAGTTTTCTCCTACTACGCGAGCCGTGTACAAGTTAAATAAAATGGGAGAGAGGACGGCACCTTGGGGAACCCCACGATTCACTTTTATGGGCTGGGATAAACTGTTTCCCATCTTGACCGAGACATCCCTCTTCATAAGGAATGACTTTATGATTGAGAAAAGTTGCTCCGGACAGTCTAAGGTCATGAGTTGTTGACATAGCGATCCATGCGACACAGAGTCGAAGGCTTTAGAACAATCCATAGAAATCATTGCTGTGGCCTGATTATTTCTTAGATTTCTTGTAACGTCCGCTTGTAGCCTTATCAGTGGATGCTCAGTACTTAACTGAGATTGGAACCCTGTTTGCTCGGGAGGAATAATGTCGTGATCCGTGCAGAAATCTCTTAAGTAGTTGATAATTACTTTTTCGAAAATTTTTCCTAAATGTGGCAGCAAACATACCGGGCGGTAATGTTCTGGTTTTTCTCCATTTTTCGCTGGCTTCAGCAAAGGTATGAGAATGGCCTTTTTCCATGTATCTGGATAATATCTTAAGCGGAAGCAGGAGTTGTAAAGATTTGCCAAGTGAATGATACCTTTCTTAGGTAATTGTTTTAATAAGATTGTTTGAATCCCATCATTTCCTGGTGCCTTATTACCCTTTGTTCTGCGAAGGATCGTTTTAAGTTTTTTAGGTGATACAAACATAAAGTTTTGCTGGCGAGGGAACTCTTCATGGGGCAGATCGTATGAAGCTTGGTTTTGAAAGCTTTTCTTGTAATATTCAGCGAGTATGTCCGCTTGCTTATCTGTATGCATGATATTATCACCATCATGGATTCTTACTGAAGACACCTTTTTTGTTGATGTGCGTAAAAGTTTCCAAAACTTCCTATGATCCCCATGTGTTGCATTAAGTTTATCCTGCCACAAACTCGATTTCCATATTTTCATCAGCCTGCGAATTTGTGATGTCAACGCGTTGACCGTGCTCTTTATACCAGGGTTTTTAGTACGATACCACTTGTTCTTCCATTTGTTGCGTAGCGCAATGAGTTGCAGAATGTGATGGGGGGTGATTGTAAGAAAGGAGGAACTGGTGCGTATTTCGGAATTGCGGCATTTGCAGCGTTTACTACCTTATTAGTGAAATCAATTATGTACGAATCAACTTCTTCCTTTGTGGTCAATGTTGGAACGCAACCGAGTTGGTTCTGGACTATGTTCCGGTACATATCCCAATCTGCCTGTCGGTAACTGTAGTTTGTAGGTTTTGGCTTCTCCATTTTACCCATTAATTCATAATATACCGGACGGTGGTCTGACGAAATGAAGTCAAGAGCTTCACATGCAGTGATTTTGTGAGGTTGTCGTGTCAGGATCAGGTCGAGGTTGAGGTCGATGGTTGAGGTCGATGAAGGGTTAGCTGAATGCCTGAAAGTATGAGAGGAAGGGTGGATCACAGTAAAAGCTGATTTGAGAATGAATTGGCCCGCTTTATTGCTTTTGTTATTATGCCATTGCGAATGGCGAGCATTTAAATCTCCGATAATCCAGTGATTGCTTTTCTTACTACATTCCACCATTATTCGATTAAATTCCACCAGCGAACTACGTGGACGTCTGTACATTCCTGTAATAAATATTGGTTGTCCTAAACGTACTTGAACAGTGACATGATGAATGGTTTTGTCAATTACTGAGGTTAACGGAGATACTTTCTTCCATACTATTCCCTTCCGAACTGCTATTAGTACTCCTCCATGCGGGTCCTGACTATCATCGGAGATTGTCGAGTAACCACAAATTTGTACTTCTTGTACTAATTTTGTATCGGTGAAGACCGCGATAGACGGACGAATTAAAGATAATAACACTTCGATTTCCTCTTTGCGTTTTAAAAATCCGTTAGCGTTGAAATTTATGATGGTATGCTGATTACGCATGTTTGTTGGTGAAGAGAGAAACGACTGTCTGAATGAGTTGAGTTATTTGATTTGTGATAGTGTTCATAAAATTGGTTAGGGTTGTTGTGAACTGATCTACCCAGAGTGGTGGAGTCCGGTCCTCGTTAAATAGTGTCTTAGTGAAGGTGGTTTTAGCAGAAGGCGGTTGAGGTATCTCTGGAAAATCGGCTGCTGAGAAAGAAGGATTGATTTTTGCTTGAGCATTCTTGTTGGCGGTGTCTTTATTCTTCTTTTGTAGCTGTGTCAATAACTCTATCCTTTTTGGACATTGGCGATATGAAGCTACGTGTTCGTCTGAACAGTTTGTACATCTGATCTTATTAACCTCTCGTTGGCAGTCTTGGATGTCGTGAGGCCCTGAACATCGAACGCAGACCGGCAGCCGATAGCAGTGGTTTTTTGTGTGCCCAAGCTGCTGACAACGATAGCACTGTGGAGTTCCTTTCTGTTCTTTATATGGGGCTACTTTGAAAAGTACTTTATTAATATGCCTTATGGCCTTAATATCTTCTATTTTTGTGTCAGCCGCAGCGGTAACGAGAACGGGAGGTATTTCATGTCTGTTTCCACTAGGATCTGTTTTTTGCATTCTTCGGACATCCAAGATGCCATTTACTAACATCAGGGCCTTTCTGATTTCCGATATGTCGTGATCAACATCTAAATTGAGAATAACAAATTTACGACAAGGCTTAGTAGCACCACGAGGGGCATATGTGTGAAATTGGCTTCCACAGCCAATAAGAATGTTTTTTACTTTATTGTGAAGTTCAATATCATCAGCGAATATTTTTACGTAATCTTTCGATTTTTGAATGTAGTATTCTGTGATATTATTGATTGTCATTAAACTATGAATCGCAGATATTTTGGTGTTAGCGTTGAGAACTATAGGAGGTGGTTTTTTAGGTACTGAATCATTTTTTTGCTCTTCATTTGTTTGAAGGGCAGAAAAGGAGTTGGAGACATCAATTTTCACTGATGGTGAAGTTGTTGGTTTTGATGTTTTCTTAGGGTATTGAATGCCAGCGCTGTCCTGGCTTCTTCGTTTGTCACCCTTTTTTTCAATGTCCATGCATTCAATATGTATCGTAGGATGGTGAAGTGAGGGGGCCAAATTCGCGGACCTGGAAAGTGAGACGATACTGGTCTCTGGGAGCACACCCAGCCTCAGGTCGGAGGTCCGATCCAATATAGGTGGACTATATCGTGTTATATAGTCACGTTTGCAACATAAATGTGATTGATATACATACATATCCAACGAGTGAGAATATTTTTACTTGAAAACAACTTTGATAAATGTAATTGTTAAAAATATAATATTTATATTTCTTGAAAATTTATACGTCTTATAATGATGGAGTAGTTGTTGACCATTTTGACTATATGGTAAAGAAGTTTGTTGAGAGTGAAGCCACCAAGAAATTACAACAGTAAGAAAAACATAAAATAAGTGCGTTTTATTGGTAGTTCCTTTGTTACCACCTCTCCAAACAACTACTCAATCATATGCATTTTATAGTCACTACTCATAAACGCATTTATGCAAATTTAAATAAAGACAAAATAAAATATTCGTGAGCAAAGCCGCGGGTAACTGCTAGTTGTATTATATAATGCAGCAATGGGGGAGCCCCAGACTGAGTGGTTGGCGCTCTAGTCTCCCACACCAAAGGTTTGTGAGTTCGAATCCCAGTCACGGAGGATGTTTTTCAAGCATTTAATTAAAGGGGATTCACTCGCTGCCTCTCTCCCGGGTATTTGAGACCCGTCAGCCAAATGGGGGCCACTCTCAAAAATAGGCCTAGTAATGACCCGACCCTACAAAATTTTATCTAGTTACGCGCGTGTATACTCCCAGCAGATTACACCGCGCGTCGTTAAGCAATAGGAATCAACATCAACAAAAACCACCCGAGTTTATGCCAAGTTTGTCACTTAACCTTACCTTCAACGAAATTGTATGCAAAATATTTTTTTTTCTCTAAAATTAATTGCTTTCCAGTGGTATTTTTTTTATCTATTAAAGGTTTTTTTTTTATTTTTTTATTTTATATTATTTTTTTTTATATATTGCGTACCTTTTTAGAGAGTATGGGTATTTCTCGAGCCAGTGGGTGATGACGGATGATGGCCATAGTAAAACTCGCGAATTCGTGATAATTTTTTATTCAAACATCTCAAAAAGACAGTGCCCATGAAGGTTAAATTTTCAATGGAGGTTCTCCTTTCTGTATAAATGTGCAAAAAGACTGTGTTTAGTCCTAAGAGTGGTTGAAAAAACAACCTTTAATTAATTTTTTTTTGAAAAATTCAAAAACTGTATACCTTCTGAAAAATTAAAATTATATAGTCGAACGATAGCAAATTTCTAATAGGGGTGGGCATAATCGAATGACGATTATCGGGATCATTCGACTATTACAATAATTCGGATTAATCGGTGTGGATAAGCGAATGATAATTCGAACTGATTTGTTTAACAATAATCGAAGGATCAGAAGGAGCTACGACTTTTTTTTGCTCGTCACATAAATTTTCTCTCACAATGCATACTGATCATTCGATTACTTAAATCATCCGATTATGACGATCATGCGATTATGCCCCCTCCCCCCCTAATTTCTGACCACTGCTAAAAATTAGCATTTAAAAACTTGGGACTTTGTTTATTCTGTAAAGTAAAAAAACACGTTTCAAAAAAGTAGACCACATGATGCGCTTTTAAGAATTCATGATTTTAAACGATTACAATTTTTTTTTCTAGTGATTTGATCAATGATAACTTTACCTAATGAAACATATTGTTTGCCTTTTTTTTGTTTTGATCTTTCAGTTCATAAAATGTGATTTCAATGTTGGACCACCCTCAAAAAATCAACCACACAAAAAATATTCCCTCTAAGCGGATAGGTTATTTTATTTTTTTCTTTGCTATTTTGATTGCACAAAAACCTAGCTCAAGTTTTTTACTGTTGAATATCCAGATCCTCTGTGAACCCCATGAAAAAGAACCCTTAGGGAATGATCAAATATTGGTTCAACAACCTGTTTCGATTCTGTTTGTTTTGCCTAGCCACAGATATTAGGTTTTTTAAATGGTAGCAAATAAAGAAAAAAAATGTGCCTCTACAAAAAATGAAGGAGGAATATTGGGCGTATAAGAAACAGCTTAAAAAAAATCACGCTTAGTTGAAATTTTTAGACTAATCTACTATAGTTTTGAATTAGTACATTGTAAAGGTTTGGTGTGCCCCGAGTTAACCCGGAGGTACCCTTCAAAGTTAATCGCCAGGACTAGGTTTTTCTGTTATTTATCGAGTATCCAGTTGTTAGAAGTCATTGTTAATCTTGTTCAGCCCTTGTCCAAATTGTATCTTTTGAATAATTAGTCGTTAAAAATGTTACACAACAGTCAAGATTTTCTTCTTTTGCATAGTGAGAAAAAAATTTTGTATTTTTCATTTGTTTTTTTTTCTCTCTTTATATCTTTATTTACACCTGTCAGAAGATGCCTGACAATCAGCAAATGTGTTGGACTAAAGTAAGATCAGACATGATAGGCATGGGGAAGTAAAGTGCCCAGCAGCATCATTTCCAAGGCTTTAATCTAGCTGAGGAGGTCCCTCATCCAGCTTCGTTTTAGTCTTCTTCTGACCGGCATTTCAGCTACTGACATGTCGTTAATCAGTCCATTGTCGTGTCCGTTAAGTTTAATGTGAAAACGAGAATAGTGTTCGTATATGTTGGTTGCTGTAAGTCCGTATGTAGGGTTGTTTACGTACCAAGGAGCTGTCGTTGTGAATCTTAAAATTTTGGATTGAAATGATTGCAGTTTTTGTATGTGAGTCTTTTTTGCTGAACCAAAAATCTGTGAAGCGTAAGTCCATATTGGCTTAAGAAGGTATGTGTATACATTCAGTTTCTGTCTAATTTTTAATTTTGGTTCAGTGTCTGTCTTTTCATCTTGACATGTGGGCCCTAAGTCATCCTTCGATCGAGTGTCAGTCCTAGGTAATGTACAGAGTTTTTCTGAGGAATTTGGTTGTTGTCAATATAAAAATTGGTGGGCAAGTGTTTTGTCGTAGTGTAAACGTTACGTGTTTTGATTTGTCGTGATTTAAACGAATTTTCCAAAGATTGTACCAATTTTGTAGTAGCATTAAGTGAAATAGTATTAAATTTAAAATAATTAATAACAATGTTAGTTTAAAGATTTATTACAACTTACCATTTATGTTAACTACTTAGTGTCAATTCGGTACGAAACATTGTACCTAAGATCTTGCATACTAAATGGAAGAATATATCTTGCACGTTCCTGTACATTTATCTATTGTAACTGTTAACCGCATTACCGATAACAAATGTACATTAGCTTATGTTCTTACAACAACTTTATATTTACTTCTACGACTTATTTCATTGCATATTTACTTTTCTAAAATCTTTCAACGGTATAATATACGTCTATATTACGACTTATATTTCAGGAATATTTTTTTTTATGACTTGGTCACAGAAAATTTATTTTTTGTCGTTTAAAGAAAAGCCTAATTGAAATGTATTTTACTTATAAACCTTTAGAAGAGGATGCCCTTAATGATGGTAAAAACTGTATCAAAATCCGTCGTGTGGTTTAGGAGTTTGCGGAAACCAAACTCGCGTTATCAGGGTTAGGGCTAGGTTTAGGGTATTGGATATATTTATTTTATTTGATTTTTTTAACATGTTCTGAATTTATTTTAATTTTTACTTTCACTTACCTATACATGAAATATATAGTAAAGGAAAGTATTGCGATCGTGAAAAGTTTCGAATTCCAGTTTTCGACGGAAATACACGTTTTAGGGTCTCCTCAGTCCAAACGACCAAGTCCCGCAAAAAGTTCTGTGTGTGTGGTAACTTCCGGGCGAAAACGAAAAGTCCTATAAAACTGAAATTTCGGATTTAAGACAACTATACGTCCGAGATGTTACAGAATATTTTTCTTCAAAATCAGCATACCGGAAGATCTACTTTATACCATGCATTTGGCACCTTTTAACGATTTTCTCAAAAACGGCTCTAACGATTTTGAGTAAACTCCCTATGTCGATGTAAAATTTAACGGGCTTTAATATGATATAGGTTTCATTCTGATTGAAATAGTATGACGGCTTAAATGCAGATATTTTAAATTTTCTTTCTCTGAACTACCTTTAATTTTGTACATTCCAAAATATTAACCATATCATCTTAATGATATTGATGAAGGACGGCTAAATATATAAGCTGGACGAATTCGATGAGGAAATAAATAAAAGAGAAAAACTATTTTTAACGTGATTTTGGGTTCTTTGATATTAAGAACAGTTATGTAGACGTATAATATACCGTTTGAAAGAGAAATATTTTAGTAAAAAATATTATCAGATACACAGAGCTGTAAAAGTTAATATAAAGTGACGAATGGGGATTAAACTTATTACTGGATTAACAATTCAATATAGTTATATTATTTAATAATTATTGAATCATATGTTTCTAACGAAAATGCATACACGTTTTATTACTGTCAACTTTGAATAATTTTCAAATTAATTATATTTGACAGTTTTTAAATCAATTTTAACAGCCATCCAACATACTTCCTCATCCTCCAGTCCTACCTCTCTGATAGAACCTTTAAAATCAACCACAATAGTTTCTATTCATCCACTTTCACTCAGTCTGCTGGTGTTCCTCAAGGCAGTATCCTAGGACTCATTCTCTACTCAGTCTATACAGCCCAACCCACCTTACACATTCCTTTCTACCTATGCCGATGACACTTGCGTGCTATCAGTTAATAACGATCCTAGTATTGCCTCTCAAAACCTCCAATCCCACATCAGAGACCTTGAAGTATGGTGTCAGAATTGGATAATTAAAATCAACTCCAATAAATCCCACCAGATTACCTTTACCCTTCGTCGTAAACCTATGACATCCTGCCCTACATTGTCCTTTAATGATATTCCGCTTGTCCCTTTTGAACAGATCCGTTATTTAGGCCTCCTGCTTGACAAACGTCTTACATGGAATCCCCATACAAGACTGAAAAGACAAGAAACTGCTAGCCGATTTCGGTTACTTCAACATTTACTTGACAGACGCTCTAACTTTTCTCTTTACTACAAAAGCCTAATTTACATGACAATCATAAGGCCTATCTGGACTTACGGAGTTGAGCTTTGGGGCTCTACTAAACCATCAAACTCTTCCCGTATCCAATCCTTACAATCCAAAATCCTTCGCAAAATCCTTAACACTCCTTACTTTGTCATCAACAAAATCATCCACAAAGACCTTAATGTTCCATATGTTGCTGTTTTGGCCTGTACCAGGTATCACTCCTTCCATGAAAAACTCCACTCCCACTCTAATCCACTAGTATCGATCCTTGCTTCCACTTAAATTCCTGACAATCCGCCGAGGCGTTTGAAAAGAAGATGGCCTTGAGACCTTCTTGTGTAGATTCACTACTAGAGTGCTGCCAATGGGCAGTTTCTCTTCATGTTTTTTTCATGTGTATTATCATTGTAGCATATTTACTTAATGTATCAACATACAGTTGTAAATTTCAATAAATGAATTTAAAAAAATAAAAATTTTTAACAGAGTATGTGAAAGTCGTGTGTTGCCCGACCCAGAGTTTTTCTCTTAGTATATAGTGCGGTGTGTCATTTTTGGTATACTCGGTCAGAGTCAAGTTTATTCTAGGTACTGTTTGGTTCCATGGTGCTTCTGTTGTTTCTGGCTTATTGAGATGCATGTGAAGAAGTTCCTCGACGTAAGCCCTCGATCATATTCCTAAAGATGCTGGTTTGGTCAATTTGGCTGGTTACTCCGTTATAATTTTATGTTTATAGAGATTATGATCCTAATATATATATTGATATATGATATATATAATGATATATGTTGTACACTTTCAGGATGAGCAAGCAGGTGCGAGGGTGGGGCCTGCGGACTCTGACCCGGCTCTGGCTCCTGGCCGGCTCCCTCAGCATCTTCTCCCTCCTCCTCCTTGGTCGCTGCGGGATCCAGGAGAACAATGCACCCACAGGTCAGTCATACAGTCTTTTTCAATGCTATCTAAATATATTGGGTTGTTTTACATGAAATGTCCGTTTTTATAGTTTCTGAAATACATAAAGGATTTTGCAGGTCTCTGTTGTTTTCTTCCGAATGTTTACATATTTAAAGTAAACAGTTACTAATCCTCTACCTTTGTATTATAAGCATTAGCTTCCCAATAAATTACCCACTTTTTAGTATAGAGTGTTAATGAACGGACCATTCGCCGTTGGTTTGCCAAGTTTTGAGCTGGGGATACCGACTTGGAAAACTTGCCCCGAGAAAGACCTCCGTCCTTAATAGACAACGATGTCCTCAAACATACAGTAGAAGGAAACCCCTACCAAAAAGTCAAAGGACTCTCAGCACAACTAAATGCAAGTGCATCTACCGTTTCCAGACATTTAAAGTGTATTGGGAAAGTAAAAAAGCTCGATACATGGGTACTTCATGATCTCACTGAGCGGCAGCAAGACCCCATGTTTCAAAACATACCGTGCAAAAATTGAAAGAACTGGTCTACGAAGTTCTTCGCACCCACCACATTCTCCCGACTTGTCTCCAACAGATTACCACCTGTTCAGGAATATAGACAACTTCGTCAAAGGAAAACTTTTTGAAAATGATGATCAAGTGAAAAGTGCGTTTTCAGATTTTGTTTCACTTCAAAGCTCAGAGTTTTTCAGTTCGGGGATAAAAAAGTTGGTGTCACCTTGGGAAAAATGTGTAGAAAAAGAAAGTAAATACTTCGAATAAAATTATCTTGTTTTCAATTATTCAAATTATCTTGTTGTTTTAATAAAAATCCTTTACCTTGAAAACGGACATTTCATGTGACACAACCCAATATTAGACAGTGTTAATAATAATCACCATAAAATAATAATAAACTCCTTATACATGTCCTGATAATGCTTTAAATGAAACTGAAAAAAATCATAATATAAATGCTACGGGCACTTCTATAATAGGGACGTTACTAAAGCTAAAGACATTCTTAATCGATATCCATTTAAAAAAAAAACATATTTATTGATAATTACTTATTGTATTTTTATTAATATTGATATTGTATTGTATACATCTAGTAATGTAATGGATAGTAAACTGACATGAAATACATGTAGAGACGCTACTCATTGGCAGCACTCTAAAAATATTCTAAACTAGAAGTTCTCAGGGCTATCTTCTATTCAGTTGCCTTGGAGGATTACAGGAATCGAATAGGATGTTAGGTTTGAAACTAGTGGATTAGAGTGGGAGTGGAGTTTTTCATGGAACTATTGATTCCTGGTTCGGGCTAATTTAATTCTGTAACATATGGAACATTAAGATCTTTATGGATGAGCTTAGGAAGGATTTTGGATTGCAAGAATTAAATACGAGATGAATTCGATAGTTTAGTAGAGCCCCATAGCTCTACTCTCTAAGTAAATATCGGCCTTATGATGGTCATATAAATGAGTCTTTTGTAATGAAGTGGGAGGTTGGAGCGTTTGTCCAGTAAGTGTTGAAGTAGTCGGAAACGTCGAACGTCGAAGTTTCGTGTCGTTTCAATCTTGAATGAGGATTTCAAGTTAGACGTTTGTCAAGATGGAGTCCTTGGTATCGAATCTGTTCAATAGGGGCAAGTGAAGTGTTATTAAAAGATACTGTAGGGCAGAAAGTCTTTGGCTAACGAAGAAGGGTAACATAGCCATTTTTAAGTGCAAAAGGAAAACTCAAGTGTATCCAGATCGGATATATATTTATTTTTTTTGGATCTTGTGTTTTTTTTTTGCTGTTGTTTGAATTTGCCCTCAAATTACAGGGTTGTATTTTATAATTTTAAATATGAAACTTAGTAACGACCAAAAAAAAAAAAACTTTTATTCCCTCTCAAAATTTGGCCGACGTATCGAAAAACGTAGAACCCTAATAACGGATAAAAAAAAAGTCCGTTTGTCCGTTATTATTTTATAGCCTGCATTAATTTTATAATTTAATTAAATATTAGGAGATTAATTCAATTAATACATGAAATTGTGGTGGCTTTTCAAGTCACCTTGATTATGAATATTTATGAAAACGTAGTTTGAATCGTTATATAATTAATACTTTTTTAGACAAATTTAAGATATCCAGAGCATTACTGAATTTTTTTTTTTTTTTTTTTTTTTTTTTAGAACTGATAATAACTTCTGTATCCGTGATGTTACATGCCCGTTTTACTATTCGACATTTTATTCTTTCGGAACAGATTTTTTATTTTTTTTAGATGAATTCTTTCAAATCTGACATGTTAGTTTATTTTTTAAATTGAATACATTAAATTAGGTAAATTTATTACAATGCATCAAATACATATAAGAAAAATAATAAGCTGCAATACCCTACTCAAACACATTTATAATAGCATCTTGCTTGGGGCAGTACTTCATTAATGTTTTGTTGTAAGGAAAAATTGAGTTAGGCATCAAAATAATAAATATAACACTTTTTTCTTGTATTTTCATTAACTAGAATTATTGTGTTTTTTTTTTTCATTATTAAAATTTATTAATCTCCTGATTCAGATATAAAAAATTATCTGAAGAATTTCTGAGTACTTAACTGTAGGTTATTCCTTCACGAAATGGCCATGATTGTTTCATCTTTGATTTTACAAAACCTTATAACAATACTCAGTTATAGGAGAATATATTTTGAAAAATAAAATAAAAGGGTGCGGAGAAAAAGATCTAAAATCAGCACGAAGAAGTCCTAAAATAGGTTATACCCACCCTGAATTCGAAAATAACAATGCCCAACGTGGCGATGTCTTATGGAATTCATTAAGATGTCCTCCGCATTCTAAGCGCATTGTTCCCAACTGGGTCAGGACACTGGCTTAGTAATTTAGGAAAGTATTGGGGTAGGGGATTAGCAATGAATAGAAACTACGAGATAGTTTGATAATACCATAACTTTGTAACGTGATCATTTCATAAAAAAAGATAGAATAATAACTTATTTTTGTTGTTTTATATTTAAAATGATTTTTTTTTTTTTTTATTTAGGTTTGAAAAGCTCTAGTTTTGTTAGTGTTTCTCAGATCAGAATTTTTAATATAGTTCAATGTCACAATGTTTAGAGAAAACAGTTTGTTAGGTGAAATTTGTCGCGAGGACCTACCATTTATACGCTATATTGATTCGAATGTATAAATTCCCGTTTTGAACACATTTTTTTGTATTGGCGCTGTTTTGTCACGATCTATCTCCGTTGGCGTTGCTCGGATTCAAAATTTATCGAAATGTCAGAAATAATACAGAATATTTGTGTTATACGAGGCATGTTTTATTAAGTAAGTACCGTTTTGGAATTGAAAAAAGACGTGCAAAGATATCGCAATAATTTTATTTTCATATGAAAGCCTGTACCTTAGTCTACTTTTCTACATAATTTCCATGAATTCTGAGACACTTTTCATAACGCGGCACCAGTTTTTGAATACCCTCCTCAAAAAATGTTTGCACCCTGCATCACAAATGTTTTGACTTAGTTATCGTCTTGAAAAGACGTGGCAAGTTGAGTAAGGGTATTGTTTTGCATGACTATACCCTTCCACATGTGGCTAATGGGACCAAAGATCTCATCAAATCATTTAAATGGGAAACTCTAGATCATCCTCCATGCAGCCCTAATCTGGCGCCCAGCGACTACCATTTGTTCCTGCACTTGAAGAAACACCAGGACGGTCGGCGTCTTCAAGACGATAACGAAGTCAAAACATTTGTGATGCAGTGGTCAACAAGTCAGACGGCAGAATTTTTCGAGGAGGGTATTAAAAACTGGTGCCGCGTTATGACAAGTGCCTCAAAATTCATGAAAATTATGTAGAAAAGTAGATTAAGGTATAGGCTTTCATGTAAAAATAAAAATATTGCGATATCTTTGCACGTCTTTTTTTTAATTCCAAAACGGTACTTAGTTAAAAAACATGCCTCGTATAACGTTTGTCCCGAAGACCTACCGTTCAGGAGATCTATTGGTTTAAATTAAAAAAATGTACTAATGTCTAACGATACTTATAATAAAATGATTAAGATTACATTTCGTTAGCAGATTATTCCTTTTTTTCTTAATGAACCTTTGTTATCGAACAGGAAAAAGAAATAACTCGAAATTTGAGGTCTTAGGTTTGGAGAACGTAGAGCCCAAATAATGAATACAGTAATTATTTTATTTATTATTATTAGTAATTATCATTATTATTTATTTCATTTATTTTATTTAATTTTTATTATATTTACTTTTATTATTTATCTATGTTATTGTATTAATATTTTATTTATTTACTTCTAATTTCTTTTTAAGTATCTTATTTATTATTTAAGTATCTTATTCATTTATTTATAGTATCTTATTTATTAATGTGTTCTAGTATTTTGTTTTTTTTTTTTTTTTAATTTCTTAATTTTTTTCTGCTATTTATCGTTTTTCATTTTGTTATGTTTTTTGTATCTTTTCTGTAAAAAATTGAGGGCGATAATAACCATTAGCTGTTGTCCTTTAAATTAAAATAACTACAACGAATACAGTAACATCCGTCAGTCTTTTTGAAATAAACAAAAAGAATTAATCTTTTTTATTTTAATTTTAATTAACATATTTTTTAATAGAAATGTACAAATGTGTATCATAATACAAGTAAATATGCTGATTAATGATTGAATGCATGAGAAAAAAAATGAATGAGAAACTGCCCATTAGTAGCACTCTTAAGTAGTGAGTTTAAATAAGAATGGTCTCGAGGCCATCTACTTTTCAGACGCCTCGGTAGATTATCAGGAATTTAAGAGTAAGCGAGGATTGAAACTAATGGATTATTACTAATGGAGTGAGAGTAAAGTTTTTTATTGAAGGAGTGATACATGGTACTGTCCATGCTTTCTTTAAAACTTATATTTTAGCTTCTCTTTATACATAACTCAATTTCCTTGAAACAAAATCATTTAAATCGGGTAAAAAATTGTTGCGATATAACATTGTTAACTTGGTAATTTGCCATTTGCCTTGAATAATTATTAACAACGTTGCTATTTTGTAACTGTTTTATCGGTTTTTTCCTATACCTTTAAGTCCATTGCCTTTATATGGATTGTAATACCATAATATCATATGGGATATTATAATTATAATTTGCAACCTTATTTGTACTCCTCCTCTTTTTCACAATAAAGTAGGTGTTTTCTAAATCTATTGTCAAATACATTTCTACGTGGTAAAGAAAAATAAATATAGACCAAACATGGAATATAAAAGGGACGGACTATGCAATACCTGTATTACTGATCGGTCTTGAGGGTTTAGCCGGTCACGAGAAAGACCTCGAACTAACTTCTGTGTGTAAAACAATAAATTTTACAATTATATTATTTAGTATTACTTTAATAATTACATGTTTATTATATCCTAAAATAGAGACGTATTGACTAATAAAGGTAAATATATAAGAAATAATAATTCAATACAATATAGCGATTAAAAACCGTCATATATATGTAATGGGATCAATATATAACGTATTGTAGGAGTTTATTTAACTTTTTTGTTAAATATTTACAGTTATAATAGAGGAAAACGTTTATACATTTTATCCTACACAGACTAAAAAATATTGAATTTTAACAATTCAAAGTATTTATCGAACCTAATATTAAATTTAAATGAAGACAATTCCTATTATTTTATCATTTCTATTCTTTCTTTCTGGTATTTGCATGATTGTCTATTCATTAAATCCTTGAAAATAACACATAATTTAACAACTACAAGACCATAATTTTACACCACTTTGTCCGCTTTTAGCGTCAAATCTAAGCATTTCAATTTTATTCCTTTAATGTTTCCCACATCATATTTGCTTCCATATGTTATTGTAATATTATGGTGGTATGTTGATAATTATAGTATCGATTAATCATTATGGTGTAATAATGATATTCTGATTTTTAAGTTTTTTTTACTTTCAATTATCAATATATGAAATTATATTACTATATAAAAATTGGAAAGTATCGCGATCGTAAGAATTTTTATTTTTTTTTAAATATTTAAAAAAATGTTTTTAAGGCAAATCTTTTTGTTATTGGGCCTAAGAACAAACAGCAATATGGAGTATTATATATCGTTGGAAACTTTTTAGTTTTAGATGATTTTAGAAGAAAAGATATTATCTTACACACAAACTTGCAAAAGTTAATGAAGAGTAATCAAAAGCCGATAAAACTAACTGATTGTTGTAGATAATAAGATAAGAGACTATCTTATAAAACCCATTTTTCTGTCAAAACTCGATCTAATTGATTCTTTAAACTGGGATCACCTGTAGCATAGTTGCTAGCATTATAGCCCATTATGACGACGGTCACGGGTTCAAGACCTCATGTGGTCCTAGGATTTTTTAATGGGAGTAATAAATTTTAAGTTATGCTGTTCTTCGGAAAGGACGTAAAATAGAGGTCCCGAGCCTGTGCGATGTCAGATACTTCCTATCCTAATTAAACCTAGATAGGAAAAATTTAACACTCCCACTGCATCATCCGATTAGCCACAGTAGCATAAATAAAGCGACGTTAAATGAAAAAAGAACAAACAATTCCTTCAATTTTTTTTTTCCTTTTTAACTGTATTTTGAAATTCTGAAAATGATTTTAACAACGGAGGTATGTAAAAGTCGTATATTGTGCTCACCAGATTTCTTGATTTTAACTTGGGAAAGTTTTGCGTTAGTGAAAAATAGCTGAAGTCCTATATAACTGAAATTAAATATTTTATAAGCATGGTTTATGCCTGAGATATTACAGAACCTTTTTTAACATTTATATAATTTTCACCTTGAAAAGATTTTCTCAACAACGGCTCTAGCGATTTTTATTAAACTTGATTTATTGGTAAAAAATTAAATGAGCTTTTAAACCAAGAGGGTTTTATCTTGATTGAAGTATTCTGACAGTGATTTAATTCCTAGATTTTAGATTTTCTTTCTCTGAAGTACCTTTAGTTTTGTAGATTAAAAATAAAAAAAATTTTTCCCCCATCTTTTCAGCATCGATAAGAAATCGATAAACATACTAGTTGAAGGAATAGGATAATCAAGTAAAGGATAAAATAAAAATTTATATATATATATATTTTTTTTTTTAAATTTTTCTAGATAGTGAGCGATACATATGTATAATATACTATTGGAAAGATAAAGATTTTATAAAATATTTTATCTTATATAAAAAGTTGTATAAGGTAACGAAGAGTGATAAAAAGCAAAGGTAGCTAAGTGATAATAAAATTGTTTTAGATAATAGTTTGGTTGATTTTTAATTTTAATGGCACAAAACATGGCATGTATTCAGTGACAGATATATTCATTTCAGAAGAGTTATTTAAAATAAATAATATTAGTTAAAATAGTCAATATTAATATAAATTAAAATTATTAACAATAAAAATATATGCCAAATTGAATAATATAGGTATAAGTTTATTTGAGATAAATTGAATAAAATGAATTAGATAATATTCAGGGAGGAAAATAATAAAAAAATTATAATAGTAAACAAATAAATAAATTATTAATTAAAAAATAAATAACTTATTTGTAAAATCCTCCAGGTCTCCGAAAAAGACCAGGATTCCCTGAAAGATATGCCAATGACCCTTACGAGTAGAGGTAGTCCATACAAAATAAATAATTTATTATAAAATAATAAATATAGATATAAGGAAAAAAAATGTAGTAAGCGAAAAACAACAGGTTACCAGTAACAGGGAACATCTGAAACAAATGGTTCTATAGGATGTGAATGTGATTCCTTAACCTTTTTTTAATTCTTACTGTATTCAAATTTGACTATTATTATCATTTTCTGTATATATAGTATGCATGCGGTCTCATATCAATATTATTATTGTTCATTTTGTTACAAATTGTAATATATCTCAAAAAAAAAAAAAAAAAAAATACTGTATTCAAAAATTCTTCAATTGATTTTGTCAACAGAGGTATGTAAAAGTGTGTCGCGCGTACCATATTTTTTCTAAATGTTTCAAATAAGCATTGAGTACGTTTGCATTTCTTTAATAGGTCTGTTTTTCCTTCACTTTCTCCCAACGGCCCGTTTTCTTAATGACCCATTAAAATGTACTGCCTTTGAAAAATATTAAAATAGCTGGAGGGCCCTCGGCATAACCTCAGACCCATGCAAGACTTTTAGAACTCCAAGAGTTGAATTTAATTGAGTGGCCTCTGCAAACATAATGAAACATCTAGACGCTTTAGTTTCGATTAAACTTCTTTACCGAATAATACTGGAGAAATTTATTTTATTTATTAATAATTCATTGTTTAACAATTTATTCTCAGTTTGTCACGTTTAAATTATAATAATAATAATAGGCTTACCGAACCCGAAGGTTCGATGCCGATACCACCAAACTTCACCTGCACAGACTCGTCCAATGTTCACCGGTCAAGCCCAAACCCCCGAGATCAGCCTTAATGCAATCCTCCCATCGGCGCTTCGGCCTACCTTTCGGACGCCTACCAGTCGGTTCAGCGAATACCAACTTTTCTCGGAATCCGTTCCTCACTAAGCCCAACAACTTTACGCGCCCATTTGAGTCTCCGCGAGGCTATCAACTCAATTATATTCACAGGGTACAAACTCCGCAATTCCGCGTTGTGCAACCTTCTAAACTCCCCAGTGGCCTCATCCCCCTTCGGACCAAATATTTTACGCAGTACCTTATTCTCGAAAACCTTAAGGCGTTGTTCATCCTTCAAAGTAAGCGGCCACGTTTCGCATTCGTAAAGAACCGTTGGAAGAATAATAGTTTTATAAATTCTAACCTTAAGTTTTTAGACAGAAGCCGCGAGCTAAGTTATTTATTAACTGAATAATAACACGCATTTCCCATTTTTAGCCGGGACTTTATTTCTTCCTGGATTTCATTTTTTCTTGTTATCATTGAATCTAAATACTTGAATTTCTCTACGTGTTCAAAAGTATGACCTGAAATATTAATATCATCAAGATCGCCACCATTTCTGCAACTAATCATATATTTCGTCTTATCGGTATTTAATCCAGACATATTTGTTTACCGGTTTTTATTAACACACTTGTATTTAGTTGTATAGTTTCCGTGTCTTCACCTAGTAGTACCAAATCATCGGCATACCCCAAAACCGGAATATTATCACCCATATTTAAGCCTTTTTTGGTACACACCACCTTTTCTATAACATATTCTAAGGCTATATTAAATAAAACAGGTGAAAGGGAGTCACCCTGTTTCAAACCCGATCGCGTTTAAATTACACTCACACGTTTAAATTAGTTTTATTAATTTTTTTTTTTTTTATATATATTAGATCGACTGGAAGTATTACACTTATATATACAGGATCTCACACGTGTCTAACTGATTTGTTCAAAATTTGTATTCATTAAAAACGTTCATCCTTTGTAAACATATTATTCTTCTTTACATACCAAATAGCAATAAATACTAGATAGGGTAGAAATCTAATTTTCTGAATGCCTTCACTAATAGGGTTGGTAATGTAAATGTAGCCCCAACCTCAGTTGGCTCTAAATTAGAAAATAAATCTCAGGACCAAAGGAACCCATGTTGAGGATTGCCAAGGCAGCAGTAAAAAAACAACTTCGTGGTTATGGAGGAAAAAAATAAGTTACTAACGTTTTTGCGAGTTGTTTATTTAGGATAATACTTTTGTAGTACATTATATTTATTTTTATTTTTTTTTAAAGAAAGAACACTTTTATTTCTCTAATAAAAAATTTATGGAGGAAGGCTTTACGCTGTATAACCTCACGCTGCGAAAAAAAAGTGGAAATTAACCTTGGATCGATCCCAATGATTCCAAATGATTTACCTTTTAATTTTAAAATAATTCAATTTCCCGTTAATTTATCTTTTGCTGTAATAATTAATAAATAACTTTTGAACACATAGGAATTGATTTACGTCAAGACTGCTTTTCAAACGGTCAATTATATGTCGCATTGACAAGATGAGGTTGCGGAGGAAATCAGTATGTTCTTCTGCCACAAGAAAAAAAAAAACTAAAAATATTTACGCAAAAGTACTTTAAAATATATTTTTTTAAAAACTTCTTACTAGCGATCATAATAACGGACATTGTCGCAGACTATATATATATATATATATATATATATATATATATATATATATATATATATATAATATATATATTTAATATATATATATATATATAAATATAATATCATATATATATACATATATATATAATATATATATATATATATATATACTATATATATATATATATTTATTTTATATTTTTATTTTTTTTTCCTCCACTTTTTTTTTTTCAAACTAATACATACAAAATAATATATGTCATACATAAAACATTGATTAATATTTCCTTCTTTATAAATATTTCCTTACTATATTATTTAATACTAGTTGCTAAATGTTTATGGAGTAAAATGGTCCTTTGTATATTGTGAGAGCTAGGCTGTGTTTCAGGAAGGGTGGTGGGATGGTTAAATCCTGTTTTAAACGATATTCAGTCAGCGTTTAACCCTTTTGCTCTAAAAACGGATTTCCTTTTGCCTCTCTTTCCTCAGATTCTAGGATATTGGAGGCTTTAGATTCTTTGCAAGGAGATATTCATGTACCTTTGTGTTATTCAATGCTTCCCCGATTACGATGAAAGATTTTACTCTTAAAATAGTAATAATTATTACAAAATTAATTCATACTTTATTCACATATTTACGAATTGACAAAATATTTTTAAATTATTTTAGATGAGACTTTCTTACAATCATCAAACCTATAGATTTCTTTTTTAATTTTTTTTTGTATATTGTTATACAGCAGCCTTAAAAAATTTAATTCATAATTATAGAGCAGTTATTTATAGAATAAGAATATTTATTTATATAATATTTACAATGTACACTCAATACAAACATGTTTTGTTTCATGATTTCAGTAGATCTTTTTTCATGATAACAGAATTCAATCATCCTTTGAATTTACTAATGATAATGCAATATTTTGTTTAAGACAGTAGGAAAAGCAATCCCCCCCCAAAAAAAAAAATACACAATATGTTTACATGTTTTGTTCGTGTAGCGCTTTAGTGATGTTCTGTTGTAATTACCAATTTCGTGTTTCAATGGGTTTTCAGAAGTTGTGGTTTTATCAAAATATATTTATTTACTGTTTAAATATACTGTTTTAATGTTAGAATATTTAGTTCATAGAGCATTTTTGAAATTTTAGTATCGTGGGTAGTTATTGATAATACGCATTCACGTATTTTTTTTTGTAATTGGTGTTGCAAGTCATGCTCAAGACTGGCGAGACATAACAGATCTGGGCACTTATGACTGTTTAATATAGTAGTTGTTTGTTCTCAGCTTAATCTGGATTTTTTATTGAAATATAAGAACGTTTTTTAAATACATTGTTTGTTTTTTTTCGGATATTCTATTGATATCTTCGATATATGTTTACAATTGTCAACATATATCGATAGAAAAAAAAAATTGTCTAATGTTATGCCTAAGTATTTAACTGATTTAGACCGGGAAAGGTAGATTGAGTTTAACAAAAGGTGACGGTCTGCGCTTAGTAAAGATTATAGCTTCTGACTTGTTTGCATTTAATTAGTTATAGGAAAAAAGGAAAAAAAAATCAAAAACCTACATACATAAGCCAAAATAAAAAAATAAAATTTATGAATTAAATAAACTGACATTACAACACTTTAAAGAAAAAATAAAAAATATAATAAAAATACCTCTAAAAATGATATCTCTTTCTTTTCAAGGTACGTAGAACCTGATTAATGAATAAAAAAAAATCCATTTGTTTGCCGTACGTCAAACAAAAATACCAGAACATCTGACGATGATCCTAATACCTGGTAGTTGATATGAGCCGATTAGTTTTGGTGGCCGACTAAAAATAATATTATTAAACTACTCACTTTTGGTTCAATCCATTTGAAATCGGACAGTTCTCATTAATTTTGCCGCTGAATATTTTTTATCTTTCTGATTTTTTACTAGTTTTTCTCTATCTTTATATGGATGAAAAACCGTGGATAATTTTTTTTCTGGTAAATAATTTTAGTGTTCCTGCCTTTTTAAATTAGCTTCATGACTGAAAACATGTGTTGGGAAAATCTTTCTAATTCTGGTAATTTTGTAGAAATTGAGTCTCAACAATAACTAACCATAAGGTTAAGGGCATGTATTATATATTTTGTCCTTATAACTTATTACCTTAAAAGTGAAGAAAGTGGTTAGAAAAAATCTCTAAAATTAATAAAAACAAATGAAAAATGTATTGTTCATACATAGCTTTGTCACAGTCCTACTTGCTGTAAAAATTTCGATCTTGTGAACATAGTTCTTTTCAAAATTGGAAAACATTCTTTTATATCAATTACTATTATAGAAGAGTAATTTAAGTTATGAATATATTATTCGGAACAGTCTCTTCTATTTTATTTATATATTTATTTATCATAACATATCAAACATGATTATTAAAACATTACGTTTCGAGGTACCTTATGCCTCATCTTCAGATTTTCAAATATCATCTAAAATATAATTGAATAAATATTATAAGCAACTATACATACATTAACAACACATTATCAATAAATTAGAATCAATATCTTATTTATCACTTAAAATATTTAAAATATGTTTATTATTAAAATTCTACTTACATTTATTTCCGTATTATATCCTAATATAGGTCATTTAATATTGTAGTATTATTCATATTAAGTGTTTTATTCATACGTGACAATGAAAAGATAAATTATTTTAACAGAATTACAGAATTATTCATATATAGGAACTTATAGGAACTTATATATATAGAATTTTAATAATAAACAGATTGTAAATATTTTAAGTGATAAATTGATTCTAATTTATTGATAATGTGTTGTTAATGTATGTATAGTTGCTTATAATATTTATTCAATTATATTTTAGAAGATATTTGAAAATCTGAAGATGAGGCATAAGGTACCTCGAAACGTAATGTTTTAATAATCATGTTTTATATGTTATGATAAATAAATATATAAATAAAATAGAAGAGACCGTTACGAATAATATATGGAAAACATTCGTTTTCGCGAAGTTTGCACGGAAATATCTGAAAAGATCTGAGAAAAAATTATAAAACTGACACAGGTTACACATCTATACACATATGTTTATACTTGACATAAATTTAGTGACTGAGACTGAGCTGGCTCTATGCTTATAGAATTCTTCTCGCTGCTAAAATAACGTTTTATTTAAAATTATTAATTCTTGTAATTTTGAATATTTCAGAACGAAACAAAAACTAGAGCGTTGATGAAAGTACTTTATACAAGTTTGGTCCTTAAAGCATATTACCTATGCAGCTAAGAAAAATTTTCAAAAAATTTAAATGAACTGACTCATACTAGGCTAAAACAAGGGAGGTTAGAAAGGAGTCTCACGCTTATTTTATTTATCTTTTTTTCTGTTTAGTCTTATTGTTGTAAAAATTTCGATCGTGTAAGCATTGTTCTCCTTTTTAATATAAATTTTCGAAGAAGTGCTATTATAGAATTAATTATAGAAGTGCGCCAAGTTCATTAATATTTATCATGAAATATTTCAAGAAGGACTGAGTGAAAAATGATGGAACTCGTACAGATTAAACCTCTATATAATAAGTACTGTACAATATAATTTCGTTATCTTAGTCTTGAAGTATATTACATAACTAAGACTGAATCTCGTCAAGCCATTAGAAAAGAAGAATTTTAGGAATAGTTTAATTTTGCTAACATATTCAAAATTGAGCTATAGTTAGTTCATTATGTTGTTTAATTAATAAAGTCAACTTCGAACGTAATCCAATGAGAAGTGAGCATCCTTGAATAGCCGTAAAGTTGAGTTGGTGGAGGCTAAGGAGATTGGCAATGCATAGCCCTTTATGCTTAAGCTGGACACCGACTGAGTCGTCTCATGGATTCGCCCCTTTGAACCTCCTACTAATTTAGAGTTGCTCCGATCTTCTTGCTTAAATGTTAATTTTAAATCCGATATGATATATATATATATATATATATATATATATATATATATATATATATATATATATATTTTTTTTTTTTTAATCTTTGTTATTAACGATATTTGTTTTTCAACCAGCAGTCAAACCTGATGAAAAATAGTAATGAAGAATCCGATGTTGCCAAAACTCACAAAACATACAGTTTACTGCCTAATTACACGAAATTGGTTGTCATATTCAGAAAAATTAAAATAAAAAGGCTGAAAATTATAACAAAGTGGTTTATTATTTTCTGATACGCCGATGATTTGGTACTGCTGAGTGAAGACACGGAAACTATACAACTAAATACTAGCGCGTTAATAAAAACCGGTAAAGAACTAGGACTCGAAATAAATACCGATAAGACGAAATATATGATTAGTGGCAGAAACGGTGGCAATCTTAGTGAAATTTATATATCAGGACAGACTTTTGAACCCGTAGAGAAATTCAAGTATTTAGATTCAATCAAGGAAAGATGAAATCCTGGAGGAAATATAGTCCCGGTGAAAGGCGGGAAATGCGTGTTATTATTCAGTTGCTAAATTACTTTTAAAAAAAGGTTATAATTTATAAAACAATTATTCTTCCGATGGTCCTTTACGGATGTGAATCGTGGCCCCTTACTTTGAAGGATGAACAACGGCTTAAGTTTTTCAAAAATAAGGTAGCGCGTAAAATATGTGGTCCGATGAGAGATGAGGCCACTGAAGTGTTTAGAAGGTTGCACCACACGGAATTGCGGAGCATGTATCCTGTGAATATTATTGAATTAATAGCATCGCGGAGACTCAAATGGGCGAGTAAAGTTGATGGTCTTGGTGAAGAACGGATTCCGAGAAAGTTCGCTGATTCGACTGGTGGAGGTCCGAAAGGTAGGCCGAGGCGTCGATGGGAGGATTGCGTTAAGGCTTGAACGGTGATCATTGGACGAGTCTGTGGATACGGAGTTTGGTGGTATCGGCATCGAACCTTCGAATTCGGTAAGCCTATTATTATTATTATTTATTATTTTCTAATAATTTAATTAGGCACAAAAATTTATAAAACTGTTTACAAACAATTAGCTTAAATGATTTAAAGAATACCATTATAAAGATGTAACACCACTTTATACCACATCATCTTAATGAGATGAAAACGTTTTCAAAACTAGAAAATATATCATTCTAGTCTGAAATATGACCGCCTTGCGTTTGAGATATCATATTCTTAATTTATAGCTTCCTGTTTTGATGGGATTACTTAAAAATACATTAAGGAGATAAATGTTGAAAGTTTGTGATATGAGGTTGTTCATGATTTATTTTCAACAGTTCTTTGCTTTGGTTTTAATATTCGACGAAGTTTGATTAACCAATTCTTGCTATAGTTATACTTTTATCTGATTAACCATTTTTGTGAAAAATTATCATAACGATATTCTGGAACCTGTCATCATGCCTCTAAATGATACTCTGCTGGAAGTCATTGGGTTTACCAGCAGGATTACGCTCCAGCTCGCAAGGGCTGTTCAACTCAGCAGTGGCTAGAAAAGAACATTCCAGCGTTGATCTCTGGCTCGGATTGGCCCTCAGGAAACCTTGATTTCAACCCACTACATTACAAGCTTGAGAGTATGACGCATGTCACAGAGCACACCCTAACTTGGAAAGCCTCACACCATCTCTGGTCCGAAAAGTTGAGCTCTTTCCTGAAGAAGAGCTGCGTGTTGCTATTGATGGTTGGCCATGGAGATTAAATTCTTGTGTCAGGGCAAAAGAGGAGCATTTTTTTTTGTTTTAGATATACATCTTATTTTCTAATAATGTTTTTGAAAAATATATTTTTTTATTTAAATATGTATATATTTCCTTATAACAATATTTATAGCGAATTTTGAAAGAAGTAATGTAGCCATGTATTTATTTTTTGCAGTATCTCCTATTATCAATACAATTCCCAAATTATCCCAAGTACAATAGATCCGAAGTTTAGATAAGATCAACAAATACGTTTATTTATTTATTCAATTTTCTTTTTCTCGGGTACATTAACATAAAATATTAATTAAATTTCTTCTTTTAATATTTTTAAAGATTTAATATTTTGTTAAACTTATTTATTTATAATTGTTTTTTGTTTGTTCTTCATAGGTTTTTGCCATCTGCAATAAACAAATATGATAACTTCCGAAAGTCGGTTAATCAAGACCTCCCTCGGCTACCGCCTTAAAAGTCGTCGATGGGTTGTACGGGTTGGTTTAGGATTTAAGTGTTTGGGCCGATGGGTTCATGTTGTAAGTCAGTCTGTCATGAAATCTTTTATCATATTATGTGGCTGTGTCTGTAACTGTGAGTATGTCCAAGTCCTTGTGAAGTAATTCGTTAGTTACATAAAACGGTGTACACACGATTTTTTGCAATATTTTCGATTGAAGAGACTAAATTATCTGTATGTTAGAGTTTTCGGCAGATCCCCATAGGTCTATCCCATATGTCCTTAATGGTTTGATCAGAACTTTGTAGATAGTAATTTTGGTGTTCACGGATAATTTTAATCGTTAACCAAGCAGACGGGATAGTAGTCCAAATCGTATGTTCAGCTGAATTTTATTTTAAAACTATATATATATATATATATATATATATATATATATATATATATATATATATATATATATATATATATATATATATCATTATTTTTACTATTTTTGTTTCTTTAAGATTGTCGTTAAGATCGATTAGTATGCTGTGTATTTAGCAAGTTGAGTAGCCGACCCAATAGGAAATTTCTCTATATTACCAAGTTTATGTTTTTTGGTGATTTCAAGAAGGGAGATAGATAAAAGTTGTTTGTTGCGAGTACCTGTGTTTTTCTTTATCCTGCCACACTCAACAAATTCAGCTTTCTCTTAGGTCGCGTATAAACGCGAGTATAAACTCTACGCGTTTTGGGAACTGGAGATGTAGGTGGTTACTAGAATTATATAGAACCCACAGTATAAACGCTCTCTCTGAGTTCTTCTAGAGACTTTTTAGACCATAAATAAACTAATAGGTACATACATAGATAGATATATGTAGAGAACTAATGATCCGACTGTGGCTAGGTGGGTAGGGATCCGCTGTGGACAAAGCGGCGGTGTAGAAAGAATGTAACCTGCCTTTGTTCGAGGTACAATGCTCTCGTAATTACTGTGCCTGGGGAGCTACCTCTTTGCTCCTCCCACCTCCGTTATTTAGTCTCAATTCTTCACGGTCGATAGTTAGTGGTAGGGGGTAGGGATAGAATATCCTAGGTAGAAAATCGACCCTTTCCTGATTTATGTCATATTTCGTGGAACCTAAAAGAATTATATCATTTTAAATTTGTTTTAAATCTATTTATAGTGATTTACAACTGTATTAAAGAACACAATAAGTAAATAAGTAGAATGAAAAAAAGTCATGAAAATGTCTTGCGAAAGAACTACCCAGTGGTAGCACTTCACTAACTATTTTAAGGTAGTAGATCCCGAGGCCACCTTCTTTTCAGTCGCCTCGGAGGGTTATCAGGGATATCTGATGAAGATAAATTACGGACAAGTAGTTTTGTATAATGAAAAGAGGAGTATCTACCAAGTGCCATGCCTGCAGCAAATAGGATATTTAGGTCATTATGAAGGAGTTGATTTGATTTGTAACAAAATAAGGGGTACTCAGGATTTTGCGAAGGATTTCGGATTGTAAGGACTGGATGCGGGAGGAATTAGATGGTTTAATAGAGCCCCAAAGCTCGATTCCATATATCCCAATAGGTCTGATAATAGTGATGTAAATGAGTCTTTTGTAATATGCTGGAAGTTTTGAACGTTTTTCTAGTAAGTGTTGTAGTAATCGATATATTCAAGCAGTTTCTTGTCGTTTCAGTCTTGTGTGAGGCTGAATTATATCTTTAAATAAAGGGAATTTTTTGTCGATTTGATACGCAAATCATTAAGTATTTTAGGTATCGATTCAAGAAAAGAAAGCTATAGTTTTATTCTGACTAAGACACATAAAACTTAAACTAGTTTATTTGTTTGGTATTTTAAAGTGAATCACAGATAACGGAAAATTCAATTATCCCGTATAGTGAAAACTCGATTGCTATGTATGTATTAAAAAACAACAGAAATAGGGACGGTTTCTATTTTATTCGTTTTGTTACTATTTTATATTTTAAATGAACTATTTAAATTACATTTTAAAAGTTACATTAAGTTTCTAGAGGAATCCCATTTAGTTACCGTAAACCGTAAAAAATCAGTTTTTATGAAATAATATTAAATTTCAAATAATTAATAACAATTTTAGTTTACAGATTTATAACAACATACCATTTATGTTAGCATATGTTCAAAAGTTGATGGGTTTACAACAACTTTATATTTATTGGGCGATTTATTTTATTGTGTTTAAACATTTATTAAATCTTGTGCATTCAAGCGGTATATTAAATGCCTATGTTACTACCTTATATAAGGAATATGTTTTCAGCCAAGATAGGGTTTAGTTACATATCTCTACAATGTATTGCTTGTGTCACATGAAATGTCTGTTTTCAAGATAAAGGATTTTTATTAAAATACGATATGAAAACAAGATAATTTTATTCGAAGTATTTACCTTCTTTTTCTACACATCTTTTCCAACATGACACCAACTTTTTTATTCCCGAATTGAAAAAACTCTGAGCTTTGAAGTGGAACAAAATCTGAAAACGCACTTTTCCCTTGATCATCATTTTCAAAAAGTTTTCCTTCGACGAAGTTGTCTAAATTCCTGAACAGGTGGTAATCTATTGGAGACAAGTCGGGGGAATTTGGTGGGTGCGGAAGAACTTCGTGGCCCTGTTCTTTCAATTTTTGCACGGTATGTTTTGAAACATGGGGTCTTGCTGCCGCTCAGTGAGATCATGATTTACCCATGTATCGAGCTTTTTTACTTTCCCAATGTCTGTTTTACACTTTAAATGTAGGGAACGGTAGATGCACTTGCATTTAGTTGTTCTGAGAGTCCTTTAACTATTTGGTAGGGGTTTTCTTCTACTGTATGTTTGAGGAAAACTTAGCAAACTAACGGCGAATGGTCCGTTAATTAACACTCCCTAACCCAAACGCCTTGCAAATATTTCTAACGGCCTCAGCTGCTGAATGGCCGAGTTTAAACTCGTTCAAAAATATTACTCGAAAATCGCGTGTTTCCGTGTTCATATTTGGAAGTATACTAAAAAGTGGGTAATTGATTGGGAAGCTAATGTTTATAATACAAAGGTAGAGGATTAGTAACTGTTTACTTTAAATATGTAAACATTCGGAAGAAAACAACAGAGACCTGCATAATCCTTTATGTATTTCAGAAACTATAAAAACGGACATTTCATGTGAAACAACCCAATATGCATTCAAACATATCGTTTCTAAATTATCTTTTAATAGGTTGTAAATGTGAGATATCAACATCCAAACGACCAGTTTCATGTATTGATCATCAACGAGAAATGACGGGCATAAGACTAACAAAATAGGACTTTTATAGGTTGTAAATAAAAATAGAAAACAAAATTGTTCCATATACATCTTATTATCTCATGTATATAAATCTACAATAATATATATATATATATATATATATATATTATATATATATATATATATATATATTTATATACATACATACAAAGTACAATATAAATTTCTACATACATATATCTTTACTATTATATAAACGTTCTATTCACTTCTTTTAAAAAAATCATGTGAGTAGAGGTCGTATGTTGCTCAAGTTCGTATATACTACTTTTATAAAAAATATAAATATATCCTCAAGTTTGTTTTTTCAATGTTTTTTATTTTTCTGCGATAGATACAAGAATCAGTTTTTGTACTTAACTGTTATTCTTAGGGGACTGATAGTCCCAGGATGAAATTTACTTTTTTTCTTTATTTTATACGACGTTTTTGAGTAGATTAATCTTCTATTTCGTATCTTAATCTTGTTTAGGGAGTAACCTGATATCTGGAAGTGACAGACAGTGCAAAAACAACACATGATTAATTTCCGATCAAACAGTAATCAACAATAACACGATCAATGTTGACTGTCAGCTGTGGCTATACTGCCGCATTTCGCTCCCCTAGAACTACGCTGTTGCCTCTGTTTTGCTGTTGAAAGCTTCAACATATACCATATGACGTATGGCAGATGTAATTTGCTTGGGGAAGACTAATTTACTTGAATAATCTAGAATGTTGGAACTCGATAGCGTTGAGAATATTGTTCATAAACTACCACCGTTTCCTTTAAAATTGTGTTGAATCAAGAAACAATATTTTAAAGACATTTATAGGAAACTTTGGATCAGATGAAGCCAATAGAGGACCAAACAAGGGATTATTTCTGGATTTATAATTGTTGTAAAAAAATATTAATGAATTAGTTGCATTTTATATTTTGCTTTGTTGTTATGATAATTTACAATAGTTTGAATAAATAGTCAAGAGATCAACAATGTTTTAATTTTATTGATTCTAAATTGATCCAGGATTACAGTTTTGTTGAATCAATGTAAATTTTTTTGCGCGTACATAATTGAAATTTTATACTTTTTTGGATATTGACAATTATTAAATAAAATTTGTTAGATGTTTTACAATATAAATTATAGTAAGATTTTACAAAGAGCGTTAATTAGTTCGAAATTTGTAATTTTTAATGAGCTCTTATGGAAAAAAGATGGAAATTATTGCACATTAGTTTAGTATTTCCTAATAGGTATTGCAATTAATATTACAGATATTAATATATCAGTAATATTAATAATGAGCTAATAATATGTAATGAATTGACTAAAGAGCTTAAGAAAAGCCAATTATCAGCGCTGTCGGTTTATATTCAAGGAAAATGACTAATCACCACTGTTCAGTTGAAAACTATATATCCGCTATTTCTTAAGCTATTTAAATGATTTTCATTTTGCTTTGTTAAAAATTGTGTATTCATGAATTCGTTCAGTTGAGAGATGTGTTTTTTATTCCTTTTTTTTTTTTTTTTAGGGAGGGCGGGAGAGAGGGAAGGTTCTACGTATCTTGAAACGTTTAAACGAAATTAAACTGAAATTTTGGGATGTTTTTATTATTATTTTTTATAGTCGATTACAAGTTTTAATATTGTAAACAATAAACTGAGAACACTCAAAAAGTATTTTGAGCCCTAACAACCAAGCCTGGAAAAGTGGTTCTGGTGTATATACTGTGTTCGGAATAGCAAAAAAAAAAAATATATTTTTAATTTTCCACGAGGCTTATATTAGACATTTCTGACTGGTATAAGACTCTGATCTTTCAGAAACTTTTTTTTACAAAACACCGCTTTACATGGTCAATTTTATAATCGATAAACATTAAAAAATGAACACATTCAAACGCACAAAAAAAACGTATGAAAATATCTCTCTTTAAAGTAGTTTTTAGTAAGAGAAAAAAAGTTTTTACTACGAATAGAATTGAAGGCTGATTTATATCTTCACCACTCTTTTATTAATTACATATTAATTTCCAGTAATTCTAAACGGTCAACTAATTATATATACTATGATAAATTATTTTGTTTTGTAGGGAAATTTCTATTCATAAATTCACTAGGCGTACAGAAGGATTGTTTTTATTTGTTGTTTTTTTTGGGCCCCACGTATCTTGAAAATTAAGAATGCAAATTTTGAGAAGGTTTTTTTTTTATATTCTATAACAAAGTTTGATTATAAAAATATATATTTAGGCTGTTGCTAATGTAATTGAAAGGTTATAATTTAAAAAAGAAGTGCTAGTGCGGAGTAAGTAGTTAGACAAAAAGTTCCGCTTTTAGACGCTTCTTGTGATGACTACCTTATGTATTATCGTTTCGATTTTCTGTATATAAAACAATATGTAAATTACAGGAGCGAATAAAGTATTAAACATGAAAACAAGTAATAGCCAGTTTCCATCCCGATTAATTCCTTCCAGTTATTCTCAACGGTCAACTAATTATATGTACTATGATTATTTTATTTTATTTTTTTTGTAGGAAACTTGTATTCATAAATTCTGTAGGCGTACTGACGGATTGTTTTTATTTTTTTACCCACGTATGTTGAAAATTGAGAATGAAAATTTTAAGGAGTTTTTTTTTTTTTTTTCATATTCGATAACAAAGTTTGATTATAAAAATATATACAAGGCTGTCGCTAATGTAAAAAAAAAAATCTAGTGCGGAGCACGTTGTTAACAAAAAAGCGCTAGATTGCGACAAAAAGTTCCGCTTTTAGACACTTCTTATGATAACTACCTTATGTATTATCGTTTCAATTCTCTGTATATAAAACAATATGTAAATTACAGGAGCGAATAAAGTATTAAACATGAAAAGAAGTAATAGCCGCGATTCTTTGTTAGTATGTATTGGACAATTATTTTCCGAGCACAATATAAGTTAGGACAGTGCACTAAGGGGAGATCCCTGTTTCCATTGAAATTCCAGCGGCTGGAGCAGTTGTTAATAGAAAATGTGAATAAGGGCTGGAGGAGTGGAAAGGGATCGAGTCACCATAGGGCTCATGTAATTAGCTCAAGTTCCCCTCTGTCGTGATTAAAACAGCAATCTAAAGTTACTTAGCCTACCCCAAAGTTCCAGCGCTACCGACCTCCAGAGCAGTTTGTAACCCAGTCAGTCCCTTCTTTATATTACCTATTAACTCCCCACCCTTGGGAATCTCTTTTATGGCGGTTGGAAAAACTTGGCCCTAGGCCCTGCCCTATAATCTCCCTCCCAACCGTTATGGAAAATTTAAATCATATCTTTGTTGTGCCTTCTCAGATTTTAAGGGATATTCTCTACTTTGTTTTTAACATAAATTTTCAGAAAATCCCAGTCTTTTACCATGCTTAAAAAAACATTTCATAAAAAAGCATAGCATTTATTATTTCAAGATTGTCTTAAAAATAATTTGGTGTATGTATATATTACTTATCTTCCTGAATGATTTTTTTTTAACAATAACAATTTTTTATTGAGCAGTTTTACAATCTGTCCCAATTTGGACATCAATAAGAGTGGTGAAAGATAACATTCATAACATTAAGATAACTTCTTAAGTATCAAATTTCAGTTTTATAAATTTTTTGTCCCGGTTGAACAGATCCGCTATTTAGGACTCCTGCTTGACAAACGACTTACATGGAATCCGCATACAAGACTGAAAGGAAAAGAAACTGCTCGACGTTTTCGGCTACTCCAACACATACAAGACAGACGCTCTAACCTTTCACTTAACTACAAAAAGACTCATTTAAATAACAATCATAAGGCCTATAAATCTTTCGTAAAATCCTCAATGCTAAGGAGCCTTGAGTAACAAAGTATGGACTTCGTCACGAATAAAATCATTCATAATGACCTGCATGTTCTATATATAGTAAATAATATTCCATATATACGGGCCTGAATTGCTGATTTAAATTGATGAGATTGGAAAACAATGTTGGGACGATGAGTTCTCATAACCTGGTAGAGGAAGGAAGCTAGGAAATACTGGCATCTGTAACGAGGATAATCGTTATATATAAAAACATATGTTTTCAACAAAACTGAATATAATTCTTTAAAATATTTTCAACTTCTTTTCATAGTTCTTAAATTAATTTTATTAACCGAGATAAGTTAAAGTCGTGTGTAGTGATTTTTCATTAAGGTTTAATATAGTTTAAGAGGAAGGTCTGCAATGTATGTATATAGAAATAGAAAACAAACTTTATTCTGGGACAATGTCCCTTTAAAATAACATTAATGAACAAAAATATTAATTTATATCTGGCCTAAAACAATATATAACTACATTTAAATAGAGAGAAATGCTTTATTTTATCAAAATTACAATAAAACAAAAATGTGCTGCCCAACTGTATTGGGTTGCTATCATACACAGCGTACTTATCAATATTGATGACATGTGATATTGACCTGAAAAGTTATAAATTTACAATACAATTACTTTCTTTATCAACAGATTTCTGTTATATCTTGTAATATGTAATATAGTCTATAATCCAAAGCATAAAAAAACAACAAAAAGAAACAGATTTGAAAATGCACACCTAAAGGACCAACAGAATCAATGACAAAATTTAAGCAAAAAGATAAGACGAATAAAGAAAAACATAAATATAAGTCTTGTAAGGAAAAATCTTAACCTACTAATATCCATAGAGGTGATGATGAATTATCCCGAGGGAGTCCAATATTATATTCTCGGCCATCATGGACAATTCACTATTACTAACACGGAGTTCTTCTAGAAGGCTCCTTGTTCTTCTGGGAATAGTCCCGCGAGATCCGAACCAGAGGCCTCTCATGGTGAACGGAAACGGTGAAAAAAAAATATCTTTATGTACATATTCAAAAATAAATAAATAAGAATCAACCTAAAATATATCTTTTAAATCTCATTAAAGTATATAAACAAATCACCTCACATAAAGAGGCATAATAAAAATTAAAATTAGCTTACATCGGACTGGAGAGAAAGGAAGTATTGGAAGAGGAGGGATTTAAATGATGGTAGGGAAGGAGCATGTCTGATGTTTGAAGGGAGAGTATTTCCATAAGCCAGTGGAACTTAAATCTTGTTTCCAGGTGATAGGTTGAGGATTTAAATACCAGAAGGCTGTAGACGTAAAATGGGTGGTGGGAGTTAATGATTTGATAAAGGAATGACCCAAGGAAATATAGTCTTCGAAAGGTTGGGGATAACCACTTTAACTCGTCGTAGAGGTGGGATACATGAGACCGTTTTGAGGTACCGAACAGAATTCATATACATATATATGTATGTCAGGTACTCGTTAAAGATCCCTATCCTAATAAAACATGGATAGCCAAAATTTAGGACTCCCACTGTAGCATCGTCCGATTAGGCATAGTAGCATAAAGTGGCGTTAAATAAATAAACAAGCAAATAAACTAAATGTATTACCGCAATGTTTAATTGCTCTAGAAAATAGACATTTCGCTTATCAGAAACTAATTCATTTATCTCCTTTTGAAATTTACGTGATGAGTTTAGATTTTCCATGTACCTTTCATACATACCCTTCATAATTTTTTCCTAAGTTATCAAACAAAGAATTTTGAAAACATCCGTCCAGTTTGAAACTATGTTTGAATTATGAATCGGGCTTTGGTCTTTCTGATGAGCTATTTCGGCCGGGAGCCCAGGTGCCGGCGTATAATATGCAGATAGCGTAAATGTGCCTGAAAAGACGGGATATGGAATCGTAATGAGTTGTCATTATCAGGAGATTGGTTGAATGGGCCGGGCCAGCGATACTGCTCCGAGCTGTATTATCCATCTGCGTTCCCTCTATCTCGCCTCCTCCCCTCCAACCTCGCTTTTAGGGGCAGCCTATCGACAAATGAGCAGGCATCAGTGCAGGTATTTATGGAATCATTGGCCATAAAATAATCCATAGAGTAGAGTAAGGTACGTTCAAGGCAAATAAGACATGGTTTTCGTATTCTATATTCCTGTTCGGTAATGCTGCTATATATATATATATATATATATATATATATATAGTTTGATCAGTTCTAGACTGTTGATAATTTATGTTTCTGTTGTTCTCAGGTTTCAGTCAATGAATAAACAATTTTATCTATGCGACGTTTCGAGAATTAATTGTTCTCATAATCATGCCTTAACAATGGAAAAACAAAAAAAAAGAACATTAATATTATTATACAATAATTAATATATGATGTTATTGTTAGATATATAGAAAAGAATACATTGAACAATGAATACTCATGCCGTAGGTACATAGATATTTTAATTAGGATTTACATTAAAGATATTATTATAAAATTACTTACAATTTTGGACAAAATAGTGTCTTAATTAGACATGTTTAGCCTACAAACTTTGAAAGAACACTGAAAAAATAAAAAAGGAATAGTTGAAGTATGGAAGATTTTCCAGGAATTTATGATGACGTCAGGAGTCTGGGGTATTCTTCTATTGTTGAGTTGTTTTCATTTTGTTTTGTATCATTATTAAGACGTTTATTTTTTTTTTTTTTTTTAATATGTTTTTATCAAATTTGAGTAACATGCATTAAGGTTTTGGAAATCCGATTTTTTATTTGTGGCGGGAGTTTTATACTTCTCTAGGGTAATCATTTCTTTAAAATTTCGTTTGAAGCTGTTTTTTTCTTAATGAATAATGTTGGGTGAGTGAAATTTGAATGAATGTCCCGTTTTTCTGAAATGAGTAGAGAGGGCAGTTTGGTCAGGTTTATTTAAATTGAAGTGCAGCTATATTTGTGTTGGTATACTCTCCTTTTTTAATATTGTTCAGATGTTCCAAAATAAGACTTTCTGCATTCGTCTTCGCAAGGTATTTCGTGTACAACATTTGATTGTAGGTCTCTTGGTCGGAATCTTTAGTTTTTGTAAACTATGTTGATAAACTTTTTTTTTTCGTGTTAACCTTTATATGGGGTGTTAACCTTTGTTCGTAGGTTTAATTAAATTTTTATTAATATTAGACACGTAATGAAAATTGTAAGAATTTTTTTTGTCCATCCTACCTCGCCTTTGAAGGCTATACGGGGGTTTCTCGGACCAGGGGTTGAGGGCGGGGGAATTAATGCCGAAATAAAAGTTCCCTCTGGTACCAAGAGTTGAACTCGTAATTTTTTGGTTTCATGGTATTGGTCATCTGGTAGCTAGGCAACGCGTGTTTTTTTTTTGTTTGTTTTGTTTTAACCAATTCGGCCACCCCACCCCCAACAAAAATTGGAAGAATTTGAGAAGTTGAGGTTAAGGTTTGATATTTTCAATAATGAACGTTTGTGGTTGAACATATAAATAAAAAAAAAAAAAAAATTACCCTCCCCCAAAAAGGGCTCGCGTTTCAAGATAGAATAGAATAGAATAGAATAGAAAACAAATTTTATTCTGGGACTAGGTCCCCTAAGAATAACAGGTTTGTACAGTATATGGAAATATACATGTCTGGCCAACAGACAGAAGGAACTTAATCAATAAATAATTACAATTATGGGTTAATATATGTGTGCATATCATAAACGCATATACACACATATATCCAAAAAATAAATACAATGATAAAATTAAAATAAAAACAATTCTTAGAAAGTATTTTGTTGAACGGAATTAAAAATTAATTAGTAGATAACAGCATTTAAATATAGACAATGAACAAAATTATTCTTCATTCAAAGTGTGATTTCAGAAATAAAAATGTTACAGTTTCTGAGCGTCTTTTTGGGATAATAAAAGGTATTGGAAAAGTTGGGATTTGAATGAGGAGAGGGAAGCAGCATGGCGGATATGAGTAGGTAGAGAATTCCAGAAATTAGAGGAGCGGACAAGGAAGGAACGATCGAATGTTTTAGTCCTATGGATAGGCAAATAAAGGTCGGAATGGCGCGATCTTGTTTCAAGTGAGTGGACTGAGGATTTAAATTGTAGGAGACTATGGATGTATGGAGGGTGTTGAGAGTTAATGATTTGGTAAAGGTATGATCCTAGGAAATAATGTCTGCGGATTGGGGGGAGGAGCCACTTTAACTCACCGTAAAAATGGGTCACATGAGACCTCTTCGGAGTACTGAGGACAAATCTTAAAAATATGTTCATGATTCGTTTCAGCCTGTCCTCAAGCACAGTCGAGAGGCCACCATATACTAAGCAGCAATAGTCAAAGTGGGGGAAAATAAGTGCGGATACAAGGAGGATACGGGTGGATAGTGGAAGAAGATGGCTGGAGCGATGGAAATATTTGAGGGTACTTATTGTTCTTCGGGAAATTTGGGCAATATGGTGTTTCCAGGAAAGAGTTTGGTCAATGGTAATACCCAGGTTTTTGACAGAGGAAGTGAAGGTGATTGGATGTTCATTTAAGGTGAGACTCGGAAATGTGGTATAGAATCTGAGGAGGGAATTGGAACCAATTAGAGTGGCCTGAGTTTTTGTAGGATTTAGAATTAGTTTATTCAGGTTTGCCCAGGCACAGATTCCATCAAGGTCTTCCTGAATATTGGCAAATGCTACTAGTGAATTGGAGGGAGAGAAGGATAAATAGATCTGGAAATCGTCAGCATATAGGTGGTGGGAACAGTGATGGATAGAGTTGGGAAGGTCATTGATATAACAATTAAAAAGAAGGGGAGAGATGCTTGAGCCTTGGGCCACACCTGCCGAAAGGGCTCGAAAGGAAGATAGAGGATGATTAGGAATAGTGACAGCTTGAGTTCTGTCAGAAAGAAATGATTGAAACCACATGATAGTGCTATTTGAAAAAGATAGAGACTTTAGTTTAGAGAAAACGATGGAGTGATCCAGGGAGTCAAATGCTTTTGAGAAGTCCAGCAGTATTAGCACGGTCAGTTTCGTTTCGTCCATAGCAGTGTGTATGTCGTTGGTGATTTTGAGGAGAGCGGATTGTGTGGAAAAGCCAGGTCGGAAGCCAGATTAGAAAGGATCAAGAAGTTTAGAATTTTCAAGGAAATTTGATAATTGTTTCTGAACTATTCTTTCTAAAGGTTTGGAGAGGTTCGAGAGGATGGAAATAGGGCGATAGTCTTTAGGGGATGTAGGGTTGGAACATTTACTGATAGGATGGACTATTGCTTTTTTCCAATTAGTGGGAAATACGGAATTTTGGAGGGAAAAGTTATAAATAAATAGCAGAACTGGTAGGATTTCAGGAAGGCATAATTTTAACAGTTTTACGGGAATTGCATCAAATCCAATGGAGTTGGTATGAGATTTCAGTACAGCGGAGATAAGGTCAGTTGGTGAAATGTCAGAAAAATAAAAATTATCGGGGTTGAATGATGGAATTGAAGAGAAGTTTGAAAAAGTTGGTGAAGAATTATTAGAGGAGGTATTTGAAAAGTAAGAATTTAATTCATCGGCTGAGACCTGAAAGATTAGTGAGGAAGAGGATTTGCAGAGAGAGAGTTTGCGGAGGAGTTGCCATTTTGACTTGGAATCGGGAGTAGCGGAGAAGGCTGCGTGAAAGTATTTTGTTTTTGCTTGTCTGATTGTCGCCTGAGTCAGATTGCGGAGTGCCCTGTACGCTTGATAGTCCTCAGTCAGTCTTGTACGTCTAAAGCGTCTACGGGCTGCCTCACGCTTCTTTTGTAAGTCTTTTATTTCTGGACTCATCCAAGGAGCAGGGCGGTGACGGAAGGTGCAGGTTTTGAGTGGAGCATGGATGTCGAGGATACTTAGGAGATTGGAGGTGAGAATGTGAACCATTGAATCGATGGAAGAACAGGTGTAAATCGAATCCCAATTTAGAGCTTCAATATTGGGTGCAATAATTTCTCGGGTAAGGCAATCGAGGTTTCGGAAAGTTAAGGTTTTAGGAATAAATGCTGAAGTTTGGAAATTATATGATATGTGGATGAGATCGTGAGATGATAGAAATGGAACAGGTACTTGAGAAGCGGAAAGAAGGTTGTGAGTTGAATCGATAATATGGAGGTCCAACCAAGTGTCGGAATGATGAGTGTGGTGAGTAGGAGCATATGGAACGATGAATAGGTTGAGAGAGAAGAAGAGGTTATCCAGGTAGTGTTTATCGTTGGAGTCGGAAAGGAAGTTGGTGTTAAAATCACCACAAATTATGATATTATTGAATAGAGGGACATTTCTGTAAAGGATTGATTCAAAGGAAGGGTCAAATGGGACCAAAGGAGGGCGATATACTACTGCATAAAGGAGAGGTTGTGTGTTAGAGGAGATTTCAACGAAAAGGAATTCAATATGGGAAGAATCAGATTGGGATGACAGATCCAGGACACGAGATTTCAGGCTGCTGTGGACATAAAGTGCTACACCACCGCCAGTCCGGCCAATCCGGTCATGGCGGATAAAGGAATAGTCAGGGAGGGAAACGGAAGAGGAAGGAATATAGGGCTTCAGCCATGTTTCAGAGACTGCGATAATGTGATAGAAATTGTGGGTGAAATAGTGAAGGAATTCGTCGAAGTGGGCGGGAAGGGACTGGGCATTAACATGGCAGGAGGTCAGGACATAAGACATATAGGAAAGGAGGTGGAATAGCAAACAGAGTATGAGAAGACGCTAGAGACACAATAGAGAGATAAGTGAAAGTGAACATGAAATAGTTAATAAAGATAAAAATGTACAAAAGAGCCTTTGCCGACAAATAAAAAAATATTCTTTTGAAATAAAAAAAAACAAAATTAGAGAAAAGAAAACGATTAAGTAAGTTAGTCTGACAAAACAAAGAAGAATATTAGAAGCCGAGACCATTTCCAGCTCGCATCCAGTAAGCAGACGGATGCCCAGGAGTCAGCCCAAGACGTCCAGGTCCTGGGGTTTATCGATGAAAATTACAGGGTGACCATCTTCTTTTCGGCAGCGCACTCTACCGGCAGTAAACCAAACGTATTTGATTTTTTTCTCTAATCTCTTCTGCCTGGCGAGCCAGTATAGGTGTCTATTCATTATAGACATCTCCTCACTGAGATAGATACGTAGTACCGTTATAATAAAAAGGAACCGGTTGATCTAAGATATAAAGAAATAAATACCCTAAAAAACGAAAATAGAATCATTGAAATAAATAGCAGAAATATAGCGTTTTGAAATTAGCAGGGGCGATGGAACATTTTCTTTGAAATTATTTATCACCTATCAAATTAATTAATTGTTTATATACAGTTATATCCTAATATAGTTATTTAGAAATAATTAAGTTTTGATATCAAGGGGCTTTCTTCGCTGATCACGAATCGGAACGAAACCTTTTATACTTTCCAATGAATGAAGTTGCTTGGTTTTAAATGTCTAGACGACTAGTAGAGAAACAAAACCGAGATATCGGCATGTCCTGGGTCAAGAACGAGTATAAATTCTTGTTCTAAATTATAAGTATAAACTAAAGAAAGACCCCATAGACAAAACACGAGAATAGCATGAAGGAAGATATAATTAAGAATCTTCCCTCGATATAATAATCATCCAAGTTGGTGATTGTGATAAGGTGGTGGTGATGGGATTGCTAAATTTTTATTTTACTTATTTCTTCTGCACACAATTCCCAACATAAAGAAAATACAACCAGATACTCGAATAAGATATACCACACAATTAAATAAACCTATAAATATAAATATTTAAATTTTTAATTAAAGTAATTTTTCCTTTCCTCTAAACCAGTGGTTCCCAACGATGGGTCATAGGAAAATTATTTTAAATTAACGTAATGAAATAAATTTGAAAAGCCTTGGCTTGTTAATCACGAACATTACTCTCACATTGCACACGTACATTATATTTCGTGTGTATTTGATGGAATATTTCTAAATTCTCAGCGTATAATGTTTCGAAAATTGTCGGTTTTTAGAACCTTGATCTAGCTTCTACTATCTTGGATTGTCAGAAATAATTTATTTAAACATCGGTCACTAAACTGTAAGTCCATTATTTATAGTTATGAACTTAGTATATAATAGTAAATTGTGAACTAACGATTTAGTTTAACTGTAATTTAACGAAAGGTTATTGTTAGTCTGATGCATGATTTTAAAAAATATTCAGTAATTTTTAAAGAAGGAATGTACTTAATTTTTTGGCATTGAAATTTTTTAATAATTTTTTTAATTTATTTTTTTAATTATACCTTTGGAATGAAATCTGATATCATACCTTTTAAACATATTTTGAAACTCGTATTTCAAGGGCTACGTAATATATAGATGGAATCGAATAATAATATATAATTATGTGTATATATATATATATATATATATATATATATATATATATATATATATATATATATATATGTATGTATGTAAAATCAAGAATTGTATTATTCTTGATTTCATTATCATATGTTAATATTTCACCAAGGGAGGTTATATCTCTGTTATGATAGTTAAACGTATTAATCAATGGACTGTTAAACAATTCTTTATTTTAGGTAGGTTCATTGTTAATTATGTATGTTATCCAATTGATTATTTTATGTCATACAAATTGTAATAATTAAAACTTTATTTTAGCATCGTTTAACTCCTGATTCATTTTAATTAGAAGAAGAATTACACACATATATATATATATATATTATATAATATATATATATTTTTTTTTTTTTTTTTTTTTTTAATTTAGGGGTCCTTGTTATTGTACTGGTCGGATAAAGGGGTCCGCGAAAAAAATTTGTCGGGAACCACTGCTCTAAACAACCTACTAAAATTTAAAAAAAGATTCGTTCAAAATAGGTTGGCCCCAGGACCATTTAGTTGATAGTCTATAGTTGACCATTAAGTGATTAGTCTATAAAAATCTATTGGCAAAGCTTATACGAGTAGGTATAAAATGTGAAGGCAGAATTACTTCATGTCCCCATTAAAGTATCCGATACCCAAAGGAAGGTTTTTATAAAGATAATAGAGGAGGTCAATAGAAGCGATTTTCGAGGGCATCATATAGAGCTAGCCCTCTCTTCAATAAACATTTGATTTAACTGCGGCTTCAATATCCTCTCTTCGATAAGTCCAGCAAACTGAAACATCCCATTCACTCTAAAATAAATATACAACTAAAGGAAGACCATTTTATCGTCATCAATACCTTTAAACAAGAAATAAATAATTGACGAAAAATAATGATAGCAATTATTTCTCAACCTTTAAACAAACAATGACGGGAACATAAGCTAAAAGGATCGCTAGTCTTATGTTCCTCAAAACTTCAAAGCTCATTTTTAACAAGGAAAACTCATGCTAATGTAAACCTACGTATCTGTAATGCGGGTTTTGTGGTGATTTCAGCTTTTATTTTATTGTTATATTATCCTTTTCATATTTTAAACTGCCCTTTTTGAGTCGTTGTGACGCAGTATGTGCCAATTATTATCGAATAGAAGTCTGTGTTCCTCAAGACAGCGTCCTAGATCCTATGCTTTAGATTTTCTTCAAGCTGATATTTCCATTCACCACGGTACCTTCCTTGCAACGTTTGGTGATGTAACTTCACCCGTAAACCTACAAAGGCATTTTTCTCTGTTTTAACACTGGTGTAACAACGGGGTTATTACCGTAAACGAATCCAAATACAAAAAATGTTACCTTCACATCTCGAAGAGAATCTTGACCTCCTCCTGCCCAGTTATCTCAACTCCGCTTTCTTTCTTCCTTTCTTCTTCCTATTGATTGTTATTGAATTATTAATTTTTTTTGTGGAGATCATCCCTAATAATGGGATAAATTCACATTTACATTGTAAACAAGTTTAAAATATTTTTTTTTTAAATTATTATTTATTCAAATTTACAACTGTATTAGTGAATACATCAAGTAAATTAGCTAACAGAGAAAATACATTAAAAAAAAGACATGAAGAGAAAATGCTCATTGGCAGCATTCCACTGGGTAATCTAAACTAGAAGGTCTCGAGGCCATCTTCTTTTCAGACCCCTCGAGGGTTGTCGGAATGGAAGAGGAAGCAAGGATTGAAACTAGTTAGTTGGAATGGCAGTGGAGTTTGTCATGGAAGGATTGATACCTGGTTCGGGCCAAATCAGCGACGTATGGGATATTAAGGTCTTTATGGATGAGTGTATTCGTGTCAATGTAAGGAGCGTTGAGGATTTTTCGAAGAATTTTTTATTTTAAGGGTTGAATACGGATAGAATTTGATGGTTTAGTAGAGCCCAAGAGCACAACTCCGTAATTCCAGATAGACCTTATGATGGTAATATAGATGAGCCTTTTGTAGTTATGTGGAGTGTTAGAGCGTCTTTCCAGTAAGTGTTTAAGTAAGCAAAAGCATTCCATGTTAGGCGTTTGTCAAGTAGGAGTCCTAGATAGCGATTCTGTTCAACCGGAAATAGCGGAATATTATTAAACGACACAATAGGGCAGGATGTCATAGGTTTACGATGAAGGGTAAAGGTAATTTGGAGGCATTTGTTGGAATTGATTTTAATACGCCAATTCTGACACCATACCTCAAGCTCTCTGATGAGGGATTGAAGAGTTTGAGAGGCTCTACTACCTTGAGGAACACCAGCAGACTGAGTAGGCTTGAGAAGTATTTTTAGGAAAACCATATAGATTCTAATATAAGCGAGTCCAGTCGCAGATATTCTTCAATTTAAAAATCATTTTAAAAAATCTAAAACCCCGCAATTCCTTTAAATGTATGGAGGTTACTGAAAAAGGAATACGTCAGTAATAAATAGAAAACAATTAAGAATTAGAACATTATAGGAAAAAGAGAAAAAAAAAATACCTTAAATTGCTGCTAAGAACCAACAGTGGGGTTCTAGAACCACCAATTCTCGTGGACGGACATTGCAGTCTGCACTCAACTCCCGACGCTTTCATCTCCTACCTCCCGATTCTCCTACCTACTGGCCAACAGATCCTAACCGTAATCCTGACATCCTCGACTTCTTCATCCACAGCGGATTAGGCTCTCTTAATTTTTCCATAGCTCGCCTTGATGAACTATCCTCTGATCATAGTCCATTGATTCTAAATGTATCCATAACACCTATTCCTAAACCTATCCCACCGTCATTCATTAGAGGCCCTGTCAACTGGAACCTCTTCCGCGAAATCCTCACTCATGATATTGACCTCAGAGTGATTCTCAAAACCCCAAATGACCTTGACGACGCCGTATATTCCTTTACAACCGCTATTCAACAAGCCGCCTGGACTGCCTCCTCTCCCAAACAATCCCAAATAATTCCTTATAAAAGCCATTTACCACAACACCTGACAGACCTCATCAACAGCAAACGCTGAGCCAGAACATTATGGTAACGCACCCGCCACCCAGAGGATCGCCGCTCCTATAACTTTTTTTGTAGAAAATTAAAGCGGGAGTTGGCGATCTTCCGATCCCAATCCTACAATACCTACCTCTCCTCTCTCTCGACTCGTGACAATTTCCTGTGGAATTTCACGAAGAGAATCCTAAAATCCCCCCTGATATCCCATCCTCTCCGGCGTAGTGATAATTCCTGGGCTGCTTCTGACAAAGATAGGGCCCAGGAATTTGCACTACACCTTTCCAAGGTATTCACTCCTCATTCTGATCTCAATCCAACCCATACCGCAATAGTTGAAGAGTTCCTTACGTCACCGATACCAATTTCCTTACCACCTAAAGCAATCAATCCCTCTGAGGTCAAATATCTGCTTCAAAAGCTTCCTCTCCGTAAATCCCCTGGATACGATCTTTTTACTTCTCAAATCCTAAGACAACTTCCACCTAAAGCCATTACATTCTTTACATATCTCTATAACTGCATCCTACGCACTACCTATTTTCCTCTCTTATGGAAACATTCAACTATGATCCTTTTCCTGAAACCAGGCAAACCATCCAACTGTACGTCATCCTACAGACCTATTAGCCTTCTTCCGATCCTCTCCAAAATCTTCGAAAAACTCCTATTAAAACGAATCCTAGCCAAATTTCACAATTTTCCTTCACACCAGTTTGGATTCCGTCCTCAACATTCCACGGTTCAGCAAGGACTCCGAGTTGTAGACCACATTTCCTCCGCCCTTGAGTGCAAGGAGTATTGTTCGGGTGCCTTTCTGGACATAGCTCAAGCTTTTGGCCGGGTGTGGCACCCGGGACTGCTCTTTAAGCTCAAAACCCATTTACCTCAATCCTTATACCTAATCCTCCGATCCTATTTATCCAACCGCTCCTTCCGAGTTCGCTGTGGTTCCGAATTTTCCGAACAATATACTGTTGAGGCCGGTGTTCCTCAAGGCAGCGTCTTAGGACCCGTCCTCTACATCCTCTTCACCGCCGATATCCTTACCGATCCCAATACCTTTCTGGCAACATTAGCTGATGACACAGCCATTTTATCATCCAATTCCAATCCTGAAGCAGCATCGCTAAATCTCCAAAAGCACCTTTCCCTTGTCGAAGACTGGTGCAATGCTTGGCGCATTAAGGTGAACGAAAGCAAATGCACTCACGTCACATTCACCCTTCGACGCAAATCCTGTCCAACGGTTAATTTCAATTCCATACCGCTTCCTTCCTCAGACACAGTCCGGTATCTCGGCTTCTTACTAGACAAAAGACTGACGTGGAACCCACATACAAGACTAAAAAGAACAGAACTCAACCGCAGATTCGGCCAGTTATACAGACTACTAAACAGAAAATCTCATCTTACAGTTGACAACAAATTACTAATATACAAGACAGTACTGAAACCTATATGGACCTACGGACTTGAACTGTGGGGAACAGCTAAACATTCTAACATCAAACGCATCCAATCCTTCCAATCCAAAGTCCTCCGAACAATAGTTAATGCTCCTTATTACGTTACCAACTGTACCCTACACCATGACCTTAATATTCCGTTTGTTTTAGACCTGGTACCATCCAAATTTTCCAAATTTCATCAGAACCTTAGTCATCATCCTAACCCTCTAGCGCAATCCCTATCCAGCACCACCCATCTCTACAATCCTCCTCGAAGATTGAAACGGCAGTGGCCACGAGACCTATTGTAAACATTTAAACTGGAGTTCTGACAATGGTCAGATCCTCCACTCATGTACGGTATGTTTGTGGCTACAGCGCCCTAACTCAGCCTCCACTGGCTCAGACCAGTGATGCGGCTGAGATAGAGGTGCTGGGATCTCTTGGATTTCGCTTTTTCCTCCACAAGTGGAGGGAAAAGCGCTTGCTGGGGTCCCTTTAGCAATTGTATACATTGTATATAGTTATGATTGTGTGTAAGATGTTTATTTATTTGCCAACTTTTTATTTATCTCAATAATAGGTTTTTGTTTCGATTTGTTTTGTTTTTTATTTATTATTATTATTTTATTGTATATATATGAATTTATTTATGTTCTATTTTATGTAATTTGACCATTATTATCATTTTCTGTATACATAGTATGAATGTGGTCTCTTATCAATATTATTATTGTTCATTTTGTAACAAATTGTAATATATCTCAATAAAAATAATAAAAAAAAAAATAAAAAAATTGCTGCTAATTTAAAATGTTTACTACAGCGGCTGATTGAACGATACCCAAGTTATAATTATCGTAGTTACTCTTATTTTCTGCAGTTATTTATAATTTATAAAATTTTCGAATTCCAGTTTTCAACGGAAATACACGTTTTAGGGTCCCCTGAGCTCAAATAACCAAGTCCCGCAAAAAGGTCTGTGTGTGTGGTAACTCACAGGCGAAAACGAAACGACCTATGAAACTGAAATTTCATATTTAAGACAACTATACGTGCGAGGTGTTACAGAATCTTTTTTATTAAAACTCAGCTGATCGGAAGATCTACTTTATACCATTCATTTAGCTCCTTTTTACGATTTTCTCAAAAACGGCTCTAACGATTTTGATTAAACTACTTTTATCAATGTAAAATTTAATGGGCTTTAATATGATGTAGGTTTCATTCTGATTGAAATAGTCTGGCAGGGCTTAAATGCCAATATTTTAATTTTGTAGATTTAAAAAAAATGATAGTATATTATCTTATTAGCATTGATTAATAAAGGATGAATATGGAAATAGAGCGGAAATATGTTTTTAGAGCAAACAAATTTTTTTATGCAGTTTTTGTGTTTTTAAACACAAGAATAGTAATATAGATGTATGGTATACCGTTGGATAGCTAAAGATTTTAGAAAAAATATTATCCAATACACGGAATTGTAAAGGTTAATGGAGAGTGATGAAAAACCGATGAAACTAACTGATTGTTGTACATAAAAATAAAATAGATTATTTAATAAAACACATGTTTCTATTGAGATTAAAAATAATTAATTCTTTAACAATTTATTTATATATTTAAATGTATATAAAAATTCTTAAATTGGTTTTAACAACGGAGGCAAGTGAAAGTCGTGTGTTGCGCGCACCAGTTTTTCAAATGAAATGCGTTTAATCTTTGCTATCCACGTGTATTGACCATTATGCTTGCTGTTAATATTTATGATTACATATACATAAATCCGCACCTTCTCAAAATCAACAAGGTTTCATAAATATTTAGATATATGTTTCCTCGTTTATTATACACGATCACACTCTACGTTTTTATAAGTATCATTTGCGCTTTCCGGTTAACAATCATTTATGCAGTGACCCGTCCCAATATTTTTAGGAATGAGGGGATTAGTCGCAAATGGGCGGTCATCAAACACAAAACCAAGGCAAACATTGCGGCCAATCCAGCAAACTGCCGGTAATGGATCTGCTCGTGAGCACAATGGACTGTAATCTCATCTAGATGGATATCCCAGCTCTGAATTTCCTCTTCACCACAATCCTCAACTGAACATATGAATTAGTTTTAGGCGATTTGTGTTTTTGGACGGCAATATTTTGTAGAATTATACCATTCCCTACCTTAAAAAACACCTTACATTTTGCTAAGTTTTTGATCAACTGCTTTTCTAAAGCAGTGGTAGCTTTTTATTTAAATAAAATATTTTATTGATTTTTACAACTGTATATACAATATATACAACAATTAAAAGGAATAAATTTCAATTATGGACATAAAAAAGTCTTGTGAAGAAGCTATACATTCACTTCAATGTTTACTTAAAATCAATTTCAACAAATCTAACCGAATTACCTTTACCCTTCGTCGTAAACCTATGACATCCTGCCCTACAGTGTACTTCAATAACATTCCGCTAGTTCCTGTTGAACAGATCCTATATTTAGGACTCCACCTTGACAAACGCCTTACTTGGAACCTTCATACAAGACTGAAACGACTAGAAACTGCACCACGTTTTAGACTACTTCAACACTTACCAGACAAACGTTCTAATCTTTCACTTAACTACAAAGGACTCATCTACATGACTATCTTTAGGCCGATATGGACTTAAGGAGTAGAGCTCTGGGGCTCTACTAAACCATCGAATTCTTCTCTAATCCAATCCTTACAATCCAAAATCCTTCGTAAAATCCTCAATACTCCTTACTTTGTCACGAATAAACTAATCTATTAAGACCTTAATGTTTCGTGTGTTGTTGATTTGGCCCGATCTAGACACCACCCCTTTCATGACAAATTCCATTCCCACCCTAATCCTCTCGTTTCAATCCTTTCTTCCGCTTTAATTCCTGACAATCCTCCGAGGCCTCTGAACAGAAGATGGCCCCGAGACCTTCTAGTTTAGAATATTTTTAGAGTGCTTCCATTGGGAAGCTTCTCTACATGTGTTTCGTGCCTTTTTATTTTTCACTCAAATTTACTTTTCTACTTCATTATACAGTTGTAAATTCCAATAAATAAATTTAAAAAATAAAATAAAAAATAATTAACAATGTTTATGTTTAGAACTTAGTTACAATTGCAATACGTAATATTGTTACTAAAATATTGCGTACTAAATTGAAGATTATAACTTGCACAATCCAGTAAAACGTTGGAAATATTTTCAATATTTTAATCTTCTTCTTTTCCAAATACATATTTTCATAACTTTATAGGCTTATAACAACATCATATTAACTTGCACGATTTATTTTATTGCATATTAACTTTTCTAAAATTCTGCTCTTTCCAACGGTGTATTATAGGTACTACTTATACTTCACTTATATTACTACTGATATTCCAAGAATTATTTTTTTATGACTTTATTACAGAAAATTTATTTTTCCTATTTAAAGAAAAGCGAAGTGCAATGTATTTTGCTTATAAAACTTTAGGAAAGGATACCCTAAATGCTGCTGCATAAGATTGGTGAAAACCATATCAAAATCTGTCTTGTGGTTTAGAATTCTGGAAACCAAACTCGGGTTATCACTTTGTATATAGATAGATCAACGTTTTTCACTCTTTTATTCCTGAAATATCTGTCTCTAAGCTAACTTATGCAATTTATTTGATTATGTTACATCTAGAAATAATTATTATAAATCCCAGTTTAAAGGAATTTGATAAGGAAAATATCTCAACCAAGTGCACTCAAAGTTGAACGATTCACTAATACATGAGCATCAATAAATTTCTTTGAAACATTCCGAGGGGAGTGAAGAATGCCCGTCTTCGACCGCACAGCTGGTGCTTAAGCTTATAAGCACAACTTTGATAAACTTTTAAACAAGTTCAAGTGGGCTTAACTCGATCACAAAATAAATTAAATCATATTCAAAATTATGTTCGGAATTTATTTATATAAGAAAAAAAGTTACTGACCTATCTATTAAGATCTAAAGTTCCTTACCATTATTCTATCATTGCCTATCATTCTATTCTTAAGAATGATTACAAAGCTGAACCATACGAAACAATATAGATTTTTTGCAAACCTTAATTAGTATCATTTATTTATAAATAAATGCAACTATCAAAACTTAGTTATAATTAATCCAAGGCAAATACAAAAAAAAAAATCTGGTGCGCGCAGAACATAACTTTCGCTTACCCCCGTTGTTAAAATCCATTTAAGATTTTTTTAATACAGTTAGAGGAGAAAAAAATTAATGGGGATAAATACATTGAAATTCAACAGAAACATGTTTTTTTATTAAATTATCTATTATTTTATTATCTCCAACAATCAGTTTTGTCCTCTTTTCATCACTTTCCATTTTCTCTAAAATGTTTAGCTTTCTAGCGGTTTATTGTATAATACGACTGTATTACTATTGTTGTGTTCTAGAACACAACAATCGCGAACGAAAAACAATTTTTCTTTATTAATTTGAGGGTTTACGTGTCAAGATACGTAGAACCGGAATAAAGAACGAAAAATCCGTTTTTCAGCCGTCCGCAGTATTTTTCCGAAACTCCAACGATGATTCTAACAGCTGACGTTAATATCAGCTGATGTGTTTAAAGATAGAGAAAAAATATTTTATAGTTTTATTGACAAAAAAAAATTATAAAAAAGAGAGAAAAAAATAGAAAAAACTTGAAATTTTACCCTTAAAAACGTCCATAACTCAATCATTTTTAAGATAGAGAAACATATGTTTAGAGTTTTAAAATCAGTAAAGTGTCGGCAGTAATTCGGTTATATTTGATGATAAAGAAAAACCGAAAAGATTTTCAAGATCAACACAACGCGATGAACAAAAAGAAAAAAAAAAAAAAAGAATAAAAGAGATGTGATAAGTCGGTTATTATTGATAATAGAGAAAAAATTATACGGTGTTTTGGCATGAGGAAATCTAATTTAAATTATTTGTATGACAATCAAAAGAAAAGGAATGTAAATAGTAACACAGTCTTGTATAAATGATTTGTTTATTTCAGAAACAATTTTTATTGTGTAATATTACAATCTGTCCTAATTTGGACATTTTTAATTGTGATAAATTACAACAAACATATTACATTCACACAAGATATACAAAACTAGAAATTTATATAATAATAACACAATATACAAAAAAGAATCAATAAGAATATATAAAAAAGTCACTCATACCTATATACAATTCTTAACCATACAGCACGTGTGTGGAGATACTCCAATATACATGCTTACAAGAGGTCTCGAGGAGGGATTGAGCCAGCGGATCTGGGTAATGGATAAGGTTCTGATGGAATTTAGAGAATTTTGATGGTATAAGATCTAAAATCAATGGAATATTTAGGTCGCTGTTTAAGGTATGGTTGGTGACATAATAAGGAGCATTAACTATTGTTCGTTTAGTATATTATTTTCAATAATGAACATTTGTAATCGACCAAAAAAAAAAAAAAAAAAAAAAAATCCCCCCTTCTTACGATTTGAGGGCTTAGGTTTCATGATGTGTAGAATCCGAATAACGAATAAAATAAAATTTCTCCTAAATTATAAATAAATAAATACAAAAAATGTTTTGCTCTTAGTGCAGTTATATAGAGAATTAAATTATCTACAAAATGAAAAAAAAAATAATAATAATAAAAAAACAATTATTGAAACTGGTTTAGAATTAGCAGAGATGAATTGTTGCTTTTTATATTACTTAATTGCCTGTCAACAGCTATATAAACAGTTTTACCCCTAATATTGTTATTTGGAAATAATAAACCATTGTGTAATAATTTGCAGCATTTTTTGTTATATTATTGTACCTATTTGATTCTTTTGAATGTGATATCCATGAAATTATTTATTAAATATTCCTGTTCTTAAGTCTTTATTTCTTTTTACTATCTATATAAAAATTCATATCGACATTTTCATTTGCTGTAATGGGCTTTAAGTCGTGATAATTGACACGTGAAAGATATTATGTTGTAATATTTGTTATAAGAGGCTGTACTACACTTTATCTAAGGAGGAAGTGATGTAGTGGAGAGCGCAGGTAGTGAAGAAGCTCAGTTACAGCGAGGGGAAGGTGATTGACGTTTGTAGGCCATCGATTTGAGTGAAAAGTAATCTGTTTTGTTCCGGGGACAGCCTTTTTTTTTTCCCTTTTTTATTTTTAGGTATGGAGCTGTACAGGTCGGTTTCTTTATTTTTTATATCACGTCGAGACCTTCCCGTCATGGGCTTGTTTACCTACCTCTTTCTTTTATTATGTTGTCCTTTCTAGAATATGAAATTTCTGAGGTTAAAATACCCGCTGTTTTTATGTTATTTATTTATTTCAACAATTTGCACTGTAAGATACGTCAACTGTGCTAGTAAACCCTACAAAGGTATCATATACCTGTGCGTAGGATTTTAATATATCTCTATTGAAATTTACTGCTGTATATTATAATACAAGTTTATGCTGATTAATGATTTACAAAAAAAAAAAAAAAAAAAAAAAAAAAAAAAAAAAAAAAAAAAAAAAAAAAAAAAAAAAAAAAAACACAACTTTTACAACCCCTTGAAGGGTCTTGGGCCCAGTACATATAGAGTCGTACTGTTTCTAGGTCATGCATTGAGATGATTGAGCCTTGATCACGCTCAGGCGCCAGGTTTTTCCCCCAATTTCGGGTACCCACTCTAAAGAGGCTGGGTCTGCCCCAGGAGGGTCTCCATACCCTAGGGTCGCTTCCGGCTGAATTAAAAGAATAAATAATATTCTACCACAGCTAGGATTCGAACCCAGGATCCGGAGAACAGTAGACTAGTGCTCTAACCACTTGACCACGCCGCTCCTTGATTAATGATAAAATGCATGTAAAAAGAAACGACCCATTAGCAGCACTCTTTGGTAGTAAGTCTAATTAAGAAGGTCTCGAGGCCATCTTCTTTTTGGACATCTCGGTGGATTATCAGGAATCGAACAAGAAGCAAGGTTCGAAAATAATGGATTAGATTGTGAGTGGAGTTTTTTTTATAGGAGTGATACTTAGTACAGGCCAAATCAGCAACATATAGAACATTTTTTAATTTATTAATTTTTTGTTAAGGATTTTTGATTGTAAGGATTGGATACTGGATATTTGATGGTTTAGAAGAGCACCAAAGCTCAACTCCAGATAGGGCTTATGATTGTCATGTAAATAAGTCTTTTGTAGTTAGGTGAAAGGTTAAATCGTCTGTCTAGTATGTGTTGAAGTAACCGAAATCAGCGAACAGTTTCTTGTCTTTTCAGTTTTTGTGATGCCGATTACATGTAAGAAATTAGTCAAGCAGGAGCCCAGAATAGCGGATCCATTCAACCGGGACAATCGGTATATCTGTAGGGCAGGATGTCATAGGTGTATGACGTGGCAGAAAACTTTATATATATATATATATGTATTTATCAAGACGATTTATAAAATAAATGTATATAATAAATTGAATTAAATGAATAGCAGACAATATTCAAGGATATAAATATAGGAAATAAAGTAAAAAAAAGAAAATATATATATATATATATATATATATAATATAAATAAATAAAAAATAAATTGTTTAATCCTCATGTAAAAGTCTATTCACGAAAGGTTGCACATTAAGTGATCAATGACTCAGTGGTCTATTGAAATAATGAATTATTAAAAAAATGTTAATAAATCCCAGATTATTTCAATCCGCTTAAAATTTAGATTAAAGTAATCCTTGTCAGACTATTTCAAACATTAGGAAATTTACACATTTTCATATCAATATATCGAATTTAATCAAAACCGTTAAAACTACTTACATAAAAATTAAAACAATTTGTAAAATTTATTTGGTCAAAGACCACTTTCCAAGGCTTGGTCTAAAACGTTAATTTTCTTTGGAAACTGCAATTCAAAAATGTTCGTATTCACGATCGCAATAATTAATAAACGAAAGTCGAAGAACAAATATGTCATGATTTCATATAACCTACATTGTATTAAGTTTTGAAATGAGATTTTTTAAAATATATTTTTCTAATACTAAAGGTCTGCATGGAAAAGCTTTTAGGTAGAATGTGAAATTAAGTTAGTGCCTGACGAAAGGAGACTGGTTCGCAGGCTGGTAGCCAAACTGCTTCATCAGCAGTGGCGCAAGTCCAAAACCAACAGTGTACCGTACCCCCTAGTACATTTTTTTTCCCTCTGTTTGAATGGGTGCGAATTCAGCAGGTTTTCTGCTCAAAAATCTACTGTCATGCCATCACTTTGATTTTTACCATTGATTTAGGAGCAGCACATAAGTGAATTGTAAAGTAAAAAAAAAATCCTTTTTTATTTTTAATACGTCAATTGATGAACTATTAAAGCTACATATCATTTTACCACTCTAATACAAGAAACTACTATATACCATAAATGAAGTAATTTATTCTTCTTATTTCTCAAACCATTACAACGCTCAGTAATATTCTCCAGCGTTATTAATATGTTCATGGTCATTGTATTTAAGCATGTTCCTGCTTTTGACTTTTTCCGAGTTTTATAATTTATTCATTCATTGAAATGGAGTGGAAGAAATTAATTTTGTTTTTAATTCATTACGAGTAGCTTTCAAGGTTAAAATTAATTTTATTACTATTTCATCTGTTAAATTAGTTTGGATATCACCATGTTGATTATTTATTTTATTTTATTTTTTGTGTATTCACTTTCTTTTTCTATGGATAGCAATAACTTTTAGTCATGATTATTTCCCTAAATAAACATTACCTGAGCAAGATGCAAGCATTGTAGGGAAACCTTGACCATAGCTCATATTTTTGAAGAATGTTCCTTCTACATCAGGCAGCTGAACAAAAATAGAATACCAAGCAACGTCGCAGATGCATTGGGAAACAATGGAAAAAGGATTGATGAATTAATGTTTCTCCTCTCTCAAATGGATTTTTACAAGCTTATTTGAACTACTCTTGTTTTCTTTGGACTTAAATTATATATATATATATATATATATATATATATATATATTTTTTTTTTTTTTTTTATTTATTTATTTATTTTTTCTATTCTATTATATTTTATTTTACTTATTTTTGTAATTACTTTTCTAATTATTATATTTATTACTTTATTTTTCAATTAAATATTAATGTATTACTATTACTTATTTATTTTTATTATTATATATTTTATCTACTTGTTTTTTATCTTTATTTATTATTATTATTTTTTATTTTATTTATTTATTTTTATTTATTTATTTTTATTTATTTTATTTATTTATTTATTTATTCTTTTCTCTTGAATATTATCTAACATTCATTTATCTCAAGTAGAATTATACATATATTATAATATCGTTTAATGGATATCTCTTTTAATATTTTAACTTATACTATTTATCTTAACTTAGTCTTCTATAAAATGAATATGTCTGGCACTGATGACCGCGATGTTTTGTGCCATTAAAATTTTAAAAATCAACCAACCAAAAAATAAAAATGTATCAGAATCAATTGTATCTGATCCAAAACATTACCCATCCCTATAGATATGTTACAGCAACATTTTTTTAATTAAAATCAGCTGATCTGAAGAGCCACATTATACTTTGCATTTTGCACCTTATTACTTTTCAAAAACAGCTCTAACGATTTTTATTAATATTGCTATATCGATGTAAAATCGAATGGGCTTTAATATTAATTAGGTTTTATTGTGATTGAAATAGTCTGACAGGGCTTCAATGCCAATATTTAAAAATTGTCTTCATCTAAACTACCTTCAATTTTGTACATTCTAAAAAAATAACCATACCATCTTGTTAGCATTCATAAAAAATCTGGTGCGCGCAACACACGACTTTCACTTACCACCGTTATTTATATTAATTTAAGAATTTTTAAACAAATTTAGAAACGAAAATAAATTATTAAAGAATTATTTCTATTGGATTTTAATAGAAACATGTGGTAAATTTAATAATCTATTATATTCTTATCTACGACAATTAGTTTGTTTTATCTGCTTTTCATCAATTTGGGTAATTTTTACAAAGTATGTATAAGATAACGTTTTTTTCTAAAATCTTTAGCTATCCAACGGTATACTATACACCTATGTTACTATTCTTGTGTTCAAAACTCAAAAATTGCATAAAAAATATGCTTGCCATTTTCCTTTTAGTTGTTTATCAAATTCGTTATTTATCAATGCTATAAGATAATGAACCATTTTTTTTTTTTAATATATAAAATTAAAGGTACTTTAGAGGAAGAAAATTTAAAATATCGGCTTTTAAGCCCTGTCAGACTATTTCAATCAGAATGAATCCTACATCATATTGAAGCCCATAAAATTTTACATTGATATATAGAGTTTAATCAAAATCGTTAGAGCCGTTTCTGAGAAAATCGTAAAAAGGTGCAAAATGCATAGTATAAAGTGGCTCTTCTGGTTAGCTGATTTTGATGAAATAGATTCTGTAACATCTCGAGCATATAGTTGTCTTAAATATGAAACATCAGTTTCATAGGACTTCTAGTTTTTGTCCGGGAGTTACCACACACACGCACAGACACACACATAGACCTTTTTGCGGTACTTGGTCATTTGTACTCAGGAGACCCTAAAACGTGTATTTCCATTGAAAACTGGAATTCGAAAATTTTCACGATCGCAATACTTTCCTTACTACGTGTATATATTTCATATATAGGTCAGTGAAAGTAAAAAGGGTAAATATGTAATAAATTCGATAACCAACTAAAGGGAAAAAGAGGTAAACTATTTTTTGTTTGCAATTTTTGTGTTCTCGAACACAAAAATAGTAATGCAGTTGTATTATGTACCGCTGGAAAGCTATAGATTAAAAAAAATATTATGTTATAGGCAAAATTATAAAAAAAATAGCAATAACTTCTAGTCATGAAAATTTCACTAAATAAACATCACCTGAGCAAGCATATTCACTAAATTAACAGAGTATATATCGCTAATATTAAATAGTTACACAATTTTGACACAGACCAGGATTTCGCTATAAAAATAAACAATCTGGTGCAGGCAACACACGACTTTCACTTACCTCCGTTTTTAGAATCAATAAAAGAATTTTCAAATACAGCTAGAGCTAAAAATGAGTGAACCATTAAAAAATGAATTAAATGGAATTTATTTAGAAACATGTGTTTTATTAAAAAATCTGTTACATTATCATCTAAAATAATCACTTAGTTTTATCGGGTTTTCATCACTCTCTAATAACTTTTAAAAGATTGTGTATGAGATAATATTTATTCTTAAATCTTTAGCTTTCCAACGGTACATCATACATGTATATTACTGCTCTTATGTTCAAAAACGAAAAATTGCATAAAAAAAAATATTTTTTCTGTTTTCTCTCTTAGTTAGGTATCGAATTTATTCAATTTATATATTTACCTGTTTTTCATCAGCGTTAACAAGATAATATATTTATTATTATTGAATCTACAAAATTAAAGGTACTTTAGGGAAAGAAAATATAAAATATCGGCATTTAAGCCCTGTCAGATAATTTTAATCAGGATAAAACCTACATGGTATTAAAGCCCATTAAATTTTACATCGATATAGAGAGTTTAATCAAAATCGTCGGAACCGTTTTCGAGAAAATCGAAAAAAGGTGCAAAATGAATGGTATAAAGTCCCTCTTCTGGTAAGCTCATTTTGATAAAAAAAGTTTTGTCACGTCTCGGGCGTATAGTTGTCTTAAATATGAAATTTGAGTTTCATAGGACTTACCGTTTCCGCCCGGGAGTTACCACACACACACAGACCTTTTTGCGGGACTTGGTTATTTGGACTCAGGGGACCCTAAAACGTGTATTTCCGTTGAAAACTGGAATTCGAAAATTTTCACGATCGCAGTACTTCCCCTTACTATAGTAAGTGAAAGCGAAATGTATCAGATACAAAAAAGTATCAGTATCAATTGTATCTGATACAATATATTCTTGTATCTACCCATCCCTAGTCCGTACATCTATTTGAGACTGTTTGACTACTTTTTACTCCTTTTAAGAAACTTAAAATTATTGTATAATGGGTTTATTTAATGTCAACCACATTTACAAGCTCTATTCAAGTTTCGGTCTGGCGAATATGTAGTTTTATCCAGCAGTTTAATCCTTAAGGGAAGCATTCCATTCTAATACCTTGAGTAAATGTTTCCTTATTTCGGTTTGTAAGGGTTTTCTAGTAAAAGGGGTCAGAGGGGGCCTAATCGATAGGTTCTGGCCCCTTTTTGCACTAGCCTTCCTCTCGCCAATTTGTCGCTAATTACTCGGCTAGCCTTCACGCACAACCAAAAACTCAATCGAGGAATCAATTTAGCTTGATTGATGTATACATAGGCAACAGAAAAAGAATCTGATAAGGTTTGTCAACATAATATTTTTAAAACGTTATTCAAAATGTAGATAGTCCATAAAACGACCTCCGCAAAGTCAAATGTGTATCATCAATCTCACTATCTGACATATCTTCCAGGAATGACACCAATATATCAAGAGTGCTGAAGTGCAATGAACACAGCATAAATTGGGTCATCCTATTTCTTTTACAAACCAATATAGTTTCTAGCTTTTAAACTAATTACATTTATACTCCTTTATTGCTCTGTTTACTTTATCCCGTTTACTATCTCTAACCAGACTACCCAATTCAATGACTCTAAAGAAAATAATGAAAAAATAAAAACTCTAGTGGGCATAGCTGTTTTACGCTCCTACGCACTGCCAAGCAAAGTTTTTTTAAAAACCTTAGAAGAAAGAAAATAAAATAAACTTTATTTTACTATTTGCAACTTGAAAAAATATTTATAATTGATTTCGGATGAGACATCCTTACAATCAGAACAAGGTTTTGTTTTTCGGTAATTATAATCCATTATCCTTAATAACTAATATCTAATAAAAATTAAATTAAATTTTGTAATTATTAAAAAATTAAACCTACCCTATAAAAAAAACCTTAGATCAGTGGCTAATCATAATTAGTAAATTACTGAAATACTCCCTTACTTGACTGCGATCAGAGCAGCTCCATCGAATTCTCTAAGACGAGTCTTACTTGGAGTGTTTTTATTCTCATTATAGAGATATAGAGAGATATTGATACATATTTAAGAAACTGCTTAGATTTTATATAAAATCAGGTTAAATTCAGTTAAGTATTCTTGTGGTGTAGTGTCTAGCGTAATGGCCTTCTATGGCCGAAGTTGCTTGTTCAAACGTGGCAGGTGGCTCTATGATTTTTTATTGGAAGTAAAAAATCCTTTTTAATGCCGTCCTTCGAAGTTGACGTAAAAATGTGGTCCGTAGTCAGTTACAGAAAGATCCATATCCAAATTAAACCTAGATAGGCAAAATTAAGGATTCGTTAACTGTTGCGTCTTCCGATTAGCCACATCACTACAAAGTAAATAAACAAACAAATTCATATTATTGTTAAAATTATTAACATTACCATCGAAAGCTATTATTATCAATGATATGAGGCAATTATCCTTAATGTTTACCTTTAGCATCTTATATTTCAAACCACCATTTTAAATACTTTAACAATAGCAGGTGACGTTCGGCAATTCTCATGGACTATCCTAGCACCATCTCAGTTGTGAGTCCCGTCAGATGTCTAGCAATTTAAAATGATTACTTTAAACATAAATGAGTAGTGGTTCGTAAGGAAGAGAGGAGGAATTGACGATTCCTAAACCATTTTCTTATTTTTTATTTATTTTTTTTTTTTTTGTGAAAATATAACTTGTCTTCATATCGTATTTTTAATAAAAATCCTTTACCTTGAAAACGGACATTTCATGTGACACAACCCAATATATAGTGGATTTTCTGGGGAGATGTTTTTGATGAGGAAGTTGCTGTGACATACTTCAATTTGAAAAATATTTTGAGTTGATTTAAAAAAAAAAAAAAGGGATATTCATTTCCGTAGGAAACATGATTTTTTTTATATGAATTTTTCTTACTGTATATTTCATATATAGGTAAATTCAAGTAAAAAGATTTACTACCAGTAGACACGCTTGGACTTTTCCGATCTGTCATTTCTAAATTTAAAACTACTCATTTAAAGTCGCTATAAAAAGGAGATATTATGTGAATAATTTTGACCTAACTGCCTGCCACTAAATAAAGAAGAAACATTTTATTTGGGGTTGAAAGACTTGTCAGAAATAAGAAAGAAAGTTGTTTGGGGTAAGCGGGTTGGAATGTTTCTGTTCGACGAGGTGTGAATTCGATACTGGTGAAGAGGTGTTCTCAGTTCATGTTTTCGCCTCGTTTATTCTCTTTATTTTTTTAATTATATACTCTAAATTAAATCATTAATGGGGAAATGGCTACTTTAATTCTTTTTCTTTTAGGAATATTTTAAAAATCAGAGGTCCTTAAACTTTTTTTCCTCTGGAACTGAGGCAACAACTTCTTCCGTAATTGTCAGATTTTCTTCTATAATAATAATTTTGTATAAAATAACAAAAAGTATAAAACGCTTCAAAAATAGTTGTAGTATATGTTTGGAATATTCCAAATACATACTCTTAATATGACCAAACATTTATGAATCATAAGTTTTGTTGTTGGATTTTTTTTTGGTTGATTATTTTCAATAATGAACCTTTTTAAAATTTAAGGGCTTACGTTTCAAGATACGTGGAACACAAACAACGGATAAAAAAAAAAAACCTTTGTCCACAGTCCCCTCTACGCCGTACTTCTCTCCGAAACCACTAGACCAATTTTATTTGTTATTTTAGCACCAAATTACCAGGGCATCCATTGATGATCCTAACACTTAACTTAGTTATTTTTGAAGGAAGAGAAAAAATGTATTAGTGCTTAAAAAAAAGAAGAAAAAAAAGCATGAAACTTTACCAATGAATTCGCCCTTAAATCATTTTTTTCTGTAGATGTAGAAAAATATGTAGACAGTTTTAGAATCAGTAAAGGGCGATAAATGAAAAATAAAATAAAAAATTGAAATCTTGCCTGTAGTATACACTTGTAGGTCCGTTAGAGATAGAGGAAAAATTCTAGATGGATCAATTATAAAACAAACAAAAATATAATTAAAATATAAGTAAGAATTAATTAACAACAAATATTTTGGTACGTTTCATTATAAGTATAACCTGAATAACGAATAAAAAATACGAATTTATAAATACCTAATTGCCTGTAAACAGTTACATAAACAGTTATAATCTTTTTTTTTTTTTTTTTTTAGAAACAATTCTTTATTGAACAATATTACAATCTGTCCAATTTTGGACATTTTTAATAGGGATAAAGTACAACATTCATACTGCATTCACACGATATATACAAAACAATAAATTTATATAATAATAATACAATATAAATAAATACAAAACAAAATCAATAAAAATATATACAAAAGTCACTCATACCTATATACAATTCACAAGCATACAGCACGTGAGTGGAGAATCTAGCCAATGCTAGAACTCCAATATACATTTTACAAGAGGTCTCGAGGCCACTGCCGTTTCAACCTTCTAGGAGGATGGTAAGGATGTGTGGAGCTGGATAAGGATTGAGCTAGGGGATAAGGGTGATAGATAAGGTTCTGATGGAATTTAGAGAATTTTAATGGTATAAGGTCTAAAATAAATGGAATATTTAGGTCGCGGTGTAAGGTATGGTTGGATACATAATAAGGAGCATTAACTATTGTTCGGAGGACTTTTGATTGGAAGGATTGAATGCGTTTGATGTTAGAAAATTTAGCTGTCCCCCACAGTTCAAGTCCGTAGGTCCAGATAGGTTTCAGTACTGTCTTGTATATTAGCAGTTTGTTCTCGATAGATAATTTAGAATTTCTGTTCAGTAGTCTGTATAATTGTCCAAATCGTCGATTAAGTTCTTGTCGTTTAAGTCTAGTATGCGGGTTCCAAGTTAGTCTTTTGTCCAGAGGAAGCCAAGATACCGGACTTTGTCGGAGAAAGAAAGCGGAACGGAGTTAAAGAGGACTGGAGGGCAGGATTGTCTTCGAAGGGAAAAGGTGACATGTCTGCATTTGGATTGATTTACTTTGATTCTCCAGTTGTTACACCAGTCTTCAATTTGAGAAAGGTGTGTTTGGAGGCCTGTAGATGCAATTTCGGGATCTAAGTGAGAGGATAGGATAGCTGTGTCATCAGCGTACGTTGCTAGGAAGGTATTAGGGCAAAGAGGAATATCAGCCGTGTATATATTGTAGAGGATAGGACCAAGGACACTACCCTGAGGAACACCGATTTCGACTGGATAATAATTGGAATATTCTGCACCACAACGAACTCGGAAGGAGCGGTTTGATAGATAGGATCAGAGGACTAGGTATAAGGATAGGGGTAAATGGTTTTTGAGCTTAAAGAGCAATCCCGGGTGCCACACCCGGTCAAATGCTTGCGTTATGTCCAGAAATGCACCCGATCAGTACTCCTTGTTCTCATGGGCAGAGGAAATATGGTCAACGACTCGGAGCCCTTGCTGAACGGTTGAATGTTGGGAACGGAATCCAAACTGATGGGAAGGAATAGTGTGGGATTCTAATAATGGTAATATTCGTTTGAGGAGGATTTTTTCAAAGATTTTTGAAAGGATTGGGAGTAGGCTGATAGGTCTATATGATGTCGTAGTGTTAGGAGGTTTACCTGGTTTTAGGAAGAGAATTATTGTGGAATGTTTCCATAAGAGAGGAAAATGAGTAGTGCGTAGAATGGAGTTGTAAATATATGTAAGAAATATAACGGCTTTAGATGGAAGCTGTCTGAGAATCTGAGGAGTGAGGAGATCGTATCCAGGAGATTTACGGAGTGCAAGTTTTCGGAGAAGATATTTGACCTCAGAGGGATTAACTGCTTTAGGAGGTAATGAAAGCGGGATTGGAGACTGAAGGAATTGTTCCACTACTGAAGTGTGGTTTGGATTGGATTCTGGATGAGGTGTGAAGACTTGGGAAACGTATTTGGCAAGTTCCTCGGCTTTATCTTCATCAGACGCAGCCCAGGAACCATTACTACGACGGAGGGGATGGGAAATATGGTGGGATTTTAGAATTTTCTTGGTGACATTCCACAGGGAATTGTCACAAGCCGAAAGAGAAGAAAGGAAGGAACTAAAGGATTGGGAACGGAAGGTCGCCAACTCCCTCTTTAATTGTCCACAATAAAAGTTATAGGAGCGGCGATCTGTGGGGTGACGGGTGAGTTTCCATAAGGATCTGGATCGGCGTTTGGTGCGGATGAGGTCTATGAGGTGTTGTGGTAAATGATTTTGGTTATGACTTATCTGGGAGTGCTTGGGAGAGGAGGCAGTCCAAACAGCTTGTTGAATAGCGATGGTGAAGGAGTTTACGGCATCGTCAAGGTCATCTGGAGTTTTGAGTTTCACTCTGAGGTCAATATCACTGGTCAGGATTTGGCGAAAAAGGTCCCAGTTTACTGGTCCTCTGATAAATGACGGTGGGGTGGGTTTAGGAATAGGAATTAGGGATACTTTAAGGAGCAATGGACTATGGTCAGAGGATAGTTCATCAAGGCGCGTCACCGACATGTTTTGGGAGCCTAATCCGCTGTGAATGAAGAAGTCAAGGATGTCAGGATTACGGTTAGGATCAGTTGGCCAGTAGGTAGGGGAGTCAGGAGGCAGGAGGTTGAAACGTCTAGAGCTGAGTGCAGACTGTAAATTCCGCCCACGACAATTCGTGGATCTGCAACCCATTGTTGGTTCTTAGCATTCATGTCTGCACCCAGAATGAAGTGGTTTCCTAAGGCATTGAGGAAGGATTCGAATAGAATGTTGGAGATGGAATGTTTAGGAGGGCAGTACGCTGATGCGAGGGTGATCGGAAAAGAAAAAGTCTTGATTACTATGGCGGTGCATTGTAGGAAATCATAGGAGGGAACTGGGAGTATATGGTGTGAGAGGGACTGGTGCACAATGACAGCAGTACCGGCATGGGCTTTTCCGTCTGGGTGGTCTGTACGGTATGTTACGTATTGCGGTATTTTAAAGAACTGTTTAGTGGTTAGTCTAGTTTCAGTAATAAGTGCTACATCAACGTTTTTGTCTTGCAATAAAGCTGTAAGTTCGTCAGTGTGAGTTCTAACACCATTCGCATTCCAAAGGAGAATGGACAAGGAGTTAGGTGTAGTCATAGTTATAATCTAATATAGATATAGTTCAGAAATGATAAACCATTGCCATGATTTCCAGCGTTTTTACTTTCACTTACTATATATAGTAAGGGAAAGTATTGCGATCGTGAAAAATTTCGAATTCCAGTTTTCAACGGAAATACACATTTTAGGGTCCCCTGAGTCCAATTAACTAAGCCCGCAAAAAGGTCACTGTGTGTGTGTTTGTGTGTATGCGGTAACTCTCGGGCAAAAACTGATGTTTCATATTTAAGACTACTATATGCCCGAGATGTTACATAATCTATTTCATCAAAATCAGCTAACCAGAAAAGCCACTTTATACCATGCATTTTGCACCTTTTTTCGATTTTCTCGAAAACGGTTCCGACGATTTTGATTAAACTCGCTATAATCATAATAATAGGCTTACCGAACCCGAATGTTTGATGCCGATACCACCAAACTTCGCCTGCGCAGACTCGTCCAATGTTCGCCGGTCAAGCCCAAGCCCCCCGAGATCATCCTTAATGCAATCCTCCCATCGACGCTTCGGCCTACCTTTCGGATACCTACCAGTCGTTTCAGCGAATACCAACTTTCTCGGAATTCGTTCCTCACCGACCCCAACAACTTTACGCGCCCATTGGAGTCTCCGCGATGCAATCAGCTCAATTATATTCACAGGATACAAGTTCCGCAATTCCGCGTTGTGCAACCTTCTAAACTCCCCAGTGGCCTCACCTCTCTTCGGACCAAATATTTTACGCAGTATCTTATTTTCGAAAACCTTAAGCCGTTGTTCATCCTTCAAAGTAAGCGGCCACGTTTGACATCCGTATAGAACCGTCGCAAGAATAATAGTTTTATAAATTCTAACCTTTAAGTTTTTAGACAGAAACCGCGAGCTAAGTAATTTAGCAACTGATTAAACTCGCTATATCGATGTAAAACTTAATGGGCTTTAATATCATTTAGGTTTCATTCTGATTGGAATAGTCTGACAGGGCTTAAATGCCGATATTTTAAATTTTCTTTCTCTAAAGTACCTTTAATGTCGTTGATTCTATAAAAATTACTATATTATCTTGTTACCACTGATGAAAAACTGGTAAATATGTAAATTGAATGAATTCTATACCCAACTAAAGGAGAAAAGAGAAAAAATATTTTTTTAATGCATCTTTTTGTTTTTGAACATAAGAGCAGTAATATTCATGTATGATATACCGTTGGAAAGGTAAAGATTTAAAAAAAATATCTTTTACTCAAGGTTTTAAAATTTAATAGAGCGTGATGAAAAGAAGATAAAACTGATTATTTTAGATAATAATATAATCGATTTTTTTAATAAAACACATGTTTCTATATAAATTCAATTTAATTAATTCTTTAATAGTTTCACATATTTTTATCTCTAACTGTATTTGAAAATTCTTTCATTCATTTTAAAAATGGAGGTAAGTGAAAGTCGTTTGTTGCCCGCGATTTGTTAATGCGAAAAGGCAACATCCTTGATTGACCAGTAAAGGTAGTTTTGTTTCGCACTATCTAAAAGTTGCTACAACAATTTTTAAATATCTCCATTTGAAATATCTTAAATTGATTTCACCAACGAAGGTAAGTGGAAGTTTTTAAGTGGTGGGCGCTCCAGATTTTTCAACTTATTTCAATGTTCTTAATGATGTTTAATTATCATTCTGCCTGGTTCATAACTATTCAATACGGTCTGTTCTGTTCTATCGCCAATATAGATTTTTCCGTCGAACTTCACTTCCATTTTTCTTTTACAGGTTGTCTTGTACCATACCTCCTTATCATTTCCAATGGTAGGGAAATCAGGTAATTTGGATTACTGCCATTTTCCAGAGGGAAGTAGTCTTGTCAAAGCTACTTTTAATGGGGTGTTGTGATATTCCAGGAGATTCACAAGCTCCGCTCTCTGTTTTTTTTTTACTGAAGTTTATTTCACGAAACATCTTATTTTGTTTATTCGATAGACTGTTATTGCGAATAAGCTTACTTTCTCAGAAGGTTTAACTTACTTTAAAATATTGTCTAAAAGCTTCTCTGAATTCGTTTAATGAGATCCAATTTGCCCTGTCAATCAACTACTATTTTTCTCTAGCCTAACTTCTAATCCAGATAGCGGAGGTTGGAACCCCCTCCTTTAGCCGAAACGATTCTTTTAAGGAAACTAATTGTATATTTTTAGAAAATTACAAGATTCTTCAACGATGCCTCAATTTTAGATATTTTACTTAATATTTTTGTAAAATGTAAGAATATAGAGAAGAGGCGTTAAGATCTTTCGGGATCTCTTTTCTCTAAAATTTGATAGACAAGCGAGACAGAATGTAAATAGGTATGCGTGTGTTCAAGGTGTATATTATTGCTGTGTGTGTGTTGGGGTGCGTGCGTGTGCGTATGCGCGTGTGTGAACTTCCGGGCAAAAACGAGAAGTGCTATGAAACTTAAATTTCATATTCAGGACAAATATACGCCCTAGATGTTACTGAAACATTTTAATTATAACCAGAAGAGCCTCTTTATACAATGCATTTTGCACCTTTTTACGATTTTCTCGAAAACGGCTCTAAGGATTTTGATTAAACTCGCTATGTCGATGTAAAATTTAATGGGCTTTAACATCATTTAGGTTTAATTCTGATTGAAATAGTCTGACAGGACTTAAGTGCCGATATTTCAAAATTTCTTCCTTTAAAGTACCTTTAATTTTGTAGGTTTTATGAAATTTACCATGTCATCTGATTAGCATTGCTAAAAAACAAGTTAATATATATATATATATATATATATATATATATATATATATATATATATATATATATATATTCCAACTAAAGGAGAAAAGAGCAAAAATATTTTATTAATGCAATTCTTTGTTTTTGAACTTAAGAACAGTAATATTACCATATAGAAAAACATATGTATAGAATTTCAAAATCAGTAAAGTGCAATAAACAAAAAAAAAAAAAAATAGTCTGACGGGGCTTAAATGCCGATGTTTTAATTTTTCTTCCTCTAATGTACCTGTAATTTTGTGGATTTAAATAAAATTGGTACATTATCTTATAAGCATTGATAAATAACGGGTAAATATTCAATTTGAGCGAATTTTATTAACAAATAAAGGAGAAAAGTGCTATCATATTTTTTATACAATTTTTTGTGTTTTTGAACACAATAATAGTAATATATATATATATATATATATATATATATATATATATATATATATATATATACAAACACATATTACTGTATACTATAAATATAGTATACCGTTGTATACCTAAAGATTTAAGAATAAATATTATCTAATTCACGGAATTTTAAATGTTAATGGAGAGTAATGAAAAGCCGATAAAACTAACTAAGTAACTCCACATACAAATATAATAGATTATTTTATAAAACAAATGTTTCTATTGAAATTCAAAATAATTAATTCTTCAACAATTTATGTGTAACTTTATTTATTTATTTATTTTTTTTTTTAATTTTGTTGTTGGCCTCTACGCTATAGGGTCATTGGCTACTTTGCTATATTTGGTTGTAATACTTAATTTCTTTTAAATAACTCAGTAACTTTTTCACCTTATCCTCATCATCACTCAATATATCTTTTAGGGTTCCTGTCAGTTTAATTTTACGTCTTGATGTTTCGAAAAGGGGACACTCTAATAATAGATGCTGAATAGTTTTTGGAACATTATCGCAGTATTCGCAGGTGGGTGCATGCTGATTTCTCAAAAGGTAACCGTGGGTAAACTGACAATGTCCTGTACGGAGCCGGCATAAAATGATTTCATCTTTTCTAGAAATCCTCGTGCTCGTGGTCCATTTTGTGGTGTCTCTTTTTACATTCAACAGTTTATATTGTCCTTTTATCCACGTTGTTTCCCAGGTTTTGAAGAGATTTTTCCTCAATTATCTGATCCAGTCTTCTACTGTGAGTTCTTCCAGTACTATGCTTTCAGTTCTGTTGCCTTGCCTGGCTAAGCTGGTGGCTCTGTCTGCTTCTTCGTTGCCTGAAATACCACAATGTGATGGAACCCAGATAAAGACTACAATTATGCCTTTATTTTTAACTTCCCACCAAGCGTTTAATATTTCCCTGATGATGGAATGAGTGGGCCACGATGTATTTCCAAGGGCTTCCAACACACTCTATAGTCTGCAGCAATGATCCAGTTTTTTGTTTCTTATCCATTAAGCCAATGGAGAGCCTTTAGGATGGCTGTTCCTTCTCCACTAAAAACCGAACACTCTTCTGGTAAGCTGAAAAGGAGTTGGTTGTTGGTTGGAGTATTGTCACAAATATTTAATAATGATCGTTGTGAAAGATACGTTCAAAATTTTAACGGAGTCTTTAATTGAAGAATCTAGTATTTAAGTAAAAATTTGCCTAGTAAGATATGATTATTTATTTATTAATTGAAATAATCAATCAATCATGATAAATAGATAAATAAGTAAAATGGATAAAAACAACGTAATAAACCCCGGATTCCCACAAAGGGCATCTCATAAGGAAAAAAAGTTTGTTTAGCTAATATTGGAAATAATATTCTTAAAAACATTTTCTTTTAAAATTAATTAAATTAACATGCTTATATTTATTTATTTTTCTCTTGGGTAATTGAATTTAGACACATATCTTAAATTGTCGAAACACGTTGGTTGTTGTGTTTTATTATATAATATTAACATCAACATAGTTAAAATGAAAAATTTTTATAAAGTAATAAGGAATTCATAATGTGACATACGAATATTTAGATTGAAAAAAAAAACAACATATAACTCTTTAGATTGTTCTATTTCAGTTAACCAAGTGTTTCATATACGGTCAATTTAATTTGAATTTAAGAGACCGATATTTTAGGAATGCATCGTTGAATGATGTTTCGACTAAAATTTTAAGAAGTTCAATATTTCTCTATTTATAGTTTGTAATTTAAAAATGAGAGGGAGAAGTATGTTTTGATGTCTGCTAAATTTAGCGGCGGAATATTGAGAGGAAAAAAATAGCGGTGTTTTGTTAATTAATATACCATTAATTAACAAAGCTTCAATACAATTTGAACTTGCATTAATTAACATTTTTGTATCATTGACATATATGTAATGTACCTTTTATATAAAACTAATTATTTTTTTATTATGAAGAAGAAGTTTTGTTACATTGACCCGTCTCATATTTCTGCTTTATTGTTACAAATGTTTAGAACTGAGTTGAATTTTTTTTTAAAATATACAAAGGATAATTAAAAATTAGTAATGGAGTGTTTTTTATTATTTCATATTCACTCTTATTTCCTCCGAGGAAAACCACTATTAAAATTCTCTTTCCTTAATTGAATCCTCTCCTCCGGACATTAAATACATTTTTAAATTAAGAATAATAGCATGTTTTTCATTATTTAAATTTCCTGAACTATATTTTATTTTAAATTATAGCGAAAATCAAGATATCAACATTTCGGGGATACGGTAAATATTACCATGATTTGGCTTATTATTCAAAATTGATCCGTTAAAGAAGGAACTCCTGAATTGTCTCCAACAATGTATGTTATTGTTAATGAAATTGCTGAGTAATAATATAGTTAGTATTTAATTAATATACTTGACATTAATTAATATTGTTTGAAACAGCTTAGGAGTCGTTATTTTACTATATTAATCGTAACTTAATCATGATGGATCATTGAATAAATATTAATATAATTAGGACATTATGAAATAATGTGATTAAAAACAAAAAGTAGAAATTTATATTAATTAATATGACAAAAGGAGGGGACTCAACTACAACATTAAAGTTTCGAAAACTTAAATTGGCATTTATTAATTAAGTTAAAAAAAAAACTTTATCAAAAATAAAGGACACATGGGAAGTTGTATAAAACTGACATTTCATGTTTTGGAACCCTATATGTCTGAGATGTTACAGCGACATTAAAAAAAATAAAAAAAAAAAATTATCGGCTGACCAGCAGTTCTACTTTATACTATGCATTTTGCTCCTTTTTACCTTTTTCTCAAAAACAAGTCTATCGATTTTTATCAAACTCGCTATATAGATGTAACTTTAAAGGGACTATAATTTGGTATAGATTTCATTCTGATTAAATTGTCTAACAGGATTTGATTGCAGATTTGTTACTTTCACTTACCTATATACAGAAATGTATAGGAAGGAAAAGTATTGCAATCGTGAAAATTCGGATTCCAGTTTTCAAGGAAATACACGTTTTAGGGTTCCCTGAGTCCAAATAACCAAGTCCCGCAAAAAGCTGTGATTGTGTGTGTGTGTGGTAAATCCAGCGTGTATACAAAAAGTCGTATGAAACTGAAATTTTATATTTAAGACAGCCATAAGCCCGAGATGTTACAAAAACGTTTTCAGCAAAATCAGATTACAAGAAAAGAAGAATAAGAACAGACCTCTATGAAGTTGCCCCCTATAGTCAAGTAACTAATTTTTTTTTTTTTTTTTTTTTTTTTTTTTTGAAGTTCTGTTAGCCCCCAATGAGTTCTAGAGTTCTCGACCATTTTTAGAAATAGTTCTGTAGTTTAGGCCACTCAAAAGGACGACCCAAGTAGCGAGGGAGGGCGGCTAGTTTCACACGTGTTGCTAACTTAGCGGTCTTATAACTTCCTTTCTATTAAGTTTACGAAAAAAAATCAAATGAAAAAATGTTAGAACTCCTAAGGGGACAAACAGAACTCCGACTAAAAAAAGCGATTTCCGAAAAAACGTTTTGCAAAAAATTTGGAAACAAAAAAAAAAAAAAAATATTGATTAAAATTAAATTTAAAAGAGTGTTCCGGTATCCATCCGATTAGATCAAAGTATAATTAGCTGTAAGTTTTGCTCTGAGATGCGAAATAAAAAAGTTCTGGCCCCTTGAATATTTTAACATTTTCGCAACTATTCGGCCTTGTAAGTCCCAACTTCAACTTTACAGAAAATATTAATAAGGATAATTGTTATAACTCTTAGGGGGAGGGGCAATACAATAACTAAACAACAAAATTTCGAGGCAAATTTTTTTGTGGAAATCGATGTTTATAGTCGGAGTTCTGTTGGCTCCCCTAAGAGTTCCTTCAATTATCCTAATGAATGTTTTTTGTAAAGTTGATAGTTTGGAACCTAAAAGTCCGCAAAGTTGCAACAAATAAAAAAAATGACAATCTAAGAGGCCAGAACTTTTTTATTTCGCATCTCAGAGCAAAATGTTCCTATAATTATATTTAGATCAACTTGGGGGGCTACCGGAACACAGGTCAAAAACAATTATTTATTGTTTAATGTTAACCATTCTTTCGTTTAAAATTATTTAATTTTTTTTTCTGGAAATCGTTGTTTTTAGTCGGAGTTTTGTGGGCCTCCTTAAAAGTTCTAACAATTGTCCTAATGAAAGTTTTTTTGTAAAGTTGATGGTATAGGACTTGCAAGGCCGAAAAGTTGTGAAAAAATGTAAGGGGCCAAAACTTTTTTATTTCGCATCTCAGAACAAAACTTACAGCTAATTATATTTAGATCTAATCGGGGGAATAGCGGAACTCTCTTTTAAATTTAATTTTAGTCAATATTTTTATTTTTTTTTTTGTTTCCAATTTTTTCAAAACTTTTTTCTCGGAAATCGTTTTTTTTAGGCGGAGTTCTGTTTGCCCATCAAGAGTTCTAACATTTTTCTAATTGAATTTTCTTAAACTTAATAGGAAGGAAGTTATAAGACTGCTAAGTTGTAACACGTGTGAATTTAGCCCACCCCTCTTCCCTAAACTACAGAACTATTTCTAAAAATGGTCGAGAACTCGATAACTCTTTGGGGGCTACCAGAACTTAAAAAAAAAAAAAATAGTTACGTGACTATAGGGAGCCAACTTCACAGAGGTTAAGAACAGTAATTATAAATGTATAATATACCGTTAGAAAGCTAAAGATTTTAGAAAAAATATTATCTTATACACAAGCTTGTAAAAGCTAATAAAGGGTGATGAAGAGAGGATAAAACTAACTGATTATTTTAGATAATAATATAATAGATTTTTTAATAAAACAATGTTTCTATAGAAATTCAATTTAATTAATTTTTTTATAGATTCATTAATTTTTATTTCTAACCGTATTTGAAAATTCTTTAATCTATTTTAACTACGGTGGTAAGTGAAAGTCGTGTGTTGCCCACACCAGAATTTTTGAACTGCATTTCTCTTAAGTGGTTATTGCACACAACAATTTTATATTTTTATATTATTTAATCTAAAGCACATACTTCTTAAGAAACTGAATATACTTATTTAAACTTTCTTCAACTCTAACTTTATTTAATAGTTCTTAAATTGATTTTATCAACCGAGGTATGTGAGAGTAATAATTTTTTATATGTATAAGAGGGGAAAGTTGTATTCAAACAGAGAAATCCGGATGAAAAATTAGTCCGGAGCAAGGAGAGTATTATTCAAGGGTCGAGTGGCGGTGATTTAGTTTGATTAATGATTTATGTAAGGTGGGACGCCACTAGGGTAGGAGCATGGTGGCAAAAAAGGGCTTTGGTCCAGATGGAGCTTTAAGGAAATATGGCCCTACCCATATCAGTTTAAGGGTTTTTGCACAACTTTCCTCCACGCATAGAAGAGTGGAGACCACGTCTGGTCCTTTTGCATATGCTAATGCCAGAAACATAAAAATTAATTTTTCAGAAACAGAAACAATTTTTATAGAGTAATATTACAATACAATCTGTCCTAGTTAGGACATTTTAAATAGTGATCAAGTACAACATTCACACAATATATAAAAAACAATAAATTTATAAAATAATGATAATATATATACTCAAAAAAGAATCAATAAGAATATGTACAAAAGTCACTCATACCTATATACAATCCTCAAGTATACAGCATGTGAGTCTAGTCAATGCTAGAACTCCAATATACATGTTTACAAGAGGCCACTGCAGTTCCAACCTTTCTAGGGATGCCTGCCACGTAAGGATGCGTGGGGCTGGATAGGGATTGAGCTAGCGGATTGGAGTGATGGGTAAGGTTCTGATGGAATTTAGAGAATTTTGATGGTATAAGGTCAAAAATAAATGGAATATTTAGTTCGCGGTGTAATGTATGGTTGGTGACATAATAAGGAGCACTTACTATTGTTCGGAGGGCTTTGGATCGGAAAAATTGTTAGAAAGTTGGTTGTCCTAGTTTAAGTTCCACATAGGTTTAAGTACTGTCTTGTATATTAGCTTTTTCTTTTCGATAGATAGTTTAGAATTTCTGTTTATTAGTCTGTATAATTGGCCAAATCTTCGATTAAGTTCTTGTCTTTTAAGCCTAATATGCGGGTTCCAAGTTGGTCTTTTGCCTGGAATGGAGTCAATATACCGGACTGTGTCAGAAAAAGGGAGCAGAACGGAAAGAGAACTGGAGGATTGTCTTCGAAGGGTGAAGGCCCTAATTTCTTTCTTGCAACGTACGCTGATGGCACAGCTATCCTATTCTCTCACTTAGATCCTGAAATTGCATCCATAGGCTTCCAAACGCACCTTCCTCACAAATCCTCGATAGTCAAAGTCAATGAGTTCAATGCAAAAATTGATTTTAGGAGAGGAGAATAGTGCGGTTGCGATTATCAAATATTACACACAATTACTTAATACTTATTTTGTGTGCGAACGTTTCGGCCTACATTGTGGGCCTTGATTAGGGCTAAGAGAAAACAAGATAAAAACTAATGCAATTAGAAAATTAATAATAAGTTAGGTATAATGATATTATGACAGTAATACAATATAGAAACAAAAATAAAATTAAAATGATAATAAGATTACCGTTATAAAATATGGAACAAAGCATAAGATGATAATATTGGAATGAGAATATTTAATATAAAGAAGAACTAAGCAAATAATTAGAAGTTAAAAGAAGAACAATATGTGAACAATTAAACTTTTAAATATGAACAGTTCTGAAGTGATATTTGACGGTAGTATATACAAAGAACATCGCCGTTAGAAACGAGAATCAATAAGGTAAAAAAAAAAATATTGAAGTAATAAAATATTAAACTTACAATTATATGTGAAGACATAAAATGGAAAAGGATTTGAATAGGGAGAACGAAATAAGTGGTGAAAATGGAGCAAAATCAATAATAAAGAAAATAGTATGTATTTAGTAGTATTTTTATTTATTTATTTAGTATGTATTCCTCCCCGTCCTCAAATAGCCATAAAAGGCGAGGTAGGGGTGGAAAAAAAATATGTATTTTCTTTCTGATTTAAATAAACACTAAAACAAGTGCTATAGCTAGGTAGTTCTTTCACGTCTGAATCAAGACCATATGATAATTGATCACATTTACTTAATGTATTTTTATATTTGTAAATATAGTTATCATTGAATAAAAAAAAAATCCTTGAGAATCTCAAATTTCTCCAATAAAAGAAACAGATAAGAACATACAAATGCAGGCGAGTGACAGAACATAGGACATTAAGGTTCTTATCTGTCTCGCATGCATTAACCATGTTCTTTTTTTCTTCATGATACCTAGATTAATTAGACTTTCGTTAATTATTAGCTGACATTTAAGAGATAAGGAGCTTTAGTATAGTATAGTAAGGAATATAATGCCAATATTATTTTGTATAAAAATATTTTAAAAATCAATGCTATAATTTTTATTGACCCATTTATTGTTTATTGTATGAGTAACAGTAATGGAAGAAATTCGGCAGCTCTAAGCTTTTAAGGTTGTAATATTAACCGTAATAATATTACCAGAGTATAATATAAAGTTTTATGTAACATGTCATGGTGTAAAAAGATATTATTCTTAATAATTTCATTTTCCAAATATGAAGTTATATCTGTGGTACAATATATAAAAAATACTTATTGGTCGAAACCATGAAAAAAAATATTGCCTGTCTCCAACGGTAGAATTTTACTTGCAAATTAGATGTGAAGGACCTCTGTTGACATCGATTAATTTCATCCAATCAAAAATGTAGATTTCATCCATCAAGATTTTTTTTTTTTAAATTGGAATAAATATTTTGAGGAAAGTCGGTTTACCTCAGCAAAAATTAACAATCGGAAAATAACAATGTTATGCCATTAATTATATTCGCTATTAATCAGTAGAACGTATACTTAAATCAGGATTCGGATAATATAGAGATGTTTAATGAGTACCTGACTTCACATAGGCTTGTACCACCATTTAACATCCTATCCAAAGGACGGTTTAGCTCCTATTAAAAGAGCCATCTGCCAAGCTTGAACATGCTACCTCAGGTATAGAAGGCTCAATAAACTTTGTTTTGTTTATCGTTCTTTATTGGTTCTAAAACCCTCTCTATGCTTTTCTGTATCATCGAAAATAACTGAGTTATGGGCGTATTTATGGGTAAAATTTCTTTCTTTGTTTATTTTTCTAATCATTATCGGATTTTTGGTTACAAAATATATAAAAATGTTTTCTGTATCTTCACAAATAACTGAATATGGTTGTATTTATTGGTAAAATGTATGCTCATTATTCGCAGGTAATTGGTTAAAAAACACGGATTCATTTGATCTCTATTTTCGAAAATAACGGAGTTACATGCGCAGACACATATAGGCTAGATTTTAATTGTGTTTGTTTTTCGTTGTTTTTGTTTACCACGCTTTTCTCATTCTAAAAATTTTAACATATTTTTCTCTATCCTTAATAATAACTAAGTTATGGGCCTATTTATGGATAAAATTTCAATTTTTCCTTTTCTCTGTTCTCTTTTTTATAATTATTCGCGTTTTTTTTTTTGTTGAAAAACACTAATATTTTTAAAAAAATAAATCTTCATAAATAACTGAGTTATTGAATTAAATCACTTTTAATCGGTCGATATCGTTAAAATAACCTGCTGATATCAACGTGTTGCTGTAAAATTGGTGCAGTAGTTTCGGAGAAATGCCGCTGACAAACGGGATATTTTAAAGTCACTGACTCCTACCATCATAAGCAGAACCCGATACTAATAGCCTTATGATATTATAATTTAGGTTTTCTTGCATTTTATTTTTCCTTGTATATCAAGATTGAAAACTACTATTTTTTTAATTTTTTTTTTTTTAAATTAGCTTTATTATATTTCTTTTTATCTATTCCTTGAGATTATATACTAAACATGCCATGTTGTGACATAATGTCATTCTGAATTATGCAAGTCCTACCGCTTGGCTTAAAATCTGCTCCTCCCTCACCAATTCCCATAGTTAGATTTGGATATTCCAGCTCTTAGTCCTGGAGTATTATTAAAATATTCCGTTCGAGAGTAGGCCTACACAAAGTTAAAAGATTATAATAAAACCAACTAAAACTAATAATGCACAACATAAACCTAAACATCCAGAAAAATCCTTGAGGTTCAAAATAAAAATATTCTCGAAAAATAAAGAGAATATATAACGTCCGTTCTAATATTATGCATTGACTAATTGATTTCAACTTGAGCCACCCAGGGAGAATTCTTTAATGAAAGAGGGTATTTCTTTATTAAAAATGCAAAATAAAGGCGATAGCAAAGCAATCAAGATGCAAATAGGGCTCTAAAATGTATGAAATTCAAAATAGGGCTGTGGGGACGGTGGGAAGGGAGAAGGTTGACATTAAATTGGAAATAGTTACCATTCCGAATCATAGCCTTCAATTTGTTTAGATATTGGGTCTATACTTTTTTTTTTTTTTTTTTTTTAATTATTTATACAATAATTTTGTTTAATCGTCGTGTCCTCCAGGAAGCACTTAACTCCATGAAGAGGGAAATAAATGCCCGAAATATATAAGATAGGAAGAAGAGGGAACCGAATAGGACTATGCTTCTACTCAAATTCAAGGGAAAAGGTAACTATTTTGTAGTGGGCTTATTAACCTACATTAATGAATGTTCTGAACAATAAAGAAAACCGTATCAAAATCCATCCTCTGGCTTAGGGGTCCTTATAGCCCAGTTAAATAAAATAAAGAATATTATAAATCATAATAGAGAATATGTTGATTGAAACTTATCAAAAATTACTTTTAGGCCTAAGTTGAATATTCAATTGAATTTTTATACTTGCTATTAAAAGTGGTATGACTAACCCCTTATAGAGACAAGGTGCCATTTGACTAGGCATGATATGGTTAATGTTCCAAATACCCTTATTCACAGTAAATTTACCGCAGCAGCCATTGTAAAATGTTTTGAATCTGTCGTATCCAGCAAATATTTCTCATGAGCCTTTGGACGCGTGTAGCGGAAAATCAATAAACAAGTAGTTTTTTGAAGTTTCGTACCAACCGAATCTGAAATTTATAGAAGCTATTAGACCTGAAATTCGATGCTCTATAACTTTCATTTTATGACTTTTTTCGATTCGGAAAGGTGTTTCCAAGTGTAGCTTGTAAGTGTTGTCTTTGAGTGACCCGATTGGGGTTTTCAACAAAAAAGGAAAAATTTGGCAATTTGTGAAGAACGATTGCGGCAATATCTCTATAGCTTTCTTACCTATCGTGACGCATGCCAGTACACTACAAAGCATAAAAGCCAACTCCAGACTATGGAGGTGCTGTTTGTTGAGAAGAGGGTAAGACGTAGCCAGAAAAAATACCACAATAAGATCCAACCTTGATGTGACATCAGCCGAGGATATTATTGAAGAAAACCAGCTAAGACCCCATGTCTTAAGAATGTTGGAGGATCGCGTGGCAAGTGCGACGTATGAGGTGGTAAGGGAAAGGAGACCAAGAGGTAGACCTAAAAAGACTTCGCAGGAAAGCTTGCAGAAAAAGGGATATAGGTGGAGATCTGCGAGAGATATTGGGCAGAATAGGAATAGATGAAGAAGGAGAAGAAGAAATTATTTATTGATATTTACAACTGTACTAAATAACAAAACTAGTAAATAGGCTAAAAGAAAATAGACATGAACAGGACTTGTAGAGAAGCTATCCATTAGTAGCACTCTAAAAATATCCTGAACTAGAATGTCTCTGTGCCATCTTCTTTTCAGGCGCCTCGAAATACTATCAGGTATTGATGAGGGAGAAAAGATTTAAGCTTTAATAAAAATAATTAATGGGTTAGAATGGGAATAGAGTTTGTCATGAAAGAGGATGTATCTGGTTCGAGCCTAACCAGTAACAAATAAACATTTAGGTCATTATGGATGAGTTTGTTCTCGGCAAAGTAGGGAGCGTTCATAACTTTGGGTTGTAAGGATTGGATTAAAGACGAATTCGATGGTTTAGTAGAGCCCCAAAGCTCTACTAAGTACGAACGACTTCGCCATATGATGCTCTACTAAGTACGAACGACTTCGCCATATGATAGTCATGTAAATGAGCCGTTTGTAGTTTTGTGAAAGATTAGAACGTTTGTCCAGTAAGTGGTAAAGTAGCCGAAAACAACGAGCAGTTTTCAGTCTTTTATGAGGATGGAGTCTTTTAAACCAGAGAATGGATTGTGATATGGTTTTCTTTATTGTTTGGAACATTCTTTCATGAAGGTTTATAAGCCCAATACAATACAGTTAAATTTTCCCCATAAATTGGATTTTAAATTTTCTGCACAATAAAGCCGTCATATTTTTCCTTAAATATGAGTAAAAGCATAGACGTATACTATATGCAACAAAATATACACCTTCATAGATGTGTCATACACGCTAATAGAACACTACCATAAGCCTATATACTTATAAATATCCGTTCTTCTGTAATGGACTAATAATCTTAAAGCAATAAACTCTAATTGTCCAAACAGTTATTTATAAAACATAAATGACTCCGAATTCTAATTTGCACCGAGCGATGCAGGCGAGGGTCAATCCTTTTTCAAATACAATCCGCAAGATCCATCTTTAGGTCAATGCCGAGGTCTATAGCTGGTGAATTTCCAATTTTTCAGTTTATTGGGCCTCATTAAGACAGCCCTAATGAACCAGGCCCTCTCAAGTGATTCATGAACGACAAACTTTTCCACTTGGGAAATCTCGATAGAAAAGTTAATGAAAACGGGAACGGAAAATGCTACGGAAATTTTTAAGTTTTTTTCTTTTTGTTTACAGACTTCAAAAGTAGATTATTACTTCTTCTTTTATTCTTTGAATTTGTATATTCACAGTTTACGAACAAAATAACTTATACTATCAATTTAAGAATTACGATTTATGACTTAAGACTTAATTTTGGTAAAATGATGACAAAAATCCTGTACTAATATAACTAAAATATTAATAAAAAAACAAAATAAAATGACCGCAACGTTCTAAGAGTAACAACCCTTAATTTTTTTATTTTTTATTCGCAACTGCGTTACTGCGCATTCTGCGAATGTGAGGTATTATTATTTTCCTTTTGATCAGCGTCCTGTATTTTCAGTTTAAAAGATCTCTCGGCCATCGTCTTTTAAGTATTCTTTGTGTCTGCCCTGGTAACAGGAAGGAAAAAAGGGAAGAAACTAGTTGATTTGGATGGTGATGTGTCGAAGAATGAAACGTGTTATATTTGTCGTGAATGTAAGAATTTACTGTTGAAATTGTTGTGTCATTGTGTATTGTGTGATTCGAAACATACCATGGTGCTTGAACAATTTTTCTTTCTTGAACATGAACAGCACTTCTTTTTTCGCACAGAGATTGTACTATTGCTTCTATTTCCTTACAAAACTATTTATTTGACCTAGAAATTTGGTTTCAAAAATGGAAAACAAAAATTAATGGCTCCAAATCGAGCTATGTGAGCTTTTCTCTGAGGAAAGGTACATGTCTAGTTGTGAAAATCGACAAAAATGCAGTACCTTCAAAAACCTACGTTCGATACCTCAGACTATATCTGGATAAAAGACTAAAATGGAACATACATACGAAATGAAAGTGACAAGAATTAACAAGACGTTATAAACAACTTTCACATCTATTGGATTACAGATCACCACTAAATTTACGAAACAAGCGACTAGTGCAAAACCCCGAGCTATATTTACCCAATTATGATCTTCTTACACTTCTTCTTTCTCTAACTCCTGTGTGCCGTTAAGCGTGGAGTTGCAGTCTCTGTCCATTGAGCCCACTGGTTTCTGTCCCTGGCAAGTCTTCTTATCTCCGGGATGGTACGTCCTCTCGCTGCTCCAAGTTTTCCAATGTAGTCATTATACATAGATCAGGGTCTGCCACGAGGTCCTCTGCCTTCCGGTCTGGCTTCCAAGTACCACCTGGCTTTTCGGGTATCGTCCATTCTACAAACTGCCCATACCTTTTAAGTTGTCTTTGTTCCAGCACGTCACAAACTGATCTGACACCCAAATCCTCACGTACTCTCTCATTCCTGATGCAATCCCTCCTTGTCTTTCCTGCTATTCTTCTGAGGAATCTCATTTCAGCAGATGTGATCTTACATAGATGCTTGCTGAGGGTTGTCCAGCTTTCAGCTCCGTACAGTAGCACTGGGAGAAACACAGATTTAAATAACCTCACTTTAGCCTCCCTACTTTTTACTCCATTGGCCTATAGTTCTCACAAACACTTTGGTTGCCTTTCTTGTGGATGGGGATTATGAAATTGTTTTCCCATTATCGTGGCAGCAATTTGAGGTCCTAAATCTTTTGGAAGAGCAGTTGCAAGCATTTAGTCATTCCATTACCACCATGTTTGATAAATTCTGGAGCTATGTTATCTGGTCATGGAGCTTTTCCTAGCTGGATTTTTTCAATTGCTAGCTCCCCCTCATCTTCTCCGATTGCATCGTCCATATCTTCAGGGTGTCCGACATCCTCTCTCCCTCTCCTTCTGCAGTCTCTGTGGTTCTTCCATACTAAATTTTTCCTGGTAGAACTGCCTCCAAACCTCCAAGACTTCATTTTCCTCACTCACTAACTTCTCATGCGCATCCTTGATGTTCCATACGGGCTTAGTCTTTTTACCCTTCAAGGCTTTAGCAATATGCCAAAACTTCTTGATGTTCTCTCTATAGTTTGTTTCCAGTTCTTGACCGAATTCCTCCCAAGCCTTCGTCTTCATCAATCTGACTATTCTTTTCACCTCATTTCTATTTTTGACGTCCCAGTGAATAGGTCGTTAAGTTTTATTATAGGTTTTCTAAGAATCCTTCTTTTGACCTCATCCATTCCACCATTTTGTCTTCTTGGTATAGGGTCTTATTTTTTTTTATACTACACACTTCACTTGCCGTATTGATTATGCAGTTCTTAATTCCATTCCAAAGGATATCTAACTCATTATCTCCGTTTATTTCCTGAAGGCGACTTTCAAGCAGTGAACGATACTCTTCTTGTTTGTTTTCCATTTTCAGCTTGCTGATATCAATCCGATTGTACGCTTGGTGAAGCTCTTTCGTGGCTTGATTTTCGTATCTGCTATGAATAACTTGTGGTCTGTACTTAGTTCTGCTCCCCTTACTACGTGTACTTTAATGTCAGTGAAAAGCCTTCGGTGGTCTCGATCTATGATAAAATAATCAATGATGCTTTACCTCATGGCATCTTCTCCTCCAAGCTCAAATGTTATCTTATGGATAGTTTCATGATTGAACCAGGAGTTGCCTATGAGCATATTATTCTCTATGCAGAACTCTATCAATCTTTGGCCGTTACTATTATGCACTCTTTCACCTTCCCACAGACCCATTACTCCATGCGCACTTCCTGTCTCGTTTCCAGTTCTAGCATTCAGGTCTCCTCAGATCACTATCATTCTACTTTTGTTCCTTGCACGATCTACGGTCCTCTGTAGATCTTCAGAAAATTGGTTATTGTCAAAGGCTGCATCCTCAACTGGGCCATATTCTTGTATGACAGTAACTTTGCCAACTGACAATTCCATGTCTATTGTGATGATCCTGGATGAAATTGGTTCCCAAGATTCCACTCTCTTATAGATTGAGTCACCCATCACAAAGGCGACTCCCTCTTTTGCTCTTTCTCTCAATATACCAACCCCAGAGTACAGTATATTATACCCTTCTGGCAATGTTTGGTGTCCACTTCCTCTTTTCTTAGTTTCGCATAACCCTATTAAGTCCACTTTGTGCATCTTAATCTCCTCCACTAGCTCCACTGTCCGAATCCGGGGCTGCAGTTGTTCCTTTGAATCAATAGTGCTCCATACGGGTGATTGGCCCAGTGATGGAGGTCCCTTGCCCAGGAACAACGGGTTGGCGGTTATACTCCCGACATTGAGTCTTCCCAGGTGAGGTGATCCTGAGGTGTGTACTGTAGCTGCCCTTAGTGTCAGTTTTTGTGATTAGTGTACTGTTCTGTTATGTGTAAATGGGCTGTGTGCTGAACTCAGGAATCGGAGGGTCGTTAATCCCCACTAGCAGAGCGCATCCACTAGCCCTTGCGGATGATCTTCCTACACAACATTCATAATAGAAGTAATAAAGCCTCTAAATACACATCGGAACATAAAACATCAATTTTTAATCAATCATTCAGTGTAAAAGTGCACGTAGAACATTTAAGAAGTTCAATAAAAAAATAATTTATATCAATTACTAGCAACAATTAAAAAAAAATGAAGAATAATTTTAAATTTAAAAACATTGTATATATATATATACATTGTAACCAATTAATTTTCGGGAAGAGACATAGAAAACTTCATGTTGGGCGCCAGGCTATAAGCCATTTTTATTAGTTAATATAATAATAATAATAATAATAATAGGCTTAGCGAACCCGAAGGTTCGATGCCGATACCACCAAATTCCGCCTACACAGAATCGTCCAATGCTCACCATTCAAGCCCAAGCTCCCGAGATCAGCCTTAACGCAATCCTCCCATCTCCGCTTCGGCCTACCTTTCGGACGCCTACCAGTCGGTTCAGCGAATACCAACTTTCTCGGAATCCGTTCCTCACTAAGCCCAACAACTTTACGCGCCCATTTGAGTCTCCGCGATGCTATCAACTCAATTATATTCACAGGGTACAAACTCCGCAATTCCGCGTTGTGCAACCTTCTAAACTCCCCAGTGGCCTCATCTCTCTTCGGACCAAATATTTTACGCAGTACCTTATTCTCGAAAACCTTAAGCCGTTGTTCATCCTTTAAAGTAAGCGGCCACGTTTCACATCCGTAAAGAACCGTTGGAAGAATAATAGTTTTATAAATTCTAATCTTTAAGTTTTTAGATAGAAGCCGCGATCTAAGTAACTTAGCAACTGAATAATAACACGCATTTCCCACCTTTAATCGGGACTTTATTTCTTCCTGGATTTCATTTTTTCTAGTTATAATTGAACCTAAATACTTGAATTTCTCTACGTGTTCAAAAGTATGACCTGATACATCAATATCACCAAGATCGACACCGTTTCTGCTACTAATCATATACTTCGTTTTATCGGTATTTAATTCGAGTCCTATTTCTTTACCGGTTTTTATTAACACACTTGTATTTAGTTGTATGGTTTCCGTGTCTTCACCTAGCAGTACCAGATCATCGGCATACCCCAAAACCGGAATCTTGTCACCCATATTTAAGCCTTTCTCGGTACACATCACCTTTTCTATGACATATTCTAAAGCTATATTAAATAACACAGGTGAAAGGGAGTCACCCTGTTTCAAACCCGATCGCACCTCAAATCTCTCGGAGTAATTATGACCGATTCTAACTTTATGGAATGTTTCCGACAAACACATCTCTACTAGGTTTACTAACTTTCTAGGTATTCCCTGTTCAATCATGATGTTATATAGCTTCTGACGGTCTATTGAATCATAAGCCTTTTTAAAATCGATATAAAGTTGATGGACTACACCGTTGTATTCCAATTTTTTCTCTAATATTTGACGTAAGGAAAATATTTGGTCTATAGTCGAGCGATTCCGCCTAAAACCACATTGGTAATCTCCGATAATTTCCTCAGCGTATTCCGTGATTCGACTAGTTAGAATTGACGAGAATATTTTATAGCATACTGGGAGAAGAGAGATCCCACGATAGTTGTTACAATCCGACCTCGGTCCTTTTTTGTGAATCGGAATAAGTATTGATTCTTTCCATTCTTCTGGCATTTTTTCAGTTTCCCAGATCTTTTTAACTAAAAAATGTATTTTGGAAACGCCCGCTTCTCCACACGCCTTGATTAATTCACTCGTGATATTATCATTTCCTGCGGCCTTATAACGTTTTAATTTTCCTATCGCAATTTCGACTTCCTCTTTACTCGGAGCGTCTATCCATGGTTCAGCGCTCTGATATTCAGAGAGAGGAGATTGATTATTATTTTCCGTATTTAAGATGCCGTCAAAGTGTTGTTTAAATTTATTTAATATCTCAGAAGGATCCGCAATTATATTGTTATTTGCATCTTTAACCGCATTCAATAGAGGTTCAAATCTTTTACGCGATTTGTTTATACCTTTGTACATCTCTCTTATGTTATTTTCGTTTCTGTGTTTTTCTATTTCTATTATTTTCTCTTTAAGATACTCTCTTTTCTTATTTTTTAATAGTTTTGAAGTTTCATTCTTTACTAACCGAAAATAAGCCACATTATTATCGCTTGGATTATTTAAGGAATTCAGTTTAGCGGTTTTTCTTTTTTCGCACATATTTTGACAATCCCTGTCGAACCAAGGTTTGTTCTTTTTATTTTCGATTTTTCCAAGACATAAATAACCGACCTCTTTAATATTATCCCTGATTCCTTCCCATAATTTGTTTACATCTTCGTGTTCCTCGTCTGAAGATTCCAAAGCTTCGAACCGATTTTTTACTTCTATCGCGAATTGTTTTCTAATTTCGAGGTTGTTCAATTTAACTAAATCAAAATTCTCGGGACGAATATAGTTCGGTGTTCTCTTTTTTGTATTTAGTTTTTGTCGAAGTTTCGCGATTACTAATTCATGATCAGAACCGCATTCTGCACCCCGATACGATCTCACGTTAATTATGCTACTTTGCCATCTGTTTTGTATTAAAACATGATCGATTTGATTCCGTGTTTGTCCATCCGGCGATGTCCACGTATACTTATGAATATCCTTATGTTTAAATGTAGTACTTTTGATTACTAGGTTTTTCGAAATGGCAAAGTTTATTAGTCGGGTCCCATTATCATTACTATATTCGTGCAAACTTTCTTTACCGATTGTAGGACGATATACTTCTTCCCTTCCAACCTTTGCGTTCGCGTCGCCTAGTATTATCTTAATGTAATTTCGCGGTAACTTATCGTAAACCGACTCTAGTTTATCATAAAATTCGCCTTTTACTTCATCATCACTGTCTTCGGTGGGAGAATGAATGTTTATAAACGCGATTTTAAACCAACGCCCTTGAAATATAGCAACCGATATTCTTTCACTAAAGAACTGTACGTCCCGTAATGCGGAAAGAAATCTATTCCTAATCAGAAACCCGGTACCTAGACAATAATTAACGCTCCCCCCGTACCAAATAGTATACTTTCCTTCTGTTAACGAACCCTCCCCTGGCCAGCGAACCTCTTGTAATGCAACGATATCTAAATGGTACCCCTTAACTTCATTCGCGACCGACTTTAACCCACCTGCCGTATTTAAACTTCTAACGTTCCACGTCCCTATTGTTAGATCTCTAATTTTCATCTTGCGCCATGATTCCCCTGAAGCAGTCCCCACCCGGAGACCCGAACGGGGGACTAGTTTACCTCCGGATAATGAGCGTTTTACCTCAGAGGAATCCATGACTTTTGGTGATATTTTGTGAACTAAAATATGTGAGTAGGGCGTTCGAACCTACGTCACACCCTCCAGCAAGCCTGGGGGGCCGCTCTCATTGTTGGTCAGCGAGTCCATCGGACTTAGCCGGGAGGAGCTTCCGAGGAAATTCCACCGACCATCCCCACATCCGCCACCCGTGGGACGCTCCCCATACGCGGTAATGAGATCCGCGCGAGGATTAGTTAATATACAAAATAAATAAATTACACTACTTAGAGTTGATTCCAGACTTATTATCATATTATCAACTAAATGATTACATGTGTTTGTGACCACAGAAAACTATTATTATAAAAGGTACATACGAAAAGGTAAAACTAGAGAAATTAACGGTACTACACTAAAACCACTAACAAGTGCACTCTCGGAAAGTTCGTAAGCCTCTCTCTCTGTGAGTCTTCGAGAGTAGCGCTTCGCTTCCCCCACCATGACAATCGTATAGTGATAAATTATTTAATTTCTTATTGTTACAACATGAAATTTGTAAATAATATACTTTAAATTTTGTGTTATTAAAATCTGTAATGTATATACATTATATAAGAGGATTAAAAACATTAATTTAAAATAAATGTATATACAATTTCTGTTCATTGTAAGAGAGAACCAGTTTGGTCCTAAATGTAACAGCTCAATAATAAACTTTATTCTTTTCTATTCTACTACAGTGATTTTGCTATAGTACTTCGATCATTTTTCCTTCACGAACCACTATACTGCCTTACAATTGTACATAGCAAACTAATATTCTACAAGCATAAATCACCCAAAGACATAGAACTTCGATAAGGTCAATATCTATCGAGAATATTGACCGGAAACGATAGGGTTTGATTCTCTAGGGAAGATGAGCCTGATTGAATCTACTCAACATCCCGTAGCATTTAGGAAAACCAATTATACCTCGATCTCGAATTCCATTTGATTTCCTTCAATTTTATAGTTGAAGGAGATTTTTTTTTTAGGTTATAATTGCTTTCTCCCGTATTTTATTGGGGAATAAGAGAAATATGGACATAATAAAATTAGATTGGAAAAATGCGTTGGAATGATACATGTTTTAGGACTTAAAAGCCAAAGCATGTGATATTATTTATTATATGTTTTGTTTGTGGTAAAATAACGCCAAGACCCAACAGTCCGGAATGAGAAAAACGACCACAATCAGGCAGGTGAAGTGGATAGGGAAAAGAGAGATCTACGGAAATTGTATTTCTTTCCTAAGAAGTTCCGAGAGAGCGTTCATCGTGAGAGGCCTCTGGTTCAGATCTCGGAGAATCATCCTCAGAAAAGGTAAAAAATCTGGTGCGGACAACACGCGACTTTCACTTACCTCGCCTATTTAAATCAATTTTAGAACTATTAAATTTAAAATTTTTAATGCTAATTTAAATAAAAAGTTAATTCAAGTTATTTAGAAACATATGATATACTTTAAAAAATATATTGAGGGTACATGTGCTCACTCAACTGGTGCAACCCTATTGCAGACCTGCCAGGGATCTTGTCATTTCCTGCATTTTTTTGCTGAGAGTCCCTTGTCTTTGGCTGCCACTAGATGGCGTTTTACCCTTGATAATGATTCTGTCGCTAGAGGGCAGCACTTAAAATATGTTAAGGGCCCTGTTTTCTTAACATATTTTTGAACTTTGGTCTAATGGTATGAACTTGAAATTTTAAGTACAGTTTTTATGACATTTTTATATTGAAGTAACGAAATTTCTATTTCTAATTTTCTGAGGGAAAAAAAAAGTTTTTTTTTGTGAAATTTTATCTTGGAAAGTAATTAATGCAAAAATAGCTTAGCTATTGCCTCTCAAATCGGAGCTCATTAAATAACCCATCTTTTACATCACCTTCATAATTTTCTTTTCTGAGCATTAAAAATCCATGACTGTGAGCATAACCCTACAGAATGTTTAAATAATTAACAGTTTAATAGTTTTAATGAATACTTGATGAATCATCAAGTAGTTTATAATACTTGACAAATATGAAGGACTAGTTCGCAGAACGTGTTCTTGAAGCGACTATCGAAGCAGCAATAACCACGACATGGAGTTGATCTATAGCATCATTGGACATGTGGCAATGAAATATGGCTTCGGCTTAGCTTGAATCTAATTAGAGAAACAGTCTGGCATGAGCGGCCCATGTATGGATCAAGAAATGATTGACATAATAAAGTAGAGCTTATGTTTAATAAATTGGAATTGAAAAGGTAAAAAATCTAGTGCGGACAACACGCGACTTTCACTTACCTCGCCTATTTAAATCAATTTTAGAACTATTAAATTTAAAATTTTTAATGCTAATTTAAATAAAAAGTTAATTCAAGTTATTGAAACATATGATATACTTAAAAAATATATTGAGGGTACATGTGCTCACTCAACTGGTGCAACCCTACTGCAGACCTGCCAGGGATCTTGTCATTTCCTGCAATGTTTTGCTGAGAGTCCCTTGTCTTTGGCTGCCACTAGATGGCGTTTTACCCTTGATAATGATTCTGTCTGCTAGAGGGCAGCACTTAAAATATGTTAAGGGCCCTGTTTCCTTAACATATTTTTGAACTTTGGTCCTTTTTTTGTTTATCGAATTCGCTCAACTTTCATATTTAGCTGTTATTTATCAAATCTGACAAGCTGATGTGCCTAATTTTTTGAAATCTATAAAATTGAAGGTACTTTAGTTGAAGACAATTTAAAATATCGGAATTTAAACCATTTTAGACTATTTCAATCAGAATATACCCTACATTATATTAAAGCTTATCATAATTAACATCGATATAGCGAGTTTAATCAAAATCATTAGAGCCGTTTTTGAGAAAATCGTAAAAAAGTGCAAGATGCATGGTATAAAGTGGCTCTTTTGATTAGCCGATTTCGACAAACATATTTTTGTAACATCTCGGGCGTATAGTTATCTTAAACATGAAATTTCAGTTGCATAGGACTTTTTTCGTTTACGCGCGGGGGTTACCACACAAAAACACACACACAGGCCTTTTTGTGGGACTTGGTCATTTAGACTCAGGAGATCCTAAAACGTTTATTTCCGTTGAAAACTGAACAAAAGGAACATTGTCCTTAAAGACTCCATCCCCTCCCCCTTGTGCTAACTCCCTACCACAATTGAACTTAATTTTTATTTATCCAATGCTTTATTTCAATGTGTCATTTTCTTTCATTGATTATTGTTGTTAAATGTGGTGTATAAATTATCTTCTATGATCAATAATTTGGGTATTATATTTTTTTCTTTGAAAAATAATTTTATTATTTTATAAAATATTTTCTGATTATAATTATTAAAAAATCTTTAAATAAACATTGTGGCACAACCTTTCCTCTTTAAAATGATGTACACTCAATCAAAAAGGTTTCCATACAGTATGCTTTTATTTTGCAAAGCTATTTATTTTTAACTTAACAAGTCCTAAATGTGCAAATTATTAATACTAATATTAGATGAAAAATATATTTATTTATTTTCATTTTATCATTAATATGAAACGAGGAAGAATGTCATTTGTAAATGGTAGATCAAAAATGTTTTTATACAATTCCAATATTAATGATATTTGTTGTACAATGACCGTCTTTCCAGCGTTGTATGTATAAATATTATTCCCATAATCAAATCTTAGTTGGGTATAAATATTACTTGATTCCCAGACTCAAGATTTCTTTTAAATATGCGCGCTTCTAGTGATTTGAGAGAGCTCATGGTTCGCAGGGCTCATCTACATGAAGAATTGCTTATCTGTTGAATAAGTCACATGCTACTGTACAGTATGGACTACAAAGACATAGAGGGTTAAAATCTTTGCAGGATAGACCACGGAAGATCTGGAAAACAGGATACTGGAGAATCGCCCGAGGCAAAAGTCCATTTGAATCCTCACACTACCGAAACCTCAATGGCCATCATAATAAATAGGTACTATGGGATTAATTGATGTGTACCGAGAAAGGCTTAAATATGGGTGACGAGATTCCGGTTTTGGGATATGCTGATGATCTGGTACTGCTAGGTGAAGACACGGAAACCATACAACTAAATACAAGTGTGTTAATAAAAACCGGTAAAAAAATAGGACTCGAATTAAATACCGATAAGACGAAATATATGATTAGTAGCAGAAACGGTGATATTGATGTATCAGGGCATACTTTTGAACACGTAGAGAAATTCAAGTATTTAGGTTCAATTATAACTAGAAAAAATGAAATCCAGGAAGAAATAAAATCCCGGTTAAAGGTGGGAAATGCGTGTTATTATTCAGTTGCTAAGTTATTAGTTCGCGGCTTCTATCTAAAAACTTAAAGGATAGAATTTATAAAACTATTATTCTTCCAACGGTTCTTTACGGATGTGAAACGTGGCCGCTTACTTTGAAGGATGAACAACGGCTTAAATTCTTCGAAAATAAGGTATTGCGTAAAATATTCGGTCCGAAGAGAGATGAGGCCACTGGGGAGTTTAGAAGGATACACAACGCGGAATTGTGGAACTTGTATCCTGTGAATATAATTGAGCTGATTGCATCGCGGAGACCCAAATGGGCGAGTAAAGTTGTTGGGCTCGATGACGAGCGGATTCCGAGAAAGTTGGTATTTGCTGATCCGACTGGTAGGCGTCCGAAAGGTAGGCCGAAGCGTAGATGGGAGGGTTGCGTTAAGGCTGATCTCGAGAGCTTGGGCTTGATTGGTGAACATTGGTCGAGTCTGTGTAAGCAGAATTTGGTGGTATCGGCATCGAACCTTCAGGTTCGCTAAGCCTATTATTATTATTATTATTATTATTACTATGGGATTAAAGCCCAACCGGAAATGGTCAAAAATATTCTAAGAAAGGAATGGTGCAGTGGTTGAGTCGCAAGAAGAAAGCCCTTATTCGTGAGTTAAACCAGAAGAAGCGGCTGTAATTTAGGTTAGAGAGTTTGTAAATAAACCCAAAAATGTCTGGGAACGGGTATTCTCTTAGGAGTCCAAATTTAATTTTTTTAGGCCAGATGGAAGGTCAAAAGTGTGAAGGAAATCAACCTCAGCTTTCAAAACTAAGAATTTAATTATGGGTGTATGGAAAAGTTTTTGAATAAGTGTATATAACCGCATATTTACATACGTACCCATTTATTGGCACTACGAAATACTACTCAAAATGAAGCCACCTAACAAACCGTTCGGTTTTCACTGTTTTAGTATAAATTAAATGCATTTAAACAATGTAGTATTGACTAATTGATATTCCCAATGTGAAATAATTATTCTATTTTAAAGTTTTTATTGGGTACTGAGATTTGTTGATGGTGGGAGGATTTCTTCATTTTTTTTCCTTTCTTATAATAAATAAATAGAATTGTTAATAGAAGTCTGAGCATTTTTAATTAAGTACAGTTTTTATGACATTTTTATATTGAAGTAAAAAAATTTCTATTTCTAATTTTCTGAGGGAAAAAAAAGTTTTTATTTGTGAAATTTTATCTTGGAATGTAATTAATGCAAAAATAGCTTAGCTATTGCCTCTCAAATCGGAGCTCATTAAATAACCCATCTTGTACATCACCTTCATAATTTTCTTTTCTGAGCATTAAAAATCCATGACTGTGGGCATAACCCTACAGAATGTTTAAATAATTAGCAGTTTAATAGTTTTAATGAATACTTGATGAATCATCAAGTAGTTTATAATACTTGACAAATATGAAGGACTAGTTCGCAGAACGTGTTCTTGAAGCGACTATCGAAGCAGCAATAACCACGACATGGAGTTGATCTATAGCATCATTGGACATGTGGCAATGAAATATGGCTTCGGCTTAGCTTGAATCTAATTAGAGAAACAGTCTGGCATGAGCGGCCCATGTATGGATCAAGAAATGATTGACATAATAAAGTAGAGCTTATGTTTAATAAATTGGAATTGAAAAGGAAAAAAAAAAATGTATAAAGGTCAATTCATTCGAAATATTCCAAATCATGCCGCTTAACATTTTAGATTTTTACAATTTATTCTGTTTATTTTCCTGATTATAAAACCGTGGATAAATTTTTTTTAGCTAACATTATTAGTGTTGCAGTCCCTTTAAGTCTCCATCGGGACTAAAAACAAGCGTATTGTTAATATCAAATCAAAACAAAACTCACAATATAATAAAGATATGCTTTATATTTTTATCTCCTCACAATTTGCTATTTTTGTTCTAACGCCATAATTAGAGACGTAATAAATGAATGGTGGGAAACAAAAATAATGTCTAAAGTAGTGATTATGATTTGGGTACCATCCCACTGTGGAATTATTGGGAACGAAAGAGCCGATCAAGCAGCTGATTCAGCCAGAAAAGGTGAAGCAGAAGAGATTACTCAAATAAAAGAAACCACAATGGAGGATTGGGTGAATAGCTACAAGAAAGTTCTTCTGAAAGAGTTGGAGGATGGTTGGAGAGAAAAGATATCAAAGTTGAGAACAATTAAATCAGCTGTCAGAAACGGAGAACTAGTGCAAGATCTTCAAGGAGAGAGGAAATTGTTGTATGCAGACTAAGAATTGGGCACTGCCAATTTACGCATGGTTACCTCTTGAGACGCCTGGAAGCGCCAACCTGCGAAAAATGCAACAATTCTCCCCTAACTGTAGAACACTTGCTGATTGAGTGCCCGCTTTATGAGCAGTCAAGAAAAGGGTTGAATCTAAAGAAAGACATTAAAGAAATACTTAAAGATGAGGAAGAAAGTATTAACAAATTAATAGAATTCACGAAAACGATAGGATTCTACCATAGAATATAATTATTTCGATCACGCCAATGACCCTCAAAGGTAGAGGCGGATAAACAAATAAAAAAAAAAAAAAAAAAAAATTGCTATTTTAATAGTGAAAGGTTTAAAATTCTGAAAAATTAATTAAAAACCAGACTTTTGCTAGTTAAATGGTTATAAAGGAAAAGATACACCCATTTGATTATTATTTTATACATTTATAAATATATATATATATATATATATATATATATATATATATATATATATATATATATTAATTGTTTACAATTACTATGCTATACTGATAAGTCAATCTCAATCCATAACTTCTGAAACAGGAAAGACGGCTATCATTCATATCCCTGAGATATCAATCCGTCGACGAGGTTAAGAGCAGTTAAGTGGAAGGAAAGAGATGGAAAATTATGAAAAGTACTCACTTTTCCTTTAGGGAAAGTTCTGTGAGATCTTCGTCGAGACGTCAACGTCTTTTGGTTACTCAGCCTGTAGAAATATATCTAGTTCAACTAGAAGCTTTGTGGAGGATATTGGTGTCGATACCAAGAGCTTGTCGAGGAAAACAGGATATATAGCTAGCCCTGTTTTCCATAGCAGGATCGCATTTAATCATAGAAGCTGAATTAGGAATTGTTGGAGGAAAATTATGGTAAAATTAAGTTTTCACCCGAACATTAAAAAAAAAAAAAATAAATAAAAAAAAGCTGAAACCTGTCAGAGGTTGTTCAGTAGAACAACCTTCCCTGATTAAGTGGTAAAAATTCCCAGTTTTTCGCTTCAGGTTTTTGTAGGGGGAAAATCAGAATTTTTTTTTCAAGTATTTTGAAAATGTCTCGAAAAGTATTATGTTTATTATAAAGTCATTCTATACAAAATTGAAGCGCATTAAAATTTCTTCAATAATTATTATAAAAATGTGTTTGCTGAAATGAATAGTTGCTGAGATATTAAATAGGCAAAATGCGGCATATATTTGGAAAAATAAAGTATCAAAATATTTATCTGATTTTTAGCGGAAAAAATATTGTTGTTTTCTCTTCTGAAGCTAAACATCAAGTTTAAGCCTTGTTTATTTTTGGATTCTGAATACCTTAAAACGTTCCTTTCCGTTAAAATTGAAATTCAAAAAATTCAAGTACGCTATACTTTCTCTTATTTATTGAAATATTAGTAAGGGAATTAAAAAAAATAAAATAAATATATATATATATATATATATATACCTTCATATAATACAAATTATCTATTTTGGACAATCAGGTATCGTAGTAAGCTGTGGAGGATCAATCCAATTTAGTTGGGTAGCATTTCTTTGTGAATAAAGATTTTCCTTAGGAACCTGCAGAAACCGTGGAAAACAATTCAATTTTAAATAAAGGTTGATATTCGTAAACAGACTCATTAGGAAGTTGTAATTGGTCAGACTATACTTATTTGGTAATTATCTAAGGGCTTGTTGAACTTAAACAAAGCACCTTGGTTTCTGAGTAATCCAATTAGTGAAACCTCCAATTTACTGCCTAACTCAAGGATTTAACCGATTTCCCTGTACAAACAATATTTCAATCTCAACATAGGTTTAACCACTAAAACCCTAGAAACCATCATTATCAGAATTGAAAAAGTCTATTTTATATTCTATCCATCATCCAGATGAAATATATAGTGAAGGAAAGTATTATAATCATAAAAATGTTATAATCCATGAATCTCCATCCTGAACGTCGTCTGAATTTTAACAACTAATAGCCCGGTAAAATAAGGATATTTGTAGGAAATGATTCAAGATATTAAAATAAAAGTTTGCACCATCGCAGGTAGTGAGCTTAACTTTTAGGGGCCGAAAAACTTCGAATTTTTCACCTACAACTCGAAAATGGTGCCTCCTATAGAAAATGAAATTTCCAAAATGAAAGTACGTTAAATTTTCTATCCAAGAGTCACCTTAGTCATTGGATTTGGGTCAGAGATATTGCCGTTATCTTTTTTCAGAAATAGGCAAATGTTTCCATTTTTGTAAAACAAACAAACAATATGTTCACTAGGAGACAGCTGTGACATCGAAACAACTATCAAAATCGAAAAGAGTTCAATTGCTATGTTTTTGTCCGGCTGCTTTTCTAAGGCAGCGGTACCTTCAAATACTAGCGTACTTGATGTCTTTATTCGATATTTAGACTATATAAAACATTAAATTTCCTTTCCAAAGGTATCGTGTTTACCGTAGGCGGCATGCAGGGTAATATTAAGTTACACAGATTTCAATAGATGACATTATTATTTATATTAACTTAAACATATACAATATATGTATTTACACAATGCCTGAAAATACTGAGGGACATTACAGTCAACCTTGCCGAACAATATTACAATAAAGAGATACCTTACAAAAACTTAGTCGGCTGGCGAAGGTGGAATCAGTCTTAGACGCTCCAGCTGCTCTGAGAACCCCGACGGATCTCCCCTGGATCTCTGATTATTCTCTTCTCGTGGATGGAACTTGACTTGTGGATAGAACCCGACTGACTCTTCGAATCTCCGTTCGTATACTCGTCACCTCGGTCGGGGCTGATATGGGCAGTCCAACTTGGTCCAGCCTAGTATCTGGGGTCTAGATCGTACCAGGTGTACCGTCGGGGACAGCCCAAGCCCACGGACAATCCAAGAAGGTTCGGGTAATGGCTTTTGATTTTTGCCGACAAAGCTTATTCATATTTATTTAATTAATAAAATCATTATCCAATCCTAACTTACTCCCCTCAGTATCCTCAATACATTACAGTATAGCATCAAATTTCAAGTCTAAGAGTATCTCTAAATTTTAAATTATCTTAGTACCATTCTTAAAAGAAAATATGCCTTTATCTATTTTCCTCTACATGGGTCCTATGTCTTGCGAGAAATATTTGCTTGATTCATCTGATTTTAAATCTTATGCAATGACTTATGTTGTATTTTTACTGTAAATAATGATATATGCAACATAAACCATTTTATAACTAGCCAAATGGAAGTTTGTAGGGGTTATTTTTTTTTTTTCTGTCGATTACAAAGGTTTACTATTTAAAATAATAAACTAAAATGAATAGTTAATAATTTAAATTCGTACAAACCTACATCGTGTAGGAGTGATACTAACTAATGCATCACACCACACTGCCTAATAATTCTACCAGCTCAAAGTTGTCCCTCATTAAAACTTTTGCAGCTAGCTGTTTGTGCTTCTCAATTTCCTGGAACAGAATCAGCGAGAATAAATACGTTTCATCAATCACCAAGCCGGTGCAGCTCTATTAAAATAATCATTTTATTTAATTTTTATATAAATAAGTTAGTTTTTTTTTTTTTAATACCTAATAAGTTATATTCTCCTCTTTAATAAAGAGAGAATCATTGTTTTACATAATTATCATTTTGAAAAATTCAGTTACTTGTTAATAAAATCACTTTACTTAAGGTATCGTGTAAAGCTCTCTTTCATGGCTTTACCTCTATTTGAAAATCAACCAATAAATTTTTTTTTTTTAAATGAAATATAATGCAATTCAATGCAATTTGAACAGCAGTATCTATTAAAAAAATCTCCAGCTTGCAAAACACGACATTTACATATCTTTTAACATCAATTTAACAACTATTTATATAAACTTAAACTTGAAAAAAGTTTATTCAGTTTCGTTGGAAAATCATGATTTAGATTAAATAATATAATAATATCAAATTATTACGTATAATAATTAATTCTGACCTCTACCCTCCTCCTCACCGTACTGCTGCCTGTGACAAGTCCTTTCTAGCCAAAGCAACCTCTCTTTGGAATTCTATCCCTCCTGAGATCCGTCATGCAAGAAGTGCTTCCTCTTTTAAATTGCTCCTTTTCAACTATCTACTCCTTACCCAGTCAAACAGACAATAACCTAAACTGCAGATACTAAAAATACCAATTTTTTTATTTTCATATTATTTAAATTATCACTGATGAAGTAAATATTTCTGTTTTTTTATTTTCATTCTAAGAGTCTGTTTGTAAATATGTACATACATTACAACCTCAATTATTATTTTTTTTTTTTTTCTAGTTTAGTAATTTGTTGTTCAAATTCAAGTTTTTTTTTTACACTTACTTCTTAATGTATTCACTAAATAAAATATTTTTATTTCATTGAAGTCTAATTATCAATGTTAAAAAATTACTTTTACATCTGATTTCGAAAAAATGTTCTAAACTAAAAAAAAAAATTACGGAGCTAAAAAAAGTTATAAAAATAATAAATTTTCACAATATTAAAAATTGTTTACTCATATTTATGCTAAAATACGAAATTATGAAATTTAGTTTCTGTCATGCAAATATATACAAAAGTTCATTAAAAAAATATATATATATAATTAGTTAAGATATTGTAAGGTAAAAGTAATGGTAAAAATATTCACAACTACTTTATATATATATATATATATATATATATATATATATATATATATATATATATATAGGGCTGATGCGAAATTAATGCAGGTTTCCTCTATTGCAATATCTTAATTCCAATTGTGTAAACAAAGCTAATCCTAACATTGATCATTATTATACCAAAACAAACCTTATCTAATACCCTCTCTTTGACCGTGAGTTTGTTTAGTAAAATCGTTTTGTTCAGTGTGTTCAAAGGTCTTGAATCGAAAATGTCAAAGTGCGATTTTCGTCAAATTTATTTTTACGAATTTAAATTAGGGCGTAGCGCTGCGCAAACGGCTCGTAATATTAATGAAGTGTGGGGTCAGGGGGCTATTAATGAGTGCACGGTGCAGCGTTGGTTCCAGAAGTTTCGCAGAGGAGATTTCGACCTCGAAGACAAGGAAGGTCGGGGCCGTCATCTTGCTCTGGACAACGACCAGCTGAGGTCAAAAGTGGAAGAAGACCCAACCAAAACCACACGAGAAATGGCGGCGGAACTCGGTGTGAACCAATCCACAGTTGTACGCCACTTGGAAGCAATTGGTAAGGTAAAAAAGTTGGCCAAGTGGGTGCCACACCAATTAAACGACCACCAAAAAAATCGCCGCTTTGAAATCTGCTCCATGCTTGTGACACGCAATAAAAATGATCCATTTCTCGATCGCATTGTGACGTGCGATGAAAAATGGATCTTATACGACAACAGAAGGCGTTCTAGCCAATGACTGGGCAAAGATGAACAACCAAAACCTTTCCCGAAGCCCAACCTGCACCCAAAAAAGGTTATGGTCACAGTTTGGTGGTATAATGCTGGTGTTATTCACTACAGCTTTCTCAATCGAGGTGAGACTATAACTGCTGACAAGTACTGTCAAGAAATTGACAGCATGAATCAAAAATTGCAACGTCTTTGCCCAGCATTGATGAATCGGAAGGGGCCGATCCTGCTCCACGATAACGCCAGACCACACGTTGCACAACCAACGCTTCGACGACTGCACGAGTTGGGCTACGAAGTTCTCCAACATCCGCCTTATTCACCTGACCTCTCTCCTACAGACTTCCACTTTTTCAGGCATCTGGACAACTTTTTGAGGGAGAAAAATTTTCAAAACCAGGACGACATTGAAAATTCTTTTCGTGATTTCATTGAGTCCAGGGATTCGGATTTTTTTTCTGGTGGAATAAGAAAGCTTGTTGAACGTTGGCAAAAGTGCATTGATTCAGATGGAAATTATTTTGATTAAATATATATGGTTAAAGTAAAGATATGGCGTATTTACAATACCTACTAAAAACCTGCATTAATTTTGCATCAACTCAATATTATAATATTATTATATATATATATATATATATATATATATATATATATATATATTTTTATTTTCTCATTAATGTATTCACTAATTAAAATATTTTTATTCCATTGAAGTCTAATTATCAGTGTTAAAAAAATAACAATATTAATACTGTTTTTTTTTTTTTTAACTTGAAAAAAATATATTCACGGATCTGAAGAAGTTATAAAAATAATAAATTTTCAGAAGCTAAAAAAAAAAAATAAAATAAAAAAATTATATACACTTGTGTATGCTAATAGTCAATACAAAATTTTTAAATTTAGTTCCTTAATTAGTTAGTACGCAAATTATTGCTCAACTTCTATTACCATGAAAAAAAATAATTCTTCTAGATATTGTATTAATTCCCAAACGTCAATAATCCTCTGAGATATAGAGGGAAAAAAAAAAGAAGATAAGAATATATAGAAGATAAGAGGCGAGATTACGAAATTCAGTTCCGGAATTCAAATCATTACTAAGGTTCAATTTGAAAAAAATTAAAATAATTTACAGGATTTGCCACTAAAATTTATAGGACCCCATTTTAACCTGCCCTGAAATTGATGGCCCTATAAGTCAAGGAGTGACTAATGGTGCTTTTTCTTTAGCACATTTATTCCTGTCACACAAGTCGTCCTACCAACCCCTAAAACTATGCTTTGTATCAGAATTAATTTTCAACCCAAGCATTGGTATGAACTGTTGGTTTTAATTGGAGGCTTGCTAACATTTTTAAGTTCCTGGAGAAGTATTTATTTGTCTATTTTTCCTACCTAGAATTTTCTAAAATGATCAGGATTTGATATGGCAATAGATTTATTTCATATAAATAAGTAATTTATTTAGGCACTCTCCTATATATGAAATATTTAGTAATATGTTGTGATCGTGAAAATTTCGGATTTCCAGTCTTTAACAGAAATACACGTTTTAGGGCCCCATTAGCCCGCATAACCAAGTCCCGCAAAATGCTCTGTGTATATGTGGTAAGTTTAATTAGAAAACAAGAAGTTTTATAACAATAAAAATTAATATTTAAGAAGCGTATAATATGTTTAAGATGTTATCCCGATATTTTACCACGTTCACGTTCATGTTGATATGGAAATAGATTTATTTCATAAAAATAAGTAATTCATTTAGGCACTCGCCTATTATATGAAATATTTTTTAGTATTGGAAAGTATTGTGATCGTGAAAATTTCGTATTTCCAGTTTTCAACAGAAATACACGTTTCACGGCCCCCTGTGTTCATGTGGTATGTCTAATTCGAAAACAACAAGTTTTATAACAATAAAATTTAAGAAGAGTACATGTTTGAGATGTCATCCCGATTTTTTACTTCGTTGACGCCCGCGTTATTCCGAAGGACGACATGAATCACTTGTTTTCAGAAAATATGTTGTTAAAAAAATAAGTTTATTGTATTTTTTCTCAGCATTTTATGTTTGTATAATGATATATAATATATGTATAATAATATTCTATGTCCTTCAACATACCCCCTTAAAGTAATCTTATTGGTTAATTTCATTTGATTACACTTCTTTGCAAATTTTCCTTAGTTGTACATGATTTCTTTTCATATTTTGGTTTATCACGACAAAAACAACAAAACAAAAAACAATTCCTCCCCCCCTCCCTCAAAATTTGAGGGCTTACGGTTAAAGATAAGCAGAACCCGAATAACGAATAAAAAAAAAATCAGTTTGTCCGCATTTCTCCGAACTATTGGACAAATATTTTGAAAAAAAATACTAGGGTATAACATAGTTATTTTTAGAGATAGAGAAAAATGTGCTTAGAGTTCTAGAATCGTTAATGTGCGATTAAAAAAAAAAAAAAAAAGTAGGAAGGAAAAGATTAAAATCTTGAATTTATATACGCTTTAGCCCCGTCATTTTCAAAGATGCAGAAAAAAATTAAAATTTTACACATAAATTACTCAGTTTTGAAGAAAAATATGTAGAGAGTTATTGATAAAAAAAAATATAAAAAAGTTTCGTCTGTGTTATGTCATAGAGAATTGAATTTCCTACAAAACGAGAAAAGAATCTTGATATTGGTTCAGAACTAGCAGAGATATTGCGTTTTAACATTAACAGTGGTGATATATCTGTTATGTTTAACGGATATATAAACAGTTATACCTTAATATAGTTATTTGGAAATAGTTGTAAACCATTGTGTAATAATTTGCAGAGTCTTAAGTATCGATTTTCCACCAATAACTTACATTATTTTTTAAATTAATTTTTGGCGTTTAAAAAAGATTAATTCTTTCGGAACATTCAAATATTGGACAACTCCGTTCTAAGCTCTACTGAGCAGTCAAGCTGACTATCTCAAGGTGATCTTCGATAGAGTCATCTTCTTTTAGTAGTTTCCCTAAGGAACATTTCCTTTGCCGGAGCCAACAAAACAATACGATTTTCTTTACCTATGTTATTCGATGTGACCTTTTTCCTCGAGACAAATACTGGTTCGATTTAAGGGCATTCCACTCTCTCTATTGTGTTTCGAATCTCTTTCCAATCTCTGTTGCCGTTTTATTTTCTATTTGAAGAGAAAACCCACATTTTCGTGCAGAGTCTACTGATTTTCCACCTTTTTTCTTATAACGAAAAGGCACTCAAATGAATAGCAATACTACTACTAATAAAAATCATTACATTACATACATTTTTTATTATTTAATTTTATATATATATATATATATATATATATATATATATATCATTTATTTGTATTTATCTCAATTATAGGTTGTTGTTTGTTTTCTTATTTTGTATATATATTATATTTTATTTAATTTGACTTTATCATTGTATACTGTATATATTGTGTGAATGGGATCTTATATCACTATCACTAATGTTCATATAGAAACAAATTGTAATATATCTCAATAAATAAAAGAAAAAAACAATTAAAATAGCTATACTTTTGAGATGCTACAGTAACATTTTCACTAAAATCGACTGACCGAAAGTGCTATTATATACCATGTATTTTCCTACTTTTTATAATTTTCTCGAAAATTGTCTTTAATATTTTTATTAAACTCGCTATATCTATGTAACATTTAATAGTTTGATGCCATGTAGGATTCATTATGATTGCAATGGTCCGACAGGGCTCTAATTCCAATATTATGAATTTTCTTCCTCTAAAGACCTTTTTTATTGTACATTCGAAAAAATTAACCACATCATCTTTTATCACCAAAAAACAACAACAGGTAAATATATAATTTGAAAGATTTTGCTAACAAAAATAAGGAAAAAAGAGCATAAATATTGCTTTTTTGTTTTGAATGTAATTTTTGCTTTTTTGAACATAATAACAGTAAGATAGATGTATAATAGGCCGTTGGAAAGCTAAATATTTTATTTTTAAAAAATCGTAAAATGTAAGGGAGAGTGAAGAAAAGTCAATAAAACTGATTGTTGTAGATATTAATAAAATATTTAATAGAACACATGTTTTGTTATTGAAAATCAGTGTATTTATTCTTTAACAGTTTATTTTCATCTCTAACTTTATTTAAAAATTCATAAATTGATTTTCTCATCATTTTCTTAAGTGTTCTTTTGGTTAAATATTTGTACGATATATATTTGGCTGCTCTACAAAAGGAGTCTTTGAAAGATTTTTTATTTATTTATTTTTGTTGTATTGAGGATGTCGACTGTAGAAACTGTTATAGGTGGAATAGTCAGGAATCAGTCATTTTTTTTAATTTTGCCAACGTTTCGGCTCAAGCTTGTGAGCCATCATCAAGGCATTACTGAGCCATGTCCAAGCATAAATTCATATGCTTGGACATGGCTCAGTAATGCCCTGATGATGGCTCACAAGCTTGAGCCGAAACGTTGGAAAAATTAAAAAAATTTCAAAAAATGACTGATTCCTGATTATTCCACCTATAATAATTATTTATTTAATTTTTAAACATCGCAAACGTTTCAGCCTTAATATGAATAATAGGAGGATTATGGAATATATATATATATATATATATATATATATATATATATATATATATATATATATATATATATATAACAGAAACTTTAGAAAAATCCAACAAACGGACGTAGACAACCTAAACACTTTTTATGCAAGTTCTATTGATAGAATAAATATATAAAGCTTTTGGCATCCCCACCCCAAGTTAGTCGCGCATGAGAACACCTACAAGACGGCCGATTACTGTTAAGTAAGTTAATACAAACAATTTTCTTTTCTTTTTGGAATAAATAGATTTTTCCATTTTTTGACTAAATGATGCAATATATTATGATCTTTTTGAAAACAGGTGCTTTTAAAAATTGATACTATTAAGAATTGTAATGATACTGCTAATGAAGAGGTGAAATAGATATACGTTATAACATAGATCTGCATGGTAGGTAACGTATTTATTAAATATAATATATATATATATATATATATATATATATATATATAATATATAATTTATTAAAATGTTGACATTAGATGTTAAAAAATGTATAAATGCCATAAAAACTTTTAATTGATTACAGATGCTTGAATATGGCCCAAGAGGCTGAAACGTTGCGATGTCTAAAAATTAAATATTTAAAAAAAATTCTATCAAAGACTTCTTTTGTAGAGCGACCAAATTATATTGCAAAAATTTATAAATTGATTGACACGGGGGTAAGTAAAAGCGCACTTTTTTTTTTTTTAATCAATTCTCGTTTTTCTCAGCATCAAAATTGTACCTTCAACTAAAAGGAAGACAGTTAGAACCTTATTTATTTTAATAAGCTACGTTGGATACGGTCAGAACAATATTAATACTTTACTTAATCATAAAAAAATTATTCTATACGCGTTTCCTTGTCATATTGTTAAAGATAGCTCTATGAATTTATGTTGTGAAGATAAAAAACTCGAACCTTCCAAAGCTGAACTAATCATATTCATCACAAATTTAATTGTTTAATTAAATCAATAAACTTGATAGCAATAGTTGGTCAAATTATAATTAGGTGATAGTACTTTCTGTTGACTGATTGATTCGACTTAATTTCAACTAAGCCCCCTTTCAGATGCTTAATACCTTAATACCCAAGTCAGATGATTAAGCCTAAACGCTTCTATAACCTGCTCCGTCTATCCTCGTGCGAATCAGATATTGATCAAATGCGTCTCGTTTGCGGTTGACCTGAGACTGGAAATACCTTCTTCTCTTGTCTATCTAAGGAACGTTGCTAAGACCAATCTTTTAAAATCCTAGTCTAGTATTTCTCATTTATTCCTTTATATGTAAAAAATAAACTATAAAGTCCACTTAATAGTTTGGCTGGTTGGTCTATTGCAAGTGACATTTTTCATTAAAAAATAAAAAGAAAAAAATAAACGAGAAAATTTACTTTATTTTAAATAAGGTAATTTCATTGAATCATGTTCAATAAATTAGTTCGTGCGATAGTGAATTACAAATCCATTCTTGACAAGCGAAAATTAATATTTAGAGATAAAAAACAAAACAAATTTCCTGTTTAGACCTTCATAAAAAATATTAATTTTAAAGCTTGATTATGGTTCTAATACATTTTTTTATTTTATTTACTAGCAACATTGCACTTTTGATTAAATAAGTTGAACAAGATCTAGTTTATTGGAGAAACTTAATTTATATTAAAAAAAATAATAATAATAATTAATGCATAATGAATTTCTGTAAATATATGGAAATGTACGTAGAATCAAAACAATAAATCAAGAAAAATTAGTTATAGATATGGTTCTTATTTTTGAAAATAAAATAAAAAACAGAAATGTTAATTAGCGACTTTACCATTTGATTAAATTTAAACGAGATCTAATTTTTTTTTTTTTTTTTTTGGAGAAACTTAATTTATAAAAAAAAAATACAATAATAATAAATCCTTAATGAATTCCTTTCAGTATTCGGAATCGTACGTAAAATCAAAATATTTAATAATGAGAAAACACCTAAGGAAATCATTTTTGTCGATTCTTGACGAATTCATTAAACCTAATAGATAATGAAATCCTATAAATTATTAATAAAATAAATGTGATTGCATTGTAATTTTAGATAATATATAACATTTAATTTTCGTGAAATAATCAACAAATAATTTTATTCTGTTCACAACAAAGTGAAAAAAATTCTAAATATTGTTAATTGCAGTTGTTAATTGAATGGACGCGAATCCAAAGGGACTAGAAACTGTGTTTTAATTTAATGATTATTATTTATATATATAACTGTTTGAAAGTAATAAGCATTAGTGTAATCATTTCCAGCGTTTTATTTTTTTTTTCATAGTTAAATGCATAGCAAGGAAAAGTGTTATGATCGAGGGTTTTTGGTATGTCAGTTTTCAAGGAAAATACACGTTTTAAGGTCCCCTCGTTCTAAATAACCAAGTCTCCCAAAAGGACCTGTACGTGGAAAAGTCGTTCGAAGCTGATATTGCATATTTAAGATTAAGCCGGACTTGTACAGCTTTTCATCATACCACGGATTTAACACAGGTTTACAATTTTATTAATAGCGGCTTAAGGGATTTTTATTAATCTCGTCATATTGATGTGGAATTAATTATACTTTAATATTAGAAAGGTCATATCCTCATTAGAATGATCTATTCAAATGTTTAAATTCTCTTTTCCTGATGTATCTTTCGTTTTTTTTCCCCAATATTTGATATGATTTAGGCTCCGGTTGTAAGTATTTACTAAAAGATGTATTTCATTAACAGAAGAATCATTTCTTTAGGTTGAGTTTGTTTTCTGTTAAATAAGATGAAGTTATAAAAATGTGCAATTTGCCGCTTTAGAGCTAAAATATTGTAATTTATAAAAATATGTTTTATGAAATATTGGAAAATGATAAAACGCATAAATGTAAGTTAATTTTTAGAATCACCTTCACTCTACATCGTAAGCCTATGACTTCCTGCCCCACCGTATCCTTTAACAATATCCTACTTACTCCTGTTGAACAGATTCGGTACTTAGGACTCCTTATACTAGACTGAAACGACAGGAAACTGCTCGCAGATACAGATTACTTTAACACTTACTTGACAAACGCTCAAAACTTCCTACTTACTACAAAAAACTCATTTATATCACAATTATCAGGCCTATTTGGACCTATGGCATTGAGCTATGGGGGTCTACTAAACCATCGAATTCCTCTCGCATCCAATCCTTGCTGTCCAAAATCCTTCGTAAAATCCTCAATGCTCCTTACTTTGCTACTAAAAAATCATCCATAAAGACCTAAATATCCCATTAGTTGAAGACTTGGCCCGTTACATATATACCTCTTTTCATTCCAAACTCCCTGCCCACTCAAAGCCGCTTATCCGTGACCTCTCCTCCATATCTATTCCCGACAACCCACCGAGGCAGGCGCCTTAAAAGAAGATGGCCAAGAGACCTTCTAACATAAGACATTGGAGTGCTACCAATGGGTAGTTTCTTCTCAGGACTACCATGTGTACTATTCATATATAAAGCCTATTATTTACTTGTTGTATTTATTTAATACAGTTGTAAATTTCTTTCAATAAATAAATAAAAATAAAAAAATTTAGAAAATGATTTATTTGTCATGTTAATACATTCACTTACCTATATATGAAATGTATAGTAAGGGAAAATATTGCGATCGTAATTTTTGAATAGCAGTTTGAATTCCCCAATAAAAGTCTCTATATGTGTGTGCGTGGTAACTCCAGCTCGTAAGCTAAAAGTCCTATGAAACTGAAATTTCATATTTAAAATAACTATAAGCCCGAGATGTAACAGAATTTTTTTTATCAAAATCAGCTAACCAGCAGAGCCACTTTATACCATACGTTTTCACCTTTTTACGATTTTCTCAAAAAATTCTAACGATCTTGATTAAACTCTCTCTATATGTGTGTGTGCGTGTGTAAAATTGGACGGGCTTTAATATCATGAAATTTTTATTCTGATTGAAATAGCCTAAATGCCAATATTTTAAAGTTTCTCTCTCTAGAATACCTTTAATTTCATATATTGTAAAAGGTTAACCATATCATTTTGTTACCATTGATAAAGGATAGGTAAATATAGAAGTTAACCGGATTCGATATTCAACTAAAGGAGAAAACTGAAAAAATATTTTTTTAATGTAATTTTTCGTTTTTGAACTGAAGAACAGAAATATACATGTATAATATACCGTTGGAAAGCTTAAGATTTAAAAAAAAAATGTTATCTTATACACAAGCTTGTAAAAGTTAATAAAGGCTGATAAAAAGCCGATAAAACTAACTGATTATTTTAAATAATAATATAATAGACTTTTATACAACACATGTTTCTATATTAATTCAATTTAATGGTTTCGCACATTTTTATCTCTAACTGTGTTATGAAATTCTTTAATCGATCTTAAAAACGGAGGTACATTATAGTCGTGTGTTGCTCGCACCAGATTTTTTGAAATTTATTTCGAAAAGGTTAGAGATGTAATGCACGCTACAGAATTATCTTAAATACAATCTGAAACGATTATAAGTTGAAAAATTTTTTTGAATTCACCAGACATACAAGTGTGATAAAAGAAACATAGATTTTTCTTCCAGACTATTCAACACGAAAATAGAGTTCTTGATAGGCAAATAAAAAAAGGTTTACTCCCGGAATGTCCCCACGGTACTATAATAGAGCTAAAGAACGATCCCATCTTGCTAAACGTACTGGTGAAAGAATACGGGGCTATTTATCAGAGAGCTGAAGGGCAAAGTTGTTTTCCAGCCGAAGAGAGGAGGTATGAATAAAGGAGGATTCTGGAGAGGAAGTTAACAGCCGTAAATCCTGGAGCAAGATAAAAAGGTGAGCACGCTTCTCTTCTTCGTGCATATTCTATTCTGCCTGGTCAGCGGTAGTCCGAACCTCCTCGTAACATCTCATGTTATAAATATTAAGTGAAATAACAACCATTTATGAAAATGGACTTTTCTTAAATATTTTTTTCTATTATGTCTTTTAAGTCCTTTTTTCCCATTTAAGGCCAACGAAAGATGTCATAGTAAAAGTTTGACAAATATTCTAAGCAGAGAGGTTAAAGATTTAATAATGAATAAATTAATGAATGAAAAATTGTTTTTAATCGGGACATTTCGTCCCTCCATCTCCCCTTCCCCTAAGAATAATAAGCAATGAACAGAGGAAGTCAGGTTTGTCCGGCTTCATTGGATACATAATCATTTAGTTGAGTAATTGTAAAAGTTAATATAAATAAAAGATACAATTAGAAAAAGATAACATCAAGTAAGTTCAGTAATGTATCGTCAAAGTCTAGATTTATCACCCTGACACAAGAATGAAACGACAAGAAACTGCTCGAAGATACCGATTACTACAACACATACAAGACAAACGTTCAAAACTTCCAGTATGTTACAAAAGACTCATTTACATCACTATTATCAGACCTATTTGGACATATGGAATCGAGCTTTGGGACTAATACTAAACCATCTAATTCCTTCCGCATCCAATCTTTACAATCCAAAATCCTTCGCAAAATCCTGAATGTCCCTTATTTTGTCACAAATCAACTCCTCCATAACGACCTAATCATCCTATTTGTTGCAGCCATAGCCCGTGATAGATACCCCTCGTTTCATTCTAAACTCCCTGCCCACACAAACCCACTGGTCCGTAATTTTTCTTCCATAGATATCCCTGATAACCCTCCGAGGTGATTGAAAATAAGGTGGCCTCGGGACCTACACTGCCTATAGTGCTACCACTGGGTAGTTCTTTCTCAAGACATTTTCATGAATTTTCTTCTAACTGCATATTTACTTTCGTGTTTTTTAATACAGTTTTAAATTACAATAAATAAAAAATCAAATAAAAAAAAAAGATTTATCACATATCTGCGGAAGATTCGTTGTTGAGGAGATGGGTAAATAATTTTTTTTTTTTTTTTTTTTTTTTTTATTATTTTTATTGAGATATATTACAATTTGTTACAAAATGAACAATAATAATATTGATAAGAGACCACATTCATACTATATATACAGAAAATAATAATAATGGTCAAATTACATAAAATAGAACATAAATAAATTCATATATATACAATAAAATAATAATAATAAATAAAAAACAAAACAAATCGAAACAAAAACCTATTATTGAGATAAATAAAAAGTTGGCAAATAAATAAACATCTTACACACAATCATAACTATATACAATGTATACAATTGCTAAAGGGACCCCAGCAAGCGGTTTTCCCTAAGCGGAACCCAAGAGATCCCAGCGCCTCTATCTCAGCCGCATCACTGGTCTGAGCCAGTGGAGGCTGAGTTAGGGCGCTGTAGCCACAAACATACCGTACATGAGTGGAGGATCTGACCATTGTCAGAACTCCAGTTTAAATGTTTACAATAGGTCTCGTGGCCACTGCCGTTTCAATCTTCGAGGAGGATTTTAGGGATGGGTGGTGCTGGATAGGGATTGTGCTAGAGGGTTAGGATGATGACTAAGGTTCTGATGAAATTTGGAAAATTTGGATGGTACCAGGTCTAAAACAAACGGAATATTAAGGTCATGGTGTAGGGTACAGTTGGTAACGTAATAAGGAGCATTAACTATTGTTCGGAGGACTTTGGATTGGAAGGATTGGATGCGTTTGATGTTAGAAAGTTTAGCTGTTCCCCACAGTTCAAGTCCGTAGGTCCATATAGGTTTCAGTACTGTCTTGTATATTAGTAATTTGTTGTCAACTGTAAGATGAGATTTTCTGTTTAGTAGTCTGTATAACTGGCCGAATCTGCGGTTGAGTTCTTTTCTTTTTAGTCTTGTATGTGGGTTCCACGTCAGTCTTTTGTCTAGTAAAAAGCCGAGATACCGGACTGTGTCTGAGGAAGGAAGCGGTATGGAATTGAAATTAACCGTTGGACAGGATTTGCGTCGAAGGGTGAATGTGACGTGAGTGCATTTGCTTTCGTTCACCTTAATGCGCCAAGCATTGCACCAGTCTTCGACAAGGGAAAGGTGCTTTTGGAGATTTAGCGATGCTGCTTCAGGATCGGAATTGGATGATAAAATGGCTGTCTCATCAGCAAATGTTGCCAGAAAGGTATTGGGATCGGTAGGGATATCGGCGGTGAAGAGGATGTAGAGGACGGGTCCTGAGACGCTGCCTTGAGGAACACCGGCCTCAACAGTATATTGTTCGGAAAATTCGGAACCACAGCGAACTCGGAAGGAGCGGTTGGATAAATAGGATCGGAGGATTAGGTATAAGGATTGAGGTAAATGGGTTTTGAGCTTAAAGAGCAGTCCCGGGTGCCACACCCGGTCAAAAGCTTGAGCTATGTCCAGAAAGGCACCCGAACAATACTCCTTGCACTCAAGGGCGGAGGAAATGTGGTCTACAACTCGGAGTCCTTGCTGAACCGTGGAATGTTGAGGACGGAATCCAAACTGGTGTGAAGGAAAATTGTGAAATTTGGCTAGGATTCGTTTTAATAGGAGTTTTTCGAAGATTTTGGAGAGGATCGGAAGAAGGCTAATAGGTCTGTAGGATGACGTACGATCCTCTGGGTGGCGGGTGCGTTACCATAATGTTCTGGCTCGGCGTTTGCTGTTGATGAGGTCTGTCAGGTGTTGTGGTAAATGGCTTTTATAAGGAATTATTTGGGATTGTTTGGAAGAGGAGGCAGTCCAGGCGGCTTGTTGAATAGCGGTTGTAAAGGAATATACGGCGTCGTCAAGGTCATTTGGGGTTTTGAGAATCACTCTGAGGTCAATATCATTAGTGAGGATTTCGCGGAAGAGGTTCCAGTTGACAGGGCCTCTAATGAATGACGGTGGGATAGGTTTAGGAATAGGTGTTATGGATACATTTAGAATCAATGGACTATGATCAGAGGATAGTTCATCAAGGCGAGCTATGGAAAAATTAAGAGAGCCTAATCCGCTGTGGATGAAGAAGTCGAGGATGTCAGGATTACGGTTAGGATCTGTTGGCCAGTAGGTAGGAGAATCGGGAGGTAGGAGATGAAAGCGTCGGGAGTTTAGTGCAGACTGCAATGTCCGTCCACGAGAATTGGTGGTTCTAGAACCCCACTGTTGGTTCTTAGCGTTTAAGTCTGCACCCAAAATGAAGTGATTACCCAAGTAGTTGAGAAAGGATTCAAATTGGGCAGAGGAAATGGGATGTTTAGGAGGGCAGTATGCTGATGCGATGATAAGCGGAAAGGAAAAGGTTTTGATAACGATGGAAGTTGCTTGTAGGTAATCGTGGGCGGAAATTGGGTGTAAGTGATGGGTGAGGGATCGGCGGACTATGACAGCAGTACCGGCATGGGCTTTGCCGTCTGGATGGTCTGTCCGGTATGTCGTGTATCCTGGTATTTTAAAGTACTGTTTAGTGGTTAGTCTAGTTTCAGTAATGAGTGCAACATCAATGTTTTTGTCTTGCAGTACGGCTGTAAGTTCGTCAGTGTGAGTTCTAACACCATTCGCATTCCAAAGGAGAATGGATAAGGAATTAGGTGTAGTCATTTATGGTTTTTTTAAGGCAGGAATGAGATTTGATACGAGATTCGTTAGGAGTGATATTAGGGGCATGACAAGGGATTTAATTTCGGAGATAAAGGATGTCATCAAACTGTTAAGGTCTGTGGCATTTGAAGGAGGAGGGATATGAGAGATTTGTGGTTGATTAGGATTTTTAGGATTGGTTACATTTTGAGGAAGAGGTATATGTGGAATGGATTGAGGTACATTCTGTAGTTCCGGCAGGGCCACGGCTTCAGTACTTTGATTCCCACCTCCAAGTAGGTGGGCAAATGATACATTGGCATCAATAAGTTTTGAGGGTTCTCTTCTGTTTCTTACTTGTCTTGCTGTTTCATCCAGTACTTGAGGTTTTTGAAACCTGGTCCTCAGTTCCTTATAAATTTGGCATCCTTTATAGTTGGCTGGGTGGTCCTTGAGGCAATGAGCACATACAGCTGGTGTTGATTTTGGTTTTGTACACTCCACAGACTTGTGCTGTTCACCGCATTTCACGCATCAAGGTATGTGATGACAATAACTTTTAGTATGACCATATGCTTGACAGTTATGGCACTGAACTATCTCCTTCTTTATGTAAGGTTTTTCAACTCTGACGCTGGTATAGTACAATCTATTGAGGTCATAGATTTGTTCAACTCCTTCCGATGGCTCCAAGTCCACGAAAAAAAGAGGTAGTGGAATTTTGTCCTTTAGGACATTAGTGACTTGCCGCACTTTATAGCCTATCTCCGTTAATTCTTCTTTAATAGCTTCAACTGGTGTCGAGGGGTGTAAGTTTCTGATTACAACCCTTAAAGCTCTCTCTTGGCGTAGCTGGTAGGTATGGAAATCCGCTTTGGTATCAGTTAGATATTTCACTATTTTTCTATATGTCTCGGCAGTAGTAGGAGATATTTTGTTGTCATTAATTCTACTCATACAGTAGTAGCTGGTAGAATCGGTAATTTTGTTCAATTGTGTACACAACAACTGGAAATTTTTAATATTTTTGACAAATATTGGAGGGGGTCGTGGTTCACTAGGTATAGGAGCAGATTCCATGTTTTCTTTTTCGTTATGTAAAATCTGAAAAGGATTTGGGGTGAAAAACGGTGATTCGTCAGTCATCCCTTGTGACGATGTGCCAGGTTGTGGTTCAGATTCTGAATTAGTACCCGAAGGGGTTGCTTGTAATCTTTTATTAGTATCACGGCGAGGTCTTTGTTTCGTAGGAGACGGGATTGAACCACTAGATCTAGATCTTTTAGTTGAAGCTTTGGAGGACATTACTTGATGATAATATCGCATTTCATGTAAGGAAAATAATTAAATAATAACCAGATGTTGGGGGAAAAAATAATAACTTAAGAAAAGTTAAGCAAGACCAGCCTTGCCTAGCTATTGGCAATCAGCTGATATGAAGAGGTGACTCAGCATTCACTTTACGGTGCAAATTGTAGCCCAACTTACCGTTGTTTGCTCCAATATTTACTGTTGTTGTTATCCTGAAGCCTGGTGATGTTTTCAAGACTGTTCTGAAGTGATATCCAACTGAAAAAGCAAGAAATCCAAGAGCCGACTTGAAAGATGACCGCTATACTCATGCGCTTGCGCAGAACCCGGTAAATAATTAGTGTTTGAAAGTGGTTAGGGATGGCACTATTCGGAAGGAGATAGGTAAAGAGTTCCAAAGTATGGTAGCACGGACTTTCATCAAAGGATGCTATTCTATGAGAACAGGTAGGTATAGATCGGCAGGTTGGGATCTTGTATTTAGGCTGTGCACGAAGAGCTCTGAGTAAGGAGGCCAAAGATATAGGAAGATTTTCTGATTCGCAAGGGTTAGAATAGGAAGATGCCAAATAGGTATTTCTTTCGGGATTTGGGAGAGAGCCACCTTTGACCAGAATACCAATGATATTGCCCGAATACCATTATAATTTTGCTAATACCAAGTCTCTTTCTGCTACTGTGTCTAACCTTGCGGTGCTACAGTAGGAGTCCTAAATTTTGCCTATTCAGTTTCAACCAATATAGGAGTGCTTAACGGTACCTGCATAGCGCACTCTTGGGTCTACTATCTTACGTGTCCTTCGAAGAACGGGATAACCAAGTATGTTTTCCTCAATTCACTGTAGATGAAATCATTACGAATTCGCGTCTCAGAGCAAAGGGAAGGGGGACGGCTGTAACGCTGCCATTAATCCCTCGCCCTCACTCCATGGCTCCGTTATACCCTTGTGGATCATAAATCTTTTGTGGTTAGTTCATAATGATGTTCGCATTTCTTTAATTCTTTTAAAAAAAGAAAGTATATAATATAAAAAGAAAAGAAGAAAAAAAAAGAAAGAGCACGAACTATATAATTATATGGATAAAATAACGGACGTCATGCAGAAGAGAAGGATCGAGTTTTATGGTCACGTGACACGCATGAGATAAGCAAGTTGACTAATAGATTTTTCACTTACTTTCTTGAAAAGAATATTAAGGGGGGCGTGGTTCGCTGAGGTGGAAAAGGATCTGCAAGAGTTGGGAGTCGCATGGACAGATGTTCAGGAGCGTGGTCCTCTGAAAAAGGAACATCAAGGACTCTAGAGTTTCCACACAAAGCCCAAGCGTAAAACAGGCAAGAAGTGAACCGAAGAGCGGAAACGGAAGCATGCAGAAAGGATGAGACAATATTGGGCCGGAACAAAACAGTAGTTGCGTTGGCCGAAACCATTAAAAAATATAAATAAAAAAAATAAAAAAATTGCAATTCTCGTTAGGATAAACTTTAATTCGTTCAGACAGAGATTTTTCTCTAACAAATTTTAAAAAAATTCAAATTGTACCCGTGAAAAGCAGAGGCGAGTCCGCTAGTATTATATATTTTAAAGCAAAATTAGTATTTGGGAGTACCTGCTAAGACGGAAATAGATACTATTAATAGCCAACGACAATCCCTGTAGAAGCAGTAATTACTCCAAGGACTAAAATAGACTAAAGTTTGTTCTCTGAATTCTCGATGGCAGTTTGAGTTGTAAACCTTGCTCTAGATCCAGCGTGAGCTAATATTTTATGTTCCGGGTTCTTCGCCTGCTATGCGTTCCGTAATTCGTAACAGAAGGTGAAGATTGGATTTTCATTAATTTTATTTTGACTATGATACCACAAAAAAAAAAATATATATATATATATAAAATAATGAAGATTAATAGTTGAGCGGGATGGTTGCGGCCAGTGAAAGGGAGACAATGAAAAATTAAGTTTTTCTGAAAAGAATGGAGGATTTTGGTCCAAAAAGGAGTTACGAAATAGACCTATTCGGACTGACCAATTTATGATCCATTGCATTAGTTTGGTTACACTAAGATTCTCCATTGACGGCTGAGTTTATCGTAAAGCAGTGTTTCCCAACAAAAATTTTTAGCAGACCTCTTAATTCAACCATTTCAATGACCAGGACCCCATAAATACCAAATATTAGATTTAAATTTTAATTTTTAGTGGGCTTAACCGTATCACGTAAATTGCATGCGAAATACCAAGAAATAATACTTTGTTCAGTGTCCTTCCTGCGATCCCTGTTTTACTAGCTCTGAGTAAATGTTATGGTGTATAATTCTCAATGAGTCAAGCTCTATATTCTCTGCTTTCCTGGCTACGCCCATGAGATCGACACCTATATCCTCCATGAAGCTCCTTGTTGAACTAGGAACAGTTCCGCGTGCTCCGAATCATAGGCCTCTGACGTTGAGTCTCTCTCGCCGAAGCTTTCGTGGAACTTTTCCTTGAGGAAAGGGGTACATTTTTAGTAGATTTCTCTATTTTCCCTTTCCACTTTACTTGCCTGCTCGATGTCGTTGGATTCATAAATAACAGAATAAATAAATGTCTGGTGAAGAAACTACCAGCCTTACTTCGGTGGCAATTTAATTTATTAAGTCTCGAAGCCATCGTCTTTACAATCGCCTCGGAGGGTTGTCAGGAAATATGGGAATGATAAGTTGCGTACAAGGGGTTTCGTGAGTTTTTAGAGTTTGAAATGAAAAGAGGTAGATTTGTTTCGGAATAGTCCTGTGACAAATGTAATATTAAGTTCAATATAAATGATTTTACTCGTAACGAAGAAAGGAGCATTTAGGATTTTGGATTGTATGCCAGAGAAATTATATGGTTTAGTATGTGTCCAGTGATGATGATGGTAACGCGAATGAATTTTTTGTAGTAAATTGGAAGTTTTGAACGTTTGTCGAGTAAGTATTGTAGTAATCGGTATGTACGGGCAGTTTCTTGTCGTTTAAGTCTCGCATGAGGATTCCAGGTAAGACGTTTGTCAAGATGGAGTCATAGGTATCTAATTTGTTCAACAGGTTTGAGTGGGGGTATTATTAAATGATACAGTGGGAAAGGAAGTCATCGATTTGCGGCGGGGGATAAAGCTAATTTTATGGGATCTTTTAGGAGTTATTTAAATCCTTCAATAGAACGATATAATTTTCGAAAACGTTAAAATTAAAGCAGATATTTTTGCCAGGTTTCTCTTACATTCTTAGATAAGATGTTCTTTAATAAATGACCACCAGTGTCAACAGGGACTGCGAACCACTTTATCTAGGAGTTAATTACACAGTGCGACTTAATTAATGTCTTTAGGGGCTTGGTAGAAATTAACAGCAACTAATATTGTTCAATAAGGTGGTAGGAGAGGAGTTACTAACTATGAGAAAGCTGCTCATGAATGAGGAATTATGTTACCGGCTCAGGTTGAGTATTAGATCTCGCTCTTCCTCCCTCCAGCATAACTTAGAAGGATTTAAGTCCCCTGGGGCCTGCGTCTGCGGTCAATAAGTTTCGTAACAGCCACTTATTGTTAACTTGATGACGTCGAGAAATGGAGTTGTAGTTTGAAACACAGCAGGAAATGATCTGGAGATGTAAGGAACGACACATCACAAAAAAGAAAACAAAAAAACCTTTCAATATTCAGTAATTTTTAATCTAAAAGTTAAAAATGTGCCAAACGATCATATTTCATAAATGAGGAAGTAATTAAGCAAAATATTTTCTCGATTATAGATGTAATAAAACTGGCTGTAAAACATAATATTTCTGCAGACATTCAACTTTACAACAAAAATAACTGGGCTCTAATCCTTCAGCAATTTAGATAATCTCTAGACAGGTATTCATAGATCAAAATTTATACAAAGGGCTGTAGGCTCAATAACAATGTTTGTATATAAAAATTTAGATTTATGATTATGGAACACAATATTTTTTTATACCAAATTAAGTTTTAATGTGGCGAAGCGGATATATAAAGTTAGATGTGAATTGGTATACCTGAACTATAATAGATTTTGGTCAAATGACAATGTGATGTGCTCTCTTTGTGATAAAACAGAAGTAGAAAATACGTTTCATTTTCTCACTACATGCCAAATTCTGTGTGAAATAAGAAAGTATTATTTTTTTGTTATATATGTTTATGGATATTTACAACTGTATTTTAAAATACATTCAGTAAATGTGATACAAACTTATTCTGTCATGATTCACATGTAAAGATACCGCTCATTGACAGATCTCCAAAAATTATGCTTAACCAGAAGGTCTCGGGGCCATCATTTTTTCAGACGCCTCGGAGGATTACCAGGGATTGTTGAGGTGGCAAGGTTTGAAACTAGTTGATTAGAATGGGAATGGAGTTTGTCATAAAGGAGTGGTACCTGGTTCGGGCAAGTCAGCAACATATGGAACATTTCGGTCTTTATGGATAAGAGATTTATTTTAACTTCGACGAAGTAATAAACTATCTTAACTGCCAAAACTGGATGGCTGTGTATAAATATTGTAAAATAGCATAGCCTCACAAATATAAACTTATAAAAGAATTTAACTATATTTAAAACTTGTAACATATATATATTATATATATATTGTGTGTAATTGTTTATTATTATTATTGTTTTGAGCCTGATAATGAAATAGTAGAATCAGTGAGTGAAATTGTTTTACCGTTGTTGGGTATTGTATTGTAACAGTATATATAGTTACTGTTGTATAAATTGTAAAATTGAACAGATCGGCCCCGGAGTAGACGGTCTAAAAAACCAAAGTTCTATTAATGTTTTTATATGTTATATTTTGTTTGTAATATGCTTAAATAAAGAAAAAAAAAGAGAATTTTAAAAATGACAGAAAAACGTGAAACGAATCATTTAAAAACGCAGCAAATTATTACACAATGGTTTATTATTTCCAAAGAACTATAATAAGGTTTAACTGTTTATATAGCTCTTAAGAGGCAATCAGGTAAAATAAAAAGCAATAAATAATTTCAAGAAAACGGGTATTTCACCTCTGTTAATTTCAGAACGCAATGTCTCTGCTTGTTCTGAACGAATTGCAATGATTCTTTTTTTCATTTTGTGGAGAGAGATACACTTTATTCATAAGTAAACAAACAAAATGATGCTGCCCAACTTAATTGGGTTGCTATAACACAGCATACCGATTCTTTCCTACAGGAATATTCTTAACATTTTATTTAACTATAAATACAAAACTTTGTTTTTCCTTTTTTACTCTTTTTAATTTTTTTTCCTACTTATTTTTCCTGTTTTTTTTTTTCTCTTTTCCTTCTCTACCGATTCACATTTTCTTTTAAATACTTAGATATATCTATACATATACACCAAAGATTAAATAAAAAAAAAAAATTATATATACATTAAACAACTACATACTAAAAAATCACAATATTATAAATAAAAACAATACCAAAACACTCAGCACCTAAAATCAATATCTATATATATAAAAAAAAAATTGTTAAAATAAAAATAAAAATATAAGTAAACACAGATGCACATGCATGCCCCTCCAATTATACCTGTTACGAGTAGATATGATAGTGTATTATACTAATTCCCAGGGAGTCGAGAACTACACTTTCTGCTATCCTTGCCACGTCCTTTATGTCGAAATCTATGTCCTCCATGAAGCTCCTTGTTGAACCTGGCACAGCTCCGCGGGCTCCTAACCAAAGGCCTTTTACGTTGAAGTCTCTCTCGCCATAGCTCTCGCGGAACTTTTCCTTGAGGAAAGAGATACATTTTTCGTAGATTCCTCTCTTTTCCCTTTCCACTTTATTTGCCTGTTCAAGGTCGTTAGAGTCATATCTCACGGTGGGATCCAGAATGACAGCCGAATTTCCGGTCTTAGGAAATGCCATGATATCAGCATATTGCGTGAATCCATCCGTATCCACACAGTAAACAAATTCTCTGTCATGGGATTAAAGACTAAAGATATTCAGATATTAATAAATAAATTTGATATGTATTTATTAATTAGAAAAAACGGACTTTTCTTATTCGTAATTCGGATTCTACGTATCTTGATACGTATTCCCTCAAATTTTGATAAGGAATAATTTTTTCTATTTATTTAGTCAATTACAAAGGTTCATTATGGAAAATAATAAACCAAAAATATAATAATAACAAAAATAACTGGGTTATCAGAGATTCACATATCTTAAAAGTTGTTGCTTGGCAATATAAGATTATTTTTTCTCCTTGTTCAGATTTTTCTATATCTGCAATAATCCGTGAGCTTTGGTGGATTACATCCCAATTTGTACGTTAAATATATAGAACAACGTTTCTTTTTTTTTTCTCTCTCTCTTTATCGAAAAGGACTAATTTTACTATTTCAAAGGATATAGGAATTAGGGAGCTGAGTAGCTGGGCGGGTTAGCGCGTTGTTTTAACGCGCGTTGCCTAGCAACACTGAGGACCAAATGATTTGAAAACCAATTAATTTTGAGTTCGATACTCGGTTGGGGGCTTCTATTTCAGCATTTATTCCCCGGCCTCACCCCCTGGCTCTTGAAACCCCGTACAACCTTCAAAGGCGAGGCGGAGAAAAAAAAAAAAGATACGAAGGACTAGTGGATTTTTTATTTTGTTATTACCACTCAAATTTTGAGGTGATTAATTTTTGTTTTTGTTGATTACAAAGGTGTATTATAGTAAATAATGAACCAAAATCTGTAATGATAAAAATTAAAAAAAATTAACTTTATTATTTACTAGTGTTATTATTATATACATACAAATGCAATTTTAACGTAGTGTCTTTTATGTTAGTTGACTCTGAAATATCAAATAGAATCATGAAGGCAAATGCAGTCTACTATCAGATATGCAATACTGTAGTAGAGAAGCGAGAGGTGGGTAGAGGTGTTAAGCTCCATATCTTCAAGTCAGTATATTTGCCTATACAACTATATGGAGCTGAAAGCTGGATATTGATGGACCGGCAGGAGAGCAGAGTCACAGCTGCTGAAATGAAGTTCCTGCGAAGAATAGTGGGAAAGACAAGAAGAGATCGTGTCAGGAATGAGCGGATACGCCAGGAACTGGAGGTTGCGCCGTTAAAGGAAATTCTGCAAACCCGCCAGCTGAAGTGGTTCGGCCACGTTATTAGATTTTAGGATCACAGAGATCCTCTAAAACCATGGATTACGTGCCAGATGGGAGAAGGCCTCGGGGGCGACCAAGGATGTCCTACCTGCAGTACGTGGACAAGCTTTGCAGAGGAAGAGGGAAAGATCTCCGCCAGGCCAGGAACCTAGCTGGGAATAGAGAGGATTGGAGCCGGTGGCTGAACGCTCCCCTACGCTGATACGGCACTACAGGGAGAAGCAAAAGAAGAAGAAGAAGTCTTTTATGTTTAGAAAAGCAATGTTTGACAGATTTAGAGTTTATCGTTTAGGTATTATCAGTTTATTGTAACGAAAAGGGAAATTGTTTTTAAATATTATGCCAATTTAATATTTAACTGGTTGTGAGAGCCAGAAAAACGATGCACATATTAGACATATATTATTTTTATATTATTCAAGTCGCTGGTATTTAATTTTAATAAATTATTTTAATTAATTTCCAAAATTATTTAATTATAAGTCAAGAAGCATTCTAAGGATGCTTCTAACATTTGTATTTATTTTATGCTTCTTAATGTCAAACATATTTTGCCTAACGAGCTTACTAAGTGTTTGTGATTAAAAATGGAAAGCCAGAAAAAAAATTCTTACTTAGTTAAACCATTAAATTTCCATCCTGTCACTTAATTTTTATTTTTAAGCTTTTAAACATTCTTCCTTCCTTTACACTAAGATCTTAAAAACTTTTAAGTTTTTCTTTTCTTGAAACGTTAAGTCCTATAAAGGTAAAAGCAAAGGAGAAATTATATTTATAGAGGGATATTCATAAAACTTCACCTGCTTTCTTAATAATTTTCAATTCGTTTTATCTTCTCTCCCACGTTACTTAAATTAAAATAAAATAAAAAGGCTACAAAGAAAGTTTAATTTAAATTGACCTTGGGTTATTTAATAAATGAAAAAAAAAAATTAAGATTTTGATATCTATTATATTGACAGAAATTGTGGAGTTAGATGAATTACCTTTAACATGTGCCACTGCCCCAAAGACCAAAGCATTAATATTTACTAGATTTAAGTATACAAATAAAACCCCTTTTTTATTGATTGATTCTTTTCTCGGTAAAGAGTAAAGATAAATTGTTTTGATAAAGGAAAAGGGGTAAATGTTTCCTGAAGGATGGAGATTGGGCCGGTTTAAAAGCCAACGAAAGTTGCTTTGACAGCGCGACTCCTACCAAGACTGGCCAATTAGACTGTTTTTTCCCGAGAATTGCTGTTTTATATCCTCGACTTTTAAAGTTGCTCTCTTCATTCAATTTGATCAGTCACTTGAAAAAAAAAAAAAGAAGTATTGTTCCGCAGAATGAATTTATTTTTTCCTGGCCTACCATTGGATATAAATTTCGTTAAGCGTTCAGGTTTGGGAAACAATGTTAAGAAATAACTTTTAATTATTTCACATACTTATATATGAAATATTAAGTTGTTGCTTTTTTTCATTTCATATCCTGTCCCTCTACAACCCATGAAGGGTCGGAAGTTCATCACTTAAAGCGCTAACAGCCATGCAAGGAGGTGATTAGCCAGGTTTTCTCTATTTTAGGTACCCACTTTATACGATAGTATGCCCCAGGAGGGGTTCAATTCCTCAGGGTTAGCCCACTATTAAAATAACAGTATAAATAATTTTGCCTCAACTGGAGTTCGAACACGGAATAGTAGCCTGACGCTCTAAGGAATATTTTGTGAGGAAAAATACGCGTTTAAGGATCCCATGAATCCAAATGACCTAGTCCCTCTAAAAGGTCTGCGTGTGCATTAAGTCTAGCTCGGCAACGATGTTATGTAAAACTGAAATTACATATTTTAGAACCGTATATACATGAGATGTTACGTCACTGAGAGAGACACATCATACTTTGCATTTTGCACTTTTTTTACGATTTTTGTAAAAAGGAGTATAACGATTCATTGTTCATTTTTCAACTTGTCATTTCAATGTAAAATTAAATAGTTGCTGGAAGGAATTAGTCCGGGTGGCGGTCATTAAATGAAACAACTAAATAGTTTCAACTATTTTATTGTTTGCCAACGTTTCGACCCCCTTTGTGGGTCATCATCAGGGCTAAAAAGATACAAAAGAATATAATTTCAATGACATTACATACAATATTATGTAACCTATTTAGCTAGAGAACGTCGGTATTAAAAAATAACAGAAGAACTGTATATGTAAAAAAAAAAAAAAAAAAAAATTAATTAAAATACAATGACCATATTACAATAATGAAAGTGTTATACAGAAAAAATAAAAATGTTCACTAAACAAAATTTACACAGGCATCAATAATTTACATGAAATATGAAATATAAAAATATTAAGTAGAGTGGAGATACGTACGCATGGTGGGAGAATGGAAACTAGGTACTGTTAGGTAGATGGGGGGTAGGTAGGATGGAAAATACGTAGGAAAAGGTAGAATGGAAAATACGTACTGATTTATGGACAGTGTCTGACAACAATGACTAAAATTCTTAATACTACCATACAAAGAATCAATGAAATTTAACTTATGATTATAATAATGATACAGGATAAAAAAATTCTAATTTAATTCTTGAAATATCACCTATATAATAGTAAGAACAGTGATGGAAGATGTATATGGAGAAAAACTGACTTAATTAATGACCGCCACCCGGACTAATTCCTTCCAGTAATTCTCAACGGTCAACTAATTACATCCCAATGATAAAATTAAATAGGTTTTAATATCGCATAATATTCTGATTGAAATATTTTGGCAGGACTCAAATGCCAATATTTTAAATTTTCTTCTTCTTGAGTACCGATTCTTCTATTATTGTGGATTCGAAACAATGAATTGTTTTAGTATGACGTGGGACGAAAATTAATGTTTAATTAGTACCTTTAGAAAATATTTGTTTAAGTTCGTTTTTGAAGGTCTCAATTGATTATTGGATAAAATCAAATTGAGGATTTAGGTAAAACTAAATGATGAGAGGTACGGGTAGTTACCGTTTAAAGACTTTAAACTCCTGAAAATATATACTGCTATGTTTTTGACCGGCTGTTTTTCTAAGGCAGCGGTAGCTTCAAAAACTAGCTTACTTACTATATTTAGTCAATATATAATTATATATTTAATGATACTATTGGATCTCCTTTCCAAAGGTATCGTGTTTACCAATCCAATAGGTGGCATGCAGGGTAAGATTAAAGTAAACAAGATCCGATTAATACATTACTATAATTATTAATTTACACATATCCATTATATTAACACATTGCCTAGAACTTTGATTGAGTATACTGAGGGACATTTTCTCTACTACCTTTGCCATACAATATTACAAATAACAATATACCTTTGAAACACTTAACCGGCTGGCGAAGGTGAAATCAGTCTTAGGTCCCCTTTCTCGGCATCATCCTCCAGCTGCTCTCAGAACCCCGACGGCCACCTCCTCTTCTTGTAGGTGGAACCCGACTCACTCATCTTGAGGATAAAACTTGACTAACTCTTCGGTTCTTCGCTCCCATCCTCGTCACCTCGGGTGGGCTGACATGGGAAGTGCCCCGGTTGGCGGTATAGCCTTTGTGCTATTATACTTATCTTTTCTCCACTCATAATATTCTTGTTGGCCGCCGCTTGGGGGGAAACTACCAGAGGTTTCTGGTACCGCTGGGGGACCCATACCGATGGGAAATCTAGGGGGCTAAGTAAACACCTTTTGATGTTTCGCCGACAAAGGTTCGTTATCATTAATTGTTTAATATTAAAATTATTTAATAATGAACTCCCCACAGTATCCTCAATACATTACAATACATATATGTATATAAAGAAAATGTTCATATGTATATTAATAAAGAATATTATTATTATTATTAAATGATGGGAACACAAATATCAAAAATCAATTTCGAAAAAATTTACTTTTGTATTTTTTTGAAATCGACACCTCGATTGTGTATGGTGGACCTTATCAGCGAGATCCTGCTATTTATTTGTTTAATTTTAATTTTGTAAATTATTAACATTTCATTCTGTCTTATTGGGTTGTAGGTAATAGTATGCATGATAAATATTATATTTTTATGAGAAAATATTTTTAATTACGTTTTTTTTGGACTTAAAAATAGTAAATAAGGTTTTTTGATTGATAAATGGTGCCTAAATATAAAAGTTAAACGAATTAAAAACTAACTAAAGTAGAAAAAAAACAGTGATATTTTTAACAAATGTAATTTTTTTTTTTTTTTGAACCGAAGAACGGTAATATAGATATGTTCTGTTTAAAAGCTAAACATTTAAGAAAACATGTCATATAAAAAGCTTTGGAAGGTAATGTAAATTGACGAATTTGGAAATTAACTAATTGTTTGTTTTACAAAAAAAATTCTATTTTTATTTAATGTAAAACAATGAATATTGAAAACAAAGTGCTTATTTACTAAAGTACTGAAATCTATCTGGACCTATAGACTTGAACTGTCGTGGACAGCTAAATTTTCCAACATCAATCGCATCGAATCCTTTTAATCCAAGCTAATTCACACCACGACGTAAATATTCCATTTTTATTTTAGACCTTATTCCATCCAAATTTTCCGAACCTTATTCATCACCCCAACCCTGTAGCATAAACAATATCCAGCTTCACAGCAGAGATAGTCAGGACAGTACGTATGTAGGGTCAGTAAGTATCACAGTAAAATTGCAATAAAAAAATATATAAACCATTATTTTCCTACAAAACAAAAAAAAAATTAAAAATTGATTTCAATAAGCGAGCTGTGTTAATCGCGCTCCTGAATTTTCCCGATTAAATTTATTATTGTGTTATTTCTTATTTATTTATTTTTTGAGGGGTTGACTAATAATAAACTCTCGTAGTAAATAAGTTAATATTATAGTTTCATCCGGTTGGTCCAATATAGGACCCACGTGTAGGGTTACTGGCTTAGAATTGTGATCTGGAAGCGACACATTATTAAAGGCTCTGAATGGAGAGGAGTCGAGACGTTTACACGCCGCCTTAACCACATTGAGCTAACTTCTCTGGAGATGTTTCATAACTACCTTACAAGTAATATCCCCTATGTATCGTTGTAGAAAATTTTATAACCGATGAAATAATTTCAAGCTAATGATAATAATATTTAAAATATATACAAATGTATTTTCCGGTAATCAGTTTTTCATAGGTAATGTAGTCTCGAATTTATTGTTACCGACTTCTAAACTAACGTTATTTGATCTCGATCTTGATTGAAATGAGTTTTATATATTTTCAGAACATATAAAGCAAATTCCGAATTTTTCATAGATAAAAAGTCAAAGATAAAAAAATCTGGTGAGGGCAACACACGCTTTCCCTTACCTTGGCTGTTAAAATCAATTTAAGAACTATAAACTAAACTTGAAGTTGAAAACTGTTTAAAGGTAATTAAAATTACAAGTTTTCCAGTTTCATTGGTGTCATTTGATTTATATTAAAGACTTTTTTTTTAATCTATTTTTTTTTAAAATAGTAAACTTTATTTATTCAGAAAAATTACAAATTAAAAAATATAGCAACATAAAATTATGTTTATTAATTAGTAATAATTTCATGCCCAATTAACAATTTCATGCCCAACATCACCTTTTACAACAATGTATATAAGGTAATATTTTTTCTTAAACTTTTAGGTTTCCAACGGTATATTATACATCTATATTACTTTTACGTTTATATGTTTTTAATTAGTATATAAAAAAGTTATCTTATAATGTTAATTGATAATTTGTTGATGTATTTGAGTGAGTCCTGATTGTGGGGAAGGCCCCCGAAACGTTGACTCGTTTTAAAGTTTATTGTAATAAACTGTTTTTGGAAGATTTAAAAACCAACTAATCATTTGTTATTATTTTTTTAGCTTTCCAACGTTATATTATACATCTATATTACTTTTACGTTTAAAACTAAAAAATTACCTTAAACAATATTTTTGCTATTTTCTTCTTTAATTGGCTACAAAATTCGTTCAACTTATGTATTTATATTTTATGTACGTTTAATATCAACGCCATTAACTCGATATGTTTTTTTTTTTTTTAATGATAAAGGAACTTATAAGGAAGAAAAAAACAAAACAAAAAAAAAGGCCTTTAATCTACGTCAGGCTCTTCCAATCAAAATGACACCTAATGGATTTTTTTTTTTTAATAACTTTATTTTTTTATCCACACCTGTTTATACATACATATAACATTCAGTGGATTGTCTGTCAGATTTATTACAATAAAAAGGGGCATGCCAGGCATGTGGAAGATGATAATACCCAGTGGTATCTCTTCCGTGGCATGTTTTAATTCAAAAGATTACAGAAGATCTCTCATCCATGACCTTTTCAGTCTTCTCCTGATGTTGTGGGGCATATTGGTTGTTGCCATTTGCTCTATGAGAGGGTTGTAATGTCCTAGTAATTTGCTGTGAAATCGAGAACAGTGAATTCGTATGTATTCGCTGACGTAAAACTAAGAAATTAATTGAGTTCAAAGAATATTAACAAAATCTGTAACCTGTATCTGTCTCATCTGATTTTCCGTAAGCTTGACAAATATAAGTTATTATAAACTATCGGAAAAGTTAACAAACTTTTAGAAACACGTTTTTGAACACTAAAACGCACTTTAGAACATGGTTTTATTCAAAATAAAGCGGCACTTGAAAGAGTAACCTCATTCCTGTTTAGCGTCCAGAGATAAAAATGTCCTATAGGGTATAAAAACCCACTTAATTTTTAATTGATATAGTCATAATCGTTACAGCAGCATTTTAGGAAATCGTAAAACGATGTATATTGCATGGTCTAAAATGGCTCTTCTGGTTGGCCGATTTAGATAAAAAAGGTTGATGTAACATATCGAGCGTTTAGTTGTCTTACCATACACTGATACACAAATCTCATTTCAACTGTTAATACACCTAATTATTGAATGAATGAATGAATAACTTTATTTGCTTTCGGGGTAATCCCTATACAAATAGAGCTTGCTACATAAAAAATATATAATACAATGCATACACCAATATCATCCACAAACTAAATATATAATAATAAGATTTTTATAAATGATACCTTTCATTCATCATGTAGGTGAGCAGATGTTTTTTTTGTTTTTTTAATTTATTACTTTCACTTACTATATATAGTAAGGGAAAGTATTGCCATCGTGAAAATTTTCGAATTCCAGTTTTCAACGGAAATACACGTTTTAGGATCCCTTGAGTCCAAATAACCAAGTCCCGCAAAAAGGTCTCTGTGTGTGCGTGCGGTGTGTGTGTGTGTGTGTGTGTGTGTGTGTGGTAACACCCAGGCGGTAACGGTAAGTCCTATGAAACTGAAATTTCATATTTAAGACAACTATACGCCCGAGACGTGACAAAACTTTTTTCATCAAAATGAGCTTACCAGAAGAGGCACTTTATACAATGCATTTTGCACCTTTTTTCGATTTTCTCGAAAACGGTTCCGACGATTTTGATTAAACTCGCTATATCGATGTAAAATTTAATGGGCTTTAATATCATGTAGTTTTATTTGGATAAAAATGGTCTGACAGGGCTTAAATGCCGATATTTTAAATTTTCTTCCTCTAAAGTACCTTTAATTTTGTAGATTCAATAATAATAACTAGATTATCTTGTAAACGCTGATGAAAAACAGGTAAATATATAAATTGAATAAATTCGATACCCAACTATAGGAGAAAACAGAAAAAATATTTGTTTAATGCAATTTTTCGTTTTTGAACATAAGAGCAGTAATATACATGTATGATATACCGTTAGAAAGCTAAAGATTTTAGAAAAAATATCATCTCATACACTAGCTTTTAAAAGTTAATAGAGTGATGAAATGAACATAAAACTAACTGATTATTTTAGATAATAATATAATAGATTTTGTTTCTATAGAAATTTAATTTGATTAATTTCTTAATAGTTTCACGTATTTTTATCTCTAACTGTATTTGTAAATTCTTTCATTGATTTTAAAAATGGAGGTAAGTGAAAGTTTTGTGTTGCCCACACCAGATTTATTAATTTTTACATTTATTAAATGATCAGTCTTTTTTATTGTAACACCCTTCTCCCCCTCCCTCCGTTTATGGACATCTGATTTAGACACGAGGCTTTGGCTTGAAAGCATCTACCCACATTAGGTAATGGTGCATTTTCAAAATTAATCAGTTATTGGTTTCATATTTACTAATTAAATTTTTATCATTTTAATTAGATTTGTGCAATTATTTTCATTGTTCATCTTTTTTCATGTTTAGTTGTAATTTAAAAAAATTATATTGAATTGTTTTGATAGAATTTCAAGAATTGTAACGTTAATCTTATAGATTATTAATAATTATATTAATATATTAATCTCATATATACGTGTGTATATATATATATATATATATATATTATATATATAATATATATATATATATATATATATATATATTTATTATGTTTTATTTATTTATTTTTTCATATATTTTAACATTGTTATATAATTGCATGATAAATTGTAAGATGATTATTTATGATTGTGACAATATTTTGTAATTTTAGATCAAATTAGTTCCATTGCACCTGAAGATGGCATTTTAGCCGAAACGTAGTGAAATTATTTTTAATAAAAGAGTGGTGAAGTAGAAATCAGCCTCCAATTTTATCAACAGAAATTGACCTTCACCTAAAAGAATCTACACCTTATATAATACAAAGCATATTTCAATAAAAGAGTTAACAAGATATTAATTGACTACGATATCAGCTCTAGGTACATTGAATTGTAATAAATTACGATAAAACTTATAACAAAATAACGCAAAGACAATACATGAATAATATAATAAATATATTAATATATTATTTTACATAATATGGCGAAACACGATAATTAATATAATAAAGTTAACAAATAAGTGTATTCATTTATTATAAACGATCTAATTTGGCAACATTGCCTGGCATAATAAGAAATGTTTTTTTAATTTCTCACTATCTTTGGTGGTAAACAGGGCGATAAAATTTGTACTCTCGATATTTAAGGCCCTAGGGATGTAATGGGTTCGGTACGGTGCGTATATGGGACATCGAATGAAAATGTGGAATAAATCCTATCTTTCGTTGAGGTTACATCGAGTGCAGTTTTCCTTCGGTTTAAAGTGGTAGTATATATTGTTGAATGTTAATTTAATATTATAATTTCCCGAAAGTGTTAATTGTGCAAATATTTTTATGACAGGAAACGGTGCGTTTAATGATAGGTAAGCATGAGGTTTATGTCCGTTGTTATGACCTAATTATTAGACCATATCTCATGACTCTTAAGAGTTATATATATATATATATATATATATATATATATTATAATATATACATATATATATATATATATATATATATATATATATATATTTTAAATTTATTATATATCTATTTTATATTTTACTATACCTACCTCATTTCGCTAACACAAGCTGTTTATTTAGTTGCGATCATAGAGTCTGATAAAATGTTGATTAGCTACATTAATTTTAATTATTATTTCAATAGTTTTGTTCTATGTTAATTATAATCTCGATTTCTTAAATGTTTATTCCAATACTGGTAGTTTCCTGTATGAAAACTTCGCATCATTTATAGAAACAGAAATTGTGCGATAATCGTTTTTTATCAGAAGCATTGAAATAGCTGTTACATACAATTCGAAAATAACTTTGCTCCCCATTTTCCGCCGAACGTTCTTAAATTAAGCAACAACTTTATGAGAAGTGCAGATGTTGCGATAAAAAAGGGACTTTATGAAGGTAGCGGTTGGGAACTGCACTAAATAAAGCAGAGCTCAGCAGTTCGGCCCTTTATTAGTGCCACTGCCTAGCCCTTCGTAACTTAGTGCAGCTTCGTCCTTCCAGTCCACAGCACATGCTGAGAATGCTATATATTTAGCACCACTAATTTTCAAAAAAAAAAAAAAAAAAAATCTGTTGCTGGCAACACACAACTTTCACTTACCTCCGTTTTCAAAAACGATTAAAGGATTTTCAATTACAGTTAGAGATAAAAATGAGTGAAACCACTAAAGAATTTATTAAATTGAAATTTTATAGAAACATGTGTTTTATTAAAAAATCTATTATATTATTATCTAAAATAATCAGTTAGTTTTAGCGGCTTTTCATTTCTATTTCATCAGAATAACGCATTAAAATTGCTTCTTGATGCTTACTCAAAATTGTTTATACTTCTAATACTAAAGCTCTTCAAGCACTTTTTATAAGATATAGTAAATATATTTATCAGAAGAGATTGACCGAATTGAATATAATAATATAGTTATACTCTCCTTGATAGTGATTTGGAACTAAATTTTTATTGTTAATTTGTGCTATTTTTTTTCTAACCTGAGAATGGCTAAATTGCCTAAACGCAACTGGTTTATTTGGCTTCTCGCTATTAGTTTAATTGTTCTTATTGGTTATAAAACTTATATCACATCTTTATTACTTTCACTTACCTAAACATAAAATATATGGTAAGGGAAGGTATTGAAATCATGAAAATTTTCTATTTCCCGTTTTTCAACGGAAATACACGTTTTAGGGTCCCCTGAGTCCAAATAACCAAGTAGCTCCAAAAGGTCTGTGTGTCTATAGTAAGACAAATAAACGCTAGAAATATATCAGAAATGTTTCTCATCTAAATCTGCCAACAAGAAGAACCACTTTAACACGTTCACGCCGGGGTGACCCACCAGTGGGTCATACTTGTCTGTTCCGTGGGGCGGGGTGACCCACCGGTGAGTCATACATAACTATCCCGTCCATCACTGGTGAGTCACTTGTTTTTAGAAAATAAGTTTATTTTATATGTTCTCAACATTAAATTTTGACGAAATATATGATTAGTAGCAGAAACGGTGGCGATCTTGGTGATTGATGTATCAGGGCATACTTTTGAACACGTAGAGAAATTCAGGTATTTAGGTTCAATTATAACTAGAAAAATTAAATCCAGGAAGAAATAAAGTCCCGGTTGAAGGTGGGAAACGCGTGTTATTATTCAGTTGCTAAGTTACTTAGTTCGCGGCTTCTATCTAAAAACTTAAAGGTGAGAATTTATAAAACTATTATTCTTCCAACGGTTCTTTACGGATTTGAAACGTGGCCGCTTACTTTGAAGGATGAACAACGGCTTAAGGTTTTCGAAAATAAGGTAATGCGTAAAATATTTGGTCCGAAGACAGATGAGGCCACTGAGGATTTTAGAAGGTTGCACAACGCGGAATTGCGGAACTTGTATCCTGTGAAGATACTTGGGTTGATTGCATCGCGGAGACTCAAATGGGCGAGTAAAATTGTTGGGCTCGATGAGGAGCGGATTCCGAGAAAGTTGGTATTTGCTGATCCGACTGGAAGGCGTCCGACATTTAGGCCGAAGCGTAGATGGGAGGATTGCGTTGAGGCTGATCTCGGGGGCTTGGGCTTGAACGGTGAACATTGGACGAGTCTGTGTAGGCAGAATTTGGTGGTATCGCCATCGAACATTCGGGTTCGCTAAGCCTATTATTATTACTCTTTTCAAAGAATTTTATTTAGCTGTGCTTGATCTCATTTCATACTTTTATCCCCATAAACGTGTTTTTCTGTCGAAAACAGGAATTCGAAAATTTTCACCATCGCAATACTTTCCCTTACTATATATATCATATATAAGTAAGTGAAAATAAAATTTAATTCAGTAATGTCCTACTCTGGCATATTGATACAGTTTATCAGCTTATTATGTTTATTTACGTTTTCATCTACCTGAATTTTACATCAATAGTGCTACACAGAAGGAAAACGGATTCGAAATCTTGCAATACTTATTCAAAGGAATAGATAGGCCAGTTTCACTGTCACGAAGATGAGTGCGATAGCATCTTTCAGAAAATTGAAGTGGGGGTGGAGGGGATGAAGTTCCTTGGAGAAGGACCAATCATATCAAGTATCTTCCTAACTATTGTTGGAGGGAGAGTTGAATACACAAGCAGTTGGGCAAATATGGATGAAGTCATCTCCACCTTGTCTCGTCCAAGGAATAATACATCAACTTTCTCTTGCTAACTACCACTCTCAAGAATATGAAAAAATAAAGATATTATATATGCTTTTTTTTTGTAATTAATAAAAGTATAATTTTATCAATAAATGTAAATCGCAAATCCTGAGAGGTATAATTTTTTCTTTCCAAAAAAAAAAAAATAAATAAATTACTTCTACAGTTTACGATAGAAAATGTGAAGAAATCCATTTCCAGGACAATATTATACCTAGGGATCAAATTCGACCGACATTTGACTTTTGCAGGTCACTTAAAAAAAAATCTGGTGCGGGCAACACACGACTTTCACTTACCTCGATTTTTGAAATCAATGAAAGAATTTTCAAATACAGTTAGAGATGAAAATACGTGAAACTATTAAGGAATTAATCAAATTGAATTTCTATAGAAACTGTGTTTCATTAAAAATCTATTATATTATTATCTAAATAATCAGTTAGTTTATTCTATCATCATATTTAAAACTTGTGTATGAGATGATATTTTTTCTAAAATCTTTAGCTTTCCAACGGTATATCATACATGTATATTACTGCTCTTATGTTCAAAAACGAAAAATTGCATTAAAAAAGTATTTTACTATTTTCTCCTTTAGTTGGGTATCGAATTTATTCAATTTATATATTTACCTGTTTTTCATCAGCGTTAACAAGATCGCTGAATCGATGAATTTTCACGATCGCAATACTTCCCCTTACTATATATAGTAAGTGAAAGTAAAAACTGAATAACGTTAGAAACAAGTCGTTCAAACTAGCCCATCTCCTCAACTCGCCACACTTTTTGCGACTGAAAATCATTATTTACAGCAGCTTCATCCGGCCAGCTCTGCTGTACGGTGCTCCTGTTTCCTCATATCACACAGCACACAGCGAAGAAATTGCAGTAATTTCAAAAAGGGGTGGTCAAAAAAATATGCTTAAACACTAGACTTTGGAGGGAAAAAGCTATTAATGCCCATACAATTTTGAACATCCCAACTGTACAAGAATTTATTAAGCAAAGTCATGTCAAGTTTTTTGAAACTACAAAACATATTGCCAATTAGCTAGTTTCTAGCTTAATACCTCCACCAGCCCCTAAAAGGTGGCAAATTGCTGTTGCATCGTATTACGTTATAATAGAATGAGATAGGCTTAAGAGGTAATTTTAAGGACACCTTACAGCCAGAAGCGAGCCCCGTCGCAGATATACTTCATTTTGAAATTCATTAAAAAAAAAAAAAATAAAAAATAGATCAGAAATAAAAAGAAAAAATCAAGAATTATACACTATGGGAATCACGGAAAAAAAAGTATACTTATATATGATATTTATGGTAATATAAAATATTGTAACATATAGTCTATACACATAACTTTTCCTTAAAACTTACTTACCTTTAGCAGAATCATTAAATTAATATACTTTATTTATATATAATTTTTCCAAATATAGATGCAAATAGTTTTCTTCTTTTGTATTATTCAAACCCGTCTTGTAAAACACTAGAAACGTTTTGAAAACTGGAATCAACTTCAATTTTATCATCCTTTTATTCTTTTTTTATTAATTTATTTATTTTATTTGTTCAGCCCTTACTCACCTTAGTATGCTATACCAGGGGCAAGGGAATCGGGCTAGAGTTGAAAGCTCTCCGATACTGAGACGCGAACGGTAATAATGTTATTACGCGTATAAAGTTTTTGGTCAAGTTGCTGGGTGACGCGTTTTAACCCACCTAGCATCATCCCACTCCTAAAAAAATAAATATAAAAATAATTTTCAGGTATCATCAATTAAATTTTATTGAGACATGACAGGCTTATCATTGACATTATACTGTAGACAGTGCAGGCGTGAGGAGGTAGTTATCGCCCGCCTGAGGATAGGACACTGCCGTCTCACTCATGAGCACCTCATGGCACGAAGGGATCCACCTCGATGTCAACTGTGTAAAGTGGCTCTCACAGTAAGTCATATTTTTGAAGAGTGTCCTCGTTACAGTAGGGAATTTGTAAAATGTAGCGTACCACGTAAAGTCTCGGAGGCATTGAGCGAAGGTGAAGAACATTCGTTTATATTACCTCATTTAACACATTCAGGCTGTTTTACGCACGTTTTGATATTTTACTCACAATTTTTATTTATTTTATTTATTTTTTTTTTTTATTTTTATTTTTTTTTTTATTACAATTTTTTTATTTTATTTTTTCTGTTCATCATAGGTAGGTTAATCGTCTTTTGAAGATGTTTCGGGCAATAATAATAACTCGCAGTTTTTCGCCCTTAAAACCAAAACAACAACAACAAACTGTATTAAAAGATTGAATGTCTAGATATTTTTAATGTTTGAATACTTAGACATGCATTGTTTCAATTTCCGTTAGATACAGTATTTCGAGAGTTTTTGAGGCTTCTAACAAAGATTTTTCGTAAATACATAAATAAATAAACATGCTTTGACTCACTCTACCTAGAATAAATTGGTAACATAATAGAAAATCTGTTATTTTTGGAGTGCCTGTAGATATTAAGCCCTTTCTTACTTTTTCTTCCTAAAAAGTCCCATCAAAAAAACTAAAAAAACAAAACAACTTTAATCAGCGTTAGTATTAAAAGCGAATTTAGTAAGATGTTTCGTAGTACCAACTGCACAAAACGTGGTTGGTGGTATGGTTCACTTTGAAGTTACTATCACAAATATAGTGCCACAAAAGTAGATTTGGCCCAGATGCTTTTCTAAGGCAGCTGTAGGTTCAAAAATGAATTAATTAGTATATTTAAGGTATTTATCAACTGTGTATTTAGAACCATTGGAGTTCTTTTCCAGGTTCAAAAATGAATTAATTAGTGTATTTCAGGGAAAAAAAACCAAAAAAAAAACCTGTACCATTACAATCCATGAAGGGTCTTGGTTTCAGTACATATAGAAATTAGTACTGTTTCTGGGCCAACGGGCGTGCAACGAGGTGATAAGGCCGATATCACACTCAGCCGCCAGGTTTTCCCCACAATTTTAGGTACCCAATTTAATGAGGCTGGGTCTGCACTAGGAGGGTCTCCATCCCCTAGGGTTGCCTCCCGGCTGAATCATTAGAATAAATAATATTTTGCTACAGCTGGGATTCTAACCCAGGACCCTCAGAAATGTAGACTAGTGTACTATCCACTAGACCACGCCGCTCTCTAAGATTAAATTAAGAAAAAAAATATTTTAAAAACACTTAGTAATGTGGATCAAGTGAAATCCATCTTAGACGTTCCTTCTCGATTCCATACCTTAATACCTAGATCGACTCCTCTCAATCATCACCTCTACCCCCTCTTCTTTTCAAAAGTCCTATTTTTGGAAACCACCAATCACCAATGATTGGTCATGACAAAGGAGGGCGGGGCTAATATGGGAAGTTTCCGAAGTCGGCGGTCCAGCCTTTGTAGATACTAATTTTGAGAAACATTTCCAATATCTTAGATACAGCGTTTTAAACCTTTATGATATTATTTTTATATGTTAACCACTTTTTATACTCTCGTCAGCTGCTAGCTGGGGTCTAGGAAGTTCCCGGAACACCTTGGGGAGGGCTAGACCCATAAGGAACCTTAGGTGGGTAGGTAAACGCATTTTGTACTTCTGTTGCCAAGTCTTATTAATATTTATTTGATTGATTTAAAAATTATCTAATAATGAATTTATTCCTCTCAGTATCCCCAATATATAACAGTACGAACAGATAGATTGGAAATATTTCGGCTCTTAAAAGGTAGTAATGGAAATATGTATTACATAATTCAAATTGTTTGGATATATTATAGAGACATATTACCCCATTCACACACCTATCCGAACCAATAATTAATATTCCTCTTACTCAATGGTTATTTGCATGATTAAACTAATTTCGATATAATCATTTAAACTACCGAACTCACGGCCATCTCTCTCCAATAAATATTATCGAGAGAGACTTTTCAACTATTTACCAAATGCAGAGAAGCGTAGGAAATTATCCTGTTGCCGCAAAGTGGTATGGGGAAGGTTCGGTATATTCATAAGGCTTTATTAAATTCCTTCTACAAATGCACAACTCCTGAACAAACTTGGTGAATGCTCGGCAGTAATTATTGCTTGGTATATAAATAAAGTTTCTCAATAAACTTTTTGTCGGTTATAAAAAAAACAAAAAAAGTTGTGTTTAAAACGAACGCATTCAAGCAGAAGATGTCTCAATATTTACCTTACATTTCCATAATTAAGAAGTTTTTGTTTTTAAAAATTATTTTTTTTCATTCTTTTTAGATATGAACCTTAGTAATCGACCAAGAAAAGGTTTCACGTTTCAAGATTTCTTGAATCCAAATATAGAATTTAAAAAATTATCTTTCAGACATCCCCAGCAAGCTGTATGCCGCTCTGCTCCAAACGTAATAGAGAGAAAAAATAGCACATCAATAATCTTAACACCTCGGAGTAAAGTTTAGATTAATTTTAAAATCTCACCAATTAGCTGCGAAATGGCAGTCGATTAAAAATATTTTACATCAATAACGTAGTTATTTTTAAAAATAAACCTGAATCGTTAACAAAAAATCTGGTGCTGGCAACACACGACGTTCACTTACCTCCGTTTTTAGAAACAATTAAATAATTTTCAAATACAGTTAGAGATAACAATGAGTGAAACCATTAAAGAATTAATTAAATTGAATTTCTATAGAAACATGTGTTTTAATAAAAAATCTATTATATTATTATCTAAAATAATCACTTAGTTTTATCGGCTTTTCATCACTCTCTATTAACTTTTAAAAGCTTTTGTATAAGATAATATTTTTTCTGAAATCTTTAGCTTTCCAACGGTATATCATACATGTATATTACTGTTCTTATGTTCAAAAACAAAAATTGCATTAAAAATATGTTTTTTTTCAGTTTTCTCCTTTAGTTGTTTTCAAATTCGCTCAACATGCATATTTAGCTTTTATTAATCAATACTAACAAGATAATATATTTATTTTTATAGAATCAACAAAATTAAAGGTACTTTAGAGAAAGAAGATTTAAAATATTAAGCCCTGTCAGACCATTGTAATCCGAATGAAACCTAAATGATATTAAAGCCTATTAAATGTTACATCGATATAGCGAGTTTAATCAAAATCGTCGGAAGTGTTTTCGAGAAAATCGAAAAAAGGTGCAAAATACATGGTATTAAGTGGCTCTTCTGGTAAGTTCCTTTTGATGAAAAAAGTTTTGTAACGTCTCGGGCGTATATTTGTCTTAAATATGAAATTTCAGTTTCATAGGACTTACCGTTTCCGCCCGGGAGTTACCACACACACACACACACAGACCTTTCACAAAATTTTCACGATCGCAATACTTTCCCTTACTTTATATAGTAAGTGAAAGTAAAATTTAATAAATAAATAAAATAAGAAGAGAATTAAATTCTAAAACAGAAAAATTCAAATCGGTAAATTATTAGAGATATTGCGTTTTGAACTTATTCGTCCGCATCCTATAGCCCTTAGTTTAATTTAAAACAATACATACAAGTCAATTGACTACACGACTATTTAAAATTATGAAAAATAGTCATCATGTAATTATAATATATTATGTAATAATTTGTAGTGTTTCTAATCTTGCACTGCATTGAATAATGTATACAAATAATATCTGTTGTATATTAAGCTATTTAGGTTCTAAAATAGTCGTATAATTTTAGATCATTTATTAACATTCCTTTACATATATATATATATATATATATAAATATATATGGGTTTTTACAAGAATTAAAGTTGCTATCTGCCTATGCTATAAGCAAATATGCTAACAAATGAATAGTGTACAACTGTTAAGATACATGGAGATTAATAGTAAGAGTATGGAGGTTTTATATATATATATATATATATATATATATATATATATTATATATATATATTAAATAAATCCCCTTTTCCCTGGTGATCGAATCACCCGTGAACGGTTTGACTGATTTCGCTAATTACTTTTTTTGTTATGCTTGTAGCTGTCAGGAAAAGGATCTTATAAAAGAAATTACTTCGGTAGTAAGGGATTTTTTTTTTAATTTTCTGTGGTAATAATAATCTTTCAATCTACATATATAGAAATGAATTCCTTTTTCCCTTGGTCAGAACATCACGCGTGAAACGGCTTTACCGAATTTGTTAAGATATATTTAAGACAGGATATCGTCTGTCGGGTCAGATATCAGATTATAAAAACAAATGGATATAAGTGTAGTACGTCTTATGACCTGAGACTATTTAGGCTTCTGTTCGGGTTTTAAGGGTTTCAATTTACGGTCAGTCGGTCGTGACATTTTTTGTAACGATCAGTTGCAGTTGCAATGACGAACGTAATCTCAAGGTCTGTAGTGTTTCATTAGATACATACAAATTTTAAATTTTCCGAAATAATTCCTATAGAAAATATTGGATGATGTTGTTGTCAGACTTTTTTTGCTGTTCCCCATAGCTCGATTCCGGCAGTCCAAATAGTTTTTCTACGAATACTTAATTATTTTTTGTCAATGATAATTTTGAAGATTTTTCGAGTAACCGCGAAATAAGTCCGTATCTTTGATTCAGTTAATTTCTTTTTAGCTTGAGACGGTCTTCCCATTCCAGTCATTTGTTAGGTAAATTTTTGTTTTCGCACCTATCAGAAGTTTTCCAACAATAAACCAATGTGCTGTATAAAACTTTAGCATCAGCCATAATATGCATGGAGAAGTACCCCTTCATAGGCAGAGGAGGCCTCTCATTCGGCTTCTTCACAGCATTCTTCTAACAGGGATTTCAGCTATTTATACGTCGTTAATAGATCTTTTTTTGTTTCCGAGCATTTTGCTATGATAACGGAAATAGAGATTTGTGATGTGTCTGGTAACTTTTGGTTGTTGTAATTCTGTATGTATGGTTTTTTGTTTACGTACCAAAGAACTGTTGTTATGGTTCTTAAAATAATTGATTGAAATGATCACAGTTTTCGTATGTAAGTCTTTTTTTGGATCTTAAATCTGTGAGGTGTGAGTCCATTAGGGTTTAAGAAGGTATATGTATAGGTTAAGTTCCTATCTAATTTTTAATTTCGATGATTTAGATAGAAGAGTGTAAGGTACTTTCAGCCATTATCTTTTCACCTTGACTGGTTTACTCTAATGCTTGGGCTGAGTGATTCTAGGTAATTTACAGTGTTCGGAGGAATTCAGTTGTCGCCAATAAACGTTGGTGTCAAGTTTTTTTAAAGATCCTCATCCACATTCCACATGGAATGAATAAATTCCATATGGAATTTCATTGCGTTATATATCTGTCACCCTGATACTATCCGGACCTTCCACTCTCCATTCAATCACTTCCTTTCTGTTTAATTATTATTTCTATTATTTTTTGTTTTATTTTTGTTAAAAGAGCTTTAGAATATTGGTGGGATTCTGATGAAACAATGTAATTAAATATGTGAATACAACACAAAATAAAACATATTTAAAAAATTGTTTTTTCCATGTTTTTTTACTTATTTTTAAAAAAACACTGAGGAGAACGGCGGCATGGTCTAGTGAATAAAGCACTAGTCTAGTGTTCTTCGGGTCCTGAGTTCGAACCCAGGCTAGTAGCAAAATATAATTTATCCTGATATTCTAGCCGAGGACCGACTCCAGGACTCGCCTTTACCAAACTAAACCTCTATGAATTGGATACCCATTAACTTTGAAATACTTGTCGGCTACTCGTGGTCTCGGCCTAATCATATTGCAAGGCCATTGGCCAAGGATACGAATCCTTATATGTACTTCTCCGAAGGATCCTCTTGGGTTGTACAGATACAGGTTTTTATTTTAAGACAGAAAAGTTCTTTTTATATATTTTCTAATATTATTCTAAAGGAACGTAAAATAAAGAATTTATAAAAAATAAAATAAATAAAACTGTTTCTTTTTACTGAAGCACAGATTTCTAAGTCGACGTCCTATTTCTCTCTGCTCACTAAACATCACAATACAGTCAATTAACTTTTCTAACTTTTTTCCAGGTACTCCTGGACAGGGATGCAGCCAACTCCTGGAGCAGCGCGAAGAGGAGGCCAGGATGGAGGTTGCTAGGTTGTCGGCGGAGATCAGGGCGCTAAAGCTCAAACTCCTACAGATCACTGCAGAGCACAGTAAGTAGTAATTTAATTATTAATAAGCCTAACGTACTAATCGTAAATAAATTTTGCTCAACGTTATCTAAACTAATATTATAAATCTGAAGAGTTTGTTTGTTTTTTTCTTTGTTTGAACACACTAATCTCAGAAACTACTGGTTCGAATTGAAAAATTCTTTTTGAGTTAGATAGTCCATGTATCGAGGAAGGCTTTAGGCTATAAAACATCATGCTGCGACCAATAGGAGTGAAGAATCAGTGGAAAATGTGGAAAAAACGTGGATTTTAACCTTGCATACTAATAATTTCAAATGATTTACCTTTTATTTTAAAATTCAGTTTCCCCTTTATTTATTTTTGCCGTAACAATTAATAAATCACAGGGGCAAACATATAAACACGTATGAAACGATTTACGTCAAGACTGCTTTTCACACAGTCAACTACAGTGAGTGTCAAAGTATTCAGAATTCGTATTTATTTTATTTTAATAAGTATATTTTACAACTATTAATTTTATAATTTTTTTAAATTTAGAAATCTTTAAAACAGACTCCCATAAAGCAAAATAACTAACCAGATAACCGAAATATTTATTTACTTTTTTAAGAATAAATAATTAATTTAAAAAAAAAAAAACCAATGAAATTACCAGACCATTCAGTGTCAAAAGTATTATGAAATCGTAATATCCTGTTGTTTAGTGGTTTCAAATGTTCATTTTCTCACAAATTTCCACATAATTTTATGTCCTAAACAATACTAATCCGTCATGTAACATACACACAATTTTGGAAAGGTATGTTTTTAAAATAAGGCCCTAAAGTAAAACCGAAACGATCGAACAAAGGCTTCGAATAATTTTTTAAAGAGAAGTAGTTAAAATGTAAAAAAAAAAAAAATAAAATATGGCTTAGTATAATGTAGAGGATATAATAATAAAATAAAGTCAAGGTCCCTGTCCAAAAAATATTAAATGTTAAAAGGGAAAGTGTAATTTTTGCTAATAAAAAAAATAAAACAAAACTACCTCAAATAAGTAATTCTAGGTTATTTCTGAATTTTTCAGAACTTCTTTGGATGCAAAATAATTTTTCACCTATTTGCCGCGTTCTGAAAAAATATAGCAAAAAGAAAAACATGGTAGATGTAGTCCGAAAAAAAGTCTCAGCAGGCAAGGCAACAAAGATGATAGGCTGAATGATTGCGACACATTTTAAAAAGAAGGTTAATTAATTTAAATGCTCATTCATACTAAAATACATGGTTCCTATTCAAAAATTATGGTTTGGAGGAAATCAAATAAAGAACTTAATTATATCACAGTAAAACAGCTTAAGCGGTCCGTGATGGCTAGGACTGTTTTTCTTTGAAAAAGGTTGATAACATTGGATTCTTGGAAGATATTATCGATAGATTAGTGTATTTTTTCTGTATGAAAAACCATAATTAAAATTAGAAGACAATTAAACGAAAAAATTAATGTTTTTACTTAAGCGTGACTATGACTCATGACATGGATACGTTTTTTAATTAGTTTTGGTTACTGTGCAATTTTCTAAAAGTTCTCAAAATCTCTCTTCAATAATTTCTTTTAAATATAATTAAATATTTGTGGGCCCCACTAAATGAGAAAATCAGGAAATGGAACATTTAAAATAAAAATAACCTCAAGGGACCATAAGTTCTTCAATGGGACAATATTTCGCAACAGTCAACTAATTAATTATTAAGAACAACTTCTCATAGACTACGAAGAATGATTATGTCAAAAGGTTTAGCTAGTTATTGTTTATATATAATTAATGCATTAATATAAATCGGAAACCACGTAATACCGAATACTTTTGAAACCTCTATTTTTTTTTTTTTTCGTTAATGAACGTTAAAACCTTTGAATATAAAATGATTTTGTTGTGATTTTTGGGTTTAGCTATTGTATACCTTCCTCCCTACTTTATAAAGTGAGTAACAACTGTTTAAAAACAGAAAGAATAAGTCAAACGCTTAAAAGTTAAAGAAGATTGCAAGAAGAACTACATTTGAAAAAGAAAAGGCAGAAAGGCTTCATTTACTATTTAATATTCCTAAAGTGAGTGAATTCCAAGATAAAAGAAGACATAATTTTTATAATTCCTTAGAAGTTCTTCCAAACCCGGTTTTTAGTAGGCTTAAGATTCCGCCAGCTCCTTAGAGGTGGCAACATAGTGTAAGCTAGAGTTTAAGATTAGTCTAAGTCTGGAAGTGTCAAGATTGAAGTGATCCCCATCACCAAGAGGAATAGCAAATCAGTGATAGTACAAAAACATAATCTCTAACAGAAATATCCTTAAAATGTATCTAAAAACAGTAACAGTAAAAGGAAATTAATCAGAAAATATTTTAGCAAAACATGCAACTAAATTGGGGTTAAGAAAAAAAAAAAAAAAAAAAAAAAAAAAAAAAAAAAAAAAAAACGCAAGTAAATTACATAATGATAGTGAATTCTGAATACTTTGAAAACTTGCTGTATATGTCGCATTGTCTAGATCGGGTAGCGGAGAAAATCAGTATGTTCTTCTGCCACAAGAAAATAAAACTAAAAATATCATTTACGCAGAAGTACTTTAAAATATATTCTTTTAAAAACTTCTTAATCGCGATCATAATAACAGAAAGTGACGCAGACGAAGTAGCGGGCAACAGCTAGTGTTGTACATATCTCTTGCTCCCACTACTTTAAAAGAAAGTTTGTTTTATGACGTATTGCTTAAATGCATTATTAAGTTTATTATCTTTTTACTTTCACTTATTATATATAGTAAAGGGAAGTATTGCGATCGTGAAAATTTTCTAATTCCAGTTTATAACGGAAATACACGTTTTAGGGTCCCCTGAGTCCAAATAACCACGTCCCGCATAAAGGTCTGTGTGTGTGTGTGTGTGTGGTAACTCCCGGGCGGAAACGGTAAGTCTATGAAACTGAAATTTCATATTTAAGACAAAATGAACTTACCAGAAGAGGCACTTTATACCATACATTTTTCATCTTTTTTAGATTTTCTCGAATCCAGTTCCGACGATTTTGATTAAACTCGCTATATCGATGTATAATTTAATGGGCTTTAATATCATGTAGGTTTTATTCTGATGGCCTGACAGGGCTTAAATGCCGATATTTTAAATTTTCTTCCCCTAAAGTACCTTTAATTTTGTAGATTCAATAAAAATGACTATATTATCTTGTTAACGCTGATAAAAAACAGGTAAATATATAAATTGAATAAATTCGATACCCAACTAAAGGAGAAAACAGAAAAAATATTTTTTTAATGCAATTTTTCGTTTTTGAACATAAGAGCAGTAATACACATGTATGATGTACCGTTGGAAAGCTAAAGATTTTAGAAAAAATATTATCTCATACACAAGCTTTTAAAAGTTAAAAGAGAGTGATGAAATGAACATAAAAGTAACTGATTATTTTAGATAATAATAAAATAGATTTTTGGGATCACTTGTAGCTGGGTGGCTAGCGTAACAGCCTCCCATGCTAAAAGTCACGGGTTCAAAACCGCAGGTGGTCCTAGGATTTTTTAATGGGAGTAAAAAACCCTTAGTTACGCCGTCCTTCGGAGGGGACGTTAAGAGGTGGTCCCGAGCCTGTGCAATGTCAGGTACTCGTTAAAGATCCCTATCCTAATAAAACCTGGATAGGCAAAATTTAGGACTCCCACTGTAGCATCGTCCGATTAGCCATAGTAGCATAAAGTGACGTTAAATAAATAAACAAACAAACAAAATAGATTTTTTAATAAAACACATGTTTCTATATCAATTCAATTTTATTAATTCCTTAATAGTTTCACGTATTTTTATCTCTAACTGTTTTTGAAAATTCTTTCGTTGATTTTAAAAATGGAGGTAAGTGAAAGTCGTGTGTTGCCCGCACCAGATTTTTAAATTATATAACATTGAAATAAATCTAGTAACAGTGCGCATTTATCCAATAATGTCACCCTAAAGCCCTCATAGGTTGTAATAAAACAATTTTTCTATTTTTCATAAGAATTTTATACTACGACGATTTACTTTAAAGAATTAAATTACGTTCGCCGTTTGAGAAAATAAAATAAATGGGCAAAAAGTAAAATAATAATGATTTTCCCATTTAAAAATAGAACACCTTGGATAAACGAAAGTGACCTTAAGGTGCAGAATGAATTTATTGAAACGAAGTATTGAATTATGATCGATTCCATTTTATCCGAAAAATAAATAGCTTATTCAATTAAGTTCAAAAATATTAAATAAATGATAAACGGTGAATAATATGAGATAAATAAGTCGTATATGATTGACGCCGAGACAGAAATGAAAGAAAATATATAACGTTAAATCGTTTATAATTATTATTTTTTCATGTAACTTCGAAAAATGATAAGTCGATGGTAACCCCTAGTAGGAGCGGCGTGGTCTAGTTGGCTGATCACTAGTCTGCTGTTCTGCAACTAGATCACTAGGTCCCTGGTTCGAACCTCGGCTGAAGTAGAATCATTTAGTCTGTTTCTGAGGTTGCCATATTCCAATATGGAGACCCTCATGAGGCATAACCAGCCTCTAGAAAGTGGGTATCCAAAGATTAAGAGAAAAAAAAAACAGGCAGCTGAGCGTGATCTAGGCCTAATCACCTCCTAGTCGGCCGTTGGCCGCAAAACAGTATGAACCTCTAGAAGTTCTGAACCCAATACACCCAATACCCTTCATGGTTTGTAGAGGTACAGATATTTTTTTAATTTTATTTTTTTCAAAAAGACGGAGAGTTCCAGAATACTAATATATATACGTTTATTATACATGATGCAATACACACACACCTGCCTATGTACCTATGATCTTTAAAGTTCTACCCACAGACATTTTTTTACTTTTGATATTTCCTTTCTAGTCCGTTCTACTACTAACCTCAGGAATTCGACAATATTCTCATTTTTGGCCTGCATCTTCTTTATTTTAATCAAATCCAACCTTTCCCTACACATAAGAACATTTCAAATGTGAAATTCGATATAACTATGAGACTTATATTGTCCCAATTCAAGCCTCAGCAATTCATTTATTTAGTTTAGTAAGTTTTTTTCAACCATAATTTTATTTTTTATACATTTAAAAACGTAAATAATTTTTTTATTTTTTAAAGTCGATCGGGCATATTGTATTGTATATTTTAATTTCACTTGTTGTTCTTAAGGAGAGATTTTATGCCTCTAATAAATCTATATATATAAAAATCTCTTGTCACAATGTTTGTTCGGAATAAACTCTGAAATTACTGAACCGAATTTGATCAAACTTCGTAAGTATCTGTTATTTGGTCCAACTTAAATGATAGGATAGTTTTTATTACTATTCTAAAGGGTTGAAAAATATATTTTTCTAAAACTAAAACAAAATTTGTTTAACTGTGGCAACACTGGTTAAACATGGTAACCTTCCCATATCTTCACATATGTGATTATTAATTCAAATATAAGTGTGTGTTGATTGTTTCTATGCGTTATTATTTATAAAATATATATTCACATTATAGTTTCCAGTTATAATAAAATACAAATTACTATAAGCACTCATTTGAATGACTTGCAATGGGTTATGAGTTGCAAAGGAGTTTTGATGATATAGAACGGTTATGTTTTTGGATATGGCTTCTTGGTACTGGTATGTAATTGTAACATTGAATTAATAAAATTAATATCTAACATGATATAATAATCATTTATTTATCAAAAACAGAGTAGTTCAGTGCTATTCATCTGTATTTCTTTTATATAACCTCATTCAACATAGTCACTATCAACATCTTTCGTAATTTGAAGCAATTTTAATTTAAGTTTGATTATATGGTAAAGAAGTTTGTTGAAGGTGAAGCCACCAAGAAAATACAACAGTAAGAATAACATAAACTAAGCATGTTTTATTGGCAGTTCCTTTGTTACCACTAATAAATAAAATAATAGAAAACAACTTCTATATCATATACGTTTTATAGTCACTACTCATAAACGCATTTATGCAAATTTAAATAAAGACAAAATAAAATATTCGCGAGCAAAGCCGCGGATTACAGCTAGTTGTTTCTATATTCTATTTATATATTTAGTAAAATATATAAACGTGTCAATTTTATTTTAGTTTTTTAAAATGCAGTTTTCTCCTGGTGATAAGATGGTTATTGGATGCTCCCGCCGCGGGCCTATACCGTGATATACTGTGTTAAGGGCTATTTCCTCGAATTTATACGAGAAGGGTTTCCTTTCAGGGAATATTAAATAATATTTCAAAACAGCGGCCACCTGATCCTGACATATAATTTATAGTTATTACTATATAATAGCTACCGATATCTATATCTTCGTCATAATGTATTGTTATGACAGCGGTCATTTACCAGAATATGCATCATGTATTCGTAAACTACTTTACTCTTAAGTTCTAGTACTTAGAATACTGTATTTTATGTAGTAGAAATCATTTTTTTCTCCTATATATGAATTTGAAAAAATATGATCTTTTAACTTATCTTTTGTGTTAAATTAAAAAATATATATGCATTAATATTTTTTTAAATCGGAAGGATTTTAGTAATAACTAGTCAACAAAAAATAGTTCTTCCATAAACATTTCTGTTATACAAGTAATAATCAAGGCTAAGTTGTTCTCTCCCCTTCCCTATTTCCACGTTCCTCAAATTTTATCAAAACTAATCACTACAAAACTAATGACAAATATTATTTTTCACACATAATTGAAAATTAAAGTCAGTTATATGAAGTAAAAAATAAATGTATTGGGTTGTCATATAAAATGTCCGTTTTCAAGGTAAAGGATTTTTATTAAAAATACGATACGAAAACAAGATAATTTTATTCGAAGTATTTACCTTCTTTTTCTACACATTTTTCCCAACGTGACACCAACTTTTTTATCCCCGAACTGAAAAACTCTGAGCTTTGAAGTGAAACAAAATCTGAAAACGCACTTTTCACTTGATCATCATTTTCAAAAAGTTTTCCTTTGACGAAGTTGTTTAAATTCCTGAACAGGTGGTAATCTGATGGAGACAAGTAAGGAGAATATGGTGGGTGCGGATGAACTTCCTAGCCCAGTTCTTTCAATTTTTGCACGGTATGTTTTGAAACATGGGGTCTTGCTGCCGCTCAGTGAGATTATGAGGTACCCATGTATCGAGCTTTTTTACTTTCCTAATACACTTTAAATGTCTTAAAACGGTAGATGTACTTGCATTTAGTTGTGCTGAGAGTCCTTTAACTGTTTGGTAGGGGTTTTCTTCTACTGTATGTTTGGGGACATCGTTGTCTATTACGGACGGAGGTCTTCCTCGGGGCAAGTTTTCCAAGTCGGTATCCCCAGCTAAAAACTTAGCAAACCAACTGTGAATGGTCCGTTCATTAACACTCCCTTCCCCAAACGCCTTGCAAATATTTCTAGCGGCCTCAGCTGTTGAATGGCCGAGTTTAAACTTGTACAAAAATATTACTCGAAAATCGCGTGTTTCCATGTTCATATTTGGAGGTATACTAAAAAAGTGGGTAATTGATTGGGAAGCTAATGTTTATAATACAAAGGTAGAGGATTAGTAACTGTTTACTTTAAATATGTAAAAATTCGGTAGAAAACCACAGAGACCTTTAAAATCCTTTATGTATTTCAGAAACTATAAAAACGGACATTTCATGTGAAACAACCCAATAGAACTATTTTTTTCATTCGAATTATAGCATATTCTATACAGTTTTCGATGTTTCACTAGATTCTAAAAAAAACAAAAAAAAAATTATCATTAACTATGCAGATATAATAAATATATAGAGATTTTTCTTTATTAGATATAATTCATTGACCGTTGTGAATTATTAGAAGGAATTATTCCGGGTGGCAGTCGATTAATGAAACAATTAGTTAGTTTCAGACATTTATTTTCTGCCAACGTTTCGATCCCCATTGTGGGTTATTATCAGGGCGTATTGTGGGCGAATGGAAACTAAGTTTATATATATATATATATATATATATATATATATATATATATATATATATATATATATATTTCATATATATACTGAGGGGAGTTCAGTATTGAACAATTTTAATATTAAACAATTAAAGATAACGAACCTTTGTCGGCAAAACATCAAAAGGTGTTTACCTAGCCCCCTAGATTTCCCATCGGTATGGGCCCCCCAGCGGTACCAGAAACCTCTGGTAGTTTCCCCCCAGTGGCGGCCAACAAGAATATTAAGAGTCGTGAAAAGATAAGAATAATAGCACAAAGGCTATACCGCCAACCGGACTTCCCATCTCGCCCCACCCGAGGTGACGAGAATGAGAGAGAAGAACGAAAGGAGAGGGAGTCAAGTTTGACCCTCAAGAAGAGTGAGTCGGGTTCCACCTACAAGAAGAGGAGGTGGCCGTCGGGGTTCTGAGAGCAGCTGGAGGATGATGCCAAGAAAGGGGACCTAAGACTGATTCCACATTCGCCAGCCGGTTAAGTGTTTCAAAGGTATATTGTTATTTGTAATATTGTATGGCAAAGGTAGTAAAATGTCCCTCAGTATTCTCAATCAGAGTTCTAGGCAATGGGTTAATATAACTTATATGTGTAAATTAATAATTATAGTAATGTATTAATTGAATCTTGTTTACTTTAATCTTACCCTGCATGCCACCTATTGGATTGGTAAACACGATACCTTTGGAAAGGACATCCATGGTATCATTAAATATAGTTTCTATATTGTCTAAATATAGTAAGTAAGCTAGTTTTTGAAGCTACCGCTGCCTTAGAAAAGCAGCCGGGCAAAAACATAGCAAGATATATATATATATATATATATATATATATATATATATATATATATATATATATATATATATATACACACATCAATTTTTATCTTTTTATTTATTATGATTGTTTGAAAATATATATAAAAGTAGTTGGCCAATGTGAATTTGAAATAGTTAACAAAGATTAAAGGATAGTATTTAAATACAAAAGTGCAACGGTTAGGTAAAAATTGATTTATAACGTTATAATGAATAAGTATATAAATATATTTTAAAAACTACAGAGACTATTTTAATTAATAACGCTTAAAAAAAAGAGAAAATTTTGCAATTATTGCCTTATTATTTATTATAATTGTTAAATATGGAAGGAATGAAAAAAAAAATAGAATTTTAATATAAATAAAAAATTATGTAGATGTAAAAATGATATGGTTGTTTTAAAATAGTAAATTATTGCAATCTCGATTTTAATATTTGTTATTGTTTTTTATTATCAAGATTTTTGAAAATGATGAAAGAAAAAAATGCAGTGTACATTATAACGTCGAAAACTATAGATATATATGTTATAATTAATATAAATATAAAAAGAATTTATTTCTTAGATTTAAGAAAGATTTCAGATTTTGTTTTCATGTCTTACCACTTATTTTAACAACATAGTCACAATTCAGTAAGTAATATTGTTTTTAAAATATTGCGTACTAAAGGGAAGAAATAACCAGCACAATCCTGTACGACGGTGGCAATATTTTAACTATTATAACCTCCCTCTTGCCCAATAATTTATGTTCGTAATTTAATTGGCCTACAATAACTTTATATTAACTTGTAAGATTTCTTTTATTGCATGTTAACTTTTTTAAACCTTGCGCATTCCAACGGTATATTATGCGTCTATGTTACTAGTTTTATTTCAGGAATAATTTTTTGATGACATGTATACAGAACATTTATTTTTCTTGTTTAAATAAAAGCTAGACTGTAATGTAATTTAGTTTTAAACCTTTAGGAAAGAATTACCTAAATGATAGTAAAACCTTATCAAAATCCGTCTTGTGGTTTAGAAAGATTTCGCGGAAACCAAAATCGCGTTATCATTTTATACACACAGACACATAATAATAGGCTTAGCGAACCCGAAGGTTCAATGCCGATACCACCCAATTCCGCCTACACAGACTCGTCCAATGTTCACCATTCAAGCCCAAGCTCCTGAGATCAGCCTTAACGCAATCCTCCCATCTCCGCTTCGGCGCCTACCTTTCGGACGCCTACCAGTCGGATCAGCATGGTATTTACCAACTTTCTCGGAATCCGCTCGTCATCGAGCCCAACAACTTTACTCGCCCATTTGAGTCTCCGCGATGCAATCAGCTCAATTATATTCAAAGGATACAAGTTCCGCAATTCCGCGTTGTGCAACCTTCTAAACTCCCCAGTGGCCTCATCTCTCTTCGGACCAAATATTTTACGCAATACCTTATTTTCGAAAACCTTAAACCGTTGTTCATCCTTCAAAGTAAGCGGCCACGTTTCACATCCGTAAAGAACCGTTGGAAGAATAATAGTTTTATAAATTCTAATCTTTAAGTTTTTAGATAGAAGCCGCGAACTAAGTAACTTAGCAACTGAATAATAACACGCCTTTCCCACCTTTAACCGGGACTTTATTTCTTCCTGGATTTCATTTTTTCTAGTTATAATTGAACCTAAATACTTGAACTTCTCTATGTGTTCAAAAGTGTGCCCTGATACATTAATATCACCAAGATCGACACCGTTTCTGCTACTAATCATATACTTCGTCTTATCGGTATTTAATTCGAGTCCTATTTCTTTATCGGTTTTTATTAACAAACTTGTATTTAGCTGTATGGTTTCCGTGTCTTCACCTAGCAGTACCAGATCATCGGCATACCCTAATACCGGAATCTTGTCACCCATATTTAAGCCTTTCTCGGTACACATCACCTTTTCTATGACATATTCTAAAGCTATATTAAATAAGGGGTCAGCCATAGCGAAGCTGCTAGCATAACAGCTTTCTATGCCAAAGGTCGCGGATTCACACCTGCGTGTGGCCCTAGGATTTTTTAATGGGAGTAAAAAATCCTTAGTTATGCCGTCCTTCGAAGGGGACGTTAAAAGGTGGTCCCGAGCCTGTGCGATGTCAGGTACTCGTTAAAGATCCCTATCCTAATAAAACCTGGATAGGCAAAATTTAGGACTCCTACTGTAGCATCGTCAGATTAGCCATAGTAGCATAAAGTGACGTTAAACGAATAAACAAACATATATCAAATAACACAGGTGAAAGGGAGTCACCCTGTTTCAAACCCGATCGCACCTCAAATCTCATACATAATATATATATATATATATATATATATATAGAGATTTGTTATTATTATTATTTATCGTATTGGATATAATTAGTTGACCGTCGAAAATTACTTGAACGAATTAGTTTGGGCGGCGGTCGATGAATGAAACAATTAACTAGTATAAACCATTTTTTTTTCTGCCTACGTTTCGACCCCCATTGTGGGTCATCATCAGGGAGTATTCTAGGCGAGTAGAAAAATACAACAGTTTGCAGACAAAACAGTTTTTACTAGCCTACAATACGCCCTGATGATGGCCCACAATGTGGGTCGAAACGTTGGCAGAAAATAAATGGTTGAAACTACCTTATTGTTCCATTCATCGGCCGCCACCTGGACCAATTCTTTCAATTATTATATGTTTTCTCTTATATTATTTATAAAAAAATGACATTATGTTTGTCCCTCCGTTAATTAGCCTTCTCCATTCATCAAATATGAACTTTTATTAGTAATACCTTTTAAATAGAAATATTTTACGTTGGAAAACATCACCATAGTTGTGAATTCTAAGTATCAATAAAATAAATGAAACAAAAAGTAGTAATTTGAACTTCTAATAAGAATTTATTAGTTTTAGTTCACCTTACTAAGGAATCTATTTTTCTTGGAATATATAATTACCATGTAATATGTAACTACAGGCGTATGAGTGTAGCTAATCGTTATTAAAACATTTTGTTAGACTTTCGACTTTGGATAAAGTTTTCGTGGTTATTGATCTTGACTCGGATCCAGATCTCTACCCTTAAGGGTGCCTTGGGATTTGGAAGTTTATGGAGTAATGGAAGTATCATTATTCAGCAAGACATACGACACCAAGAAGCTGGTCTCCCAGTCTGGTGTAATGTTTACATCCCTGAATACAAACCGCACAAGGTCCCATTCATCCTACTTCTTCCTCAGCATTTCTTGTTGAGGTAAGTTCTAAAACAGGATAACTGACCTAAACTAAATGTAAGATAACGATAAAATAAGTAACACTAGCTATTTTTTTTTTATTGAAAGTTTATAACTGATTTATTTTTTAATACAAAGTGAATTTTTTTTTAAATTTAAACCAGGAAAAAATACTTAAAAAAAAAAATCAAATATTCGCTGTTACTATTTAATATCGAAACATGTAAACAATATTAATATCATAACATGTAAAAAATGGCCATAGTATAACATTGAACTAACAAACATCTAACTAAAAAACGCTGGAAATTATTACACAATGGTTTATTATTTCCAAATAACATTATTACGGCAAAACTGTTCATAAAGCTGTAGATAGGCAATTAACTAATATGAAAATTAATAAATAATTCAAAGGAAAATGGCATATCACCATTGCATTGTGGGGGAGTTAACAGGGTAACTCGCGAGTGTAGACGGTGTTTAATTAAGTAGGTGGTAGCAACAAATGTAGAAATATAAATATATGACTATTGCACTTCTTAACACCAATTTTTGCCAAATTCTTTTAGTATTTAGTTAAGTTACATTGATTGATTTGCAGTAGGTGACTCTGAAATAAGATAGCTCTGTACAGCCTCCAGTGTAAAAAGGTCTTTAACCCTTCTACAATGAAAGGCTGACTATTGTTTGACCACGGAGCCTCTCATCGATTCCTATCGCAAGACCCTTCTTCTTATGCCACTCTGGTCCATCCTCTCCAATCAACCCCGCTTTCATTTCCTACTCTACTCTTTCCAGGCTACTGGAACTGGAGAAAATTTCCTTTCCCCTTTGTGTTTTTATCTGTGGATATCGCATAAATTTGTCCGTAGTGATCCGTTAAGAATTTAAAATACGACACATTTATAATTTGGAAACTATTAAAATACTAAAATTTTTGACGGAAATATTTCATGTAATAATAATAAATTCTGTATTTATTCAGAGACAAGTCCTTTAGAATAACATTACTAAATATATAAAAAAGAAGTTTAGTGTCTTAGAGTAATAATGTATAAAACAATTTTTTTTTTTACTATTTTTTTATTGAGTAGAATTACATTCTGTCCCAATTTGGAAATCAATAATAGTGGTGCAAGATAACATACGTACTACAGAAACACAATAATAGAAAAAAAACCTATGGCAAATGTTAATAAAAAAAAAATTAAACATATCTTTAAAAGAAAAATCGGCGATACTGGTAGGCTAAACCACCACGATTGATATGTCTTTTGGTGACTTTGGCTTTATAGGTTGTAGGCGCAAACTTCTCCTTTCTATCTACTTTAAACTTATTTCCGATAATGATAAGGTTTTTTTAATCAATAAAGTGGTTTGTAAAAAAAAAAGCTTATTTATAACAATAATAAAATTATCTATCAACAATATGAACTTAAAGGGAAGATAAATCTATTTATACAAAGCCTAGAATTTTGATATTTTTATTTGAAAACTAAAGGATTTAATTTCATATATCACCCTAAAGTTAGTTTAAAAAATCTGCTCCTCGCAACAGATGACTTTTACTTACTTCGACTGTTGATGTAAAAAAGATGTATTCACTTTCTTAATACATATGATTTAGATTAGATAAGATAACTATACTAAATTGTTAATCAGTAATAAGTTAATGCCCTATTCGTCACTTTATATTACCTTTTACAACTTTCTGTATGAGATATTTTTTTAAACTATTTTTCTTTCAAACGATATATTATACGCCTATATTACTTTTCTTTTTATAACAAAAATAAATAAATATTTGTTTCCTTTTTACCCTTCAAATGGTCATCAAATTCATTCATCTTGTAAACTTAGCTGTTCTTCATCAATGCTAATAAGATGATGTTGTTACTCTTTTGGACTGTACAAGATTAAAGGTACTTTAGAGGAAGAACATACACAAATTCGCCATTGAAGCCCTGTCAGACTATTTCAATCAGAATGAAACTTATATTGCATCAAAGCCCATCAAATTTTATATCAATGCAGGGGGAGTTTAATATAAATCGTTTGAGCCGTTTTTGAGTAAAACGTAAAAAGGTGCAAAATGCATAGTATAATGTACTACTTCCGGGCAGCCGGTTTTATTAAGAAAGCTGCTGTAACATTATAGTGACCTGGACGTATAGTTTTCTCAAATATGAAATTTCAGTTTCATATGACTTTTCGTGGAGCTGGACTACCACACACAAATACCTTTTTGCGGGGCTTGGTTATTTGGACTCAGGGGACCCTAAAACGTATATTTCAATTTAGAATCTGAAATTCGAAAATGTTCAAGATCGCAATACTTTCCGTTACTTCATATTCAGGTGATTAAAAGTAAATATAAGTGCGAGTAACTATTACGCCTGTATTAAAAGTTGTTTGATACCGTGACGTATCATAAGTTAAAAATAAAGAAGTCATTTCAGAATTTAAAATTGTAGATACTGAGATATCTTCAATAGCGTCCTTAAAAAATTGTAGGACTATATATTTCATATATATATATATATATATATATATATATATATACATTAGGGTAACTGCACTAATTACTGACACTTTAAGAAACATTTTTCTATAAGGTTTAGATTCTTTTAGTTGAAGGTCAATTTTTGTGAATAAAATTGGAAGCTGATTTCTACTTCACCACTCTTTTATTAAAAATAATTTCACTACGTTTCGGCTAAAATGTCATCTTCAGGTGCAATGGAACTAATTTGATCTAAAATTACAAAATATTGTCACAATCACAAATAATCATCTTACAATCATGAAATTATATAACAATGTTAAAATATATGAAAAAAAAATAAAACAAATTATATATATATATATATATATATATATATATATATATATATATATAAAGTTAAAATTATTAATAATCTATGAGATTAACGTTAAAATTCTATCAAAATAATTATTTTATTTTTTTAAATTACAACTAAACATGAAAAAAGATTTTTTTTTTTAACTTCATTTATTGATTTGCACCTGTCAGCAGTATGTGACAATCAGCAAATAGGATGAAATAATTAACAAAATAATGATATTTAAGGCATGAGGAAGGACAGTACCCAGCAGCACGTCTTCTCGTCAGGTTTATTTCATGTATGGTGTTCAGCATTTTTGAATTGATTGAATTCTTTATTTTATGTCAGAGTGTTAATAAGGCTATTATTATATGATTAGGGGCCACTTGAAGTGTTCATAGCTTGAGTGAAGTAAGCGAGCTCTTGGAGAAGGCTCAAAAGGGGCTGAATAAGATCATTCAACCCTCTAATTATTTGTGAAATATGGGATGTATTTTCACCTGAAGACGGCTGCTGTGGTATTTTCCTCCTCATACCCGAGCCTGTTGGTTCGTTTTGGGAGGCGGAAATGCGTAATTTGGTCCCATCTGGAGGGATGATGATTCCCATGGCTGGTTTGGTGGCCCCAATGGCTGGAGTGGTGGTTCCAGTGGCTGGAGTGCTGGTTCCTGTTGTCGAGCCGGAGCTCTCAGCTGCTGAACTGGCAACTCTATCTTACCATTATCCTGTTTTGGTGGGTTGATAGATGTTTTTTGACGGAGATCTGGAAATTCGTCGAAATTTCGTGATGGAGGATGAGGTCGTTCGGAGGTGTGTATTCGTGATGTTCGTTGAATGAAAAAAGATGAACAATGAAAATCATTGCACAAATCTAATTAAAATGATTAAAATTTAATTAATAAATATGAAACCAATAACTGATTAACTTTAAAGATGCACCATTCCACATTCCATTGATCTCGAATTTTCCACCCCAAAAATTAGAGCTCTAAATTTCAGCAGAAAACGAAATACCCTCGCTTTTCCTGCACTATACCTCGGAAATTCCCCTATTCTTTATACAAATAATCATAAATGTTTGGGGTTGACGTTCGATGAAAGACTATCATGGGAACCACATGTTTCAGCACTAAAATCAGCTACAACAAAAAAACTAACTATATTAAGATACCTTAGCGGTACTTCCTGGGGATCAGATCGGTCTACGATGTTTAAGATCTACCAACATTTAGGCTGTTCCAAATTAGATCATGCATGCTTTGTTTATGGATCTGCTCGTTTTCGTACTCTATATAAGCTAGATTCAGTGCACCATATGGACATCAGAAACGCAATCGGAGCATTCCGAACAAGCCCAGCTCTTAGTTTATGCGCCGAAGCAGGTAAACCTCCGCTTTTATTTAGAAACAAAAAACTAGCTGTGAACTACATATCGAAACTACTTTTATTTATTTATTTCTCCCTACCTTGCCACATGGCAATACGGGTGTCGGTAGCCAGTAGTGCTACCAGTAGTAATCTTGAAAATTTTTTTTTTCTTTTCTTTTCTTCCCAGTTTTACACTCTGGTCTCTCCTCGATGACCATATCTTCAGCTTCTGCTTCTTCTCTCGGAGGTGGCCTTCCTCGATCTCGTCCTGTTCCACCTATGTTAAAAGCTGATGGACCAAGTGAAGTTTTCCAAGCATGAATAAATGCTAGAAAATGTCCATAATTCTGCTTGGACACCAGCTGAGGGAAATCGCTCTCCGTGAGGACCCAGAGCCCACATTCCCTTAGTAGTTTGACCCTTAGTGCTTCGAAGGCGTAGCAGTCCACAATTATGTGCTCAGCAGTCTCCGGTACTTCACAACTGGGGCACAGGGGATCTATTTCTTTTCCAAAACTGTGTAACTTACTTCGGAAAGCCCCGTGCCCAGTGAGGAATTGGGAGACCCAGTAATCCGGCACTACCCATTTAGCTTCAAATCGTGACCGGACCGTGGGGAAGAATTTCCTCAAGGTAGCACCTTTTGAGGTTGTCACCCACCGCCGGTCCCACTCATCAATGGTGTCTTCTCGGATTGCACGCTTCCATTTCCTTGGGTCCTCCGCAATCCTCATTTGGATATTTCCCGGGAGACCTGCTGAGCCTTGCCTCTTGAAGGCATCTTTAAACGAATCTTCACGCAGAAGGAGGTCGAGAGGTACCCCTGCTGCAAGAATTTGAACCGCCTCATGCGATACCGTACGGTAAGCCTTCGTTACTCGTAGCAAAGCCGTTTGCTGAATGGTCGCTAACCTGCGCTTCTGCCGCTGTGTGATGTTCTTGAACCACGCGCAGGGACGCGTACCTCAGGATACCCAGCACCATGCCGTTATAAATGGTCATTGTTGCTGGGTATCTAAGGCCCCAGAATGCGCCCCCTAGTCCTCTCAGACCGTTGAAAGCTAAGGCAACCCTATCGCTTAAGTAGTCCAAGTGAGGGGCCATGTTGAATCCTTTTCCAAAACGTATTCCTAAATAGGTGACCACTTCACTTGGACGTATTCTCGTACCCCCAATGCAAAGGTTTATGGGGTGTGCCCTATCCGTTTTACCTCTTAGAAGGATGGTCTGAGTTTTTGCTGCGGCCATTTTCAATTTCTTCAAGCAACACCACCTTCCTACCAGGTTGGGGCACCTTTCAGCTTCTGATTTTATTCCAGCTCTGCTGTTAGATGCCACTACAACCGCCAGGTCATCAACGTATGCAGTGGCAGAGAACTGCTCCTCCTCAAGCACTCCAAGTAACTCGTCGAATATTAGCTTCCATAAAGCTGGGCCGAGGACAGATCCTTGAGGACATCCCCTCTCTATGGAAGCTTCAGTTTCATAGAAACATCCCCGAACCTTTACAAACCTGTCTTGAAGGTAGCTATTAACGAGGGCGTATAAGTTACTGGGAGCTTCGTACTTATGCAGCTGTTGAAGCACCAACTGCCACCAGACGCTATCAAAGGCGGATGATATGTCAAATAGCAGTAACATTACATATCGCTCCGTTTTTACTGCTGCGTCTGTACGAACTTGAAGGAGGGCATCTGCGGTTCCCTTTCCTTTGGTTGAACCGTATTGCCGCGGATGGCTTGCTCTAGCAACAGCTGGTTAAAATCAGATTCTCCAGGACCTTGCTCAGTAACGGGAGAAGGCATATGGGTCTATAGGACTTAGGGACCTGCTTATCCCTACCTCCTCCCTTGTAGAGGAGTCTCAGATCGGCGATCTTCCATTTTCTCGGAAAATATCCCCTATTAAGGCAGTCATTGAAAAGATTCAGTAGCTTACCTTCTATGTACGGGAAACTGTTTTTCAAGATCGCCGCGTCTATAGCATCAAGTCCTGGAGCACGACCAGCTTTCTGCTTATCCACGGCAATACGGAGATCATATATGTCCCATGGAGGGTATAAGTCCGTGCCTGGTGGGCATACCGTAGTGCGTCTCACGAAGTTATCCTCTTCATTATCTTCAGAACTTTCATCTCTGGGGTAAGTAGCCTCTATAAAGATTTTTGCCGCATCTTCAAGAGTTACGGCCTGATTATCTCCATGTTTTAGGGCTGCCACAGCTTGCGAAGGGGTCAATTTGCCCATGGCCACTTTATATGGGATGCCCCAAGAATGCTTTGCGGACTCATTTAAGATGAACTCATCCCAAGAACGTCGCTTACGTGAACGCACCTCGTTTCGGTATACTTTGGCTTTATACTTATACTCGTTACGAAGTGAGATGCGCCTCTCGTCACACCTACACTTCTGATACAATCGCCGAGCCTTGTTGAGTTCTCTCTTCATGGTGGTTAAGGCCGGCGTCCACCATGGGACAGGTCGAGCTCTCACCTTCCGATGCTGGAGGGAAATTTCTGCGGTGTCGCGAATAAGATTAGTAATTCTGGACACTCTGAAATCCAGGTCTTCTTCGGTCTCAAAATATCCTTCTTCCCAATCTTCATCAACAATTTTTCCCTCCAGCGTCCCAGTTGCTTATACACGTTACATAACCGTTTTCAACACCGTGGGAACGCTCTTCATCCTGAACTATGTCAAATACGAGAGCTTTGTGGTCTGAACTCGTTTCAGATCTGAGGGTCCAATCGAAAATGTGTCCTACGAGCGTCGGAGATGACAGAGTCACGTCAATCCAACTCTCACCCATCCCGCCGGAAAACGTGGGGATGGAAGTGGCTTCGTTCACCACGACGAGCTGGCTTCTTGCGATAAACTCTCCGAGTTTAGCACCCCTTCTATCTGTACGATTGGATCCCCAGATCGTGTTCCAGGAGTTGGTATCTGAGCATATTATCACATTCCTCGTGCACGTTATGATCGCTTCTAAGGCAGATATGTCATCTTCAATGTTGCCTGGGTTAGCCAGATATGCTGAAACCAGCGTAAATGAGATGTTACCATACCTGATGTAGCATGCAACACAATCTGCTTTAGAGTATTGCCTCAGATCCATTACGTCGAGATTTGGATTGTTAATCACAATCGCAGACCTAGGCCTCCTCTCTCCACTGCTTAGGGCTATAACTCTCGACGTATGGCCAAATCCTGTGACCACGTTCCCACGGCAGGTTGGTTCCTGTACCGCCATAATGTCGTAGCGTTGTGAAAGAACACGAAGCTCATCCGCTACAACTCTCCGGCGGCCCATGTTCAGTTGCAGAACCTTAATCTTATTCATAATAAGTCCTGTTTACCATTTCCTTGCACCACTTCAAATGTACAGGGCACTCTCGACTACCTGATTTGTGCTTCGCTTGGCTACGAGGGACTTTCTCCCGCAAACAGTTGATACAAATCGGGTCTATTTTGGCATTTTTCTTTGGACACACTTTCATTAAATGACCACTCTCTAGGCACCAGATACAAACTTCAGTATCTACTGTGCATGTTGCCTTGGTATGCTCATAGCCCTGGCACTAGGTACAACGAGCAGCATCTAGGTAGTCTTTAAACGACAAGGACCACCATTCTTCATTCAAGGTTCCCAACTCCAATAATTGGAACCGAACCATTGGGTGCACCTCTAACACCCAATTTTTTGTTAATCCATTTTTAGCCACTGAGGAGAACAGTGGCCGGAGATCGTCGGTAACTAATGGAGTGGGAATCGACTTCTCGGGTATTCTTTCCCACAGAAACCTCGAAAGATCGGCTGAATTCCATGTCAGAGGCACACCCCTCACCTCCATCTTTGGTTTTCTCCTCAAGGCCAGCCTGCCATGTAGACCGCTATCTCGGAGCCCTTTCCAGCCAATTACTTTTGTTACTTGAGAGCTATCCTCAAGGCGAACCAAAACTGAACCTGCTTTAGTTTTTCTCACAATAGAGGCATTCACACCTATTTCTTTTAGTGAAGGAAGCCCTTGGATGATATCCGTTGGACTTTTTCCCGACCAACATACACTAATTGTAAGGTATGTTGGTTGTGGAGAACTTTTTGGCTTTAATGGCAGGTTCTTAACTATATCTGCTAAAGTTTTGGGTTTTTGTGCAGTTACAGGTTTATCAGGTTCAGGACTATCATGTTTCTTTTCTTCCATACCGTCTTGATACATTATACTTCTTTCTTGTTTGGACTTAGCTTTCTTCCGGTTTCGTTTGTTCTTTACAATAGTAAATTTCTCTGTTTCCGCCGGTTGATTAGATTCTTTGGAGGTTCCAGCCTTGATCAGTTGAGAATATTGTGTTGATATTCCCACACTTGGTATTTCTTGACTTACTGAAGGAAATGATCTTTGCATTATTTTTTCAGTAAGTATATTAATAATGCTAGTAGACTCTAGTGTTTCTTTTACTACCTCTTTGACAAGAGCTGCCACTGAAAGCCCTTTGCATTCATCATTGTCTTTGTTTCTAGAGCTCATAGCCTCTAAAATGCTAATGAGTCGTTCAACAGTTGCGTTTATGTGTCCCCTAGTCTTGTTGGTAATTTTTTTATCCAACCCTAATAAGAAAGTCTTAAGATTACTTTGGATAGATCTTGCCTCTTGTAGCAATGTGTCCTTAAAGTTATCCTCTTCAAGTTCTTCCTCATTATCTGACGTTTCGCACCTAGGTCTTTTAGCTGACGGTGGTTTCTCTGGTTTGGTTGTTACATTATTAACTTCAGTAGCACCCTCTTCTTCCATTGTAACACCGTGGTTAGTTACCATAGCGTTTCCACAGCCTATATCTGATAATAAGTGTGAGTAACCTATATAACCTAACCCAGGTTATCAATTTTTTAAATTGAACTTTGTCTTTTAATAACACTGGAATAAACTTTAAATACAGTCTTACCTGCCAGTGAATAGCTGCTGCCTTTAAATGTCTATAAATAAAGTAGGCAAAGCCAGTAGGCTCAACCTAACCTGACACGTTCCACTTAAATATAGAAATAAATTTGATAAAAACAGAAACTAATGGAAAAATAACAATAAAAACATAGTAAAAATGTAATAACACGAACACAAAAAAATAAAACAGAACTATAACTCAATATAACGCCTTACTACAAACACTTTAACAGGAACTCACTTATCAGTATCAAAGCTGTTATCAATCTTTTTCATATCGAAACTACTTCTCCAATCTGATCATCCTACCCATAACTACATATTTAAACCAAAATTCACAAATGCTTTTAGAAACAAACCTAACTCAACCCTCCCTTTAACAGAAAGAATGTCTTCCGCCATCGTTTTCCTTGAAAGCTTACCTATCTGCAAACCAGAACCTCTAAACCCTCCATGGCTTCACAAACCCCCCAATATTATACTTGGCTTGTCACGATTACTCAAAACTAATACATCCCCATCCGAATACAAAAATGAATTCACAAATCTGCTCCATACTCTTCCGGATACCTTTTTAATCTATACAGATAGGTCAAAATCAAAGGAATCTACAGCCTGTTCATTCATTACACACAACTCAACACACAAAATAAAACTGCGTATGTAACATTTATACCGCAGAGCTTCAAGCAATAGTGTCAGCCTTACACTACGCTATGTCAGTTCCCACAAACTCAATCACCATCGTTACAGACTCACTAAATGCCTTAAAAGGTCTACGTATCATGTACTCTCGCCAACCTCTCGTCCTAAAGATCCATCGATACATTCAGATCCTAAAGGAATTAGAAAAGACAGTGTGCTTTATTTGGATCCCAAGCCATGTGGGGATAGTTGGTAATGAGCTGGCGGACAGGGCCGGCAAACAAGCACTTCCAGGTCAAGGCATAGCTATCTTCACTCCGCGAGATATATCTCATCCACTCCGAAAAGAAATATCAGATCCCTGACAGTCCATGTGGGACGAACGTCCTGCTAGCAAACTTAAAAATGTTAAAAAAACAGTAAAGCCTTGGTCCTCATCATATCGCTCAAGCCGCAGAGAAGAAATTGTCCTTGCTAGGTTAAGGATAGGCCACACTAACATGATCCATCTTCACCTCAGTGCCAAACGACCACTTCCTAAGTGCCAACATTGTGATAGACAGCTAAATATGACAACTATCAGTCATATTTTAGAAGAATGCCCTTTTTAAAGGGCAAGTTTAAGCAAATTTGGACTCAGACCTAATATATCCTCCATACTCTCTGACAATGAATATAATATTTCGGCGCTGTTTAGGTTTTTTAAGATCACATATTATTTAATAAAATATAGTATTTTAAATTAATTTTATTTTTATATAATATTTGATCTCATTATTATTACTATTATTATAAGTTGAGCCTATTAATATCTATTTTTTATTTCTTTAATTAACGAGAACTATAGGGGTTTATGACCCCTCGGTTTTACGCCTCAAAACCCCAAACAACACCAACCTAATGTGAGTAGATTCTTTCAAGCCAAAGGCTCATGTCTAAATCAGATGTCCGTCAAGGGGGGGGAGGGGAGAAGGGTGTTACAATAAAAATGGCTGATCATTTAATAAATATAAAAATAAAATAAAATTAAAAAAACAGTATTTGAGTTTCCTGTTGAAAATTACATGCTTGCTTAGTATTAATATTATGTAATCCATGTACATACACCAATATCACTTACAAACTAAATATATAAGAATAGATATTTATAAATGATACCTTTCATTCAACATGTAGGTAAGTAGATGTTTTGTTTTTTGATAAATGTTGAACAAAAAAAAACCTACATGATGAACATAAGGTATATATATATATATATATATATATATATATATATATATATATATATATATATATATATATATATATATATATATATATATTTTTTTTTTTTTTAGCATATATTTTAACATTGTTATATAATTTAATGATAAATTGTAAGATGATTATTTGTGATTGTGACAATATTTTGTACTTTTAGATCAAATTAGTTCCATTGCACCTGAACATGGTATTTTAGCCGAAACGTAGTGAAATTATATTTAATAAAAGAGTGGTGAAGTAGAAATCATCCTCCAATTTTATTCAAAAACATTTTTTTGTTTTTCAAACATTTCTTCCATATTTACGTATTGACTGATTCTTGCCATTGCTATCCTGCTCACTGTATTATATCAAAATGATGAATTAAACCATGATGTTGTTTATTTATTTTGAATACTTTCCCTTACGATATATTTCATATGTAGGTAAGTGAAATTAAAAACAGACTATAATTTTTGAGAGATGAAAAAATTGCTTAAAAGAAAACTGTTAATAATAAATCACAAATGCCTTATTATTAAAAGTGATAAATCACTATCTCTCTAATTATGCCATAGCAACTGTTCTAACTGGAAACATGGATGACGGCAGTAAAAAAAGGAATTGTTTTAAATAAATAATTTCTGATTGGTTCAAGTAATGTAAATAGAGTGTATTTCTATGTTTTCAATATTTCTATCTTTTCTTGTGTTGAAATAATGCATTTTGACCGCTCTTCTTGCATTAACTATAATTCCAATACTGGAAAATCTATTAAAACTTTAGATGGAAAACTTTTCAAAGGCTAAAGGGGTATTTTTTCCGCTTGCTTCTAAATTCTGTTTTCTTTTCAACTTTAAAATAAATCCATTTTTTTTTTTTTAATGAAAATCTACGATAGAACACAATTCTCTACTCAACCATGCGCCTTTCCCTATGGACATTCGCATTTGTGTATTGGAAGACAACCTTTGTCCAGCAAGCTGTACTCTGTCCCATTTACAAGTTAATCGGCCGTGGTCTGTCTTGTCCGCCTATCCGTTCATTGTCATCGCTGATTTAGGAGAGTTGGTCGCCTGCTATTGAAAGCTTCCTATAGACCAAATTATTTATAGTTGAGTTCTCTTTCTAAACCCCCTTTTATCCTGTTATTCGTACTTTTTATAAACAAAAACCTCGTGTATATTTAAATCTTTTTAACATTTTTGGAATATTCACTGTTCATTTTTGAACAATACTTAAAATATAAAACTATTTACGTCTTTTTTCAATAATAGGAATTTGACGTTAATAGAGAAAAGTGAATTTTTAATAACGCTTTCGCTGCTTTTATAATAACTTATTATTTGTTAAAATAATAATCATTTTCTGTATATTATACTTAAGGTAATGATAAAAAAGTAAATTATATTGGATCTTTATTGTGTTTGAATTGATTGTAATTATCTAATTTTAAAAAAATGTCGGATGCGGGCACCATAAGAACTATTAAATAAACATAAAGATAAAAAACATTAAAATTTTAATATTAATAAATGAATATGTGTATTCAGTTTCGTTGGAACCAATGATTGAGATTAGAGAAATGCTTTATTTGTTTGGCAATGCTGCCCAAATACATCAGGTTGCTTAAATAACACAGCATACTAATACATACATTTCCATTTTTTTTTTTTTTTTTTTTTTTTTTTTTTTTTTTTTTTTTTTTTTTTTTTTTTTTTGTTCTGTTCTAATACAAATTTGTTATATTTACAGTTTTTTCCCCTTTTAGTTATTTATATAATTATTATTATATTTTCTACTTTATTGTTATAATAATGTAACATTATAGTAAGTGTATTCCGTATTCGTTACTTTATATTAACTTCGTCACTTACAAGGGGAGGATTTCATATGTTTCACTCTGATTTTAATGATTTTTTTTATAGCAAAATTAGACATTATACTATCTGACTCCGCAAAATATTAAGGGCCAACAGTCCCCAGGAGTCGCGTTTAAAAACGGAAAGTTTTCTCGGGAAAAAAAAATTTCATTTGATATCTATGGTTCTAGTAAAGGTTGAAAATTAATTTTGGGGACAAAATTTAAAGCGGAATAATTAATAAAAAAGAATTAATTAAAATATTTAAGTTTTAAGCTTGGTAATAACCCAAAAAATATAATTAATATCATCAAAAAAGTACTTTTATTAAGGTTTCTTAATCTGAGTTTTTGGTTGGATGGTTATAGAATTTTCTAATTTCATATTTTTATCCGTTTTTATCTATCTAACAACACAATGTCGTAATTTTTTTTTAATTATAAAATGTAAGGTGATTAAGAAGAAAAAAATCGGTCAATTAAGCTCTGTTAGACTATTTCAGTCAAATTAACCTAAATCATACAGAAGCTCATTTTATTTTATACCGATATAGCGATTACCATCAAAATCGTTATAACCTTTTTTTTGAAAAGTCTTAAAAAAAGGTGCAAAATGAATAGTAATTAAGTGGCTCTTCTGGTTCGTCAATTTATTTGAAAAAGTTGCAGTAACTTTTCAGTTTTATACGACTCTAATTCCATAGGTATGTTCAGGTAAAAAAATAAGTAAATACAGATAATAAAAAGGGTAATAAATGAATATCAAATAATGAAATGTGATTTTATGTTACATTAATTGCCATTTTGTGTTAGAATGGCAGAGAACTGATACTTTCGATAAGAATATAACTATTGAGATTGAAAACAAAACAAAAACAATAGAACTAATTTGTTTCTTTTTTTAAATGATCTGTTTTGAATCAACGCTCTAAAAATATAATAATTAAGGATAAATTCGGATGTGTGGTTCTTTAATTTATTATTTTTCCATCGATTCGGAGTTATATTTATTTAGTATTAAATAAATATAACTCCGAATCGATGGAATTTATTTAGTATCCAGGAACGACATTATAAAAATTAAAATTCAATATAAATGGTCACAACTTTTTTTTCATTTTATTATTATAAAGTATTTATTTTGATTAATAGGTAAAATCGTAATTATTTTCATTAAAACTTTTGTTTTTATGTAAATGTTCATTTATTATAATTAATAAAATGCTTACTAAAAATATCAATATGTTAATTATTTAAAAATATAATTATAAATAATTGGATTATGTCAAAAATTGCCAAGAATGTGCTAACAGATTAATAGCGTTATTAAAAATCAACGATGCATTATAATGTAGATGAAATAATTTCCTGTGTCAGCCCAAGCTATTGCGGTGTTATAAATATTTAAAAATATTTAATATATTTTATTTACGCTATTACTTTCGGAAGTCGAATTAGTTTATGTCAGTAAGAATTATAACTGGTGCGAATAAAAAAAAAAAATCTCTTTGTTAACCCTTGTATGAATGATATAAAAAGAGAAAAATTATAAGCGAAAGAAAAATTAATAAACAATTTTAAATATTAGTTTTATCTGAAATGTAGGATTAAGATATCCTTGAGTCTAAATGACAGTCCCTCAAACGTTGCCTGTGTCTGATGAAAGGAGAAGAGGGTGGGTCTAGTTAAAAGAAAAATTCGCATGAAGCTGATTTCATATTTAGGATAGGAATGTCCTATATGTTACAGCAAAGTTTTCTCTAAAATTGACATACTAAACGAGCCACTGTATACTATGGATTCTACACATTCTTATCATTTCCTCGAAAACGACTCTGAGAATTTTGATTAATACCGTTAAATAAACGTATGGTATTTCATATCGAGAATAACTTCATCATTGTTTAGATAGTCTGACAGACCTTAATATCCGAATTTAACAAATTTCTTACATTAAATTTTGTAAGTGATAATCAGGAATTGTCAGTATTAATAATAAATTAATATGTATAAATCCATTAAAAATAGAGGTAAAGGATAAATTAACGACATATTTTATCTAGTAGAAAACATTTTATATTGTATAAAATATCACTTGAAAAACGCTAGATTACATAAATATAAATAAATAAAGTCCTAAAAGTACATAGTGAGGGATGAAAAAATCTTTAACTTCTTTCAATCAATATGTTTTTATTCTATTTTATACAAGCACTTCTACATTATCTCCAGATACTGCTCTAGTTAGATAGGGTTCGAATCCCGGTGGTGACGGAATATTATTTAATCTGTTATTTCGGCCGGGGGCGATCCTGGGGCATGAAATGAAAATGAACTGAAAAGTAATTTTATTCTGGGACGAGTAGTCCCCTAAGAATAAGAAGAAAAGTACAATATAAATAATAATTGTCTGGTCGTTTAAAACTTCAGTTTAACAATAAAAGACAGGTTCTGTGACAATGAATAGTAATTATCTATAGCTTTTAAATATTATATATGTTGGGAAGATTGATACTTAAGGAGATGGAGAAATAGCTGGTGTTTAAAATGGATAATGATAAGGATTTACGAACGGATACGTAAATATAAGGTAGCACAAATAATAAAGGATTTTTTGAAGGAAGCAGATCTGTGAGAAGGTATATACAAGTTTATAGGTTGGGATCTAGTGTTTACTGAATGGACAGAGAAACAAAGTGGTAAGCATATCAAGAATATAAGGAGGTTTTTTTGGATTGAAAAATCGGAAGAGACAGACACCAAGGAGGTACTGCCGACGGAAAGAGGGATAGAGCCAATTACGGTATACCTTCTAGAAACATGGGAGCGTCTGGGGATTCCACATGTGAATCTAATGAAACAATTCATAAGTCTTTTGAGTCTCATATCGAATTTCTCAGACAGCCCGCCATATACGAGGCAACCGTAGTCAAACTGGGGGAAAATGAGCGAAGAGACGAGTAGCATACGGGTTTTAGGTGGGATAGAGTCAAGAAATCTTAGAAATTGTTTTTGGATAGCGATGGATTTTCGGGTGATTTGAGAAGTATGATTACTCCAAGATAGGTTCTAATCAATAATAACTCCAAGATTTCTTACAGAGGTGTGGAGGTATGGAGACCCTCCTGGGGCAGACCCAGCCTCTGTAAAGTGGGTACCCAGAAATGGGGAAAAACCTGGCGGCTGAGCGTGATCTCGGCCGAATCACCTCACTGCACGCGGCCGTTGGCCTTGTAAGAGTACGAATCTCTATATGTACTGAGCCCAAGACTATTCATAAGTTGTAGTGGCACAGGTTTATTTTATTTTATTTTTTCCAATGTAAACATTAACATTCGATTTTAAGAAAAGCTGTACCAGGTTTTCATTTCCTTTTCCTTACTCAAATATTTAAAAAAAATATATTTATTTAGCCTTCCTAGCATAATATGTAAAATGGGTTTTGATTACATTAACTCGTTGATTATAACAGTAAGTTAATCTTGCTGACACACTTCTTTAAGGTAGTTTTTATAATACTGTATAAAGTATATAATTAGGGAAGTATTGCGATCGTAAAAATGTTGTTATTCAAGTTTTCAAAGGAAAAATACGCTGTAGGGTTCCCTGAGTCAAAATAACCAAGTCTTGCAAAAAAGATGTGTGTGTGTGTGTAGATACACATACGTACAGCTCGAAAATAATAATCTGTATAAAACTTATCTTATTATTTTATATCTTGGGAGCATACATACCTGAGATGTTACAACTTTTTCTACGAAATCGAAAAACCAGAAGAGCAACTTTATACCATTAATTTGGCATTTTTTTTTTTAATTTTTAGTTTATGATATTCTTAAAAACCGCTCTATCGATTTTGGTTGAACTACCTATATAGATCTTTGTAAATATTTTTAACATATTTAGTTTCTCACGTATCTTAATATTTAGAATTTCTCATGATGATGTCTAAAATGTTTATTTTTTCTTTATATACTGTTTTCTACAACTTGTTGATATCTTTTGTTATTACGCAAAGGTATAAATTTAGGCCGAATCGTAGGCACATATTTCTACTTAATTAATTGTTTTGATGGCTGCATCCCTAATTAACTTCTCAATATCTACACACAGCCAACCATTCTCATATCGTAATTTGCTTTAAATTTCATCGAGATTATCTTCTTATTGAAATACTCTGACAGGGACTATTGCCTAATATTCAAAATTTATTTCTCCAAAGTCACTTTAATTTTGATGATTAGTAATAAATGATCATTTTTCCATGTTGGCCTTGATAAAACATGGGTTAAATATGAAATATTGAAGAATGCGATAAGCAACTGAAAGAGAAAAGTGCTGACATAGGAAATAAAATGAAAATTTTGCTTATTATCCTGAGACTAAAGTCCCTTAAAAATAAAATGAAAATACAGGTTTGATGGCCGGAACAGTGTGGTCATAGATTTTAACAACAAATGCTAAACTACAATAATAAATTGAGGTTTTAAACTATGTACACATGTAAAAATCAAAATCTTAGAATAAAATAAATAAACAAAAATAGATCCTTCTTTATAGATGCTTAAAACAATATTATAACAAAGCAAAATTGAGATTTCTAGCATCTGCAGTTTGTGGTCATTGTGTGTTTGAGGATAGAAAATGTGGTAAAAAAGGTGTGATTTAAATGTGGAAGCAGTTCTTGCATGCCGGATCTCAGGAAAGATTGAATTCCATATCGATTCAGCTGTGGGCAGAAAGAGCGTCTCAAACGCAGCAGTACCGTTAGGAGGAGGGTCTGGGGGACCGGAACTGGATTGATCGTTTAAACTGAAGGATTTGGAAGATGGGGCACTGAATTCTGATAACCTGATAAAGGAAGCTAAAAAATAATGGTTTTCAAAGTTCTGGTGTGCTCTGTGGCATACCATCATCTCGTGATTAGACCATAGCCGGTACTCTAGTGTGTTGAGATCCGGGTTTCCTGAGGGCTAAACCCAGCCAGAGATGAACATTCCTTTTACAGTCACTGCTGAGTAGACCTAGCCTTGCGATCTGGAGCAAAATCATGTCGGAAAACCCTCTGTCTTCCAGCAAACAGATTACCTTTTGTAGGCTCGAAGATAGGTTCCAAAATATCGTCCTACTACTTTTGACCGTTTTTCACAAAAATGGAGCTATTTGGTGCCATCAGAGCAAACTCCTAAACAAACCATCACTGAGAAAAGGTGATGATATTTTTCCACTCTTCTAATGTCTTTATGGGCTTATGTAGAGCTGTGTGCGCGTACACCCGATCATATTTGTAAATACTGAAAGGAATTAGTCCGGGTGGCGGTCATTAAATAAAACAACTAAATAGTTTCAACTAGTTTATTGTTTGCCAACGTTTCGACCCTCATTGTGGGTCATCATCAGGGCGTGTTGTAGGCGAATGGCAAAACGTTGGCAAACAATAAAATAGTTGTTTCATTTAATGACCGCCACCCTGACTAATTCCTTCCAGTAATTCTCAACGGTCAACTAATTATATCCACAATATTTGTAAATACATTTTCTTTGATTGTAATAATTTTCTGAACGGTAAACAAAACCTTTCGACGAGGACTACTGGTGTGACGACCAAGGAGCACTTCTATGCACTCTATTTTTTTTTTTATAGGGGAGTGGTTTTGTGCTTACAATATTCAAATAGCGTCTATTCTAAGGCCACTTTTAAATTATTCGTGACAGTGATCTGACAGATTCCCATTTACCGAGCATCGATTGGTTGTTTTTTAATGTGATTTCTTATGATTCGAGCAACCGCCATTGCTCTCACTAGATTCGTCGTTCTCACAGTGTGGAGACGACCCGGTTAAGGTCTGTAACATATATATATATATATATATAATATATATATATATATATATATATATATATATATATAAGTGTCTCATTATAAATTTATTAACTCATTTCCTACTCTATCCAAGGTAGATTCATTTTTTCCTTATTAATTTCTTTTAATAATTAATTTTATTTTTTTAAATTTTACCATTTATCTTTAAAATTAAGTATTTGCTCATATGTGCTCGGGGCTACCTCTTGACCCTAATATTCAAATAACACCTAATTCCTCTTTTTACCTACTATACAAAGTTATATTTTTATGACCTACTGAACATTAAAAATTTACTACTTTTATCAAAATTACTTTCTCCTATTTGCTTTTTAGAGTTTACCTCCTAGCTTATATAGGTACACCGTTCAACCATTTTCCTTATACCTTCCGGTTTTGTTCTGATAAGTATTACTCCTATTTTTCTGTATTACTGTTGTTTTTTTTTACTGCACCCTGAACCAACTTCTCCCCTATATATACACACAGCCAACCATTCTTACTTCACAAAGAAGTTTTAATTCAATCGCTCCTGATGATTACACGTACCCAATTTTTGAAAATATTAACTGGATATGATTATGATTTAGGCTATTTATTAAATTAAATTAATCTCATATGCATTAAGAAACAAGGTAGTAAGACATCCATCCCTCGCAATCAGTAAGTAATTACCCTATGGAGATAATGATATCATATCCACGATGGGGACATGCATATGTATGGCGCCTCCGCTGATCGATTTTCCAAGCTCATCAGTAGTCTAAAGCGAAGGGGTCTTCCAATATGATCAACAGAAACTGTCATATCAGTCCATCTAAATCATGAATATAATATATCATTTTTCAGAATAAATCAATCATTAAAAATCAGGTGCGGGCAACACCCAACTCTTACCTCTGTTGTTAAAATCAATTTAAGAATTTTCTAATACAGAGAGATGAAAAAAAAAAGTGAAAGGTTAAAGAATTAATTATGTTGATTTTCAATAGAAACGTATGTTTTATAAAACAATCTATTTTGTTATAATTAGTGTGTGTGTGTAGTAGTATAAATCTGAAATTTCATATTTAAGGGAACTATATGCTCGAGATGTTACAGAAACTTTTTTATCAAAATCAGCTTACCAAAAGAGCCACTTTATACCATGATTTTGATTAAACCTCTATATCGATGTAAAATTTAATGAGCTTTAATAGGATGTAGGTTTCATCCCGATTGAGATAGTCTGTCAGAGCTCATATGCCGAATATTCAAATTTTCTTCCTCTAAAGTACCTTTCGTTTTGTAGAATCTATTAAAATAACCATATAATCTTGTTATAATTGATGAAAAATAGGTATTTATGCAAGTTGAACGGATTTGTGATCCAAGCAATGGATAAAACTGCAATTTCTTTTTTTTTTTGGGGGGGGGGCAATTTTTTTTTCAAACATAGGAACAGTAATATAGATGTATAATATACCGTTATATAGCTAATGATTTTAGGAAAATAATATGTTATACACAAACTTGTAAAAGTTAGTAAAAAGTGACGAAAAGCCGAAAAAACCAACTAATATTTATTACATAATAATACAATAGATTTTTTTATAAAACAAGTTTTTCTATAAAATTCCGGTTTAATTAATTCTTTGTTAGTTTTACTCCTTTATATCTCTAACTGTATTGTAAAATTCTTTAATTGATTTTAACAACGGAGGAAAATTCGTGTGTTGTCCGCACGAGATGTTTAAATGTTTTCAATGGTAAATTATACAACTTAGAAACAATACTTTAAATATAAGGAAAATTAAGATTGAATGCTATGAAAACTCAGGCCATTGTTATAGGTTCCAGTTCCCTCCTTAGATCCAACAATACATTTCCGAATCCAATCCTAAATAATCATCCAATCACCTACAGCTCCTCAGTCAAAAACCTGGGTATTACCATTGACCAAACCCTTTCTTGGAAACCCCATATTGCCCAAATTTCACGCAGAACAATAAGTACCCTCAAATACTTTCATCGTTCCCGTCATCTTCTTCCACTATCCATCCGTAACCTCTTATTTCCTCACTTGTTTTCCCCCACTTTGACTATTGCTGCTTAGTATATGGTGGCCTCCCGACAGTGCTTGAGGACAGGCTAATGCGAATTATGAACACATTTTTAAGATTTGTCCTCAATACTCCGAAGTATGTGACCCATTTATACGGCGAGTTAAAGTGGCTCATCCCTCCAATTCGTAGACAATATTTCCTAGGATCATTCCTTTACCAAACCATTAACACCAAGCTCCCTCCTTATATCCACAGTCTTCTACAATTTAAATCGTCAATCCAATCCCTCGAAACAAGGTCCAGCCATTCTGACCTTTACATTCCTACCCATAGAACAACAACTTTTGATCATTCCTTTCTTGTCCGCTCTGCAAATCTCTGGAATTCCCTACCTACTCATATCCGCCATGCTTCGTCTCTATCATCATTCAAGTATCAACTGTTCGAATCCCTCCTGTACTCCCAAACAGACGCTCAACAGCAATGACGTTTTATATAGAACACCAGATTTTGAATGTAAAAAGGAAATATTATTTATTGATCATCCTAACTTAATTTATTAATCTTTTTAAATTTAGTTTTGTTCAGCAAAAGTATGCATCTGAAGAAGTTTATTTGTTTTACTCTTTTGTTTTATTGTATAGATATATTCCTTTTTTTATTTTATTACTTCTTACACCATTGTAAATAAGAATTAATCATGATCATTTGGTCTTTTGACCAGATACACTGTATACTTTAATTGTACATATTTGTTGTTCTTAAGGGACTATGTCCCAGAATAAAGACTATTTTCTATTTCTATTTCTTTTTCTATAATTTTTTATTTGTGTTGCATTCGCACATTTACTAGATAATTTCATCAAAATTCCACCAATATTGTAAAGTTCTTTTAATTAAAATTTTTATTTAAGATTTGTATATGTGTACATATGTGTACATATGTTTTTATTATTTTTTTTTGTCTAGTTTTGTTATTAATTATTATAAGGTACCTTTTAATTTATTATAATAGCTCATTCTTGTTTGTATTTATATTATTTTTTGTTTGTTTTATTGTACTCTAAGGCGCTAAAGTTTCTTTTTGTAGATTTCCTAGTATTATTCTAAACTGACTCGTCCCAGAATAAAATAAAGAATTTATTATCATTATTATTTTACATATTAAAAGCGATACATAATAATAAAGAAAAAAACCTAGATATGTAATGAGTTCCAGTATTAAGCCTCGACTGTGTTGGTGCAGAGCACTTGACTGTCCCAGACTTTCCCAGCCCTGAATGCTAAGCAGGCTAGGAACAGAGAGGCTTTTTAAACCTGTCCTCAACTAGCTACAGAATAATTCAGCAAAATCAGGAACAGCTTTAGTTCTAGTACCTGATGAGATTTTTAATTAATAAAAAATTGTTTGAATTTTTAGGTTAGTAGGAAAAACGTAATATTTGTTCACATTATTGGCATATATAAAAATTAAGGCTCAAGTACCTGGTAATTCAGGACGAATTTTATTTTTCATTTTTTCTGCTATTTTATTCAACGGGACTTTATTTTTACGAAAAAACGTTTGGTTGAGGATGTATAGTCGACTGTAGAAACTATTATAGCTGGAAAAAATCGGGAGTCAGTCTTTTTTTTAATATTTTAATTTTTCCGACGTTTCAGCTTAAGCTTGTGAGCCATCATCAGAACATAAAGAGATACATATTAATGTGATAATGAAAAATTAATAATGTGATATGTAATAAATATTAATGTGATGTGTAATAAATATTAATGTGATAATGATTTTATTTTTAATGTAGGGTCAATGATAACATTTCTTATAAATCAGAAAATATACCAACATCCTTAAATATTATAGATACAAATAATGATAATAAGATAAACAATATGATGATGATAAGCATAAAAAAAACTTTAGACTTTAATATAGAAGTAAAAAATTATATATAAACGTACCATTACTGATCCATGTCCAAGCATAAACTGAGGAAAACATAGGTATGGAGGGAGGAGGAGGGGATTCTTGTAAAAACCCCTGGCAGTTTTCTCCTGTAAATATAAATAATAGAGCTTGTATTTTTTTTTTTTTTATATATATATAGTTTTACAAAAACTTTAAAAAAAAATTAATTAAATTATTAAAAAAAAAACGACTCCCGATCATTTCCACCATATAAAAAAAAAAAAAACATTTGGTTTTCTAACAGGCTTTGAAAACAAAATTTTTGAAAAAAAAAAATGTAAAGGAGACCATTTGATATGTTGAAGTTTGGCTCTCGTCCAACCTGCATTGTTTCTGAACCCTTTCTTCCAAGAGCATTTTCTGACTGTTGATCAGGTATCCATTCATGCTATTTTGTTTTTCTCTTCGGAAGAATCATGAATTAGTGAATCAATAATTGGTTGGGTCCATTACTCGTGTTTTAAACTTTAAATAATATATTATATTTATTATTTAAGAATCGTTCATAACTGAAGAGCTTTTTTTTCAAGATTTGAAGTCAGGCCTTTCTATAGAAATACAGGATTGTTGCATTACGCAAAATCTTTCAATTTACGAATTAGAATCTGGTGCGCGCTACAAACGACTTTCACTTACCTCAGTTTTTTTTATTTATTCGTATGTATTACAGTTTGTCACAATGGACAATAAAAATATTGCTAAAGGATCCCATTCATACAATATTTACAATATAAACAAAAGAAATGTCAAATTACATAAAATAAAACCAAACTAAATAAACGTATACAATAACAAAATTTGTAGATAAAATAAATGATCCTCAGTTGTTAAAATTAATTTAAGAATTTTTAAAAACACTTAGTGATGAAAAAAGGTTAAAGAATTAATTGCGTAAAGTTTCGATAGAAACATGTGTGTCATGGAAAATCGCCGATTTGAGACTCCTCTACAAGGGAGGAGACAGGGATAAACAGCTCCCTAAATCGTATAGACCAATATGTCTCCTGCCTGTAATGAGCAAAGTCCTGGAGAACCTCATCCTCAGCAGTCAAGAACCAGTTTTTGCAAGAGCAAGTCACCCACGGCAATACGGCTCCAGGAAGGCTATGGGAACCGCTGATGCCCTGCTTAGAGTACGGGCGGACGTTGATGGAAAAACGGAGAAATATGTAATGTTGCTGCTTTTTGATATTTCATCCACCTTCGACAGCGTCTGGTGGCCCCTCGTGCTCTAGCAGCTGCAAAAGTATGAGGCCCCCAGCAACTTATACGCTCTCGTAAGAAGCTACCTAGAGGAGAGGCGTATTAGGATACAAGGGAGTTCCTATGAAGTGGAAGCTTCTATCGAGAGAGGATGCCCTCAAGGATCAGTACTTGGTCCATCTCTATGGAAGCTGGTATTCGACGAGTTGCTGGGTGTGCTGGAGGAAGAGAGGTTCCCTGCCACTGGTTACATTGATGACTTGGCTGTTGTGGTGTACTGTAACAGCAGAGCCGGTTTGAAACAGCAAGCAGAAAGGTGTGCCAATCTGGTAGGGGAATGGTGCGAGAGGAAAACGTTAAAGATGGCTGCTTCAAAGACCCAAGCCGTTCTCTTGAAAGGCACAACGGATAGGGCCCACCCTATTAATCTAGTTATACAAGGCTCAAGAATACGACCAAGTGAGAAGGTCACATACCTTGGCGTAAGGTTTGGATGAGGTTTTAACGTCACCCCTCACCTGGAATATTTAAGGAATAGAGTGGCCCTAGCCTTGAACGGCCTTAGTCGTGTAGGAGGTGCTTTCTGGGGCCTTAGGTACCCAGCTACCATGACAATATACCGAGGTGTAGTGGTGGGTATCCTAAGGTATGCGTCTCCTGCCTGGAATCAGAGCCTCTCGCACCGACAGAAAAGCAGATTGGCAACAATCCAGAGAGCGGCTTTGCTGCGAGTCACCCGGGCGTATCGAACTGTGTCCCATGAGGCGGTGCAAGTCTTAGCGGGAGGGGTACCTCTCGACCTTCTCCTGCGTGAAGACATGATGAAGTATAAATTTAAAAGAGACGGCTCAGCAAGTCTGCCGGAATATCTCCAGCTGAGGATAAGCGAGAGCCCAAGTAAATGGAAAGAGATTATCCGGGAGGATACAATAGAAGAGTGGAACCGGAGGTGGGTGACCAGTCCCAAAGGTTTAACTCTAAGAAAATACTTCTCCACAGTCCGGCCACGACTAGAAGCAAAGTGGGTCCTCCCGGACTACTGGCTCACGCAAATCCTCACAGGGCATGGGGACATAGACATTGACCCCCTATGCCCTAGCTGCAACGTCCCGGAAACTGCTGAGCACGTAATTATGAACTGCACCGCCTTCGATTCATTAAGGGCTAAATTATCAAGGGATACATGTCTCTACGCCCTCACAGAAAACGATTTTCCCCGGCTGGCCAATAGGCAGTACTACAAAAATTTTGTGTACGGGTGGAAGACCGCTATAGGGCCAGCCCACTTCAATATTTGCCGAAGACCTGCCCTACGAGGACCTCTAGACAGGCGAGGAAGAAGAGGAGGAGCTGCTACCCACATGGACCGGAAGAGGAGAGAGGAAGGTCCAGTTCCTGACAGGCCGCCGGACGGAGGAGGAGCAGAGCAGGACGGTGGGTGATCTGAGGACTGATGTGACCTGTGAGCAAAAGATAATATTGTTACCGTTTTAATAGCAGCAGTGGGTTGTTATGCGGTCACGCTTACCATCCCACTGTTGCAATACCCGTATTGCCTAACAAAAAAAAAATAAAAATAAAACCACACTCAGACACACACACAGATACAGACTTTTTTGCGATACTGTGTCATTTAGACGCAGGGAACGGTAAAACGTACATTTCTGGTGAAAATTATTACGTTCGCAATACTTTCCCTTACTATATATTTCATTTATAGGTAAGTCAAAGTAAAAAGATAGATAAATACTTATAGACATTTATTTAAGTAGTTAGCTCGTGTTTTAAAGGTAAACGTTAGGGTTTTGATGATGAAAGTTGTACTTTGAATTCGAAGGACCAGAATTTAATATTTGCTCCAGTTTAACCAGATAATTATTTATTAAATTACATAATACGGGAATATATGACATCGATACGAACCCTTATTCTTTATTTATTTTTTTTATATGCTTCAGTTCTTTCGTTTTATTTTTCTTCTTCACTTATTACCTCATTAGATTCTTGTTGTACTTATCTATTATTATCTTCCAGCAACACAGCAATGTATGCAAGTTAAAGCAGATCTTGGATGATTACCCCTACTTATTGATAAGGACTTAAAGCTATTGCATAGTTATTTTGAATTTAGCTAATGGTAACATATTATCTTATCTGCTTCTTTTAAATTTGTCCTATACGACCATTTAACCCCTTTGTCACTTTTAGCTAATAAAATAGAATCAGGCACAAATCAAACTAAACATTGAAACTCGACTGTTTATGGTGTTTTGGTGGTATCTTTTGAAAAACATTTCAATTTAAACACATTGAGCTCATATAAAGCCCAGTAAAATGAGGTTAAATTTCATGATTTGTTGGAAGTAATTCGGACATAGCTGAAAATCGTTTTTATACCTCCAAATAAAAGTTATCTGAGTTTGCACCATTGCAGGTGGTGAGCTTAAATTTTACTGCAGTTCAACTTAGGTATCTACTAAACATAAATATGATATGGTGCAAAAACCTTTTTTTATTTAACCAACCTATACTTTTCCCTATTGTTTTAAACTATATCGTGCGTAATATAAATAATATTATAAATGAAAATAAAGAAATGTGAAGTGAGAATGGTTGACTGTGTGCATATATGGGAGAAGTTAGTTCAGACTGCAGTCAAAAGAATACAAAATTAAGTATAAACTTAATTTACTAGTGCCGACATTTCGAACTAAATTTTAGGTCTTCTTCGGGACGATTGATCGAGTGACCGTCAGAAAAATGAAGCAATTGTTTCCATTGTCAATTATCAATTGAATATTGTCAAGTCAAAACTTATAAGAGATGTTATTCCCCTAGAACACGGTTTAGTTTTAAGAACTGAGAAAAATGATGTGTTCTGAACACAGGAATTTCAATTTGAAATATTTAAAAGACAATTAAACATAAATAATTAAATTGAATTCTTAAGATGGGCTCTTAAAAGTGGTGTAACTAACCTATAAGAGACAAGCTTCCATTTGGCTAATTATGATTTGGTTTATGTTGCAAATATTCTTATTATGCAATGAAATGAAAAAACTTCTTTATTATCCTGGGACTAAAGTCCCTTAAGAATAAAATAAAATACATAATTGATGACCGGAACAGTGTGGTCATTGCTTAGAATAACAAAATACTAAACTAGAAAAATAATTAAGGTTTGACTTAATTATAAACACCTTTACAACGAAATTTTTACAATATCTTACTATACCGAATGGAATAAAAAATAAAAATAAAACAACGAAAAAAACAAAACAGAAATAGCTAATTGTTCAGTGATAATTTAAGTAATATAAACACACACAAAAAAATAAATAATAATAATTGGAATTTACAGCATCTGCAGTTTGGAGTTATTGTATGTTTGACTGGGCAAGGAGAAGGTGGTTGAAATGGAGCGACTTGAAGGAGGAACCCGTTCTTACATGACGGATCTCAGGAGGGATGGAATTCCAAAGAGAGGTTTTTTTTTGGCTAGAAAGGACTTGACAAAGGCAGCAGTACGGTGAGGAGAAGGGTAGAGGTCAGAAAGCCGGGATCTGGTAGAACGGGACTGAATTGATGATTTAAATTGAAGGGATTGGAAGATGTAGCTGGGACCATGAGTTCTGATAACTTGGTAGAGGAAGGAAGCTAGGAAATACAGGCATCTGTAACGAGGATAAAGCTACCTTAACTCGGCGTAATGCTGGGTTATATGCGTGTCTCTGGTGATCCCGAATACAAACCGTATTGCACTAAAACTACGGCAGAATGTGTTAAATCGGACGTATCAAATATACCTCGCAAGCCTTACGACGCGTGTAGAGGAAAAAAATATTTTTGTTAAAGATCGTACCTACCAAATTTGAAATTTAGAAAAGCTTTTAGACTTGAAATTTGATGCTCTTCAACGTTCATTCTGTGACTTTTTTTTTTTTGTTTCAAAGTTAATGCTGTCTTTTAGTGACTAAATGTGGTTGTTCAACAAAAATGGAAACATTTGCCTACTTCTGACGAAAGATTACGGTAATATAATATAAACCAGGTGACCTTTAGAAAGGAAATTTAACGTTCTTTAATTTAGGAAATAAAGATATATTCCGTATGAGAAACCGTTTACGAGTGATATGTGAAAAATTAAAAAAAAGTGAGAAATATTTGGGGATTTTTGGCTCCAAAAACTTGGTATGTTAGTAGCAAGTTTTGCATCTCTTTTTACCTTAGAATTTATTTACTCTCATAAAGCGCATACCAAACGTCCTTAATAAAGACAAATTAAAAAGGAAATACCCATCAGCATGCATTGTCAGCCACTGTCATACCGAGTGACTTAGAACATATTGGAAAACCATGTTTCAACTTCAAAGGAGCTCTTAATCAGTAAGTTTGCTGCCACTCTGAAACCCATCTCTTGCGCGTTTGAAAATATGCAATGTAATTACTGTTGTTGTAAAGAGTTCTTTAATTTGATCTTTCTCCAGTGCTTTAATTTAAAATTGTTACGGCAATGACTTTTTCTCGTGGAAAATAAAATGAAAATTACATTAATAACATACGTCTTGAGATAAGCACTCTATGTATACCTTGTATACATTCGAAACAAAACGATGCTAACACAGTTGTTGCATTTCGTTTGCATAACAGTTTTATGTATGCTAAAAGATTTATGCTTGATATTCGAAGATATGACCGTATCTCTGGCTATTATTTTTGACTGAAGTTCCCCTTCCCCTCTCCCGAAATAATCTCTTTGGTTCTTACTTATTACATTCAATGTGATCGGGATTAAGGATATCCGGGTGTGGAATATAAGTTTAGAGAAGGTGCTGACGAAAAAAACTGGGCTTTTCCCTCGTCTAATCTTGTCCTGCTTTCTTTTTTGGATTCTGTAAAGAGAGGTTGATTGAAGTCTTTAAATTTGTGTAGCTTCATAGTGGTTCCTCCATAATGTTTTGTCAGAAGTGTTAGAATTTTCAGTAAAATTGAGTAAAATTTGAATTTTTTTATTTACGATTTTAGTTTGTTAGTCAGTATAGTATAATAAGTTTTATGGAATGAGTATCAATTTTACGTTTAACTTAATTTTATTTTTATGTTTATTTATTTATATATATATATATATATATATATATTATATATATATATATATATATATATATATTTTTTTTTTTTTATTCGTATATTTTACAATTTGTCATAATAGACAATAATAATAGTGCTACAGGATCTCATTCATACAATATAAACAAAAGGAAAGTCAAATTACATAAAATAAAATTAAATTAAACGTATACAATAACAAAATTAAGTAGACAAAATAAATAGAAATAAATGAAGTTAACAAATAAATGAACAAAACATGTCACATTCATACCTATGTACAATATTTACAATCAGCTCGGGAACCACGGACGGGGCTTGTCCCCCGACTTGTGCAAGGACAAGCAGAGTCCAAAGGATCCCAGTGCCTCCCTCTCAGCCGCATCACAGGCGAGAGCCAGCGGAAGCTAAGTGAGGGCGCCATAGCCACATTATTTATTTGTAAAATTAAATATTTATTTTGGACCATCTAAATTTAAAACTTTTAAAGGAAAGTTAAGCAAATTTAAATTTTTACTGTGATTCAGTAGATATCAACATTAATGAAATACAAAATTACTCAACCATCTAAGAAGCAAAAATACTATCTCCGCTGGCGGGGCTGTGAGCTCATTACCTCACAACCCCTCCTTACTACCATTGTCGTGGCGGTTATAGTTCTTTAAGATAAGAAATTTATGTTTTCAACGGCACCGGTGTGTGCATTGGATTAAACATTTTTTTTCTGAAATTGCGCTCAATCACCCTTTTTTGTGATTTTAGATTTCAAATTTTCAAGAAATAAGTTATTACAATTTGTGAAAACTATTTTCCCGGAATATCCTCTTTACAACTAAAATTGTGAATATTTTGAAATATAAATCGAACAATTATTTTGATGAGATCAGAGATTAAAACAAAAGCGGTCGTGGGTGGTGCTATCTCTTGTCTCAGAATCAAATTAAAGTGCCGTCTCAGTTAGCCTTAATATTCCAAGTTTCACCTATCTGCTTGCCATCCTACCTCTTACGCCTATTCTTGAACGAAGCCTTAAGAATTAACTAAAAAATTCTTGATTGAATCTTCCCTTGCTTCAGTAAAAGTTAACAGAAACTAGAAAGTAAACATCATTAAACAGCTGCTGCTGACAGTTGTATTTCGGAGACTATTTGGAGATGCCTGCTGGCCCATCGATTCTTGGTAAAGGAAAGCTCCTGGGAAGGGAAAAAATATGGCCCTATAGATTCTCGCTTCCACATCCCTGCCAAGTGACAAATGTCATCCTCCCTTTTTCTTCATCCCCTAAGCAGCCCCCTCCATTTTCTGCCCCTGTCGTTCATATTTTATTTATCACTCCTCGTTGCCGATCGTTCACCTGGAAGTAGACCACTTAAACAAGAGGTGAAAAATATGTTCCTTTCCCCTTTTCCTACTTTTGTGCTCAATGCTCTACCGATTTAGAACTATAGATAAAAAATGATCTTTGTTATAGTGCGAATCACACTTTTTCTTTTTTTTTTTAAATACATTTGTTATTTATTTATAATTTTTTCATAATGATAAGTGGTTCGAATTGTACCAATTAAAAATTTTCTGGTTGTGGGCTGTATGATAAAAATTAATAATAAAAACTTTAAATTTTGATTCTACCCAGAATAAGGGATCTCCAAATCGTTTTACAAGTACATTTAAGATAGACAGCAGCTTACCTAATCGCCTTCTTCGTGTCTACTCGAACGGGCCCGCTCCGGCTCGGCAGTCTCTTCCAGCTGCTCTTAGATTTTATCTTGTAAAACTTAGGAGAACCTAAATTCTTAAAATTGAGTCCCTCTATCGTGACCGGGAACCGAATATCACCACAAATATCGTCACGGACTACAAAACCATACAATCGGGACAGAATCTCAATTCACATTGACGCTATAGCAAAAAACAAAAGACTGTCGAATTAAACATCTGTCCCGTATCCAAAGCCCAATCAAAAATTAAATTTGAATCAAAATAAATATTATTATTTTTAATTCGCGTGATCGCGAACAATTAGCTTTTTGCTTTCACTCACCTTTATATGAGATATATAGTAAAAGAAAATTTTCGAATATGAGTTTTTACCGAAATACATGAATTCCGCCCCCATGTATATCAGTATCAAATTCATACCATTGATTCACCCTTATGAGAAACAACGTTTTGCAAATTTTCAGTCCCATGATCCTTGTGAGAGGGAATTTGTGGGGGGGAAAGAAAAAACAAAGCTGTTTTCTTCTGAACAGCATTAACCGCTTTTCACAAAAAAACAATTTATATGTTACCGATTTTCTGAAATAGTTTCGAAAAATATTTTATAAAAATTTCCACGAAAATCCGAATTTAAAAATTTTTGTTTTGGTTATGTTGGATTGTACACCTACATTTTTTTTCTACTTAATTCCATTTTAAGGTTCTGCGCAATCTATGTTTTACAAGTTGATCTTAAATGTGCCCAATGGAAAAAATAAAAAAACAGCCTTTGGCCAGCTCTCTCACCAGCCATGCTGAGTGCTAACTGGTCACGCCTTAAGAGTAAGGTAACTTTTTATTGGTACAAAACATCTCGGTCATCAGTGCCAGGCACTCATTTTAGAAAATTAATTTTAGGTTAAACAATGAACAATGATTTTAGTTTTAAAAAAAAAACAAAAAAATAGCAACAAATAGTTAAAAACAAATAACTATAAGAATAATCAATAGTAAGAATAAATGTAACATCATTAGTCAAAGATTAATATGTATTAGGTTAAATAAAATAAAAAATAAAATAAATTTAATAATAATAAAAAATAAAATAAATTTAATAATAATAAAAATAAAATAAAATTAATAATAATTTTAAAAATAATAATAATAGTAAAATAAAATTGTCAAATCTGAGTCTGAGTCATTAGATATTACTTACACACTATGCACCTACATATTATGTATTATATCTTCTATTAGAGTAATACATATATTTTTTTTTACTAAGATAGTAACCACATAGTAGAATATGTTATATTCATATAAAACGTTACTACAAAGATTTATATATATATATATATATATATATATATATATATATATATATATATTTATATATATATATATATATTATAATAAATATATATATATAATATATATATATATACATGTGTATACTTAAAAAGCTATGATAGACTAGCACAGAATATTCGAGAAAAAAATAAATAAAAATACCAGTATTATTTTGCTACTTCGTGATGTTTCGATAGATAGATGATAGTTAATAAATAAATATTTTTTAATATTCATATAAAATGTTTTTTTTTATCATAAAGATATTGATTTTTCTAGAAAATTGTATGCAGGTCTCACACACTTTTATCCTTAGAATATAAAAAAAAATATTCCTTGCATATATTTCTTAAGTGTGAATCATTGGTATAAATTTGGTTCTGATATACTTGAGGGGCAGATTTCACGTGCTTGTTCTGCTAGGTCCCTTTATGATCATAATATACTGTTAGAAAGTATACAATTAAAAAGAAATCTTCTAACTTAACTCTCATAAAAGGTGTAAGGTTTAAAGCTCCCAAAACTAAGGCGATAATAACATAAATATTTCCTTCGAAAACCTTTTTAACTTTCTTTTTCAATTAAGGATGTTAGTAAACGTTTAGGGTGCGCGCGTAGAAATTAAATGTGAATTAAACCATTAACTAATAATTGCACTGTGAAATATTTATTTTAATTGCCTTTAATTCTAACACACGAAGATTGTAATTACCTGTTCTATACCCTTACCAATTAGACAAAAAAATTAAAGAAATTACTTCCTCGTGCTCTTTTCGTTTTGAAATACCAATTACTTAAGATGGATGTTATGTATTCCTTTGCAACTCGAAAACTTTAAGTCGTTTAAGTCAGAGAAGAAAAGGAAAATTAATTAAAACCGTCCTATTTATTCCGAAACAACATATAATATAGATAATTTGATCCCTTATCAACGGCTAACGAAGTCGCTTCTACTCCGTTTTAGGCCTCTTAAGGAAAACTTTCCAGTCGGAAAACTCCGATACATTAACGCAGTAATTATCAGAATTATCCTTGGGACTTGGTAAGAAACCCCAAGAACTTTGGTATTCCTGAACTTTTCACTTTATAAAGCGCAAAAGATAAGGGACCTGGATTACTCCATATGATTTCAACCGCAGCTTTTTGCATTTTAAAGGAGAATACCCACGATTTTGGGTAAAAGAAAAGTTTAAACTTCTGCCACGTTTTTGTTGTGTCATTAATATAAAAAATCTGGTGCGGGCAACACCCGACTTTCACTTACCTCCATTTTTAAAATCAATGAAAGAATTTTCAAATACTGTTATAGATAAAAATACGTGAAACTATTAAAGAATTAATTTAACTGAATTTATATAGAAACATGTGTTTCATTAAAAAATCTATTATATTATTTATGTTCAATTCATCACTCTCTATTAACTTTCAAAAGCTTGTGTATGAGATGATATTTTTTCTAAAATGTTTAGCTTTCCAACGGTATATCATACATGTACATTACTGTTTATATGTTCAAAAACAAAAAAATTGCATTAAAAAAATATGTTTACAGTTTTCTCCTTTAGTTGCTTTTTAAATTCGCTCAACTTGCATATTTAGCTGTTTTTCATCAGTGGTAACAAAATAATATAGTTATTTTTATTGAATCAACAAAGTTAAAGGTACTTTAGAGAAAGAAAATTTAAAATATCGGCATTTAAGCCCTGTCAGACCATTTTCATCAGAATAAAACCTACATGATATTAAAGCCCATTATATTTTACATCGATAAAGCGATCAAAATCGTCGGATTCGTTTTCGAGAACATCGAAAAAGATGCAAAATGCATGGTATAAAGAGCCTCTTCTGGTAAGCTCATTTTGATGAAAAAAGTTTTGTCACGTCTCGGGCGTATAGTTGTCTTAAATATGAAATTTCAGTTTCATAGGACTTACCGTTTCCGCCCGGGAGTCACCACACACACACACACACACACACACACACACACACAGACCTTTTTGCGGGACTTAGTTATTTGGACTCCGTGGACCCTAAAACGGTGTTTCCATTGAAAACTGGAATTCGAAAATTTTCACGATCGCAATACTTTTCCTTATATATATAGTAAGTGAAAGTAAAAAGTAACTCACTCTCTTTAAGGAAAATTGAATAATACTTTTTGTATACAAAAAACATAGCAACAAGTTTATTTACTATTTACTTATCATTCTTCTCTAATATTTTTTAGCGATTTTTAAGAATGTTTACAAATGGTTTGTTTGTTTCTTATTGTCAATCTAATCCTCACATTATTGAATATTAATAAAACAAATAAATAAAAAATATATATATATATCTTCTTTTATTTAAATTTTAAGTTTTTACTGTTGACCGAGTATGGCATCTGAGATTGCTTTGCAAGCTCTATTTCTCCCTTATACTTATTTTCTTATTATCCATTTCTACATCCCTGATAGATCTTTCAAAATAAATCACAATATTCCTATTCCTCCCTTTTTTCTTAATCTGCAGGGGTACCTCAAGGCAGCATCCTGGGACCCATTCTTAATACAGTCTATACAGCTGATATCCCAACCCATCCTATCACTTTCCTTTCTACCTATGCTGACGCGTGTGCTATGTTTAGATAATTATCCAGTTATTGGATCCTACACCCTTCAAACCTACATCCGAAACCTTAAAGAATAGTGTCAGAATTTGAGTATAAAAATTAATTCTGACAAATCCCACCAGAAAAAACTTAACCCTCTGTCGTAAACCAATGACTTTCTGCCCTAAAGTATGCTTTAATGACACTCCACTAGTCCCTGTTAAACAATTTGATACCTAGGACTTTACCTTGACAAACGTCTCACGTGGAATTCCCATGTAAGGCTGAAACGACAAGAAACTGACCGACGTTTTCAACTACTTTAACACTCACTGGAAAAATCTTAAATCTTCCACTTAATTACAAAAGACTCATTTACATAAACCATATCGGTCTTACGGAGTAAATAGAAATAGAATAGAAAATACTATGTGGCTCTACTAAACCATCAAACTTTTCCTCCATCTAATCCTTACAATCCATAATACTTATCTCCTTACTTTTTCACGAATAAACTCATCCATAGGGATCACTTGTAGCTGGATGGCCAGCATAACAGCCTCCTATGCCAAATGTCACGGGTTCAAACCCACAGGTGGTTCTAGGAATTTTTAATGGGGTAAAAAATCCTTTGTTATGCCGGCCTTCGGAGGGGACGTTAAAAGGTGGTCCCGAGCCTGTGCGATGTCAGGTACTTGTCAATGATCCCTATCCTAATGAAGCCCGTATTGGCAAAATTTAGGACTAACACTGTAGCATCGTCCGATTAGCCATAGTAGCATAAAGGGACGTTAAATAAATAAACAAACAAAATCATCCATAAAGACCTTAATGTTCCATATGTTACTGAATTACCCCGAACCAGATATCAACCATTCCATAAAAAACTCCATTTTCACTCTAGCTCACTAGTTTCTATTTTATCATCCCCTTAATTGCTGATTATCCTCCGATGCATCTGAAAAGAAAATGGCCCTGATACCTTCTAGTTTAGAATATTTTTAGAGAGCATTGTGTATAGTTTACTATTGTCCATCACATTTACTTAATGTGTTTTAATACAGTTGTTAATATAATAAATATATAAAATTAAATATAAGTTTTTACTGTGTCTTTTTTTTTTTTTTTTTTTTTTTATTGATGCTCTAAGGCTCTGAAACCCGCATTTATTTTCCTCTGAATTTTTTCAAAGAGACTCGAAATTCAAAGAATAAAGAAAAAATACATTATGATTAAAAAAAATCTTTATTGGAACTGCAGGTTCTCGAGGTAGCACGTAATGTAAAATTATCGTTATTCTATTTCTGTGTATCATATTCGATTGGAAATTCAAATAACAAATTGCTGGGAATATAAAATAGGATGCAATATCAACCCAACGCTGTTGAGGTGTATAGCATTCCCTGAAGTGGGAATACAAATTTAATATGAACTTGTCAGAATTCGAACCCGGCGGTGTTCTGATGGAATTATGTGGAGGTCTCCATTTTGCCAATATCATATTTGGTTTCCAGACGCGTGATTAATTTTATTAATTATGTGATGTATGGTAATAATGATTTTTTCCTAATAAATATATTATTAATCATCGATTTGACCCTTCAATCGGTATAATCATCGCACTTTACGTTGGCAATTTGAGTTAAACCATAGAAAAAGCTTATCATCCTTCAACACAGCCCGTATCATGCGATCCATCGCTTATAGTATAGTTCTAATTAGTTCAATATAAATATAGATGTTAACGTTATTAACAATAACTACTGTCGTAGCTACTAGTTGAGCTTAGGCGTGTTATATATTACATCACTTTTATATAATAAGCAATACACAAAAAACTGTCAATCCTCAATACTGACAGGATTAAAAGGAGTCCGTTAGTGGTAAGTGCAGCGCGTAAACTAAAAGTCCTTTGAAACTGAAATTTCATATTTAAGAGAAATATAAACCCAATATGTTACAACAATTTTTTTTATCAAAATCAGCTAACAAGAAGAATCACTTTAAACCATGTATTTTATTTTTTATATTTATTTATTTTATTTTATTTTTTTTTTACGGTTTTCTCTTATATAGCTTAAACGATTCTGATTAAACTCGCTATATTGATGTAAAATGTAATGGGCCTTAATATCATGTAGGTTTCATTCTGATTGAAATAGTCTGATGGTGCTTAAATGCTGATATTTTGCATTTTCTTCCTCTAAAGTACCTTTAATATTGTATATTCTATAAAAATAACCATTTCATCTTATTACCATTGAAAAAAAAACAGGTAAATACATAAGTTGAACGAATTCGATATCCAACTAAAGGAAAAAACTGCAAAATGTTTTTGTTTTTTTTCGCAATTTTTTTTTTAACACAAGACTAGTAATATATATGTATAATATTCCGTTTAAAAGCTAATGATTTTAGAAAAAAATATTATACACAAGCTTGTAAAAGTTAATAGAGAGTTTAGAAAAACCGATAAAACTAACTGATTATTTTAGATAATAATGTAATAGATTTACTAATAAAACACATACTCGCAGGTTGTCCTCGGATTTTAATTGGAGAAAAAAATCCTGAGTTACGTAATACATAGGGGACGTAAAAAGGTGGTTTCCCGAGCCTGTGCGATGTCAGGTGCACGTTAAAGATCCCTTCCGTTATTAAACCTGGATAGGCAAAATGTAGGACTCCTACTATAGCAGAGGGCGGTCAAAGAAAATGTTAATGGGTAATGTAGGTTTGCGTATTGTGTCTGAAGTACAGGTGAGGATTTCTTTGTCCGTGCTGGGTAAGATTCTGGGCTATTGGAGTCAGACATAGGTATAAAGATTTTAGAAGGAAAATAGTTATTATTAAATATTACTATATACTAGTCAATCTCATTCTATTACTTTTTATTAAAATCATCTCGCATTTTTCGGTTTTTGCGATGAATTCTAAATTGCTAAAACTGTGCATTTTTAATAAAATAATCACTGAAATATTTTTATACTTTCACATACCTCTATATATGAAATATATAGTAATGAAAAGTATTGCGATCGTGAAAATTTTCGAATTACAGTTTTCAACACATTTTAGGGTCCCCTGAGTCTAAATAACCAACTCCCGCAAAAAGGTCTGTTTGTGTGTGTGTGGTAACTCTAGCGCAAAAACGAAAAGTCGTACGGAACTGAAATTTCATATTTAAGACTACTATACTCCCGAGATGTTACAGCAACTTTTTCACTAAAAACAGCTGACCGGAAGTCCTACTTTATCCCTTGCATTTAGCACCTTCTTACAATTTTCTCAAAAACAGCACTAACAATTTTGATTAAACTCCCTATATCGATGTAAAATTTGATAGGCTTTAATATCATGTAGGTTTCATTCTGATTGAAATAGTCTGATGGGGCTTAAATGCTGATATTTTAAATTTTCTTCCTCTAAAGTACCTTTAATTTTGTATATTCTATAAAAATAACCATATCATCTTATTACCATTGAAAAAAAACAGGTAAATATATAAGTTGAACGAATTCGATATTTAACTAAAGGAAAAAACTGAAAGCATATTTTTTTAATGAAATTGTTTCACCACTTGGCCACTAGATGGTGCAGCCATCGCCGGACGCTCCAAGTAGTTTTAACACGGAGTAATGATAAAAACCTAAATTTCCTAGATAATATTATAACATATTATTTAATAAAACACAATTTATATAAAAATCAAATATAAATAATTCTTTAATAATTTATTTTCGTTTCTAAATTCTTAAATTTATATTACTAACAGAGGTAAGTGAAAATCGTGTGTTGCGCGCACCAGATTTTTAAACATATTGAGCTATATTTGGCAAATTTTGGAATTACATATTTCGTTGGTAGGGTAAGTTTTTATTCTAAGTGGTTGAAGACTAGACTGAAGGTAATGGAGCCCTTGAAGGAAGGCAGAGGATGATAAAGGAGGGACATTACCGAGGCTGAAGGGAGGAAGGACATGAAGAGACTGAAGGAGAAGGGACTCCCCGATCCAATCTGACCTGACGTGGACAAAGTAGGCAGGCTGTGTTCCTCAGGGGTGGCTCCTGTGTCCGCTTCTATCTTGTCCCTTCTATCTAGGCTAGTCCTTCCTCTTGCCCTTCAACTGTCTTCCGTCTATTGTCCTTAATTTTTTTCATGTTATGTATAGTTTGATTATACCATTCTTTAAGGATTCGTATAAATGATTTGTCCTATATGGGTTAATCCATTTGAAATTGTCCAGACCTTGCCGCTCGACATTTTTGATTTTTGTAATTTTTTTGACCAGTTATTTCCTATTCTTTCGTGAATATAAAACCGTGAATAGAATTTTATTTAGATCAATACTTTTAGTATTGCAGCCGTTCGAAGTCAGGTCCACGGGCGAAAACATGTGATGTGAAAACCTTTCTAATTTCTGTAATTTTTTAAATATCATACCAAAACAAAAACTAACAATAAGATAAGGACATGCTTAGGATTTTTCGTTCCCACAACTTATTACCTAAATAGTGAAGAAAGTTGTTTTAAAAATTCTCGAAAATTATCAAAAAACTAGATTTTTAACGAGATAAAAGTAGATAAAGAATAAGAGACTAATTTTTAATTATTTTTTCTTATATAGCTTTATCATAGTACTACTTGCAGTAAAAATTTCGAGCTTGAGAACATAGTCAGTCCTTTTATGTATATTTTCAAAATTTTATGCATTTTCAAAATTGGCAAAAATTCATTTTTCTCGATTTTTTATTAAAATTATGAAACTAATAAGGATTGCTTATTCATACGATATGTTTAAGTGATATAAATTTGCTCTTTAAGACTAAGCTGGTCCCGGAGTTATTAAACTATCTTAACTGTTAAAATAACGTATTCTTTGAAAAATAATTAACTCCGGTAATTTTACATATTTAAGAGCCAAACAAAAACTAGAATGAATATGAGAGTATTTCATATAATTTTGGTCCTCACAACATATAACCTAAGTAGCCAAGAAAGCGGGTTAAAAAAATAACGGATACTTAAATCAACTGAAACCTTTGGCGCGCTATGACAAAGGAGATTAGAAATGATTTTCACGCTTAATTATTTTTACTTTCACTTACTATATATAGTAAGGGAAAGTATTGCGATCGTGAAAATTTTCGAATTCCAGTTTTCAACGGAAATACACGTTTTAGGGTTCCCTGAGTCCAAATAATCAAGTCCCGCAAAAAGGTCTGTGTGTGTGTGGTAACTCCCGGGCGGAAACGGTGAGTCCTATGAAACTGAAATTTCATATTTTAGACAACTATACGCCTGATACGTGACAAAACTTTTTTCATCAAAATGAGCTTACCAGAAGAGGCACTTTATACCATGCATTTTGCACCTTTTTTCGATTTTCTCCAAAACGGTTCCGACGATTTTGATTAAACTCGCTATATCGATGTAAAATTAATGGGCTTTAATATCATGTAGGTTTTATTTGGATAAAAATGGTCTGACAGGGCTTAAACGCCGATATTTTAATTTTTTTTTCCCTAAAGTACCTTCAATTTTGTAGATTCAATAACAATAACTAGATTATCTTGTTAACGCTGATGGAAAACAGGTAAATATATAAATTGAATAAATTCGATAACCAAATAGAGGAGAAAACAGAAAACATATTTTTTTTATGCAATTTTTCGTTTTTGAACATAAGAGCAGTAATATACATGCATGATATACCGTTGGAAAGCTAAAGATTTTAGAAAAAATATTATCTCATACACAAGCTTTTAGAGGTTGATAGAGAATGATGAAAAGAAGATAAAACTAACGGATTATTTTAGATAATAATATAATAGATTTTTTAATAAAACACATGTTTCTATATAAATTCAATTTGATTAATTCCTTAAAAGTTTCACGTATTTTTTTCTCTTAATTGTATTTGGAAATTCTTTCATTGATTTTAAAAATGGAGGTAAGTGAAAGTCGTGTGTTGCCCGCACCAGATTTTTCCTTATATAAGCTAATCATTGCATTACTTTTTTTTATAAATTTGGATCGTGTAAGCTATATAATTTATTTCAAAATACATTTTCGAAAGGATTATTTTCCAGCTCAGTAATATTTATAGTAAAATATCTCAAAAAGGACTGAGTGAAAAATAATGAAACTCAGATGACACCTTTTTATAATTAGTACGATAGAATAAAATTTAGGGGCTAAGACCCTGTTTGTTTTTTAAATATAATCCCCATTCATTTGCTTTGCTCGGATGAAGTTTATGTGGTCTCATTTATGTCTATAAATGCACTGTTTGACTGATTTAGAGTTCACCGCAGAAACCATGAATCGGGAGATGATTTCATACATATGAAATAAAATAAAAAGAGTCTTAAGAAAAGAAGTATTCAATACTTACTTCCGTGGATAACCTTAAATTTAAAAGAATCAAATAGATCGAATAATATTACAAAAAGATTATGATGTCTTACACTTGTGAGGTTATGGATATATAAAAACACATTGGTTCCCATTTTATTATTTTATTCGGTTAGTTATAATTTTATTTTTCGAATGAACTATTTTAAATACATATAAAAAGTTTAATTTATTTTTCATGAAATAATCGTTTTAGTAAACATGATTAATAATAATGTCAGTTTTTTATTTTCTAACACCTTTAACAACGTAGAAATAGTAATTGAATTTTTTTTTATTATTCTGGGACAGGGTCCCTTAAGAACAATTTATATGTACAATTAAGATATACGATGTGTCTGGCCAAAAGACCAAAGAATTATAATTAATTTTTATTTACAATGGTATCAGAAAAAAAAAGTGGATTAAAGTATATAAAAGAGTAAATAAAATAAAAGAGTAATATACACAACATCTTATAGATTAAAGTGTTGAATAAAATAAAATATTGAAACTGGTTCATAATAACATATTCATTAACTGAGTTTAATATAAACAATAAAAATAAATTTTCTGTATGAATTGAAATTTGATTTGAAATATCAGGCTTTGGGATGACAGTAGGTACTGGAACAACTGAGACTTGAATGATGGTAGGGATGAAGCATGGCGGATATGAGTAGGTAAGGAATTCCAGAGAGTAGTAGAGCGGACAAGAAAGGAGTGATGAAAAGTTTTGGTACTATAAAAAACGTATTTGAGATTTGGTACGTAATATTGTTTTTAAAATGGATGTATTGGAATAATATAACTTATACGATACTGTACGGTGGGAGTGTTAAATCCCATAACTCTCTTCTTTACAAATAACATATGTTGATAAGTTTATGAGCTAATAACGACATTCTGTTAACATGCACAACTTATTTTATAGCGTATTAACTTTCATTACACCAGAGAGGGTATGTTATATAAAAAATCATTAGTTCCCATTTTAATCAATTAATTATATTTTATTTTCTAAATGAAATATTTAAAATATATGTAAAAAGTTCCATGAACTTCCACATTAAACAAAACTGGACTTCAATTTTGTGAAAAAAATATTAGATTATCATAGATGGGGAAGAGAACTGAAGGGGAGGAGTGCTTTTAGTTACTGTATCACGCCTGACATGATATTTTATTTTTTTATAGTTTACTGATTATTTAAGACGGGAAGCATCGTAGGCAAGGATCCAGAGACTGCCTGGTGGCTTTATCACCTTAAATTCCTCCTTTTTAAGTACATTCTACGTATCCAGTCCTACGACAAAGACAGACCTTTCAAAATAAATCACAATATTTTCTGTATATCCCTTTTTACTAAATCTGCTGGTGTTCCTCAAGGCAGCATCCTAGAACCCATTCTTTACGCATTGTATACAGCTAGCTTATCCTAACACTTTCCTTTTTACTGTTATAAAATATAATGATCCGATTACTACTGCTCAGACAGTTCAATCCTCCGTAAGAGTCCTTGAACGGTGAAGTCAAAATTGGAGGATTAATATAAACTACAAATCCCATAAAATAGCCTTACCCTTCGTCGTAAACCGATTTCCTGCCCTATTATCCTTTAATAACTCTCCGCTAGTCCTTGTTGAACAGATCCGATACCTAGGATTTCATCTTAATCTAACGACGTACTTGGAATACTCCTACAAGGCTAAAACGACAAGAAAATGTTCGACGTTACCTGCTACGTCAACACTAACGAGACCATCGTTCTTAGGTATGAACGAAACATTTACATAACTATCATAAAGTTTATCTAAACTTACGGAGTTGAGGTTTGGGCTCTTCTAAATTATTAAATGAAATGAAAATAATTTTTTATTATTCTGGGACATTTTGTCCCCTAAGAATGAAGAAACAATTAACACAAAAGGTCTAGTCAGTCTAGCATCATTTAGTGATAATTATTTACATTACTCTTATTTAGTGATTTTTACATATGTGAAATCAAGAATTTTATTATTCTTGATTTCATTATCATTATCAACAACACAGTTCATGGCTCCACAAAGTTTTTACCGGCTTATTTACTATATGGGCGTGCCTCTGAAATTGTTCCAAAAGAGTTGGAAAAGGAACAGGATTTACAGACAGATAGAGCAGAAGCGTTCAAGAATTCACAAAGAAGTTTTGAACGGAACAAGAGCAGAGTAGACCAGAAAAGAATTGATCATGAGTTTGAAGAAGGAGATTTGGTCTATGTAACGAATGGTAATAGTTTGAACAGGAGGAAGCTGGACGAAGTCAGAATAGGGCTACTCAAAATTAGAAAACGTATTTCTAAATCTATATATGAAGTTGAGTCTAACAAAAAACGGAAGGAAGCAAATATGTTCCACTCTAGTAAGTTGGTTCCTTACTCTTTTTCTCCTGGATAAAAAGAGTCTCCGACCAGCGGAGGTGTAAAATCAAGAATTTTATTATTCTTGATTTCATTATCATATGTTAATATTTCACCAAGGGAGGTTATATCTCTGTTATGTTAGTTAAACGTATTTATCAAAGGACTGTTAAACAATTCTTTATTTTAGGTAGGTTCATTGTTAATTATGTATGTTATCCTATTGATTATTTTATGTCATACAAATTGTAATAATTAAAACTTTATTTTAGCATCGTTTAACTCCTGATTCATTTTAATTAGAAGAAGAATTACACATATATAACAACTATGATATTCATAAAATTCAAAAAGATAAAATAAATAAATAAAATAGATGGAAAGTTTATGAATTAAGTAGCGCATAATTAAGACGAGACATGTGTGCTTAAGTTTGATCTTTTAGGAGAAAAAATAACTGGCTCTTGCATGTGGTTAAGGGTGATACTGTTACGGGCTACGGGTGTGAGAAATAAACTACACTAATTTTTAAACATAAAAATATTTATTAACTTATTGACCTCTCTAGGCTGTTGGGGTCTTCGTGGTTTACCTGCCATTGTCCTTCTGACCTTAACAGTACTTTACTAAGGGAGATGGGTAGTGTGTACCAAAGTATGGTAGCATAGATGATTAAGGACTTTTCAAAGGATTCAGGTCTGTGAAATGTGGTACATTTAAATCGCTAGGTTGAGATCTTTATGATTTATGGTGTATACTTATGAGCGAGGAGTGAGGAGGAATATATAGGAAGGTTCTCTGGCTCGCAAGGATTGGAATAGGAAGATACCTTGTAGGTATTTTCTTCGGAGATCAGGATAAATCCTCCCTTGACCAGAATACCAGCAAGGAATATGCGATCGTCTCGTGAGGCCGTAAATGTATCTTACAAATCTGTTCATTAATCTTCTCAATCTCATCACATTTTTTCACGAGAGCCCTCCATATACTAGGCATCAGTAGTTAAAGTGGGGGTGTATGAGAGAAGGCACTAAGAGATGGCGAGTATTTCTAGGAAAATAGTCACGGTTTTTTTTTTTGTTTTTATTTTTTTAATTTAATTCCAGATAAAAACAAAACTGTGAATATTGATGAGGGTATTTTCTACATTTTGAGAACTAACAACACATTTTCTAAGCAGAGATTTTGATCTTGTGAACATAGTCCTTTGTCAATTTTCAAAAATTGCATATACTTAATATTATAACTGTATTGACTATTTAGGTGATCATTTGTAAGGACAAAAAATATAAACCCCATTCTTATAAGATCTTATTTAATATCTGCGAAATCACAACAGAAGATTTCGTCAAATGCCGCTATAAGCTTCAAAAATCGTTTGCATATAATTTGAAATCTACCAAATGAGACGTAATAACAAGTTAAAAAAATATATGAAAATCAAAGTAGCAAAACTAATTTGTAATTGGTGATTTCAAATAGATTGGCGCCTAGTTCAAAGTTGGCATTGTTTCAAATGTCTGTCAGCTAACTAAACATGTGTCCCTATAGCTTAATGCGTGATTAAAGAAAATATAGAATCAATCTTTAATAAAAAACTAATAATCAAAACTTTGAATGTTAATATCATATTCATTTAGAAGCTCGAGTTAACTAAAAAAATAAATAATTTAGAATACATTCAAATCTATACCAATGGTATGTTTTATGAGAAGTGCTATTGCCTATATCTGGTTATTTAAAGAGATTACTTAAAGCACTAAGTTGCAATTATATATGGCTTAAGTATGGCTTTAGATAAATTTACAATTCCGCATAGTGTTTCGCGGAATAGCTTTTAGTAAAGGACAAACTGCTTATATGGGATCCGAGGATTATATTCTATAATACATATTGTACCGTATAATAAATATTATTATTATATTTTTGGTTTATTATTTTTAATAATCCCCCTCAAAATTTGAGAGACTACGTTTTAAGATGCGTAGAATCCGAATAAGGAAAAAAAAAAATCCGTTTGTTCGCCGCGGCATTTCTCCTAAACTACTAGAACAATTTAACTACAAAAATACTACTCCATGCAACTACGATCCTAACACCTGGACGTTGATATCAGCTGGTTATTTTTAAAATGGCGGCTTAAATTAAAAGTGAAAAATAAAAGAAAAAGATATTAAAAGCGATTTAATTTAATAACTCAGTTATTATTGAAGGTAAAGAAAAAATTTACCATTCTTTTTTAGTAAAAAACCGCAAATAATTATATAAAAGAGAAATAATAAAAGTAAAACATATAAATTTTACACATAAATACGCTCATAACTAAGTAATTTTTGAAGATGAAGAAAAGTATACATTGAGTTTTATAATCAGTAAAGCGCGATTAACTACATTATTTTCGAAGATGAAGAAAACATTTATTAGAGTTTTTTTTTAACCAAAATACTGCGAATAATTATAAAAAAATAGAACAAATAATAGAAAAAAATTGAAATTTTGCTCATAAATACGCCCATGACTCAGTTATTTTTAAAGATGGAGAAAAATATAAGAGTTTTTGAACTAGTAAAGTGCGATAAATTAAAAAAAAAAATTTGATCTTATTCAAGTAATAAATTATAATTGATGTAATTCCTTTAAAAATCGGTTATTATTAAATATAGAGAAAAATCGAAAAGATTTTAAAGATCAAGACAATGCGATGAATGTGTTCTTACGTTTTAAGATACGTTTAATCCCAATAACAAATAAAAAAAATCAGTTTTTCCTAATTATTATACAAATAAATATCAAAAATTGTGTTTTGTTTCTTTTGTTCTTTAGATAAGTAATTTTTCTACAAAGTGAAAAAAAGCATTGCAATCGGTTAGGAACTATCAGAAATATAGCGTTTTGAAATCACCAATAGTGATACGCAGGGGAGCCCGAGGCTGAGTGGCTAGCGCGCTAGTCTCTCATACTACAGGTTCTGAGTTCGAATCCCAGTCCCGGCGGGGCTTTTATAAGGATGTAAGAAAATGGGGATTCGCTCACAGCCTCTCCCCCGGGTATGTGAGACCCGTCAGCCAAAGGGTGTCCACTCACAAAATTAGTCGTAGGGAGGTGATGACCTACCCTAAAAATTGCATCGTGAAACGTGAGTGTAAACTCGCAAGAGTTTATACCACGAGGCCCAGGGCCTATACGGAATGTCGCGCCACTGGAAGAAGAAGTAGTGATACGCTATTTTCGTTTGAATTATAGCTTTTAATATTACTTAATTGTCTATCAACGGCTATATGAACTGTTACAGCATAATAATATTGTTATTTAGAAATAATAAACCATTGTGTAATACTTTGCAGCGTTTTTTATTACAAAATACAAAAATTTAGAAGTCAATTATGATTATAGAAGAGTAATTATAATTATAAATGGAATAATTGAGACTTTCTCCTCTCTCTTATATTTTTATTTATTATAACATAAATAAAACTTGAATAAATAAATGACGTTTCAAGGTATTTCTTTGCCTCATCTTCAGATTATCCAATAAATATTCTATAATATGTAAATTTTCATTAAACTCATTAAATTGTTGACACTGATGTATAAAGTATACATATAAATTTTTATGAATGGAATAATTGGAACTTTTTCTTCTCTTTTATATTTTTGTTCATTATAACATAAATAAAACTTTAAAGACGTTTCAAGGTATTTCTTTGCCTCAACTTCAGATTATCCAATAAATATAAATATTTGCATATTGCACAAGATATTGGTCATAATATATATATATATATATATCGTGCATTTAAATAGCACTGTAAATGGAAATACTTCATCAATTTTAGTTTATGTGATTTAGAAATATAAAAAATTTGTTAACAATCATTGCCGAAATGATTTTTATATAAATTATATGTATAAATTAGACCAATATTTTGTGCAATATGGAAGTATTTATATTTATTGGATAATCTGAAGATGAGGCAAAGAAATACCTTGAAACGTCATTAAAGTTTTATTTATGTTATAATGAACAAAAATATAAAAGAGAAGAAAAAGTTCCAATTATTCCATTCATAAAAATTTATATGTATATTTTATACATCAGTGTCAAAAATTTAATGAGTTTAATGAAAATTTACATATTATAGAATTTAAAATTGATAAAAGGTTAATGGTAAGGCAGTTGTGTTTTCTCGAATTCGAATTTCTTTAGGTTATTCCAGGAGAGAAATATATATTTTTTATGTCGCCGCAGAATGTGAAATGAAGCCGACAAAGGGGTGTTAAAATCTATATTCCGCGTGCGGTGTGTTGAATACATTTTATCCAAAGCCACCTCGAACAATTTTTCTCTTACACAAGGCGTTCCGCAATCGAATTTAAACCTTATGTATGTATTTGCTAAAGTTACATTTGGTGAAAAATTTATAAAATATGTTAGTATATAAAATATATCAGTATCTATATGTTATACTTAAAAGATTATCGTGTAACGAAATGATATAAATTACTTATCTATTTTCTAAATATATCGCATATCTTTTTTTTTTAAATGAAGGTCGAGATTGTTATTTATTTCAGAAATAAAAAACAATTAGATGGATCTCCCGAAGGAACATACGCAACAATAATTATTTAAAAAGTTTTTACGTTTGTATTTGTTTTTTGTGCATTAGTGCTTTGGCTATAGTTATTTACACAAGGATTTTTTTTTTTTTTTTTTTTTTTAGAAGTAATATTGCTTTATTGTGAAGTAATACAATCTGCCACTATCTTGGGCAATAAGTATTAGAGATAAAAGAAGTCATTCATTCCATATGTACAAATTAAAACAAACAAAAAATAAAATACCACAATAACAAATGAAAAAATATATATACATATATATAATAAATAAAAATGAAATAAAAGAAAATAATTATAATCTTGGCCACATTCATACTTATATACAATATTTACATACTGCCCCTGGGAACTCCGAATCGAACCACTGCATCCAGAAATGGATGCCGAGGCACAATGTCAGGAGATCCCAGTCAGCCGCGTCACCAATCTAGTCAGTTGAAACTGAGTGAGGGCGCTAGAGCCACACACTCTCAGGCATGAGTGGAAAAGTTGGCCATTGCCAGCACTCCAGTTGCGTATTTATAAGAGATCTCTCGGCCACTGCCGCCTCAACATACGAGGAGGGTTGTAAGGATGGTTGGAACTAGATAGGGATTGTACCAGGAGATTAGGAAGGTGAGTAAGTTTCTGGTGGAAAGTTGAGAATTTGGATGGGATCAGATCGAGGACATAAGAGATCTTGAGGTCATGATGTAAGGTCTTGTTTGTAACATAATAGGGAGCATTGACTATTGTTCTAAGGAATTTGGACTGAAAGGCCTGGATACGTTTGATGTTCGAAAATTTAGTAGTACCCCATAGTTACACAAGGATTAGAAAACAAATACAATTAATGGAATGGCCGCTCTTAATCTATGCATATTTTCGTTAGCAACAGCACAATGAAATTTCTTAATTAATGTAACAAAGTAGAGATAAGTTGTGAAATGAGAAGGGTTGACTGTGTGTATATATAGAGGAGAAGGTAGTAAAGGGTGCCGTCAGATGAACACTCAATTAAGTTGTAACGTAATTTAATAGTGCCTACGTTTCGGCCTAAATTTCAGGCCTATCTTGTCGCCCTCGGGTGTTAGAAATAATCTTTAAGTGAGAATGGTTGACTGTGTGTATATATAGAGGAGAAGGTAGTAAAGGGTGCCGTCAGATGAACACTCAATTAAGTTGTAACGTAATTTAATAGTGCCTACGTTTCGGCCTTAAGGGCCCGCGATTGAGTGGCTAGCGCGCTAGTCTCTCATGCTTAAGGTTGTGAGTTCGAATCCCATTCCCGGCGGCACTTTTATAAGTATGTAATTCTATGGGGATTCACTAAAGACCTCTCCCCTGGGTATGAGACCTGTCAGCCAAATGGTGGCTTCTCAAAAAATTAGGCGAAGGTAGTAATGTGACCCTACACTACATAATGCATCGAGATTATCTCCCAGAAGATAACAACGCGAGGTCCAAGGCCTACACGGCCTGTCGCGTCACTGAAAAACGTTTCGGACTAAATTTCAGGTATTCTTTATGGCAATAAAAAATAATAAATACAAAAAAAGTATTAGGACGATTTTTTCAAGTGTAGGATTGTAGGTATCTGACGCTGACAAATATTTCTTTTCAATATCAAACATTATTTTCTATTTTTAATGATGGAGTTTTGTTGACCGTAGAGAAATTTTTTTTTTTTTTTAAAATAAGCGTTATTTTAATTATGTGCCGACGTTTCGGCCTACAATGTGGGCCTTCATCAGGGCTAAAAGAAACAAGATAACAACCAATGTAATTATAGACTTAATAATGCGTTAGGTATATAATAATAATATGACAGTAATAAATTATGGGAACATAAATAATATTAAATGTGAAATGATAATAAGATGACAATTATAAAGTATGGAAATAAGGTGACAGTTATAAAGTATGGAAATAAACAAAATTAAGATGATAGTTATAAAGTATGGAAGTAAACATAATTGAGATGATAATATTGTAATGAGAATATATAAATAGAGACTAAGTAAATGAAAAAAATGATAAAGGAAAAATATGTGAACAATTAAAATTTTAAATATTAACAATTTTGAGTTGATATATGACGGTAATATATCAAAAACATAGTTAAGAGTATAGGCAATATATAAAAAATATAGTCATTACAAAAGAGAAACAGTATGAATAAAAAATAATTTAAATTTTAAAATAATGTAATATTAAGCTAATAATTATATGTCAGGATAGGTAACGGAGAAAGATATGAGTATGGAAAGGGGGAGAAAGAAATGGGCGATGAAAAAAGACCCTTATCAATAAGAAAGAAACACTTACGTGACAACGTGACAGCTTTGCCTACAGAAGTGATGTTTCTCAGTTTAAAAAACGCTCTTTGCGTGGAACGGAAAATATGAGAATGTCCTAACGGACATTTTAGTTCTCATATTTTCCGTTCCACGCAAAGAGCGTTTTTTAAACTGAGAAACATCACTTCTGTAGGCAAAGCTGTCACGTTGTCACGTAAGTGTTTCTTTCTTATTGATAAGGGTCTTTTTTCATCGCCCATTTCTTTCTCCCCCTTTCCATACTCATATCTTTCTCCGTTACCTATCCTGACATATAATTATTAGCTTAATATTACATTATTTTAAAATTTAAATTATTTTTTATTCATACTGTTTCTCTTTTGTAATGACTATATTTTTTATATATTGCCTATACTCTTAACTATGTTTTTGATATATTACCGTCATATATCAACTCAAAATTGTTAATATTTAAAATTTTAATTGTTCACATATTTTTCCTTTATCATTTTTTTCATTTACTTAGTCTCTATTTATATATTCTCATTACAATATTATCATCTCAATTATGTTTACTTCCATACTTTATAACTATCATCTTAATTTTGTTTATTTCCATACTTTATAACTGTCACCTTATTTCCATACTTTATAATTGTCATCTTATTATCATTTCACATTTAATATTATTTATGTTCCCATAATTTATTACTGTCATATTATTATTATATACCTAACGCATTATTAAGTCTATAATTACATTGGTTGTTATCTTGTTTCTTTTAGCCCTGATGAAGGCCCACATTGTAGGCCGAAACGTCGGCACATAATTAAAATAACGCTTATTTTTAATTGTGTGTTTTAATTTATGACCGCAACCCCAACCATCTTCCTCATCTATTTTCTATTTTAATTGTTTTCGTAGAAATATTAAAGTTATTAGTACTTAATGAAACTAGTATTCAACTAGAGATAGGCAATTTTAGTCTAATTTGTTACTACTAATGATACTTATGATACTAATTTGTTTTTCATTCATTCAACGTCACTTAATGCTTCTGGTGAATCGTACGATATTACAATGGGAATCTTAAATTTTGCCTATCCAAGTTTAATAAAAATAGGGGTATTTAACGAGTACCTGACGTCGGACAGCGTTAGTACCATCATTTTACATCCTCCCCGAAGATGTTGACGCCATCACCAAGGGTGTTTTACTTCTTTAACAAAATCTAGGGCCAGCAGTCAGGTTTGAACCCGTGACTAACGGCATAGAAGACTGTTATAATTGTCACATCACAATATTTGGCTCCTACTCCACTATAGATGGGCAATTTTAGTCTTATTATGATACTCTTTTTGTTTATTCATAATAATACTTCATGATTCTGTGGCTAATCGGACGATGACAGTGTTCCTGAGTTTTGCCTTACCAGGTTTAATTAGTGTAGGGGTCTTCAACGAGTGCCAGACATCGCATAGGCTCGAGACCTATGAGGGACGGCATTACATAAAGATTTTTTTTACGCCTTAAAAAATGAGTATTTGAACCAGCGATGTTTGGCATAGAAAGCTTTTATAATTACCCTTACCCGACATGTGATGTTTTTAAATGACTCATTAGCAAGGAAAATAATCAAATGTATTTTTTATAGTAAAATAAATAAATTTCGATTTAGCAGGATAAGAAAATTATAAACTAAAAGTTCTTACAATATCCTTGGAGTGGTAGAAAATAAATCCTTAAATTAGTTAAGTGACCACAGTTTTCGCGCCATTAACCACTAACCACTCCGCCTTGGCAGGGTGAAGATTGGATTTTTCCCATTCCTTGCCACAACTATTCCCTCTCCGTATTTAATCACATTTTCCCGATCGATATAACATTTCAAGTATTTTAAGTTTTACTAGGTCGAAACTTATTAACTTCGAAGAATTTTCATTTTACTTTACCACACCAGTAATTTATATATATATATATATTTTTTTTTTTTTTTTTTTTTTGTCAACTTTGAATTATGTTATATTTCAATTATTTTTTCTTTTGAAATAAACTTATAACAATAATATATACTGATAGAATGCTAAGCAATTTCACAAAAATAAAAAGTACAAACGGAGTATGCACTTACCACAGGATGCTTATAGCTTATTTAAATTGTATCAATTTAAAAGGCTCCAGAATAACAAAAAAGCGAAATAAGCCTGATGAAACAATAAAATGAAAAAAGCACTTACTAATAAAATAATAAAGTATTTAAATATTTTATGTACAAAACCGCATATTATCAAAAATATGAAGTAATTTATATAATTACGTCATATCTTTTTATATAAACAGGCGCTGCTAGCATAAAGGTAGGTCCCCTTATCTTATACCTCCCAGATTTTAAGAAACGTTGAAATTGTCCGTTGTTATTAATGAAGTTAATACAACTCAGTCGTGTCCTTAAATCAGAATTAATATTATTAATAAATATTTATTTATTTATTTATTAATATGATGTATGGAATATTGCATAAAACACGGAAACATAAAATAAGACACCTGTATTTAGATGCGGTTTAAGATGTAGAGAAGAAATTGGTGGTTATAAAAGTACCTTTTTCAACCATAATAAGTAATCTTAAATTATATGTGTTTTGTTTATATATGCCTAAACGAATGGCTATAAAATGACGTAATTTTGCAAGAGAGATAAATTTTTGTTTTTCCAATACCGGAGCCCATACACGAAATATCGAGTTATTATGGGACAGCGTTAAAAGAAGGAACAAATTTGAATTTATAACCAGGATCTCTTATCGACTGATACCTGTATGAGTTTTTTTTTTTTTTTTTTTACAAAAGAAAATTCGAGAACGAGGATATATTAAAGTGTATTTAAAAATCATTAAAAACACAGGATGCCCAAGTGTTAGGATGTCCCAACCGAAAATATCGGTCCAGTTGTAACGGAGAAAAGCCGTTGACGGATGGCAGATGGATAGATTTTTGTATTTCTTATTTTATTTCCAATTTATGTTACTGCGGGAGTCCTAAATTTTGTTTATCCGGGTTTAATTAATTTATTGAGTACCTGACATCGCACAAGGTCGAAACCACCTTTTTACGTCCCTTTCGAAAGACGGCATAACTAAGGATTTTTCACTCCCATTAAAATAATCCTTAGACCACCTGCGGGTTTGAAACCGGTGACCTTTGGCATTGAAGGCTGATATGTTAGCCAATATGCTCAGGTGGTCCATATTGCTATTTTTATTTGCTAGGAAGAAATATTATGACCTGAAAAATTATTTCAGTTTTTTTCCTCTAGTAGTTTTTACTGGATTTGTTTTATATTTTATTTTCACCCACTGTGATCAATATTAATAAACATAAATGGTTAATTATTTTAATCTGATAAAAATTAAAGGTACTTTCAGGAAGTCATTTTAAATGTTGGTATAATTGGCCCGTACCAGGTATCATACCTTCCATGAAAAACTCTACTCCCACTCTAATCCATTACTTTCAATCCTTCCTTCCTCTTACATTCCTGATAATCATCCGAGGCGTCTGAAAAGAAGATGGCCTCGAGATCTTCTTGTTTAGGCACACTACCAAAGAGTGCTGCCAATGGGCAGTTTCTCTTCATGTTTATTTCGTGTGTTATAACATTTCAGCATATTTACTTGATGTATTTTTTGTACAGATATAAATTTCAATAAAAATATATTTAAAAAAAAATGTGTTGGTAGTTTTAGCTCTATCAAACTATTTCAAAGACGATGAAACCTTCATCGTGAGTAATCCAACCTCCCTCCCTTATATAGACTGTTAGACTTATGTTATTTCGGATCGATTCTTACATCAGGAAGAGAGTTTTTATATTAAAAAGTGTCCTTTTTAGTGTGGTAATCCTAGTTATCAGTGAATTAATTCGATTCGTACCCTTTTAAAAGGAGAATTGAGTCATAAATAGTGGTTCTCTTCCATTTTGAATCGTATCCTAGTTAAATATATGTCGATTGTTAAGAATCCTTTCAACTAAAATTTCGACTTTAACTTTAAAAAAATAAAAATTAAACAGTCCTTAAAATACGAAAATCGGGCATATCCTTTGAAATAATAAAAATAGTCTTTTCTGTTCGATGGTTTTCGAAAAAATCGTAAAAGGTGCATGGAATTAAGTGATTCTCCTTGTTAGTCAAGTTTAGTGAAAAGGTGCATAACATCCCAGACGTATACATGTCTTAAATATGAAACCTCAGTTTCGTTCGACTTCTAGTTAGCGAAGTTGACTGACCACACACACATATTTTCACAGTACTTGATCATTTGGACTCAGTGGACACTAAGACGCGTATTTCCTTTAAAAAATTGGAATTCAAAAATATTCAGGATCACAATACTTTCCTTTACTATACATTTAATATATAGGTAAGTGAAAGTAAAAACGTGTTTTTACGATGTGTATATTACACTTGTTAGTTTTAATATAACTTTATCATTCAGTGATTTATCTTTTTGAAAAAAATAATTTAAAAAATTTAAAACCTAGCGCGGATCTCATTACCGCGTATAGGGAGCGTCCCACGGGTGGGGATAGTCGTTGGTATTTCCTCGGAAGCTCCTCCCGGCTAAGTCCGATGGACTCAATGACCAACAATGAAATCGGCCCTCCAGGCTTGCTGGAGGGTGTGACGTAAGGTTGAATGCCTTACTCACATATTTTAGTTCACAAAATACCAATAACAGTCCCTGTTCGGGTCTCCGGGTTGGGACTGCTTCAGGGGAAACATGGCGCAAGATGAAAATCAACGTGGAATTGCGGAGCTTGTATCCTGTATATATAATTGAGTTGATAGCATCGCGGAGACTCAAATGGGCGAGTAAAGTTGTTGGCCTCGGTGAGGAACGGATTCCGAGAAAGTTGGTATTCGCTGATCCGACAGTTAATGAATCACACACAGTGAAGATATTTAGATATCACTTTTATTATGAGAACATAATACACATTCTGAATAAAATACACTGTGCTGAGGAATTTGGGTGAGTACAAGTGTTCATTCCGAGGTCTCCTTCTATGAGTGTGACACAAGTAATGTTACAACTAGAGTGATAAGTCTTGAGGATCCAAGGGTATATATAGCAAGGGATTTTAAGGGGGGATGAGGAGGCGGCATGGGCACCACATAGCAAGGGCTTGCAGGTGGTAGGTACTGTGTCCTAAGTACAGGTATGTGTTCTTTGTCGGTACTTGGTCAGTCCTTTCTAGGTAGCTGGTTTATTGGGTGACAGTCTTAGATATAGAAAAGGAAGTTATTTAATTATTACTGTATATTATTTATTAGTTAAGTCTCATTCTATAATGGCATCGAACCTTCGAGTTCGGTAGGCCTATTGTTATTATAAAACAATAATATTTAATGATATAGGATTTTAGTAATATTTGATGTCATTGAACAAATTTATTTTTAAAAATAAGCCTTCCCCTCTCCTGCTACTTTCGTGAACTCTCACAAGACTTGCTTTTACCTCACCTACACATACCCTATTTCTCACCGTGTAGCGCTGCCTTAAGTCCTTGTAGGTATCTGGTTTAGGGTTATCGGAGTAGTCTCAGGTATTTTAAATATTTTAATGGACAGAGGAAGTTTTTAAGTATTAAAAAGTATAATAATTGGTGAATCGGGCCTATTCCATAACCAATGTAAGGTTTAACGGGCTATAGAATGTAAAATTTCATTTTGATTAAGTCTGATAGAGTTAAAATGCTGATTTTTAAAATTTTCTTCTAATAAAGTACCTTTAAGTTTGTAATTTTGAAATAAATAACCATATCATCTTATTAAAATAAAAAAAAAAATAAAATCGTAAATGTGTATGTTGATTGAGTTCCATATCTAAATAAAGAGGGAATAAGGAAAAATATTTATTTTTTTTTCTTTATTCTAAGTAAATGTGATCAATCAAAATAGTTAAAACGAAATAATACAAAAATACGTGTCAGTAACAGGTGGATGCCTAAATCAGGATATTGTAGCTCAAGATAATGTTGGGTCTTGAAAATAGGGTTAAGGGCTTAGCGTTACGGTAGATCAATTCTCTTTTAAATATTCAAGCTAACCGTGGCAGGGTCATGTACCCGCACTAATTTGGGCTTTAAGGCCGGCCGGGCTTCCTGGATCGAAGATCTTACTCCTCATACTGAAGAATATTAAGTCGTCTACCGGCCAATTTTGGGGTTATTAAAAAAAAAAAAAAAATCATTAAATAATATATTATAACATACTTTAATAAACATTATTGAATAATCTTTGATTAATTTTTTTTTTTTTTTTTTACTTATTTTAAAAAGATTTTTATAAAACAAATAAACATGCACGGTGCTGTGCTTACTTCATGCATTTCTGATATTAAACTTAACATTAAAAAAATTATATAAATGTATATCATAAATCACCATGAATTTTTTACTTATGACCTGAATCAGTTAAAAAATTCTTATATAAAGAATATGTTTATAATGATTGACTAAAAGCAAAATGATAATGGAAGTTTAATATGTTTATAGCTGCTACCTTAAATCGTAATAATTCGTATTTAATTATTTTGGTTGTCAAGCTCGCTGTTTTGTAAAGAGTATGTCGTAAGCTGCATAAATGGTCTTTTTTTTTTTTTTTTTTTTTTTTTATGTTGTGTGAAGAATATTAAAATAGATATCTATATTAATAATAAAAGAAATCATTATATATATATATATATATATATATATATATATATATATGCATCTAAAAATTGGTAATTCTTAATTGTAGCATACAGATTGTTAAGTTTATGAAAGGATGTTTTTCCATAAAAGTAATGTCTAGCGTAACTAGAATATTATATAACTAGCAGATATTTATCAGTAAAAAAAAACACTATGTACGTTTTGTAAATATTCAAAATTTAACCTATTTTTAAGGCAGTTGAATTTACATTTAAAAAGTTTTTTTGTTTTTTTCTTTTCATATTTCTTTATTCACACCTGTCAGAAGCAATCTGACAATCAGCAAATGTGCTTTATAAAAAGTGAGATCAGACATGGTAGGCATGGGGAAGGAGAATGCCCAGCAGCACCTCTCCTAGGCTTTAATTTAGCAGAGGAGGTCTCCCATCCAGCTTCTCTTTAGCCATCTTCTGACTGGCATTTTAGCTATTAACATGTTGATAATCACTCCATTGTCGTATCCATTAAGTTATGAGAATCGAGTGGTAATCAGTTGGTCAGCTGTTGCTTGTTGTAAGGCCGTATGTAGGGTTTTGTTGTTTACGCATCATGGAGCTGTGGTTATGAGTCTTAACACAGTTGATTGAAATGATTTCAGTTTTTGTAAGTGAGTCTAAAGTTATTTAAAAAAAAATAATTCCCAAAAAAAAGTAAATGTTAAACTTTATTAAAAATTTAACGACTTTTGAATTTATAGTTGTATTCAACAAAATAAGAAATATTTAAAAATTGTCGAAAACTGAATCATTTAATATTCATTCATTACATAACTACACCTAAAACTGTAATCAAATAATAAATAAACAAGATAAAAAAAAAATACTAGACTATCAACAAAAAAGACAGTAGCAGGCATTCATTTAACTGCCTTAATGGTACTTAAATTAACACAAATGTTTCTATTGCTATAAGATTATTAAAGCTCCTCCAGCATGTATTATTTACAAAGCGTGTTCCTGATAATACTTTCATTTAAATGATTCATAGTACAATATTATTTAAAAAATAAAATTAAAATCAGAATGAAGTGGAGTACGTGCAGATGAAGTTAGTAAAATTAAAAACAAATACTAAATTAATCGCATACATTATGTGAGAGATTCATACATTTTCAGTAAAGTTTTGTTTTTTATGTCTCGGAATTAATTACTGTTTACAAAACGATATAAAATAAACATGTGTGAAAAATCGAGAAAAATATCAGGCTATATTTTTCTTACTACTTAAAATTTAAATTATAAAACACTACATCGCACACATACAATATTGAATTGTAATGCTGCTATGTCGTTTGGAATTTCAACAAGTGCTGTCAAATCTGGTTGTATTCATTTTAAATGATGCTGATGGAGAGACAAATGGTGTTGCCTAAATGATCACGCCAGAATTATAGATTATTAACACGCGAGAATAGCAACCGTCAAAAAGGAAGTCTATGTTATCTATGCTAAATTTACTAAAAAGTTTAAATTATGTCTATTCCTTATTTTTGATAGATACAGAATTTTAAACTTTTATTTAATTATTTTTTTAAATTTTGTATTGAAATTTACAACTGTATTAGTTAACACATTAAGTAAATTAGCTGATAATATATATATAGATAGTATACATGAAAAGACATGAAGAGAATATGCCCATTACCGCTAGGTAATCTAAACAATAATGTCTCGAGGCGACCTTCTTCTGGATGATTCCAGGAATAGAAGAAGAAGCAAGGATTGAAACTAGTAAGTTAAAGAGGAAGTAGAGTTGGCCATAGAAGGATTGATACCTCATACTGGCCAAATCGGCAAACATATAGATGGGTTTGTTGGTGACAAAGTAAGGAACACTGAGGATTTTTCGAAAGTTTAGTAGAGTCCCAAAGCTCAATTTACATTATTTAAATTTTATTTATACACATAGGATATATTGGATAATTGTGTTTATAATCTAAAAATATTAACATTTAATAGGTCTAAGTAGTTTCAATGGCTTTCGGGTGGGTTGCTATGAGTATTATTTACTTAGAATTTTAGTAAAACAATTTTATTGTTTCTTTTTATAGTTTTTTTTATATGCATAAAAATTCTGGTGCGCCCAATACGCGACTTTCACTTACCTCCGTTGTTAAAATCAATTTAAGAATTTTTTAATACATTCAGAGATAAAAATAGATCGTTAAAGAATTAATTAAAATGCATTTCAATAAAAACATGTGTTTTATTAAGTAATCTGTTATATTTTTATCAACAATAATCAGTTAGTTTTATCGGCCTTTCATCACAATCCATTAGCCTTAACAATTCCTTGCATTAGATAATATTTGTTCTACAATCTTTAGCTATGCAACGGTATATTATAGGTCTATATTTCTGTTTCAATGTTCAAAAACACAAATATTGCGTAAGAAAATCTGTTTGCACTTTTCTTCTTTATTTGTTTATCAAATTCTCTTAACATGTATATTTAGCCGTTATTTATCAATAGTAACAAGATCATGTGGTTATATTTACAGAATCTTAATAAAATAAAGGTACTTTAGAGGAATAAAACGGCATTTAAGCCCTGTCAGACTATTTCAATCTGAATGAAACATACATAATATAAAAGCCCATTATTTATACATGATATTAAAGCCCATTAAATTTTACATTGATATAGCGAGATTAATCAAAATCGTTAGAGCTGTTTTTAATTAAATCGTAAAAAGGTGCAAAATGCATAGTATTAAGTAGCTCTACTGGTTAGCTGATTTTGAAAAAAAAAGTTGCAAAAACATCTCGGGCTTAATGTCATAAATATGAAATTTCAGTTTGTTTGTTTATTTATTTGGGGAGCGGCGTGGTCTAGTGGATAGAGCACTAGTCTGCTGTGCTCCGGTCCTGGGTTCGAATCCCGGCTGTGGCAGAAATATTATTTATTCTGTTAATTCAGTCGGGGCGACCCTAGGGTATGGAGACCCTCCTGGGGGAGACCCAGCCTCTATAAAGCGGGTACCCAAATTAATTGGGGAAAAACCTGGCGGCTGAGCGTGATTAAGGCCTAATCACCTCATTGCACTGCCGTTGGCCTAGAAACAGTACGAATCTCTATATGTACTGAGCCAAGACCCTTCATGGGTTGTAGTGGTACAGGTTTTTTTTTTTTTTTTATTTATTTAACGTCACTTTATGCCACTATGGCTAATCGGACGATGCTACAGAGGGAGTCCTAAATTTTGCCTATCCAGGTTTTATTAGGATAGGGATCTTTAACGAGTACCTGACATCGCACAGGCTTGGGACCACCTTTTAACGTCCCCTCCGAAGGACGGCGTAACTAAGGATTTTTTACTCCCCATTATGAAATTTCAGTTTCATAGGGCTTTTAGTTCTTGAGCTGGACTTACCACACACAGACTTTTTTTCGGAACTTGGTTATTTGGATTCAGGGGACCCAAAAACGTGTATTTCTCTTAATAACTGAAATTCGAAAATGTTCACGATCACAATACTTTCTCTTACTATATATTCCATGTATAGTAAGTGAAAGTAAAAATGCTGATGAACAATTTTTATAGCGCCTCCAGCTTGTATTTCCGAAAACTCATGAAGACATATCTGTCGTGTTGGTTTAGCCTACAACAGCGCCGGATTTTCTTTAAACAGACCTGCCTCTAGTAGAGCTGGGTCTAAAATAATTTTTTTTTTTTATTTTGTTATTTGCCTCTACCCTACAGGTTCATTGGCATTTATACTTATTTAAAGAGCGTGTTCTTTATAACATTGATAATCATTTCATTGAAATAATTCATAATGCAATTTTATTTAAAAGCTGTAATCAAATAAACAAATAAATAAAAAAAGATAAAATAAAAATCAGGAATAAGTGGAGAACGTACTGATGAAGTAGATAAAATTACAAACAAATACTAAATTAATCGCATACATTACATGAGAGATTCATGAATTTTCAGTAAAGTTTATTTTTTTCATTTCTCGGTATTAGTAAATAATTAGAAAATGTTAAATGTTTAAATAAAACTCGTGAAAAATCGAGAGATATGTAAGGCTATCTTTTGTTTCCTACTTTTTGCAATTTACAACTATATTAGTTAATACGTTAAGTAAATTAGCTTATAATATATTTAGATAATATACATGAAGAGAATATGCCCATTGGCAGCACTCCACTAGAATGTCTGGCCATTTTCTTTTTGGAAGATTGTTAGGAATAGAAGGGGAAGCAATGATTGAAACTAGTAGAGGTTAAACAGGGAGTGGAGTTTGTCATGGAAGGATTGATACCTTATAGGCGCCAAATCAGTAATATATCGGACATTAAGGTCTTTATGGATGAGTTTCGGGAGCCAGTGGCTTAGTGGCTAGTGCGCTAGTCTCTCATGCTAAAGGTAGTGTTTTTGGATCCCAATTCTGGCGGGACGTTTTCAAGCATAAAATTTAATGGGAATTCCCTCACAGCCGCTCCCACTGGTATGTGAGACCTTTCAGTCTACTGGTGGTCACTCCTAGAAATGGGCGTTTGGGAGTGACGACCTTACTCTATAAATTTTCATTGAGAAACGTGAATGTATCTACAGCAGAATGCACCACCATTTTGGATATTAAGGATTGAATACGGAAAGTATTTCATAGTTTAGTAGAGCCCAAAGTTCTGTGTACATTGTTTAAATTTTTTTAATACGTATAGGTAGGTATATATTGGATAATTGAGACGTTGATTTCCAAAAGGTACTAAAGGACATTTTTTACGAAATTGATTTTTTTACATATTTGTATTCTCATCAATTAGTTTTATCTAAATATTTTATTTGATGTTATCTAATGAACTCTCAAGTCCTTAAAAAACGCGATTTAGAAATACGGTTATTTTCTTAATATACTAATTACACATTTATTTTCCTTCGAAATCATTTTTAAAAAATCATTTATAATTTTAAATGATGTCATTATTATAGTAAAAGAATAATTCTAAATTTTAATGCAAAAAGACCCAAATTAGCTGATTTAGTAATATAGTAATAAGAGATTTTCGCGCTTCCTATAAAATTTCCTAAAATGGATATAGTACCATTTGGAAATCAACGCCTCAATTGTGTTCTTAAAAGATTTACAATTTATAGATCAAAGTAGTTTCTATGGCTGGGTTTTATATGGATATTATTTATTTAGTATTTTAGTAAACAAATTTTGTTGTTTCTTTTTATAGATTTTTTTATATGTATAAAAAGAATAATACGAAATTAGAAAAAGAAATTAAATAATTTAATAAATGTAATTATATTAATACTGGGCTTAATATTTATATAATTATTTTAAACGAACATTTCTAATGAAATTTTAGTGTACCGTGTTGTTAGCAGCCTAATATAGTCGAGCAGCATTACTTTATAAATAATGTATTTTCTCTCTAGTTGTACATTCAAACCTATTTTATTTTTGTTGCAGATATTGTGTCTGGAGTGGAATGGAATGCCAGCGAGTGCTCGATCCACGTGAAGCGGCTGGTAGAGCGTGCAGAGTTACACCATGGCGTTGCTCTCAACAACGAGTACGAAGTGATCTCCTTCAACCACTTCACCCTCAACAGGATATACCCCACGGAAATTGGCTTGGGAAAGAGGGTGGTGGAAAAGCCTATCGGTTTCCGCAGGAAGGATCTCTTTGAGGTCATCCAAACCTCGGTGGACACCCTCAACAAGAACCACACCAAACCGCATTACACCGTCGACGACTTCGTCGAAGGCATCTATCGGACCGAGCCGACGACTGGCACCGAGTACGAGCTCTACTTCCGGAACAAGACAAAGGGTGGCCTACTGAAAGTTACCGCGCTCCGTTCCTTCGCACCCATCGTTCACATCTCATCGACACCCGTAGGCACGAAGAAGGAAATAGTCCACGTCATCCTTCCGCTGTCAGGGAGGGTCAAGACATTCCAAAGCTTCATGGGTAAATTCGTCAAGATCGGTCTGAAGCACGACAGGCGGGTCCTGCTTACCGTTGTGTACTTCGGCGAGGAGGGCTTAGCGGAAGCGAGACTTATCATGTCCAAGTCCGCGGGTCGCAACTCGGCACTCCTCCGGCTCCTGGCACTCAACGAGACCTTCTCCCGTTCGAAAGGTCTGCGGGTGGGGGCAGAGCGGGCCTGGGAAGTCCCGGGGATGGTCGGCGACGATGTCCTACTCTTCTTCTGCGATGTGGATATCGTCTTCAGTGCCAAGTTCCTCGACCGCTGTCGGTGGAACACCAGTCCTGGGAGGTCGGTTTACTACCCAGTCGTTTTCTCGCTATACAACCCGCGCGTCGTGTACACGTTGCAGGGGAAGAAGATACCTTCAGAGACTGATCAGCTCCTCATTTCAAGAGACACAGGATTTTGGAGAGACTTCGGATTCGGAATGACTTGTCAATACAAGTAAGTGTTTATAAATTATCTTATTCCACCATTTTTATTCAAGTTGAACTTCCTGTGAAATACAAATTAGGTTATGGTTTACTCCGGATGATTAAACATATATAAAAACATTGTTTACTCATAATCTAAAGAGAAACACATATAACATTTTGCTACCTTCTGAACATAAACAAATTACTCTTCAGAATATATAAAACTTTTATTTAGAGAAAAAATGAATTATACCATTTTGTCATCTGAACACATAGGTTGTTTTTTTTTCCTTGCTTGTTATACGTATATTTGTTTGTAATGTCAAATAAAATATAAAAAAAAACCTCAATGCGGCGAAATACTATAGGGTAAAAATATAGTTTATAAAAATATAAAATATTATAAATATAAATATTTTAAAAAGTTTTTCGAATCAGCTGAACTCATAACCATACCCTTATCTAATCTAGTTAAGCCTCCTGGAATACCCCGTAGATGGCAAAAACTATTTAATAAATAAATATTAGTAACTTTAAGTTGTAATTCCAAAAAAAACTAGAAGGTGAGCCTCATCACCTGATTTATAAATTCAAATATCGTTAATCTCCAAAAGTCACGCTAAATAGATGTAACTCCTTAAAATGCATATTTGCAGAAAAACGTAGAATCTTGCACCATTGTGGCTATAAAAATTTACAAAAATATATAATAATAAGTGGCTATAAAAAAAATGGGAAAATACTATAACATTTTGAATTTTTTTTATATGTTTTAAAAAAATTGTTTATATTTATATTCTGACTAGTATCCGTTTTTTTACAATCGTTTGATATTCTGTTAGTTTATTACTACCTGAAGGTGGTACAAGTTCGAAAGATCGTTTAACAGTTTAAAATAAATTGTTGGAGTAGGCTAAAAACCTAGTTTCTTTTTCGATCTTTTTTTTTTTTTTTTTTTTTTTTTTTTTTTTTTTTTTTTTTTTTTTTTTAGCTTATTGAGACGAATGAGTGATTTGAAATTATTTTATTTTTCTGTACTAATTTTTACTCTTTTTTTTTTTTTTTTTTTTTTTTTTTCAAAACTTACAAAAATATACAATATTCAAGGGGAAGATTTGAAATCATTTTTATAAGGTGTACGTATTGTATTAATCGCAAACTGGTGTATTTTTATTTAATTAATTTTTTTTTTTTATTCTGATTGTTTAGAGTCGTATCTTTCCTAGTTTAGTTTAACTACGCAATGCGAAAATGTATCTTATTAAGTAATTATATTATAAAAAAACAAGTATAATAATAATAGGCTTAGCGAACCCGAAGGTTCGATGCCGATACCACCAAAGTCCGCCTACACAGACTCGTCCAATGTTCACCATTCAAGCCCAAGCCCTTGAGATCAGCCTTAACGCAATCCTCCCATCTACGCTTCGGCCTACCTTTCAGACGCCTACCAGTCGGATCAGCAAATACCAACTTTCTCGAAATCCGCTCGTCATCGAGCCCAACGACTTTACTCGCGCATTTGAGTCTCCGCGATGTAATCAACTCAATTATATTCACAGGATACAAGTTCCGCAATTCCGCTTTGTGCAACCTTCTAAACTCCCTAGTGGCCTCATCTCTCTTCGGACCAAATATTTTACGCAATACCTTATTTTCGAAAACCTTAAGGCGTTGTTCATCCTTCAAAGTAAGCGGCCACGTTCCACATCCGTAAAGAAGCGTTGGAAGAATAATAGTTTCATAAATTCTAACCTTTAAGTTTTTAAATAGAAGCCGCGAACTAAGTAACTTAGCAACTGAATAATAACACGCATTTCCCACCTTTTAACGGGACTTTATTTCTTCCTGGATTTCATTTTTCTTGTAATCATTGAACCTAATACTTGAATTTCTCTACGTGTTCAAAAGTATGCTCTGAAATAGTAATATTCTCAAGATCGCCACTATTTTGGCTGCTAATCATATATTTCGTCTTATCGGTAAAAAAACAAACAAAAAAAAGTATAATGTATGAAATTCATTGAAGTGTTGAGGATAATTACCGTAAAATTTAGTGTTAAACACTTTCTATGCTACATTAAAATTCTTGAATTACTTCGCCACACATTACTTTTTCTTGAATAGAAGCCATATTAATTTTCACATTTAATTTTTACCATAGAAATAGATTACTTTTTATTATTATACTAACTATATATATTATGATGATATATGAAGAAACAATCCTGATATTAAAAAACTTCCTATGATAATTAAAAATAAAATTAAGATATTACTTTAAAAAAAAATTATCATTTATTTCAAAAATGTTACGTACGGGTCATATTACAAACACTGAAAGGTCGAAGCGGTCAAACCGCGGTCCTGTTATACATCACCTGACACTTAGCTGAGACAGACTGACAATCTACCTGGTCAGGTGAAACAGCAATTTACACTCAAGGCATTAACTCGGTACCAGGTTCGTACATAAAATCTTCTTGATAATATAAAATGGTTGAAAAATGTATACAAATCAATATTAATCCAAAAAGCAATGTTAAGAGCTGAAAAATATATTAAATGAGGTGATTATATATATATATATATATATATATATATATATATATATATATATATATATATATATATATTGTTAGCATTGATAAGTGAAGCTAAATATGCAAGTTGAGCGAATTCTATAAAAAACTGAAGGAGCATGCAATTTTTGTGTTTTTGAACCAAAGAATAAATTATACAGATGTATAATATACCGTTGGAGAGCTAAAAATTTTAGAAAAAATATTTGTACATGAAATTGTAAAATTTAATGGGAATGATAAAAAACCGAAGACACTAACTTATCGTTGTGGACAAAAATATAATAGATTATTTAATAAAACACATTTTTCTATTGCAAATTCAATTTTATTAATTATTTATTTATGGGTTTTTAGTATTTTGTTGAGTTTGACCTCATCGATGGCGAGATATTATTTTTTGTTCATTCTGTATTTTGTGTATAAATGTTCCGAAAAGTTGAAATCATCACGAGTATATTTCCACTGTACTGGGAAATCATTTGTCCATTGTATAAAATTTTATATTGCCATGAGGAAGGTTAGGGCTTTTACCATTTGTAGTGCTAAATCATTTTTAATATACATTTATATAATTAATTTTATTACTTATTCAATTACGATAAGAAATTCTCGTAGGGTTCCTAAACTTTTTTTTTAAATATTTTATTGCTATTTACAACTCTACATACAATATATACAACAAGTAAATGGGCTAATTTACACTTATGGTCTTGTGTAGAAACTACCCAGTGGTAGCACTTCAATGTCAATTTAATTAAAGTAGGTCTCGAGGCCATCGTCTTTTCAATCGCCTCGGAGGGTTGTCGAGAATAGATGGGAATGATAAGTTGCGTACAAGAGGATTCGTGTGGGTTGGGAGTTTAGAATAAAAAGAGGCGTATCTGTTTCGGGCTAGTTCTGTGACAAATGGGATATTTAGGTCATTATGGATGATTTTATTCGTAACGAAATAAGGAGCATTTAGGATTTTGCGAAGGATTTTGGATTGTAAGGATTGAATACGAGAGGAATTAGATGGATTAGTAGAGCCACAAAGCTCGATTCCATATGTCCAGATGGGTCTGATGATGGTAACATAAATTAGCTTTTTGTAATAAATTGGAAGTTTTGAACGTTTGTCTAGTAAGTGTTGTAGTAATCGGTATCTACGGGCAGTTTCTTGTCGTTTGAGTCGCGTATTCCATGTAAGACGTTTGTCAAGATGGAGTCCTAGGTAACGGATTTGTTCAATAGGTATTAAAGGATACAGTGGGTCAGGAAGTCATCGGTTTGCGACGAAGGGTAAAGGTAATTTGGTGGGATTCGTTAGGTTCCTAAAATTAAACCTTCAAATCGATACTCAAGAGAATTAGCGACTACAACCATGCAGAGATATTAACACCTATGGTTATTATTTATTTCACATAATAAAAATAATCAAAGAAATAATCTTCATTCAGTATTAATTTACATGAAAAAAATTAAATATCTAATGTAAAAAGGCCTTTAATCAAATGCGGCAATCCATTGAAACTTGTTAAAAAAATATTGGAGAACAATTTCTCTGATATATGAGACACTCGAGATATATATATATATATATATATATATATATATATATATATATATATATTATTTATTATATTTATTTATTTATTTAGTCATATTGTGATAGGAAACACTAGAGTGGTGGTAAAAGATAGTTTATGTAACCCATAGTCCGATTCTCGAAAGTAAGGGAAGAAAATATAATTTTGTGTTTTATTATGTTATCCATGGTGTTCATGAGAAAAGCTCAAATATATCTACTTAATGTATAAGCAAATAAAATCGGTACTAAAGGAAAGAAGAGAAAATTTCCAAGAAGGTTAAGAAGTCGGATCCTCGTAACAGCAAAGAGAGTGTTGCACAACGTCGTTCAAAAGATTAAATTTCAACATTTCTAAGAATATTCGGCAAAATAGTTATATTGGGAACAAATTGTTATAATTTATTTCATACAAATAGGATGCGTAAGCGAGAAACCTCAGATTTTTAACTATTTTATCTTTGATATAGCAGCCTTCTAGAGGGATCTTGAGTAAAAGGTCTTAAAATTTAATTTCCCCCTATGAATATTAGTCATATGTACTTTTTTTACTTTCACTTACCTATATATGAAATATATAGTAAGGGAAAGTATAGCGATCGTGAAAATTTGCGAATTCCAGTTTTAAACGGAAATACACGTTTTAGGATCCCCTGAGTGCGAATGACCAAGTCCCGCAAAAAGGTCTTTGTGTGTGTGTGTCTGTGGTAACTCCCGGGCGAAAACGAAAATTTCTTTGAAACTTTCATATTTAAAACAACTATACGCACGAGACCTTACAGAAACGTTGTCATAAAAATTCGCTGGAAGATCGATTAAAGATCCCTATCCTAATAAAACCTGGATAGGCAAAATTTAGGACTCCCACTGTAGCTCGTCCGATTAGCCATAGTAGCATAAAGTGACGTTAAATAAATAAACAAACAAAATTCGCTGGACGGAAGATCTACTTTATGCTATGCATTTTTCACCTTCTTAAGATTTTCTCAAAAACGACTCTAACGATTTTGATTAAACTCGCTTTATATATGTAAAATTCCATGGGAGTTATTATCATGTAGGTTTCATTCAGATTGAAATAGTCAGACAGAGATTAAATGCCGATATTTTAAATTTTCTTCCTCTAAAGTACCTTTAATTTTGTAGATTTCAAGAAATTTAGAACATCATCTTATTACCATTTATAAATAACGAGTAAATGTTCATGTTGAGGGAATTTGATAAACGAGTAAAGGAGAAAACTACAAAAATATATTTTTTTTTTAAAGTAGATTGTATTATTACATAAAAATTTTTTTTTCAAAAATTAACAATTTTAAACGATTTTCGTCTTCCTCTATTAGAAAGACTGTAGAATATTATATTTTAGACAATTTTTTATTTATTTTTTTATTGTATATAGTTATGATAGTTTGTATGATGTTTATTTATTTGCCAAATTTTTATTTATCTCAATTATAGGTTGTTGTTTTGTTTTTGACGTGACAACGTCTTATAATTCATTTTGCTGGGTGGCATGTTAGGAAAAGTGTAGCGTTACGGAAGTGGGTAGTTGGTGGGGGTAAGTAGTATTGTAGTAGTGGGGGAAGTGACATCATGAGAGTCAGGAGTCATGGAGGCAAAAGTGTAGCCTTACGAAGATGGTAGTGGTGGGGAAGGGTGTCTTAGGTTATCGTCAATTTGTAATAAAACACACGTTTCTAAAGAAACTTAATTTAATTAATTCTTTATTAGTTTCACTCATTTTTATCTCTAACTGTACATCATCGTATCATCGTCCGATTATGAATAGAATATTAGAAATAAAGTCTTAGCATTAAGTATACGTGTATAATGAAGCAAAAATAAATGTCTGTATTAAATGTGTGAGTTGGTTTATTATTTGATACAATTACATAAAATTTGATAGTTGCGTTAAGTATTAAGTAGTAAGCGTCAAGTAGTAAGCGTCAAGTTGTCACGTCAAGCGTGTTTCGGCGCTTCGCGAAACTCACACACCGGTTTTTATTTATTATTATTTTATTGTATATATATGAATTTATTTATTTTCTATTTTATGTAATTTGACTATTATTATCATTTTCTGTACATATAGTATGAATGTGGTCTCATATCAATATTATTATTGTTCATTTTGTAACAAATTGTAATATATCTCAATAGTAAAAAAAAAATTATTATTATTAGCTTTTCAACAGTATATTGCACACCTACGGTACTATTCTACGATAATTTAAAAAAAATTAATAATAATAATAATTAACCTTGCGATGGTGGTCAGAACTAGACCAAGAGGAAGTCCGAGGATGAGATGGGTGATATAATCAAGAAAGACACCACGGAGTTCCACGTGGTGAACTGGAGAGCTATTGCCCAAGACAGACACAGGTGGAGTAGGCTAATTGCGGCGGTTAAAGATCTCCAAGGTCTGTAAAAACAACTGAAAAAAAAAAAAATAAATAACCTAGAAAAAATTTCTTCTACTTTTATATTTTATCTTTACACATTTACAACAGAAGACTTTAACACTAAGACAAATGTTAGTAGAAGACCATGAAGTAATTTTTTTTCTATAATTTCATCATCAAAATATTCTGTTCATGATTATGTGAAGGCATCGAATTTACTTCGAACATTGAACACACTTTAAATATTATTTCCTTATTTAATTTATTGAAACTACCCTAAAACACATTTTTATAATATAGCAGCATTTAAGGTATAATTGTTGCCATAGTGGATATAATTAGTTGACAGTTAAGAATTACTAAAAGGAATTAGTCCAGGTAGCGGTCAGTAAATGAAACAATTTATTTTTTTCCAACGTTTCGACCCCCATTGTAGGGCTAAAAAGATACAAAAGAGATAAATTTAAAATAAGATTAAATATACTATTTAAAAAAAACTACATTCCATACTACCTAATTGTACCTAGTTTCCATTCGCCTACAACACGGTACGTATCTCCACTCAAGTCCAGTTTTCAATGTTTCTTATTTCATGTATTTTTTATATCTCTGTACATTATCTATAGTCATTATCTGCTCTGTATAGCCTCTCATTATTTTACCTTTGCTATTGCAATTTAATTAATTGATTTCTTTACACATCTATTTCCTTTTGTTATAATACTGACATTCTCTAGCGCATATTTTTTTTTTTTAAATAGTATATTTAATCTTATTTTGAATTTATCTCTTTTGTATCTTTTTAGCCCCGATTATGACCCACAATGAGGGTCGAAACGTAAGCTAAAATAAATTGTTAAAACTACTCAATTGTTTCATTAACTGAACCGCCACCCGGACTAATTCCTTTTCTGTTTTTATAATTGTTGCCATTCGTTTGTTTAATTAAACTTTTCTATTATTTATTTAGTTTAAGAACTGCTTCGTTTATTTATTTTTTACTAACTTATAGCATGAAGCTTAAATAAAACGCTAAAGCCTAAACCAATAAAAGTTTTTTTTAATGCTGCTTATAGAGTATTCAATAATATTGATAAAGATCCATGTAAACAGTTTAATTCCTCTTCGAAATAATTTATGCCCGAAACATTTCAAAGGTTATAAAAAAAGTCAGTCCAGGAAGGGATTGGGTCAAAAAAAGGATTCTAAGAAGAAAAAAAAACATCAAAGAGTGAAAAGGGAGAAATTGTTCTCCAATATTCTTTTAAAAGTTTCAATGGATTGCCGCATTTGATTAAGGGCCTTTTTACATTAGATATTTAATTTTTTTCATGTTAATTAATTCTGAATGAAGATTATTTCTTTGATTTTTTTTGTATTATGTGAAATAAATAATAACCATTATTGTTAATACCTCTGCATGGTTTTAGTCGCTAATTCTCTTGAGTATCGATTTGAAGGTTTAATTTCAGGAACCCTACGAGAATTTCTTAGAGTAATTGTGTAATTATTTAAATGTATATAATCATATGATGGAGCACTCCAAATGTTAAAAGCCCTAATATTCCTCATGGCAATTTAAAATTGTGTACAATGGACAAATTATTTCCCAGTACAGTGGAAATATAAACATGATGATTTAAACTTTTCGGAACATTTATACACAAAATACAGAATGAACGAAAAGTAATAACTGACCATCTATCTGGTTTTCGCCCGTCCCACTCAACAAAATACTAACTACACAGAGTTAAATAGTTGATTAAATTGAATTTCAATAGAAACATGTTTTTTATTAAATAATCAGTTATATTTTTATCTACAACAATGAGTTAGTTTCATCGACTTTTCATCACTCTTCATTAACTTTTACAATGCCATGTATTAAATAATAGTTTTTATAAAATCTATAGCTTTCCAACGGTAAGACATCTGTATTACTATTATTGTTCCAAAACTGCATAAAAAATATGTTTGCACTCATTCTCTTATTTTTTTTTTTTTTTAAATTCACTCAACTTGCACTATTTATCAATGTGTTCAATCTGTTATTTATCAATGTTGAAAAGATAATGTGTCTAATGTTTTTATATCTACAAAATGAAAGGTACTTTAGAGACAGATAATTTAAAATATCGGCATTTAAGCCTGTCAGACTATTTCAATCAGAATAAAACCTACATGACATTAAAGCCCATTAAATTTTACATCGATATAGCGGGTTTAATCAAAATCGTTAGAGCTGCTTTCGATAAAACCGTATAAAGGTCTAAAATGCATCATATAAAGTGGTTCTTCTGTTCAACTGATTTAGATGAAAAAGTTGCTGTAACAAATCGGACGTTTAGTTGCCTTTAATATGAAATATTAATTTCGTACGACTTTTAGTTTTGAGCTAGACTTACCACACACACACAAATCTTTTTCCAGGACTTGGACATTTGGACTCAAGGGACCCTAAAACGTGTATTTCCGATGAAAACTCGAATTGGAAAATTTTCACAATTGCAATACTTTCCCTTACTATATATTTTATATATAGGTAAGTGAAAGTAAGAAATCAGCTTCCCCTTTCAAAATTGTTACTCTTTCTTTTTTTTCCCTTTTTTTTATTGATGAAAACCCTATTCCTAAGACTGACTCATTATGTACATTAATTTAGGACTAACATTCGACAGGAAGATGACTCGGGTCTCATATGCCAGAATAAACCGAAAGATTCTTAATAAACGACAATACTCAACTCCTTTTATCAAAATATTCAAAAAAAAAAAAAATGAACACATAAAAATATCTACTAAACCCAGGTAGGCGTGTATAGATTTATAGAGTAGTTATAGTGTATAGATTTATAGTTCAGCGAAGTTGTCTCACCTTAACTTCAATAACTGCGGCTCCATGGTACTTAATAAACAAACCATCATAAGGACTTTTAATAAACGACACATATGTGCACTTTATTCACGTTCTCATAAAAAAACAAAACAACAAATTCATTTGACATAACAGACGGTTAAACATGGCTACTGCTGAAACGTCTGATGGGAGGTAGATAAAATGGTACAGAATGAGAGGTTTGCTTTTTACTTTCACTTACTATATATAGTAAGGGAAAGTATTGCGATCGTGAAAATTTTCGAATTCCAGTTTTCAACGGAAATACACGTTTTAGGGTCCCCTGAGTCCAAATAACCAAGTCCCGCAAAAAGGTCTGTGTGTGTGTGTGTGTGTGTGTGTGTGTGTGTGGTAACTCCCGGACGGAAACGGTAAGTCCTATGAAACTGAAATTTCATATTTAATACAACTATACGCCCGAGACGTGACAAAACTTTTTTCATCAAAATGAGCTTACCATAAGAGGCACTTTATACCATGCATTTTGCACCTTTTTTCGATTTTCTCAAAAACGGTTCCGACGATTTTGATTAAACTCGCTCTATCGATGTAAAATTTAATGGGCTTTAATATCATGTAGGTTTTATTTGGATTAAAATGGTCTGACAGGGCTTAAATGCCGATATTTTAAATTTTCTTCCGCTAAAGTACCTTTAATTTTGTAGATTCAATAATAATAACTAGATTATCTTGTTAAAGCTGATGAAAAAGAGGTAAATATATAAATTGAATAAATTCGATACCCAACTAAAGGAGAAAACAGAAAAAATATTTGTTTAATGCAATTTTTCGTTTTTGAACATAAGAGCAGTAATATACATGTATGATATACCGTTGGAAAGCTAAAGATTTTAGAAAAAATATCAGTTATACACAGCTTTTAGAAGTTAATAGAGAGTGATGAAATGAACATAAAACTAACTGATTATTTAGATAATAATATAATAGATTTTTTAATGAAACACATGTTTCTATAGAAATTTAATTTGATTAATTCTTTAATAATTTCACGTATTTTTATCTCTAACTGTATTTGAAAATTCTGTCATTGATTTTAAAAATGGAGGTAAGTGAAAGTCATGTGTTGCCCGCACCAGATTTTTTAAAGAACCTATTAAAGCCTAGAAAGGGTTTCTGCTACTGTACTATCCTTTTTATACCTAACATGTCATTATACCTCTCATCACTATATTCGTTAATTATTACTCTAGATTGTTACAGGTGTAAATAACAAAAAAAAAATCTCTTGCGGACAACACACGACTTTCACTTACATCCGAGTAAAGAATTTTCAGATACAGTTAGAGATAAAAATGAGTGAAACTATTAAAGAATTAATTAAATTGAATTTATGTAGAAATAATGTTTTTTATTTTAAAAAATCTATTATCTAAAGTAATAAGTTAGTTTCATCGGGTTTTCTTCATTGTTTATTAATTTTTACAAACTTGTTTATAAGATAATATTTCTTCTAAAATCTTAAGCTTTCCAGCGGTATATTATACATGTATATTACTGTGCCTATGCTAAAAAACAAAAATTGCATTAAACAAATATTTTCTCAGTTTTCTCCTTTAGTCGGATATCGAATTCGTCAGAAGGAAATTTGAAAAATCGGCATTTAAGCCGTGTGAATTTATTTCAACAATAATGAAACCTGCACGGTATGTTTGCACTTTTTCTTTTAGTTGTTAATCAAATTCGTTCAACTTGCATATTTAGCTGTTAATTATCAATGCTAACAAGAAAATATAGTTATTTTTATAGAATATACAAAATTAAAAATAGTTTAGAGGAAGAAAATTTAAAATTTGGCATTTAAACCTCATTAGACTATTTCAATCAGAATGAAACCTACATGATTTTAAATCCCATTAAATTTTATATTGACATAGCGACTATAATCAAATTTTTAGAGCCGCTTTTAAGAATATCGTAATAATAAAATCATGGTATAGAGTGGCTCTTCTGGTTAGCTGATTTTGATGAAAAATTGCTGTAACATCTCGGACGTATAGTGTCCTAAATATGAAATTTCAGTTTTCATAGACTTTCGTTTACCGTGGAGTCACGCACACACAGACCTTTTTGCGGGACTTGGTCGTTTGGACTCACGAGACTCTAAAACGTGTATTTCCATTGAAAACTGGAATTCGAAAATTTTCTCGATCGCAATACTTTCCGTTACTATGTATTTCGTATATAGGTAAGTCAAAGTAATATGAAATATAATTTTTCCTTAATCAATTATTTAATTATCATAATAAACTAATATTATATTCGCTGTTAAAGGCCGACATTTAAGCGTAACAAGTCTGTTTAATGAGGATGGCATGTGCTCTAATTATTCCCAGAACGATCAGCTTATATTTAATGAAGTCATTCTATTAAATTTTTAAATGTAGTTAATTAATGTTTACAAAATTGTCGTGTTCCGCTTATCAATTTAACTTTCATATTAATTACCATTACAACGATGTAGTCAATTCACTTTGCCTCTTAATTGTTTCATTAAACAATTATAATTTCAAAAAAAAATAACATTTAAATAAAACTCTTCTCTATCAAGAAAATTCACCGTTCTCTGCTTTTGGCTGGTTTCAATGAATAGTAATTAATTACTTTAAATATATCCACAAGTACACCTGGTGTCAACCTACAAGACAATTACACTTTATCATCGACTATTTAATTGTAGGCGAAACAACTAGTCGTTTAAAACAATATATAAAGAAAAAAATTAATAAATGAATAAATATTTTAGACTATAAAAGAAGAAATTATATATATTAAGTAATAAGAGAGAAAAAATGTCACATCATTTTTGTATTTTTCTCTGTAATAACTTAGTATTTATTATTTATATATATTGTCCAAAATATTTTTTCTTTTTCTTATATATTATTTTAAACAATGTTTTTATCTTTGTAAAATTTATGTGAAGAAATGGACATGAGAATCTTAAATGGATTCTATAAACTAAAGATATCCACAAGTACACCTGGTGTCAACCTACAAGACAATTACACTCTATCATCGACTATTTAATTGTAAGGCGAAACATGTTGGTAATGTCCAGGACGTCAGGGTCATCAGAGGTGCTGAATGTGAAAGTGACCATTATCTGCACAGCTGTCATTTAATATTCAAACCTAAAACGTCAGCTTTCAACAAAAGAGAATTACAAACTGATAACGGACCAAAATAATATGCTAATAAATATTTATTGCGCCCTAACTCAGCCTCCACTGGCTTACACCAGTGATGCGGCTGAGAGAGAGGCGCTAGGATCTCTTGGAATCGGCTTCTCCCCCCACTTGAGGAGGGAGAGGCCCAGTCTGGGGTCCCCTTAGCAGATTGTCTACAGTTAAGTGTGTTTGTATGATGTTTATTTATTTCCCAACTTTGTATTTATCTCTACTACAGGTTTTTTTTTTATTTGTTTGTTGTTTCTTTTTTGTTTTATTAATTGTTATTGTTTTGTATATATTTGAATTTATGTAATTTGACTTATCATTATTTTCTGTACATATTGTATAAATGTGTATCACATCACTATTTCTACTGTTCATTATGAAATAAATTGTAATAAATCTCAATAAATAAATTTAAATGAAATAAATATTTACTTGACAGCTTAAAACAGGAGTCGGTTAAGATGCTGTATCAAAATAGACTAAAAATGATATTACAAAATATGCAAGTGGCAAACTTCTCAGATGTAGAAACTCAATATGAACATATTTAGAATGGGATTCACCTAGCAGCTCTAGGGGCATTAGGAGTACAGGAAAGTCGTGTGCAAAAAGACAATGAATGGTGGAATGAGGAAGTTGCAGTTATAGTCAAAGAAAAGAAGGAATTATTTAAAAAATGGCTTTCCAACTGTGACCCTATTACGTCACAAGAATATAAAAGAAGTAATAGAGAGGTGAAACGGAAAAGGAAGAAAGCTATAAATGAGCTATGGAGTAATAATTGTGAATATATTGACCGCTGCATGTACGGGAAAAATTCAGCAGAAGTGTGGAAAATTCTCAGAGCAAGGAAGAATCTAAAGAGGGAAAATGCTCAAATTGAGGTCATACAAGAAAAGGAATGGATAGAATATTTCTCTAAGTTACTGAAAGTGGATCGGAAGGAATTGATGGTGTCATGCGAGGAAATGCAAGAGCATACAAATGAAGATGACACGCAATTTAGTCGACGTCTCCGTAGATGAATTGGACTATGCATTGAGGAACATGAATAATAGAAAATCACCAAGGCCAGGAAACATACCAATAGAATTAGTCAAATATGGACCTTTTGAACTTAAAAAGAAATTGGCTGAGCTTAGTTGCGTTTATATAAAACAAGGAACAGTTCCTAACGAATGGACGGAGGGTCATATAACTCCCATTCACAAAAAAGGAAGCGAAAAATTGTGTTCAAACTACAGAGGTATCACAGTAACGAGCACCTTGAGCAGGCTGTATGGAAGGTTCATCAACAATAGGCTAATGGAAGAATGTAATAATATGATACCAGAAGAACAGGCCGGGTTTAGAAGTGGTAGGTCATGCATAGATCATATATTCACTCTTACACAGCTTATAGAGAAATTTAAAGCTTATAATAAAAAGATAAATTTGATATTTGTTGACCTCCAAAAAGCCTACGATACTGTCCCTCTCAATAAACTATGGAGTACAAAAGGCTTATATTCAAATGCAAAAGTCAAGCTAAAATGTAAGGTAACTAAAGCATTGCCGATCACCAAAGGTCTTAAGCAAGCCTGCTCGCTCTCCCCTCTGCTGTTTATATATATATATATATATATATATATATATATATATATATATATATATATATAGAATAGAATAGAATAGAATAGAATAGAAATTTTTTTATTATTCTGGGACAGGGTCCCTTAAGAACAATTGATATGTACAATTACGGTATACGATGTGTCTGGCCAAAAGACCAAAGGATTATAATAATTTTTTATTTACAATGGTATCAGAGAAAAAAAAAAAGAAAAAAAAAAGTGGATAAAAGTATATAAAAGAGTAAATAAAATAAAAGAGTAATATACATAACATCTTATAGATTAAAGCGTTGAATAAAATAAAACATTGAAACTGGTTCATAATAACATATTCATTAACTGAGTTTAATATAAACAATAAATAATAAATTTTCTGTATGAATTGAAATTTGATTTGAAATATCAGGCTTGTAGTTCAGCGTCTGTTTGGGATGACAGTAGGTACTGGAACAACTGAGACTTGAATGATGGTAGGGATGAAGCATGGCGGATATGAGTAGGTAAGGAATTCCAGAGAGTAGTAGAGCGGACAAGAAAGGAGTGATCAAAAGTTTTTGTTCTATGGATAGGAATATAAAGGTCGGAATGGCGTGATCTTGTTTCAAGGGAGTGGATTGACGATTTAAATTGCAGAAGACTGTGGATATAGGGAGGTAGCTGGGAGTGGATGGTTTGGTAAAGGTGTGATCCCAGGAAATATTGTCTGCGGATAGAAGGAAGGAGCCACTTTAACTCGCTGTATAAATGGGTCACATGAGACCTCCTCGGTGTGCCGAGGACAAATCTTAAAAAAATGTTCATAATTCGCTTAAGCCTGTCCTCGAGCGCAATCGAGAGTCCACCATATACCCCGCAGCAGTAGTCAGAGTGGGGGAAAATAAGTGAGGAGACAAGGAGCTTACGGGTGGATCGCGGAAGAAGATGGCGGGAGTGATGGAAAAAATTTAAGGGTACTTATTGTTCTACGGGAGATTTGGGCAATATGGGGTTTCCAGGAGAGGGTTTGGTCAATGGTAATCCCCAGGTTTTTGACAGAGGAAGTGAAGGTGATTGGGTGGTCATTTAGGGTTAGAGTTGGAAATGTAGTATGGGATCTTAGGAGAGAATTGGAACCTATAACAATGGCTTGAGTTTTCATAGCATTTAGCCTTAATTTATTTAGGGTTGCCCAGGCACAGATTCTATCTAGGTCTTCCTGAATATTGGCAAATGCTACTAGACACTCGGAGGGAGAGAAGGATAAGTAGATCTGGAAATCGTCAGCGTATAAGTGGTGGGAGCAGTGATGGACGGAATTGGGAAGATCATTGATATAGGAATTAAAAAGGAGAGGAGATATATATATATATATATATATATATATATATATATTGAAAGAATCCTAAGCCTGTGGAAGAGGAAGTGTAATGGCATGGGAATAATGTTAGACAATAAATGCCTCTATAATTTACAATTTGCTAACGACCAGGTCATTATTGCTAATGACGAAGAAGACTCAGCATTTATGATGAGGAAGTTATTAGAAGCCTATACGGCAGAAGGTCTGGAAATCAGCAAATCAAAAACAATATTTGGCAATTAATAAAAATGGAAACGCAGCTCTAAAAGTTGGAGATTGGGATGTAATGCCAATAGAACAATTGAAATATTTAAGGAGGTGGGTCTCAAAGGACAGCAGCAGCAAAAAAAACATTGATGAGAAAGTCATCAGAGGAAGAAAGATAATACGAACACGGAAGTTCTGTGGAGTAAGAATGTATAGCTCAGTACATTAAGAGGCTCTTCCATGCATTCTTAGAAAGCACAACACTATATACCCAGAAACATGGACCGGCTGACTCAGCAAGAAAACTTTTCCCAATGGAAAAGGATTTCTGGAGACGTAGCTGTGGGTTATTAAGATTACAACACGTCCTAAATCACGTAATCAGTGAAAAGGTCGAGAAACCCCCAAATATCCTTCATTCCATTGAGACAAGAAAGCTGGGCTGGTACGGACATGTTATGAGGATGCCGCACAACCGATGGCCGAAAAGAGTTCTCCACCATATATCCATGTAATATGGATGGAGGAAGAGAGGTAGGCTGGAAAAGAGATGGATGGAAGGGCTGTATGAGGCCTTAGCGGCTAGGGCCTTACTGAGGAAGAATATAAGGACAAAGAGAAATGGCGCCTAGGAATATCAGGAAACGACATATAACATAAGTTGTAATAAAGTCGTTTATATACATATTTTATCTTTTCTTTTATATCCCGGAAGATGGCCTACAATTTAGGCCGAAACGTTGCCAAAATTAATTAAGTTTTACTTAATTAAAGGTTTAGGATGACTGCATCTTTTGTTTATCACTGCTCTACAGGTAATTAAATTATCTACAAGAAAAAAAAAATCATTGCGACATGTTTCAAAGTTGACGGTCTTAATTGCCAAATGTTTAACAAAAATTCATGGTGGCCCTGTTTTATTTTTTTTTTAGCTCGGTGATTACATGAAAATTATATAATTTAACTGCCTACATTTTTACTTTCACTTACCTATTTATGAAATATATAGTACGGGAAAGTATTGCGATCGTGAAAAAGTTTTCAACGGGAATACACGTTATAGGGTCCCCTGAGCCTAAATGGTCAAGTCCCGCAAAAAGGTCTGTGTGCGCGAGCCCAGTGCAAAAATGGAAAGTCGTATAAAACTGAAACTACATATTTAAGATTACTATACGCCCGACATATTACAGCAACTGTTTCAGTAAATTTATCTAACTAGAAGAGCCACTTTATTTTGCAACTTTTTTACCATATTCTCAAAAACGGCTCTAACGATTTTGATTATGTTTGCTACTTCGATGTAAAATTTAACTGGCTTTAATGTGATGTAGGTTTTATTCTGATTGAAATAGTCTGACATGCTGATATTTTAAATTTTGTATTCTTCTTAAGTACCTTTAATTTTGTAAATTTTTTTAAAAAATAACTTTATCATCTTGTTATCATTGATAAATAAAAGGTAAATATATAGGTTTAACGAATTCGATATCCAACTAAAGGAGGCTGCTTTAATTTTTTTTAATACAATATTTTGTTTGTGAACATACAGACAGTAATATACATTTAAAATATACCATTGGAAAGGTAAATATTTTAGGAAAAATATTATCTTATACACAACCTTGTAAAAGTCAATAAAGAGTGATGAAAATTTGATAAAACTAACACATTGTTTTAGATAATTCTCTCTCTCTCTCTCTCTCTCTATTATATATATATATATATATATATATATATATATATATATATATATATATATATATATATATATATTTATATTTATATATTATAAATGAATAGCCTTTTCCCTTGGCGATCGCTTGATGCATGAACGGCTTTACCAATATCTCTAATTCCTATTTTTTTTTTGTTTTGAATGGTTATATTAGTCAGGAGAAGGATCTTGTGAAAAACAAAAGTTAAAATTTACTTGGGTAGGTAGGTTTTTTTTTTTCTCCTAAGATAATATTTTTATCTCCCCTAATGAAATGAATCCCCTTTTTTCCGTGCAAAACATCACGCGTGAACAGCTTGACCGATTTCACTAAAACATTATTCAGACAGAACATCGTCTGTCGGGTCAGCTAGTTATATAATCCATTTTTTAATAAAACATATTTATACAGAAATTCAATTTAAATAATCCTTTAGTAATATCAATCATTTTCATCTCTAACGGAAGTAAGTGAAAGTCGTCGTGTGTCAAATAATACAACAGTAGATCAATGTAATAGATGACCTTTATATAAGATATAATTATTTAATTGATAATGTCAAAGGATTATTTATTAAAATTGAAAACTTCATGAATGCATAGCTTTCCATCATCTACGTAGCATACGTTCGACTAAATCCTGGCCATTGCAATGACAGAGCACCACCTCCCAGTTAGTGGATGTGATGGATGCATCGTGACTACGAGCTAAATGAACCGCCAACATGACTACAGAAGCAATCAGTCATAACTGATAAATTATTTAACCCCAGTTGCCCCTAACAGCCTTCACAAGGGGTTAGAGGAGTGGGGGTGACCTCACTGAGGCTCTTGCCAACTGCCAAGCGATATTCTCTTCCTTTGTAGGACAAAGCTATCTACCTTCATTGGAATTGCTGTCTAAGTAGGAATTCCAGATTGGTATAATCCAATTTATACCACATAGTTATTTAGTTACAAAAATGTGAGGAGCACCCGATTTTTAAAACCGTAAATCGTTTTTGGGGCTTCTAATGAGGGGCTTATGACGAGCAGGCGTCAAACTTTTCCTTCAGGGTAACTAAGTAGAGGGTTTCAGAAACTGGTGTTAAACATTCAAGCTTCCCATAATATTAAACCACGCACTCAACTTTTCCCGGAAATAGGAAGTGCAAGTAGTCAGCTTAGAACATCTTAACGCTTCCGGAGTTTATGATGTGTTAACAAATTTTAAGCTTTGTATATTTCATGTATTTTTAGGAATTAAAATTGTTTATAATTATCCTTCGGTTTTTTAATCAAACTAGCTGACCTGAAAGACGATGTCCTTTCTTAACGATTTAACTTTTCTCTTCTTTTATTTCATAAGATCTTTCTCGTGACTGTTATAAAAATGTGATGCGATCACCAAGGGGAAAGAGGTTAACACTCAACTCTTCTTCATTTCTAACTATTGAAAGTAGGCTTAAATATTATTGTGCCCCATAAGTTTTTTTTTTTGTTAAATATTATGGACGTGAGTCTTAACTATTTTGGAAAGAAGGTATAATTAGGGTTCCTGAGGGATAGAAATGGTTAATTCTACAAATAGTTTTATATATACTACAGTAAAACTACAAATATTGACTATTTATTTTGAATACGTGTAAAAACAGAACGAAGAAATTTACATTACACTCTAATATAATATTATTATCTTTCATAAGATGTTTCTCGTGATTGTTATTAATAAAAAAAAAGAAAAGAATTAGCGCAATCGGTCAAACCGTTCACGCGTGATGCGATCACCAAGAGAAATGAGGGTACATATATATATATATATATATATATATATATATATATATATATATTATATATATATATATATATATATATTATATATATATATATATAGAGAGAGAGAGAGAGAGAGAGAGATTAGATTAGATTTTTATTGTCTTGGGGCCTGAGGCCCTTTCTTACAGAAACATTAATGATTTTTTGCACTTATATTTGTGCCAATTATGATTATTATTCTAGAAACATAAAACGGCTGGCAATAGCCGTTTCCACCGGGACAGGGAATGCATGGCTCCGTGTATTCGGCTCACCACAAGTCCAGCATGATCGCGCCACGATAAGGAGTTGCTGATCATCACACCTAGGAGCTTCATCTTGTGACAACGCGGGACTACCTGATCATGAATCACCAGCGGAGGCAACACAACGTTCTTCTCAGCCTTTACTACTAGTTTTGGGCTGCCAATCAACATCCAGTGAGACTTCCGGTCGTTGGGGCAAAGTCTATTAGTGCAAGCCCAGAGCTGAACTTGGTTTAAATCGTCATTAACCTTCTGCATAGTAAAGAACATATCCTCAGGCAACGCCGAGGCCCAAATACATATATCATCTGCAAACATGTGCATTCTGCAGTGCTTTAGGGTACCACCTATATCATTGACGTAACCAAGAAATTGTAGTGGTCCCAGAACGGAACCCTGAGGTACACCCGAGCCACATTCCATCCACCCCGATGCATCACACGAAGTCTTACTCTGTTGTACTCGACTAGTAAGGTATGACTTGACCCAATGCAACACTGGTTCCGCAACACCAAAGCTACCAAACTTCTTTAAAAGCATATCATGGTCGACCGAATCGAATGCCTTTGTGAAATCTAATGATACAAATGTAGTTGTTATTCGATCGTCCATTGCTCCTCATATGTCCGTCAGAATGGTGTGGAGTGCTGTGATGTGCTGCGTCCCCGTCTAAATCCCGATTGGTGTGGTGACAGCCAACAGTTTTCCTCTAAGAATTTTCTTAGATTCCTCTCTACTATCCTCTCCAGAATTTTCGACAAAACGAGCAACACAGCGACCGGACGATATTCTGATGGTTCTCTGGGCTTTGACTTTTTAGGAATAGGTCTTATGATGGCTAAAGAGAGAGAGAGAGAGAGAGACAGAATTTATTATCTCCTTAAAATAAAAATAAAACCTACCCAAGTATCTTTTCTCTATTTTTCTTTTATAAGATACTTCTTCTGGCTAGTCTAAGCACAAAAAATAAACAATAATAATAAAATAAGCGTGGTGGATCAAGCCGTTCACACCTAATGGGATCATCAAAAGGGAAAAAGGGATTTGTTTTCATTTACATAAGATGTATAACTGCGTAATGTCTGTAGCATAATAATTTACCTTGGAATTACATTTTACAGACATTTGAAATTTCAGCTGTTTTTTCTTAACAAATTAAAGTGTGAGGCAAAAAATCAAACGACTTAACCATTTACTCTCTTCCCAAGCCTTTATCTTCGTTTTACAGTGTTAATTTATGAATGAATTTTACCCCTGTCACTATTATACGGTACGCAACTATTTCCACGTATAGCGAAGTCAACAACGAAACGTGTTCAATGGCTAAAAAATGGGAGTATTACGAAGAATCGTCAAAGGGGTTACATTACAAACAGTTAAGACAAATAGGATCCACAGGATTGTAGGAAATGCCTACAATCCATAATTTCATAACTCCATAAATACAAACGTGAACAAAAAGTATAACCCTCAAGTATCCTAATAGAGAGGTATCAGAAATAAATAATGTAATAATAATAATCAAGGGGAGTATATATTTATATACGATTATTTAACTGTCTGGTACGTTTCATCTTTGGGATATCCAGGGACACCTCTGTAACCCGATTCTACGAGGAGTTAAAGTGGCTTTACCCATCATACCGTTCTAAGTACTTCCTGGCATCCTTTCTCTTCCAAGTTCTCCGATCTCAACGTCCATCGTACATCTCTGATATACTTTCATTTAAATCCTCCATCCACTCCCGCAACACTCGTTCACGGTCTTCAGACCTGTATATAACGCCTCATCGAACCGCAGCTTTCGACAGATCTTTCCTTATCCGATCCTCATCCATATGGAATTCTATTCCTTCTTATATCCGTCATTCCAATACTCTCCCTACCTTCAAATCCTGTTTATTGAAACACTTCCTGTCTATCCAATTTTCAAATGACCTCAAGTGATTTGCAAAGTTCAATAAAAATCGGCAGAGAGAAACGATTATCACATTTTATTTTGTATATTAAAGATTTATGAATTTTATTTTATGCATAATTTATTTTGCAATGTATATATGAACATATATATTTTTTTTTTTTTATTCTTGTCTAATTTGTTTTGTTTGTTTTTCTAAATTATTATAAGAAGCTACCAATGAATTTATAACTATTATTCATTTTCTTTGTCATTTCTGTTGCTTTTTATTTATTTATTTTATTATATATATATTTTTTTTTTTTACTTTAAGACTTTGAAGCTCTAATTTAATTTGTCTGTAACATTATTCTGAAGGGACTTGTCCCGGAATAAATAAAGAATTTATTATTATTATTATTATTTATATATTTCACGATATACACATATATCGTTTTGTTTGATAGCACAACGTAATGACAATACACTTCAACACAAGCAAGGCAACTGCTAGGATAGACTTTAGACTGTTCCAAACTATTTGATTCTGTCACTCATGGAATCCTTTGCTGATTGAACAAGAGTTTCTGGAGCAATCATATTCTGACATCAAATTGTTTTTATTTAATCGCTGTTTGGCAGTAAAAGTTGACGATTTCGGGTCCGATACATCTTAAATGTGGTGTTCCTCAAGGATTTTATCATCGAAATTGTTTTCAATTTTTCCTATAGTATTACCGTCACAAACCGTTGAATAATGATGGGGATCCAGCGGAACGAATAGTTTATTCGTTTTAGAAATAGAAGAAAAAATCTCGTTTAAGTTTAAACTACATAGCTGTTGCCTACGACTTCGTCTGCGTCAATTTATGTTCTTATGACCGCTATTAAGAAGTTTTTAAAAGAATATATTTTAAAGTACTTCTGCGTAAATGACATTTTAAGTTTTATTTTCTTGTGGCTGAAGAACATACTGATAATCTCTGATCTTGACGTAAATCGATTCCTACGTGTTTAAATGTATGCTCGTGTGATTTATTAATTGTTACGGCAAAAGATGAATTATCTAAAAATTGAATTATTTTAAAATTAAAAAATAAATCATTTGGAATCATTAGGATGCGAGGTTAATTTTCTCCGTTTTTCCAGATTTTCCACTGTTTTCACTGACTCTCCTATTATGTTGCGATTATGCGATGATGTTATCTAACCTAAAGCCTTCCGTGATAAATGGACAATCCAACACAAAAATAATTTTCCAATTCGAACCAGTAGTTACTGAGATTAGCGCATTCAAACAAACAAACTCTTCACCTTGGTAATATTAGTAACTCTTCTTCTTTCTTTCAGTGGCGCGACAGGCCGTGTAGGCCCTGGGCCTCGCGGTGTAAACTCCTGCGAGTTTACACTCACGTTTCACGATGCTATTTTTAGTGTAGGGTCATCACTCCCTTAGATTAGTAACTACCGATACGAAAATCAATACAGACTACAAGCAAAAATAATCAGATGAATTATTTTTTTCTTATACTTAAACTGTCGTCAAATTTTCGATCCAAGCAAATCAACAAAGGGGTAGAGCTTATCAAACAGAGGGTAAAAAAAAAAAAAAAAAAAACCTGTTCAAAGTTACAGACCTCTAGCCTAACGATATATTCATGTCAAAAGGTTTTCAAAAACTAGATTAAAAAAAAAACCTAGTATCTAGAGGTTGAAAATATTGCTGTTTGTACGAGAATGTGTTGTTAACTTCTAATGACCCTTCACTGAAGGAGATACTCGAATTATTGTAGTTATGAAAACAAAATCTACTCTTCCATTCCAAATGGAGTCTCTTTTTTTTAAACATAGTTACATGAATCTTTTAGTAAAAACCTAATGATATTTTCAACGAAAAAGATATGTAAGGTATTCATATTGAATGTATATTTTAAATATATTACAAATTAAAGGTTAGGTAATAATAATTGTTAAAATCAATTTTAGAATTTTTAAATACATTAAGAAATAAAAATAAATTGTTATAGAAATAATTAAATTAAGTTTCAATAGAGACATTAAATAAGTTATTTTATTAAATAATCAATTTTATTATTATCTAAGACAATCGGTTTGCTTTATCGGCTTTTCATCACTTCACGTTAACTTTTATTACGATTTATTAAGATAATATTTTTTCTTAAAGCTTTAGCTTTCCAGTGGTATATTATAACTCTATGTTACTGTTTTTATCTTTAGAAGTATAAAAACAAATTTTATCTTTTGGTTAGTTATCAAATTCGTTCAGCTTGTATATTTAGCTGTTTTTAGCAATGTTAATCAGATGATATGGTTAATTTTATGGAATATACAAAATTAAAGGTACTTTGGATAAAGAAACTTTAAACTATCGGCATTTAAGCTCTGTAAGACCATTTAAATCAGAATGAAACCTACATTATATAAAAGCCTATTAAATTTTACATCCATATAGCGAATTTAATAATAATCGTTAAAGCTGTTTTTGAGAAAATTGTAAAAAGGTGCGAAATGCATGGCACACATTGGCTCTTCTGCTTGGTAGATTTTTATGTAAAAGTTCTCAGGCATAGACGCTCTTAAAATATGAAATTTCAGTTTTTTACTACTTATCGTTTTTGCACTATACTTACCACATACACTCACAGACATACAGACCTTTTTGCGGGACTTGGTCATTTGGACTCAGGGAGCCCTAAAACGTGTATTTCTGTCGAAAACTGGAATTAAAAAATTTTCACGATCGCAATACTTTCCTTTACTATATATTTCATACATAGGTAAGTGAAAGTAAAAATTAAAATTAAAATACTTAATGAAAACTAAACACATATCTATACAATAATAATAATAGGCTTAGCGAACCCGAAGGTTCGATGCCGATACCACCAAATTCGGCCTACACAGACTCGTCCAATGTTCACCATTCAAGCCCAAGCTCCCGAGATCAGCCTTAACGCAATCCCCCATCTCCGCTTCGGCCTATCTATCGGACGCCTACCAGTCGGATCAGCAAATGCCAACTTTCTCGGAATCCGCTCGTCATCGAGCCCAACAACTTTACTCGCCCATTTGAGTCTCCGCGATGCAATCAGCTCAATTATATTCACAGGATGCAAGTTCCGCAATTCCGCGTTATGCAACCTTCTAAACTCCCCAGTGGCCTCATCTCTCTTTGGACCAAATATTTTACGCAATACCTTATTTTCGAAAACCTTAAGCCGTTGTTCATCCTTCAAAGTAAGCGGCCACGTTTCACATCCGTAAAGAACCGTTGGAAGAATAATAGTTTTATAAATTCTAATCTTTAAGTTTTAAGATAGAAGCCGCGAACTAAGTAACTTAGCAACTGAATAATAACACGCATTTCCCACCTTTAACCGGGACTTTATTTCTTCCTGGATTTCATTTTTTCTAGTTATAATTGAACCTAAATACTTGAATTTCTCTACGTTTTCAAAAGTATGACCTGATACATCAATATCACCAAGATCGACACCGTTTCTGCTACTAATCATATACTTCGTCTTATCGGTATTTAATTCGAGTCCTATTTCTTTACCGGTTTTTATTAACACACTTGTATTTAGTTTTCCGTGTCTTCACCTAGCAGTACCAGATTATCGGCATACCCCAAAACCGGAATCTTGTCACCCATATTTAAGCCTTTCTCGGTACACATCATCTTTTCTATGACATATTCTGAGGCTATATTAAATAACACAGGTGAAAGGGAGTCACCCTGTTTCAAACCCGATCGCACCTCAAATCTCTCGGAGTAATTATGACCGATTCTAACTTTATGGAATGTTTTCGACAAACACATCTCTACTAGGTTTACTAACTTTCTAGGTATTCTCTGTTCAATCATGATGTTATATAGCTTCTGACGGTCTATTGAATCATAAGCCTTTTTAAAATCGATATAAAGTTGATGGACTACACCGTTGTATTCCAATTTTTTCTCTAATATTTGACGTAAGGAAAATATTTGGTCAATAGTCGAGCGATTCCGCCTAAAACCACATTGGTAATCTCCGATATCTATACAATACTTTTCATTAATGTAACTTCTTCAATCAACAAGTTCCTTTTAGCTGTTTTGATTTTTTCTATTTTGTGCAGTAGATAAATGAATATAGCATCAGATTAAGATAAAAAAAATTGGTAACATAATTACCAGATAGTACGTCTAAAATACTCACTATATCATTTTTATGGCGTAATGGGCACGCAAATAATTATGAAAATGTTATAATGTTTCTAACAATAACTAATATTATATAACACTAAACAAAAAGAAATAAGAATAGATTTCTATTAACGATATAATTTTATTTATAATTAACCATACAAAGGTAATTTTTTAGAATTAATCTAATTTAGAATAAATGGAATTTTTTTCTGTTCTCTGGAAGTGTTGTGTGTGGCCTTTAGGGAATATAAACAACTCGGTATACAATTATTTATTTTGTGTTGTTCAGCTTTATTTCCGAACAGTAAAGAAACAAATAAAAGAAAACAATCATTTGCATTTACCACTTAGTTTTGCAAATGAAAAAAAAAAAATATTTCGAAACCAATTAAACTGTTATTTATTTGCTGGTGGCATAAAATATCGATGAATAATGTATGAGGCAGAATTGTAACAGACAATCAGATAATAACAATTCTTAATTTATTAAACACTTAGTACATTTTATAATTGGATACACTGATGTACTATATTGTAAACTGGCTTACGCTTCAAGATACGCACAACCCGAATAACGAAAAAAAAAAAATCCGTCTGTCAGTCGCACCCAGCGTATCTCGGAAAATACTGCACTATTTTTTCTCTCTAAATGTTCACAAAAATACTAGAGCATCCCACGATGATTCTAACACCTGGACTTGTGTGTATATATATATATATATATATATATATATATATTACATTTAGGATTTAGTTGTCTTGCAATTGAAATGATAGTATGAATGGTTCCGCAAAAATCTTTTGTTTGGAACCACTGCCATAGAGTATTAAATTCCCTAAAAAACGCTAAATGAATTGAAATTTATGAAGAAATGGCAGCCTTTTTCTACTTAGCAGAGTTGACTTGCTGTTTTCCTATAATTATTTTATTGTTTTTCACATTAGTTAATTTCTTGTTATCAGGTTGATAAACTAATATACCCTAATATAGTTATTTTGAAATAATAAACTATTTTTTAATAACTTGCAGCGTTTTTTAAAATTTGATTTTGACCAACCCGTGGAAGCTATTCCATTTGCATGAAACGTACTTTTACACAATAATTAAACAAGTTAATAACTTTGTAATTTTTTTATTTTTTTTTATTTACAGATCGGATCTCCTGAGAGTTAATGGTTTTGCGGAACAGACCATCGGATGGGGTGGTGAGGATGTTGCGTTGTACAGGAAATACGTCAAGTCAACCGTGAAAGTTGTCAGGGCGACAGATCCAGGAATCTTCCACATTTGGCATCCTAAGGTAAGTTTTAGATTAATAATATGTGTAGATATATAAGAGAAATTGATGTATTCTGAATTAAACTCACTAAAAAATAACATTATTGAATATAATGTTTATAAAAACATAAATAAATTAATATCAATTTATCCAAAAGTAGTATAGATAATTTTAATAAAATATGGGAGGTAAGAGATTAATAAATTCTTTGATTAGATTTATCTGAGGAATCCTCTGACATTCCAATTTCTCCATTAGGTCTGCCAAGTTAGAGTGGCTCAATCATTATTTCTTATATCATGTGTAAAATATTTTAATACCTCCACCACCTAAACTATAAATCTTTCCAAAAAATATAAAATTTAAAGTTACAAATGAAACTAAGTCATCACTGCCAAGTGTTCAGATTCAATTCAAAAATCTTTAGATAACCAGATAAATATTACAGAAATGGTACATTTTTTGTTATTCTAGGCTGTAAAACCAAAACAAAATTTATTTTTTTCAATTCAGGATTTAAAAAAATATTGAAAATGTCTCTTTATAGCTTGTTAATGAATAAAAAAAAAATGAATTATGTGCATTTTAAACAATTGTTATAAAGAAAAGTATTATTTTTATTTGTAATGCTTACTTTCCTAAAAAAAAGAAGGTTTCGAATTAAGTTGAGAGTCGGAATAGCGTATATTTGACGGGAGGAAACTCCTGAGGTATGAAGAACGTCCAAGAGAGAAGCGGTCCGATGTTTTAGTTCTGTAGAAAGTAGTTTAAAAGGTTCTTAATCAGTGTTTTCTAAGGTTTTAAACGATGTTAAGAAGACAGAAAGGGGAAAGCTTATATTTATTATATGTATAGCTTTAGTTACCTCGAATAAATGTGATCCGAATCCGAAAATGCACGGATTCACAAAATAGAAAATTTTATTTTAATTTCAATTTTCTAAATATGAACAGTATATTCTATTATATAATTGATTAGAACTTGCTCTTGTAATTAATTTTTTTATTATAACATTAATGAATCAATTCATATACTTTAACGTTTCGATGTCCATATTGCCCCATCTTTAGAAACATTAATTTTTTTAACATTTCCATATTTAAATATTACAGGTAATTTTTCATCAAATTTCTTTTATCGACAGTATTGCTGTTTGTACGAGAATGTGTTGTTAACTTCTTATGACCCTTCATTATAATAAATATTGTCATAATGTGATTCCATTGTCACATACTTCGACTAATTAAAATATCTGTACATACTTGGACCAACATTTTATAATCTTAACATAAGTTAGTCTAATTAATTATATAATAAAAGGAAAGGGTATGTTTTGTTTTTTCCTTTGAATAATCTCAGAATTCGAATTCGAGAAGTTGCAGGGACAAGTAAGATGATAGCCGTCCATGGTTTATTGCAGGAATGATTCAAGGAAATGTTATTTATGCGTGAAGAGGATTAATCGCTTTAAATCATTTTATGAACACGTTCACGCTGGAGTGACCCACCGGTGGGTCATACTTGTCTGTTCCGTGGGGTGGGATGACCCACCGGTGATTCACGCTTAACTATCCCATAGGGTGAGTCACTTGTTTTTTTTTTTAAATAGCTTTATTTATTTTGTCTCAACATTAAATGTTGTAGGAATTAACAAGTATAAGGGTTTATTTATTTAATATTTTATAACTTTCAACATGCTCCCTCACAGGACTCTTATCGGTTAATTTCATTTCATCTCATTTGATTACTCTTCTTAAAGAGTTTTATTTAGCTGTGTGTGATTTCATTTCATACTTTTATTCCGATAAATAAGAATGTAATATATAATACAAGAATTATTTTTAATAATAAATAATAATATAAGAATTATTTTTAATAATAAATAATAATATAAGAATTATTTTTAATAATAATATAAGAATTATTTTTAATAATAAATAAAAATATAAGAATCATTTTTTAAGTATTTCCATAATTACTCCTTCAAGTCATATGTGTATGTCAAAACTGTTATCAAAACAATATCACATTAAACACGTTGGAACTTGCAACAGTGTCGACCCGTCCCACGAAGCGTAAGTAGCTAAGACAGTCCCGCCTCACGGGAAAAAACGTAGATATTCGCCCTGGCGTCAACGTGTTAAAGAAGGGGAGGGCGAGCTGTTAACGCACGTTGCGTCTCGTGACCGGTGAGAGGGAGGAAGCTTATAACTCTGGCATTAATATCCCACCCCCATTCTCTAATCCGAGAAAACCACTGTATAGCCTACTAGGCGATATAGGGAAGATACATAAAAAACCTCATCGCATATTAGGAAGACACAAAATCGCCTGGAGGTATACAAGACAGATGTTATGAATCAGTTCATGATTAAGTTTAATTTGTCTTGGAGTACAATACAGAGGCCACTGTATGCCACGCAACAATAGTCAAAGTAAGGAAGAGGGGATAAAGCTTGTGGGATAAGATGGCGGGAACAATGAAATAACTTTAGGGTACTTGTGGCCCGTAGGGAATTCCAAAGATATAGGGTTTCCAAGAAAGGTTTCGGTCAATAGCAAGTTTATGGCAGTAGAGTTAAACAAGATGGGGTAATCATTTAGGGATAATACAAGCAGGTAACAATATATTTGAGGAGCTATTGCAATGACCTGAGTTTCCTTCATGTCTGGGCTAACATACTACAAATTAAAAATCGCGTGGGCAACACACAACATTCACTTTCCTCCGTTTTTAAAATCAATTGAAGAATTTTCAAGTACAGTCAGAGATAAAAATGAGTGAAACCATTAAAAAAGTAATAAAAGTGAATTTCTATAGAAACGTGTGTTTTATTAAAAAAATCTATTTTATTATTATCTAAAATCTCCTAGTAGTTGTTGTAGCTCGAGCCCGTCGATTCCATTTTTTCTCCTTTCTTCTTGGTATCTGATACAGTCAACCATTATGTGTTTTGCTGTGACTTTTACTTTACAGTTTTCACATATTGGTGGAGTTGTGCCTTCCAATAAATGACTGTGCGTGAGCCTTGTGTGCCCTATCCTCAGTCTAATTAACACTAATTGATCCCTTCTTTGCCTGAGATGAGGTTCCAGGGCGTCGCGTGGGTTCTGATTGATTTTAGCAAGTTGCTTTCCTTTACCTCTTGCCAATTCCGGTCCCAAGCTTCCTTAGTTTCCTTTCTTATTTTTGACTTGAAGTCGGGCAAGGGAATGGAAATTCGGGGAACTGGAAAGAGAGTACAGGCCTCTTTAGCAGCATTATCCGCTATGTCATTCCCCTCTATGCCTGCGTGCCCTGGGAGATGACAGGAAGTTCCACAATGCAGTTATGGAATACATCAAAAAGATTAATTTATACAAAAAATTGTAATTAATACAACGAACGGTGCCTCTAACCTAATGTTGTGGTACACGGCACCTAAATGTAAAATAAATAAATATTATCTAAAATAATCAGTTAGTTTTATCTTCTTTTCATCACTGTTAATTACATGATTGTGTATAAGATAATATTTTTTTCTAAAATCTATAGCTTTCCAACGGTAAATTATACATGTGCATTAAAACCATATTTTTTTCAGTTTTTTTTCCTTTAGTTGAATATCGAATTCGTTTAACTTACATATATACCTGTTTGTTATCAATAGTGACAAGATAATATGGTTATTTTTATAGAATCTAACAAATTAAAGGTACTTTAAAGAGAGATAATTTAAAATATTAGCATTTAAGCCCTGTCATACTATTTCAATGAGAATAAAATCTACAAGATGTTAAAGCCCATTAAATTTTACTCCGACAGCGACTTTTATCAAAATCGTTAGAGCCGTTTTTGAAAAAAAAATATAAAAAGGTGCAAAATGCATAAAATGAAGTAGGACTTCTGGTTAGCTGATTTTTATGAAAAAGTTTTTTGTAATATTTTGGGGGTATAGTTGTATTAAATATGGAATTTTAGTTTCATAAGACTTTTCGTTTCCATCCGGGAGTTACCACACACAGATACCTTTTTGCGGGACTTGGTCATTTGGACTCAGGGGACCCTAAAATGTGTATTTCCGTTGAAAACTGGAATTCGAAGATTTTCACGATCGCAATACTTTCCTTTACTATATACTTCATTTATAGGTATGTGAAACTAAAAATTGACCCAAAGGTTTTTGAAGTCTCGACGAAAACATTCCATACTTTATTCTTTTTTTCATATGGGTCATCGTCTAATAACTAACTAATATCTTAGTTATGCTACTAAAATATATTTTAAAAAATAGTAATAATAATAAATATGAATTTTGCAGCATGAAGAAAGTTATATTGCCTAGTTCTTACCATCTATAAAAAAGATTGAGTTTCCCTTCCAAAAGAAAAGAAGAAAATTACAGAGTAATAGAGAAGAATGACGAAGAAGAAAGTTTTGATTGCTGGTGAATAAAGAAAAATAAGTTTGCGTTTGTGAGTGGCGTTGGTCAGTTAGAGGGGAAGAAATAATTGAAGGAGCTGTGGGGTGATTGAGAGCTCCTATCAACACTCCCACCTCCCACCTCCCACTTCCCACTCCCCACCTCCTCTTCCACCCTACCATCTTCAAACAACACCGCCACTAGGCTTCTAGAGGCTTTTAAGATTGTCTCTTTGCAGGTTGTTATTTACTGCTGTAATACAAGCACTTCCTGACTCTCTTCAGTCATTTACTTAATCTTAAACCGTATTCTAAAAGTATGTTGAGCGCATCTCACTAATGTTGCTTATCTTCTAAGCAAGTAAGTTGATAAGGTATGCGTATATACCTCAGATGTTACAGCAACTTTATCATTAAAATCGGCTTACCAGAAGAGCCATTTTATAGCATGCATTGGCACCTTTTCAAACGGCACTAACGATTTTGATTAAACTCGCTATATCGATGTAAAACTCAATGGGCTTCATTCTGATTGAAACAGGGCTCGAACCACTATTTAAAAAAAAAACTTTTTTATCTAATGTTTCTAATTTGGATGATCAGAAACAATAAACTAATAATAATTGTCATAAGGTTTAGTATTCATAAGGTACTAAAGGACATTATTTTACGAAATTTTTTTTTGCATATTTGTATTCTCAACATTTAATCTTATCTTAATTGTCAATTTGATTTTAGCTAATGAATACTTAATTCCTTCGAAAACGCGATTTCATATGCCTCGGCATCCATTTATCCATTTTAGGATGCAGAGGTTCGACTCAGAGTTCCCAGGGGAAGTATGTAAATATTGTATATAGGTATGAATGTGGCCAAGATTATAATTATTTTATTTTATTTCATATACTTTATTTTTTTTTTTTATAATTTATTTATTTTTTTTCATTTGTTATTTACGTTATCTTATTTTATTTTATTATTTGTTTGTTTTACTTAGTATATATGGAATGAATGACTTATTTTATCTCTAATACTTATTGCCCAAGATAGTGGCAGATTGTATTATTTCTCAATAAAGCACTATTTAAATAAAAAAATGTCGTTCCATATCATACTAAAACATTTCATTTCGTAACTTTAATATACTGTTATTACTATAGTTTCAAAAAATCTATATTTTAATGTGAATAGAATCAAATAAGTTAGTTTAATAATATAGTAATGAGAGATTTTCGCGCTTACTGTAAAATTCCCTTGAATTAATAGAGTACCTTTTAGAAATCAACGCCTCAATTAATAAAGGAAACTAATTTATAATTAAGATAGTCGAATATACGTGTAAAACCAAAATCGTTGGTGTAGTTTTCGATAAAACTGTAACAATGTATAAAATCCAAACAAAGCGTCGATTCTCATAATAAGCTACTTTTAATATCTATCTATACCAAATACATACTTTAAATATGAATTATAATTTGTGTTCTAATCTTCGCGTTGGTGTTAAACATACAACATAAACCCTCGGACACACTTTGTTTTCAAGGCCTAGCTAGCATTTTTGTGTAAGGCACCCTTTAGTTGGATATCAAATTCATTCATATTTGTCGGTTTTTTATAGAACCTACAATATTAAAGGTAGTTTAGAGAAAGGAAATTTAAAATATCAGCTTTTAAGCCCTGTCGGGCAATTTTAATCATAATTAAAAAAGTAAATGATATTAAAATATATCAATGTAGCGAGTTTAATCCATTCGAGACGACGATTTTATTCGAACACGGTTCGAGGAGGAGCTAAATTTGTTTACTTTCACTTACTATATATAGTAAGGGGAAGTATTGCGATCGTGAAAATTTTCGAATTCCAGTTTTCAACGGAAATACACGTTTTAGGGTCCCCTGAGTCCAAATAACCAAGTCCCGCAAAAAGGTCTCTGTGTGTGTGTGTGTGTGGTAACTCCCGGGCGGAAACGGTAAGTCCTATGAAACTGAAATTTCATATTTAAGACAACTATACGCCCGAGACGTGACAAAACGTTTTTCATCAAAATGAGCTTACCAGAAGAGGCACTTTATACCATACATTTTCCACCTTTTTTCGATTTTGATTAAACTCGCTATATCGATGTAAAATTTAATGGGCTTTAATATCATGTAGGTTTTATTTGGATAAAAATGGTCTGACAGGGCTTAAATGCCGATATTTTTAATGCAATTTTTCGTTTTTAAACATAAGAGCAGTAATATACATGTATGATATACCGTTGGAAAGCTAAAGATTTTAGAAAAAATATCATCTCATACACAAGCTTTTAAAAGTTAATGGAGAGTGATGAAAAGAAGATAAAACTTACTGATTATTTAAGATAATAATATAATTGATTTTTTAATAAAACACATGTTTCTTTATAAATTCAATTTGATTAATTCCTTAATACTTTCACGTATTTTTATCTCTAACTGTATTTGAAAATTCTTTCATTGATTTTTAAAATAGAGGTAAGTGAAAGTCGTGTGTTGCCCGCACTAGATTTTTTCTTTGTAAGAAAGGCTTCAGATAATTTTTAGATTTTTCGGTTCACAGTAAAACCAATTAAGAATTTTGTTTTCCTGAACTTTACACTACTACAGTACGAGTAGTTTACTCATAATAACTGATAATTGCACATTACTGTTATCACACACACTGTGTGCAATCGTTTTCGAGAAAATCGTAGAAAAGGTCTAAATCGCGCAAGATATAAAAGGCTGTTCTGATTCCCCGATTTCTTTTTAAACAGTTAACCTTCTTTGGACATATACGCTCCTGAAATATAATTTTTCAGTTTTGTAATTATTATTAATTTCCAGATAAAATTAATATATGCTCGAAGTCTATTTTGCGATACTTGGTCATTAGTACTCAGAGGATCCTAAAACGTATGTTTCCGGTGAAAACTCAAATTCAAAAATTCTCACGATCGAAGTTTTTTTTATAAATTAAAACTGAAACATAAAATAAGTACATACACTATTTTACTCAAACCCATCCGGAAGTACTCCTCACAGATATAGGGGATAGCAAAAAATACTAAAATTTAAAAATGCTTCAATTTTTTCAATCCTAAATTTCACGCTCATACGCTAACAAAATTTTACACTCACCAACAGTGGACGAACACATAAGGCCTCCTAATCTACGTTTCTATTATAACTTACACAGACATACTAACTCACTTCTAAGAGGCTACAAACGACATGCCTATGAATTCAAGGAAGAGATTAAAAAAGGTGTTGGATACAAGATCTCATGAGTTAACTAATAGTCGGTCAGATCAATGAAGACATGCTGTTACTTTACTGATCCTTCCTCATGCCTCACATGTCAACATTATCTGCTGATTTTTCACATTTGTTGGTTTTCCTTGCCTTTTGGAAAGTGAAAAACCAAGATTTTAAGAGAGAAAAAATTATGATCATTACTTTCACTTATATATATATGGTAAGGGAAAGTATTGAGATAGTGAAAATTTTAGAATTCGAGTTTTCCCTGGAAGTACACGTTTTAGGGTCCCTTGTACCCAATGATCACGTCCCGCAAAAAGGTTTGTGTATGTGTCCGTATGTGGTAAGTCAAAAGGATTGAGGTGATAAATACGTTTCTGATAGAATTTTGATGGAATAAGGTCTAAAATAAATGGAATATGTAGGTCGCGGTGTAAGGTATGGTTGTGATGGAGCATTTACTATTGTTCGGAGGACTTTTGATTGAAAGGATTGAATGCGTTTGAAGTTAAAAAATTTGTCTGTTCCCCACAGTTCATGTCCATAGGTCCAGATAGGTTTCAGTACTGCCTTGTAAATTATCAATTTGTTCTCAATTTAATGAAAAATCTTTAATCAATTTTTAACAACGGCGATAAATGAAAGTCGTGCGTTGCCAGCACCGGATTTTTCATGTACAGGAAAGTGGAAATATAATACAGTGCACTATAGAGAGAAATGCTTTAATTTATCAAATTAAAACAAAACAAAACAGTACTGCCCACGGTATTGGGTTCCTATCACACGCAGCTTACTTATCAATCTTGATGATATTTGATATTGACTTGTATAGTTTTAATAAATTTACCATACATTTACTTCCTGTATCAATAGATTTATATGTTATACCTTATAATATTAAATATATTTTACAATCCAAAGCAAAATCGATGCAAAAAAAAAAAAAAAAATTGAAAATGCACACCTAAAGGACCAATAGCATCAAAGAATCAAAGACAAAATTTAAGCAAAAAGATAAGACGACTAAAGAAAAACATGAATATAAGTAAAAAAATAAGGTTAGGTAGAAATCTTAACCTAACTAATATGCATTTAAATCCACAATCCGTACTCAGGAAACCAGATCCCGTCTTTCCGACCTCTATACGCCTTCCCATAGAACCAAAAAATATGAATTTCCCTTCTTAGCTCGGTCCACTTTCTTATGGAATACCATCCCATCACACATCCGTCATGCTCCTTCCCAATCTTCTTTCAAATCTCTCCTTTTTAAACACCTTCTTGCTTCCCAATCAGATGCCAACTAATTTCAGTACAGCGATTAATTTGATGTGAGAAATGTCTATACTTCATACCATAAATTATAGTAAAGTTTATTTTCATTTCTATTTTCAATTATTCTGATGTTTTTTGTTTTGTTTTTTTTGGTTTGTTAGTTCTATATCACATTTAGATATTACTATATTTTTTTTAATTTATATTTTTCATTTCACTCTCTTTTCATCAATTAAAATAATTGTAAATAATTTTTGTAATCATTAATATTATTAGTTTTTTATGTGTTTTTTGGCCAGTTGTAATCATTTTTTTTTTTTTTTTTTTTTTGTACATATGTATTATTCTCAAGGGACTTAGTCCCAGAATAAAGTTTTTTTTTTTTTTCATTTCATTCATTACATATAGGTGGTGATGAATAATCCCCAGGGAGTCAATATTGTAGGTTAAAAAGTATACTGGCATCTTTTCCTAGAGTCTCTAGGTAAAAGCTCTAGTGCTAAAATAAACTGGTGATTATGGTAGAGATAAAGATAAATATATAGAGGAAGATGGGTATAGCCTGAGTTGACATTCAAATCCTAGGAAGGAGTTTGATCGGGCCGATATCCACTCTAGAGGGAGATATAGCAGGGGATGCAGTGCTGCCCCCTATCGGGAGGTAATGGATGCTCAACTGGATTACCTCCGGGCCCCACGGGCTCAGCCTAATCTCATCATTATTTCAGAGCCACGGCTCTCCCCAGGGATTTGTCTTTATGTCCGCTCTTTTCATCTCTTATTTCCTAGTCATCAGCATAATACCTAAAACACCAGCTACCATTAGTATCATTTCATTTAAATTATATTTTTAAATTTTTATTCAATTACAATAGTCTGTAGAGCAGTGGTTACCAACAAAATTTCAATTTCAAGGACCCCTTAGATCCAAAATATTAGTTATCGGTACCTCCATATAGATTAATATTACGGGATCACTTGTAGCTGGGTAGTTAGCATAACAGCCTCCTATGCCAAAGGTCACGGGTTCGAATCCGCAGGTGGTCCTAAGATTTTTTAATGGGAGTAAAAAATCCTTAGTTATGCCGTCCTTCGGAGGGGACGTTAAAAGGAGGTCCCGAGCCTGTGCGATGTCAGGTACTCGTTAAAGATCCCTTTCCTAATAAAACCTGGATAGGCAAAATTTAGGACTCCCACTGTAGCATCGTCCGATTAGCCATAGTAGCATAAAGTGACGTTAAATAAATGAACAAACAAACAGACTAATATTACTGAAACCATTGGATTTCCTTTCCAAAAGTATCCTGTTTAACGATCCCAGTAGGTGGGCATGCAGGGTAAGATTAAATTAGACATGTTTCAATAATCTTATTATTTAAATTAACTTAAACATATACCATTTATTTACACAATACATAAAAATACTGAGGGACATTATAGTTAAACTTTCCATACAATATTACAACTAAAGAAAATACCTTTAAATCACTTAGTCGGCCGGCGAAGGTGAAATCAGTGTTAGGCGCCCCTTCTAGGCTCTTAGACCTCCAGCTGCTCTCTCTCTGACCCCCAACGGACCTCGCTTCCTCTTGAGGATGGAACTCGACTCTCATGGCTGGAATCAAACTGACTTTTTGGATCTTCTTTCTCATCCTCGTCACCTTGGGGAGCTGATATGGGAAGTCTAGCCTCCAGTAGCTGGGATCTAGAAAGTACCAGGCGTACCGTGGGAAGCAGCCCACAGACAGCTCAAGCCTACGGACAATCCATGAGAGTTTGGGAAATGCCTTTTGACTTTTTCTGACAAAGCTTAATAAAATTTATTTAATTAATATAATACACGTAGTTATCCAATCCTACCTTACTCCCCTCAGTATCCTCAATACAATACAGTTATATATGTTTATTCGACAACACTGTATTACGTACATCGTATACAAAACACCTCTACAGTATTATATAAATTGCCAAGTAGTGGAAACAGAAATGAAGAAAAATGAACTAGACACTAGCAGTTTACTTCAATCCGCGAAAAATTAATTAAGTTACGATTAAACCTGGCAGATGGTCCTAGAATTTCTTAAAGGGATAGAAAATCCTTCGGTATGCTGTCCTTCATAGGGAACCAGGCCTAAGTCAGTTCCTCGTTTAAGTTTCCCATCCTAATAAAAACTGGTAAAAAAATTTAGTACTTCTACATTAACATAATCCGATCGCCACAGCAGCTCAAAATGACCTTAAGTGAATAATAATAAACTAAAATTTAAAACTTATGGAAGAATGTATTTATTCGAAAACCCATAAATAAATCAAATATTGCTAATTATCTTCTACTATACACCTGTTCTTTAAGTTCATTATTTTAGAAATTTTCGAAAATGACCAATTTTAAGGTTGTGATTGTGCAGTTGCAGGTACCTGTCAGTAAACTCAAGCAATTATTTCATATTGAATTTTAAATTTGTCATTGTAGGGTGTTTAATTCTTATTAAAAGCCAAGGCAACACAAATATTTTATGTCAAGGTAATTACAATTATTTTCCAATGACACCTAGCAGACCCCCAGGGTTTTTTATTTTTAATTTTTTTTTTATTATGAAATTCTACTGGGAATAAGTTTTTATGTTAGCTTTCTACAAAATATCAGAAAGGTTGTGGAACAAAAGTGCTATCTTTAGCTAGCCGGAGCACAATAGACTTGGATTGTGCTTCAACTCCTGATTGGATTGTGCCTACGTGGAATTGAACTCATTAGATCTGCTATACCGGGAAAACAGAAAAAAAATGAAAATCATAACGAGCATTTCATACAAGCTTTTTAGGTTAACTTTAAACTAGTTCTCCACTATTATTCTAATGATTAAAAAAATCTTAGGACTTATAAATATAACATGCAGTCTTTGTCATTGAAGTGATAGAATGAAGGGGTCCGCAAAAAATAAAACATCTGGTGGAGGCAACATACGACTTTCACTTACATCCGTTCTTTATTAATTAAAAAAATTTTAGTCAAATTTGTAAAAAAAAAATCTGGTGCGGGCAACACACGACTTTAACTTACCTCGATTTTTAAAATCAATGAAAGAATTACAGTTAGAGATAAAAATACGTGAAACTATTAAGGAATTAATCAAATTGAATTTATATAGAAACATGTGTTTTATTAAAATATCTATTATATTATTATCTAAAATAATCAGTTAGTTTTATCTTCTTCTCATCACTCTCTATTAACTTCTAAAAGCTTGTGTATGAGATGATATTTTTTCTTTAGCTTTCCAACGGTATATCATACATGTATATTACTGCTCTTATGTTCAAAAACGAAAAATTGCATTAAAAAATATTTTTTCTGTTTTCTCCTTTAGTTGGGTATCGAATTTATTCAATTTATATATTTACCTGTTTTTCATCAGCATTAACAAGATAATATAGTTATTATTATCGAATTTACAAAATTAAAGGTACTTTAGAAGAAGAAAATTTAAAATATCGGCATTTAAGCCCTGTCAGACCATTTTTATCCAAATAAAACCTACATGATATTAAAGCTCATTAAATTTTACATCGATATAGCGAGTTAAATCAAAATCGTCAGAACCGTTTTCGAGAAAATCGAAAAAAGGTGCAAAATGCATAATATAAAGTGCCTCTTCTGGTAAGCTCATTTTGATGAAAAAAGTTTTGTCACGTCTCGGGCGTATAGTTGTCCTAAATATAAAATTTCAGTTTCATAGGACTTACCGTTTCCGCCCGAGAGTTACCACACACACACACACACACACAGACACACACACACACACACACACACACACACAGACACACACACTTACAGACCTTTTTGCGGGACTTGGTTATTTGGACTCAGGGGACCCTAAAACGTGTAATTCCGTTGAAAACTGGAATTCGAAAATTTTCACGATCGCAATACTTCCCCTTACTATATATAGTAAGTGAATGTAAAAAATAAATTGTTAAAGAATTATTTAAATTGGATTTTAATTGAAACATGTGTTTTATTAAATAATATATTATATTAATATCTACGACAATCAGTTAGTTTTATCGGCTTTTCTTCACTTTCCGTTAACATTTACAATAGTATATATAAGATAATAGTTTTTCTATAATCTTTAGCATTCCAACGGTATATTATACTTAATATATATTACTGTTCTCAAGTTCAAAATCAAAAAATTGCAACAAAAAAAATATTTTGACAGATTTCTCGTTTAGTTGGATATCGAATTCGTTCAACATATATCTTTACCTGTTTTTTAGCAATGCTAATTAGACGATATGGTTAATTTTTTCGAATATACAAAATCACTTTAAAGGAAGAAGTTTAAAATATTGACATTTAAGCCCTGTCACACTTTTTAAATCAGAGTAAAACCTACATAATATTAAAGCCCATATAATATTACATCTATATAGCAAGTTTAATCGAAATTGTTAGAGCTGATGTTGATGAAGAAGTTGCTGTAACATCTCGAGCGTATAGTTGTCTTAAATACAAAATTTCAGTATCATAGAACTTTTAGTTTTCGCGCTGGGCTTATCACGCATGCACACACAGACCTTTTTGCGGGACTTGGTCATTTGGACTCAGGAGACCCTAAAACGTGTATTTCCGTTGAAAACTGGAATTCGAAAATTTTCACGATCACAATACTTTCCCTTATAAATAAAGTATAGAAAGAATAAAGGGGCCAAAAAAAAAAAAAGTATGTTGAAACCCACTGGCCTAAACTATCAATCTTCCCAACGTGATATTCTCAATCCGTAGATAATAACTATTCGTTGTTACAAAATACGTATCTTACATTCTTAAACTGAAATCTTAAAATTCCAGACAATTTTTTATAATGCATTTTTTTTTATTTTTTGGGGACTACTCGTTGCAGAATAAAATTTATTTTCAATTCATTTCATTTGGTTGATATTCCTTTCTGTAAAATAAAGGGTAAAAGCGGGTTAGGATGGTAAATCTGCCTCCGCGGTTTTTGGACTCAAATTCAAACTTGTAGGATCAATTTGGTGTTGAAAAAAAATAAATCACCTACATTTTTAGCTTTTTAATTCAAACGGTTTTAGGGATTTTTTAAAAACCTATTTATTTCGATTTTATTATTTTTTTAATAGTAAAATTTGAAATAAATCAATAATGAATTTTTATGTGATTCTTAGGAGTCAAAGGCACGTAAAAATGATATGATCGTGATTCTTAAATGAAAAGCCGATTTTTAGTGGAAGAAAGAAAACGAAAATGTGTATTTTCTTAACCTTTTTGAAAAGTGTCAATCACTGATTTTTTCATAAAATGTCTTTTATACTCCCCTATACACAGGAATTATTTAGAATTTTTTGAAGTGGTGGAACGATATGAAAAAAATAAAATTTTTTTTTTTTTCTAAAATCTTGCATTTAACTTATATTTCTTATTATTATAGAAAAATTGAAAAAAAAATATTTCCCACCGGAAATTCAGAATTAAATTACGTATAAAATATTTTTAACCATTTTGAAAAGTGTCAATCACTGATTTTTTCATAAAATGTCTTTTATACTCCCCTATACACAGGAATTATATAGAATTTTTTCAAGTGGTGGAACGATATGAAAAAAATAAAATATTATTATTTTTTTTCTAAAATCTTGCATTTAACTTATATTTCTTATTATTATATAAAAATTGAATAAAATTGTTTCCCACCAAAAATTCAGAATTAAACTACGCATAAAATATTTTCAATCATTTTACTACAAATGATTAGATAAATGTTGTTTTTCAAAACGAACGTGACGCTGTAACGCCTTCTATTTAGCCACAACCAATCGGTTCGTTTAAGGTCCCGCTTGTTCAGGTGTTCTCTATGGCCTTCTCTAGGGAGGATGTATTTTCGCTAAAAAATAAAACTAATAATTTTCTACACATTTTTTGATAATCTAAAAGTTTCTTAAAACGTAAGATTCAAGAGGAAAAATCAGTTTTTAATTGTTATCATATTACAGTACAGAGGAGCGTAAAATACATTGTCTGTCAAAATTCGTTGAGTGACACCGATTGGCTTTTCGTTTAATAATCATGATCCTATAATTTTTCATGCCTTTGACTCCTAAGAATCAGGAAAAAAAATCATTAATTTTTTTTTTAATTAAAATTGAAAAAATAGGTTTTTTAAAAAATCTCGAAAACCGTTTGAATTAAAAAGCTAAACATTTCGGTGAATTATTTTTATTCGACACCAAATTGATCCCCCAAGTTTGTGTTAAAAAAGCCGCGGTGACAGATTTACCATCCTAACGCGGCTATGCTATACCCTTTGACCTACTCTTGAACCATAAATAAATCATTGCTATTATTAAGTAAATTACTTAAGACAGCAATGCATCGGAAATCCTTGGAGATCCAACAAGGTTCCGACTGACTAAGTTGATCCAATAACCCATTTACAGTCAGTGCCTGCCCGCCAGCGATACAGTTCCTCAATCCATTAATGTAGTTAGTTGCCTGCATCAAATTATTGCAGATTGTTACTATTCAATATTGATCCCAAACCTATTGTCTACGTTTAAACAGTTGTTCTGATCCTTTTGTCTTTATAATAAATTGGTTTTGCTATGTTTCTAGCTCGAAGTATGAATTGTAAATGTACCGTTGTTCTCTCTGTGGAGAGAGGAAAAGAAGCACAGAAATGGAGAGAATATATCAGTCAATATAACAGTATATAATTCCGTATTAGCTCGGCACTACAACACTCCCCATTAATTTAAAACGTTGTAAATGGTACTAGTGTTACAGGTTTGGCTTATTTTAGTTTATTATTTATTGGGTATGCATGCAACCACTTTAATGATGATAATTTAACTTTTCGTTTTTTAAATACAAACTTTGTAACTAGTCCTGCCATAAATATTATTACAAGGAAATATATATATATTTATTATAAATATTTATATAATCCTCTTAGCTCGTCCAGTAATCCCTAACCTCGAAGGTATTAAGGACGTTAACACCCGTTACTGTTTACCTTATTATATCTGCCGTGAGTATTGTTTGTTTTTATAACTTATTTTTTCAATTTAATTTAAAAAATGGTGCAGTGTTCATTGTGCGAATGTGCCATCACGCGTGACGACAAAAACAATTTAAATTGCAGTAAATGCCGTGTTGTTTATCACGGCAAGTGCTGTAATTTGAAAGAAAAAGAAATAGAAACTCTGAGAGTTAATAAAAAATCATGGCTGTGCCCTAAATGTGACTCAGAAAAAAAAACAAGTGATAAACCCTCATCACCTTCCAAGATCAATGAACAAAAAACAGGTATACCAACCTTGGCCGATGTAATGGCAGCAGTGACCAGTCAAGGATCCCAGGTCAACGAGGAAATTAAAAATATGCGCGGTGCCCTAGAAAAATATGGAGAACTCAGTTTTGAATTAAATGAGAGGCTCTCCAAAATTGAAAGCCATCTAGAAGGCCAGGCAAAATATATTGAAGAGCTCTCTCTAGAAAATAAGACGTTAATAAATAAAGTAGGTGAGCTCGAGGTCCGTCTTAATAAGGCCGAGCAGGGCCTACTTCGTAGGTCTCTTGAAATTCGAGGTATCCCGGTCCGCCCGGGCGAAACCCCTGCGGCTCTGGTGACCAGTGTAGCAGCGGGCTTAGGCATGAAGATTTCTCCCGAGGACCTGGACACGGTGGTACGACGCAGATCGAAGCCGGGTGACGAAAGAACTCCTCCTGTCGTTGTCCGTTTCGTCAGGCAAATCACGAGGGACGAGCTGGTGAAACAAAGAAAGGTCAAACGAGATTTCACCACGCTGGACATCGGGTGGGAATCCAATGATTGCCACCGTATATACCTGAGTGAAGAAATGTCTCCAGGAAACCGACATCTTTACTGGCTCGCCCGACAGAAGAGATCGCCAGGAAAACTGAAATATGTTTGGTTTTCTGCCGGCAGAGTTCGCTGTCGTAAGGACGACGGACATCCGGTGGTCTTCATCGACCGAGCGCAGGACCTAGAGGTCTTCGGCTGACGTCCCGACTACCGTCTACCTTCTGGCAACAAACGGATTCACACCACGGACTCTATATGTAACTTACTGAGTTTAATGTTTAGTGTTACGGTACATTTTTATTTTTATACAATTTTTCTTTTCTACAATAGTCATTATTTATTTCATTTTTCAAGTATTATTTACTCAACACTTTTGATTGTTTTATTTTGTAATTTTTTTCTTCTAATATTCAAATTTAACCAACATTTAGCTACGTCGTCTTCCTACCATCAGTGTTTTTCCCCATCCCGTTCCTATGACTAGTATCCTAAATATCTGCCACGTCAACTCCCAATCTTTGCCCGCTCATTATGATGAATTCCTTCAATACTTTACCCAGAACTTTTACCATATCATTGCAGTATCAGAAACTTGGCTAAAACCCTACATTCCCTCCTCTTCTATTTCCTTACCCGACCACTCCTTCTTACGTCATGACCGATTAGGCCGCACAGGCGGAGGCGTCGGTCTCTATGTACATAATAGCCTAAAATCCCGTATCCTAGATGTCTCAACCCCATCCGATCATCCTCATATTGAATTTATTATCCTTGAAATCATTTGTAACAATCATCCTCTCTTATTTGCAGTAGTGTATCGCCCTCCTTTAGTTCCGTTCGATGCTCCTTTTGAAACCACCCTCTACAGTTACGTTTCCTCTCTATAACAATATTATAATCTCCGGCGACCTCAACACCAATTTCCTTTCCAACTCCAATGACAAACTGTACCTCGAAAATCTCTTCTTTTCCCTTAATCTTTTCATTGTACCTTTCTCATCCACCCATCATACTCGTTGTTCAGACACCTGGCTGGACCTCCATGTAATTGATTCGGCACATAGCCTTCTCTCTTCATCTCAAATACCAGTCCCATTCTTATCCTGTCATGACCTAATACACATATCATACAATATCCAAACTCCAGCAATCCTTCCTAAAACAACAACTTTCCGTAATATCAACTCCCTTACCCGTGAAATTATCCAATCCGATCTTGAAGTCCTAAAGTGGGACGATATATATTCATGTACCTCTATAGATTCAATGGTCGATATCCTCACTTCTAACCTCATCAGCATCCTCGATAAACATGCTCCCCTCAAAACCTGCACCTTCCGTCGCCGCCCTGCTCCTTGGATGAGTCCAGCAATAAAAGACTTACAGAAGAGGCGTGATGCTGCCCGTAGACGCTTCAGACGTACTAGACTAACGGAAGACTATCAAGCGTTCAGGGCACTCCGCAATCTGACTCAGGCAACAATCAGACAAGCAAAATCTAATTACTTTCACGAAACTCTCTCCTCTGCTCCCGATTCAAAATCAAAATGGCAACTCCTTCGCCAACTGTCTCTTTGCAAATCCTCTTCCTCAACATCCTATCAAGCCTCCCCAGATGAATTAAATATATACTTTTCATCCTCCTCCTCTGATAATCATTTTCCACATCCTTCCGACTTTTCTTCAGTTACATCATTTAATCCAGATGATTTTTATTTTTCCGATATCACACCAACTGACCTTATCTCCTCTATAATGAAATCCCATACCAACTCTATAGGATTTGACGGAATACCCGTCAAACTACTAAAATTATGCCTTCCCGAAATCCTACCAGTTCTCCTATTCATATATAATTTTTCCCTCCAAAATTCTATATTTCCATCAACTTGGAAAAAAGCAATAGTCCATCCTATCAATAAAACCTCTAATCCTACATCCCCTAAAGACTATCGCCCAATTTCTATCCTATCTAACCTTTCCAAGCCCTTAGAAAGAATAGTTCAATCTCAATTATCTAATTTCCTTGAAAAGTCTAAACTTCTTGATCCTCTCCAATCCGGTTTCCGACCTGGTTTTTCCACACAATCCGCTCTCCTAAAAATCACCAGCGACATACATACTGCTATGGATGAAAAGAAACTGACCGTACTAATACTTCTAGACTTTTCAAAAGCTTTTGACTCCGTGGACCACTCCATCCTTTTCTCCAAACTACGATCCCTATCCTTTTCCAACAACACCATTCGTTGGTTTCACTCATTTCTCTCTGGTAGAACCCAAGCTGTCACCATTCCTAATCATCCTCTATCTTCCTTTCTGGCCCTTTCGGCAGGTGTGGCCCAGGGTTCAAGTATATCTCCTCTCCTTTTTAATGCCTATATTAATGACCTTCCCAACTCTATCCATCATTGCTCCCACCATTTGTACGCTGATGATTTCCAGATCTACCTATCCTTCTCCCCCTCCGAGACATTATTAGCATTTTCGAAGATTCAGGAGGACCTGGATAGAATCAGCGCCTGGGGATATCTGAATAACCTCAAGCTAAATGCCATGAAGACGCAAGCAATAGTAATAGGTTCCAATTCCCTTATCAAATGTCATACCAACTTTCCGAGTCTAATCCTTAATAATTACCCAATTACGTTCAGTTCCACTGTCAAAAACCTAGGTATCACCATCGACCAATCCCTCTCCTGGAAACCTCATATTGCCCAAATCTCCCGAAGAACAATCAGTACTCTTAAATTTTTCCATCGATCCCGTCATCTCCTCCCCCAATCCACTCGTAAGCTCCTCGTACCCTCACTTATTTTCCCCCACTTTGACTATTGTTGTGCGGTGTATGACGGCCTCCCGGCTGTGCTTGAGGACAGACTAAAGCGTATTATGAACATTTTCTTAAGATTTGTCTTCGGTACATCAAGGAGGTCTCATGTTACCCACTTATACGGTGAATTAAAGTGGCTCCTTCCCTCAACCCGCAGACAATATTTCCTTGGATCATACCTCTACCAAACTATTAACTCCCAGCATCCTTCCTACATCTACAGTCTCCTTCAATTTAAATCCTCAATCCACTCACTTGAAACTCGATCGCGACATTCTGACCTGTACCTTCCTACCCACAGAACCAAAACCTTTGATCGTTCCTTCATTGTTCGCTCTACCACACTCTGGAATTCTCTACCAATCCATATCCGCCATGCTGCCTCTTTATCCTCATTCAAATCCCAACTTTTCCTATACTTCCTGTCATCCCAAATAGACGATTAGCAAATGTGATGTCAATTCTATCTAGAAATCTACATTGAATGAATGAAGATTACTGTTTACCGCCCAAATTTTAATTTGATTTTGTTTAAATACAATTTTTATTTTCTCATAAGATAAAATTTAGAAGATATATATTTTTATTAATTCTTTGTTATTTTTATGTATATAACTTCTCATTGTAAATAATTATAATTTTAATAATCATTGTAAATAATAATTAATCATGTTTTTGTCTGTTGGCCAGACATATTATATATTCAAATTGTACATAACTGTTATTCTTAGGGGACCTAGTCCCAGAATAAAATTTTTTTCTATTCTATTCTATTCTATATATATATATATATATATATATATATATATATATATATATATATATATATATATATATATATATGTTTGAACAGAAAAATTAACTTTTTCAAAAACTACATTAGAATTTAAATGTATATCTATAGTAACTAAAACAAAAAGTAAATTACTCAAAATGACCCCCTTATGCCTTGACATTACCATTTAATCCCCGTAAAATAGCTCTTCTTCAGGAAAGCGCATAACTGCTCGAACCATAGAATGTTTGAAGCTTTCCAAATTAGGGAGTGCTGTGTGGCATGCCATCCTCCAACTAGAACTGGAAATCTACTGGGTTAAGGTAAGGGTTTCCTGAGCGCTTATCCGAGTCAGAGATGAACGCTGAAATGTTCTTATGCAGCCACTATGACTGCAGCAATAATAATGATCCAACGTTGCTTCTCAAACTCTCCAATCCCACATAAAAGACCTTGAGGTATAGTGTCAGGATTGGGGAATTAAAATAAATTCCAACAAATCCCACCAAATAAGCTTCACCCTTCGTCGTAAACCTATGACATCCTGTCCCACAGTATCCTTTAATACTTTTCCGCTTGTTCCAGTTGAACAGATCCGCTACCTAGAACTTCTACTTGACAAACGTTAAACATGGAATCCCAACACTAAACTCAAACGACAAGAAACTGCTCGCCGCTTTCGGTTACTACACTTACTAGACAGACGCTCTAACCTTCCCCTTAACTACAAAATACTCATCTACATGACCATCATAAGGTCTATCTGTACTTAGGGAGTTGAGATTTGGGGCTCCACTAAACCATGGAATTCTTCCCGTCTTCACTCCTTTCAATCCAAAATCCTTCGAAAAATCCTCAACGCTCCTTTCTTCGTCACGAATAAGCTCATCCATAAAGACCTTAATACTCCTTATGTAGCTGATTTGGCAAACTCCACTCCCACTCTAACCCACTAGTTTCAATTCTAGCTTCCTCTTCCATTCCTGACAATCCTCCGTTGCGTCTGAAAAGAAGATGGCCTCGAGACCTAGTTTAGGTTACCTATTGTAGTGCTGCCAATGGCCTTCTCTTCATGTCTTTTTCATGTGTTTTATCTAAAAGCTAATTTACTAGATGCATTAATCAATACAGTTCTAAATAAATAATAGATTAAAAAAAAAAACTTTTTCTTGGATGGTAAAAATTTTCTCATCGCTAAAAAAAAACCTTTCGATAAGGATGTAACAAACTTTGCATACATACATCCTAATTTGTTTTTGATAAATTATCAGCTTTTGTCCTGTTATTCTTCGAAATCACCCATCCTGAAGTTGTTTTTTACTATGCGAGACAGTGATCTGACAGAGATTCCCATTTCCTGAGACAAAGTTTGTTATTTTAGACTGTAATTATTTCTTATTCGAACAGCCACTGCTCTCACTGCATTTGCCGTCATTACAGTCCGGGGATGACCCGGTCAAGGTCTGCCACTTACAAATAAGGTGTCATTATATCTATTTATAGTGCGGTTCACGAAAATACCACTGATACCCAAAGGTTTCAAAGTGTTGAACATCTAGCCTACATTTTTCAAATTTGTGTAAGGCGACCACAGCTCTTCTGTTGTTTTCATCACCTTACCCCATATAAGCTGAGAGAAAGAAAAATACAAACTAATTGGGATTGTTACCCTGACATGTAAAGAAAATAATCTGATAGAGATTAGGATTGTCTAAATAACACACAAGATGTAAACCAAGATCAACTTTTGTAACAGACAGGTCAGTAAAATGCTGATTTTTTTTTTCTTTTTAATTTCATTCTCTGAGGATTCAATAAAAACTAGAAACTAAAAATCTACACACAAACATAATTACCAACAATGTAAAACTAAAAACACTTCCGTTGTATATATATATATATATTTTTACCTGCTTATTCCTTTTCAATTGTAGCCAACGACGATTAAAAAAAAAAAAAATAAGTCATGCTATATTTTTTTTTTTTTTTTTTTATTTATTAATTTATTGAAATTTACAACTGTATTAGTGAATACATCAAGTAAATTGGCTCATGATATAGATAATATACATGAAAAGACATGACGAGAATATGCCCATTGGCAACACTCCACTAGGTAATCTACACTAGAAGGTCTCGAGGCCATCTTCTTTTCAGACGCCTCGGAGGATTGTCAGGAATCGTAGAGGAAGCTAGGATTGAAACTAGTGGGATAATGTGGGAGTGGAGTTTGTCATGGAAGGAATGATACCTCGTACGGGCCAAATCAGCAACATATGGGACATTAAGGTCTTTATGGATGAGTTTGTTGGTGACAAAATAAGGAGCATTGAGGATTTTTTGAAGGATTTTGGATTGTAGGGATTGAATACGGGAAGAATTTGATGGTTTAGTAGAGCCCCAAAGCTCAACTCCGTACGTCCAGATAGGCCTTATGATGGTAATATATATGAGCCTTTTGTAGTTAAGTGGAAGGTTAGAGCGTCTGTCCAGTAAGTGTTGAAGTAAGCGAAAGCGTTGGGCAGTTTCTTGTCGTTTCAGTCTTGTGTGCGGATTCCAAGTTAGTCGTTTGTCAAGTAGGAGTCCTAGATAGCGAATCTGTTCAACCGGGACTAGCGGAATATTATTAAAGGACACTGTAGGACAGGATGTCGTAGGTTTACGACGAAGGGTAAAGGTAATTTGGTGGGATTTGTTGGAATTGATTTTGATTCTCCAATTCTGACACCATACCTCAAGGTCTCGGATGTGGGATTGAAGAGTTTGAGAGGCAATAGTAGGATCATTATTGACTGATAACACACAAGTGTCATCAGCATAGGTAGAAAGGAAGGTGTTAGGATGGGTTGGGATATCGGCTGTAAAAACTGTGTGAAGAAGGGGTCCTAGGATACTGCCTTGAGGAACGCCAGCAGACTGAGTAAATAGGGAGGAATAGGAACTATTGTGGTTTATTTTGAAGGATTTTCCAGAGAGGTAGGACTGGATGATGAGGTAGTATGTAGGAGAGAGGAATTTGCGGAGTTAGTAAAGCAGTCCTGGGTGCCAGACTCGGTCAAATGCCTTGCTATAATTTAAATTTAAGATTGATAATATAAAAACAGTAATATATTCGCTTATTTATATTGTAACGTTTTACAAAAGAAATTATATATTTATAAAAGAAATTATATACATCGATATTAAAAGAAATATATTAATTCAATTATTATTTTTATATTATCATCGGTGAACAGAAACACCGAGTCGATCCCCAAAATGTATTTTTATATTCCATCAAAAATGAAATATTGAAGTGTGGTTAAGAAAAAAAAACCACCTCATGGCCAGAGGTATTGGGGTGCGCTATCTGTCCTGATGCAGGTATTCATATATGCAGAAGGTGGGGTTCTTCTGGCTTACTGGAGAAACCTCAATTTTATCGGAACGAGTAGGTCATCATATTTAGGTAAATGAAATGACCAAAAGAGTAATAACCAGTGAAGTGAAATACAATATGATCTCTTCTTCAAAAAGTAGGTGCCGAGTTGATTAGATTAATATTATCTATTTCCACATCATGAAAACAATAATCGTTATAGGACAGATGTAGAAAACAGATACTAGTTTCATACTTGCATCTTGTATTAAAATTTTAAATATTAATTTCTGGAAAAAAAAATCAATCTTTTAATTATTAGATAAATAAAAAATCAGATAAGGTCAACACAATCACTTATTTTTATCACACATTGTTTTCCTTGGACTTAAATATATTTTATATATATATATATATATATATATATATATATATTTTTTTTTTTTATTTTTTTTTTTTCTATTATATTTTATTTTACTTATTTTTTTAATTACTTTTCTAATTATTATATTTATTACTTTATTTTTCAATTAAATATTAATGTATTACTATTACTTATTTATTTTTATTATTATCTATTTTATCTACTTGTTTTTTATCTTTATTTATTATTATTTTTTTTTTTTTTTTTTATTTATTTTATTTTTATTTTTTTTATTTATTTATTTATTCTTTTCTCTTGAATATTATCTAACATTCATTTATCTCAAGTAGAATTATACATATATTATAATATCTTTTAATGAATATCTCTTTTAATATTTTAACTTATACTATTTATCTTAACTTAATCTTCTATAAAATGAATATATCTGGCACTGATGACCGCGATGTTTTGTGCCATTAAAATTTTAAAAACCAACCAACCAACAATCACTTATCTACGATGATAAAAATCGATTAAAGAACAATTAAATTAAATTAAAGTTTTAATTTTATTTAATTAAAACGTTTATTGAGTTTCGTTTGAAACATGTAATTTAGATTGAATAATATAACAAATGGGGTACTCACTACGTTTGCTATAGCATGCTATTTGTGTTATTTTGCTAAACCCGCCGAGTTTCTACAGTTATTTCCTGTATAAAATTGATGGGTTTAGCACAATAGCACAAATAGCAAGCTATAGCAAACGTAGTGAGTACCCCTTATATTATATCGTAACGAATAATGATCACTATTAACTTAATACCCTAAAAGTCACTTTACATTACCTCATACAACTTAAGATTTTTCCTAAAATCGTTAGCTTTCCAACGGTATATCATGCTTCTACGCTACTGTATTTATGTTCAAAAATTACATTTAAGATTATTATTATTATAAAAACCTTCAGTTGGCTATGAAATTCGTTCATCCAATTTAAAATATCGACATTTAAGCTCTCTAAAACTATTTCAGTCAGAATGAAACCTACAATATATTGAAGCATATTTAATTTTACATCGATATAGCGAGTTTAATTAAAATCGTAAAAAGGTGCACAATGCATTGCATAAAGTGGCTCTTCTGGTTATCTGATTTTGATGTAGAAGTTGCTGTAACACCTTGAGCGTATAGTTGTCTTAAATAAGAAATTTCAATATTGTACGACTATTCGTTTTCGTGCTAGACTTGACACACACACACAGACCTTTTGCGGGACTTGGTCATTTGGATTGAGAGAAGGACCCTAAAATTTGTAAATATAAATTCCAAAATTTTCACAATCGCGATACTTTCCCATTTTACATATAGGTAACTAGAAACACAGTGTTTGGGCATATGATTCAGTTTGTTCATTTTGTAGTAAAAACTTTATATTATAAAAAGTTATATTTTATTTTTGTATTTGGTTACATTTAATTTTTAGCGTACTACACAGGTTAAACACCTTAAATTAAATTAATCAGCCACTACTGAAATTCTTCTCTTTAACGCTACACATACAAGAAAACTCAATATTTGTTGTTACGATATTAAGTTAATTTTCGTGTAAGTTTTTCCGTTGTACAACTTTTACTACAAATAAGAACAAATTTGCTAAAGTTAAAAAAGAGGGTGGGAGTTTAGTCTAAAGTTAAGGAAGGTATTGAATGCATTATGGCGAAGGGCTGCCTGATGAAAAACATGTCTTTGAATTTTTTTAAGATTCAACTTAAAATTCAACTTGAAGCAGTATTTGTTATATTGTTATAAATACTGTAGCAAACGATTTACTATAGTGTCTATCCTGTATTAAAATGGATATAATGCCATATCACAGGCAGCAAAATTAGATTTAGTGATATCATATATAAAAAAATTTAAATTAAATGTTTCAACTTTACAACAATTCTTCAGTAATTTTTTATTTAGTTATCTTTTTATTTAGTCAATATAACTTAACATTAATTAATTATTCTAAGGATTTATGGTAATTATTTTGTACCTAATTCGATGATAATATACTACCATAATTTTTTTTGGATCCACTACTTTTTGACGTGGTCGAAATGATAACAAATAATACTGAGGAAATAAATAAATAATTTAATTTATTCATTTAACCAGAATTTTGCATTTTCTATCCAGTCCCTATATGTATCATAGGGATGTAAGGATGTAATGAATTTTATCTTCGTTTAGTTTTTATTTATAAAAATTCACTTTCAAATTTAGGGAAGAAATAATCTTTTTCTTAAAACTATTTTATAATTTTTTTTCTAAATTTTTTTAAACTTAATGTATAACTTTGCACGGAAAACGCTTTTGTTACCAAGAGTGTAGAATTACATCATAAGACAATCAATAAAATGATATGCATTCATGATATGATAAAAACAAAGAAGACAATTCTATTTCTAGAATTGTGTTTCGCATTTATTCTGAACTTGATGAGCAGTGGTAAATTGAAACTTGTTCAATAATTTACTTAGTCAATCGTCGGTTTTATTTTATTCCACTTTCATATTGTGTTCGTGACTGACTCTCGGTTTAATTTGCTTAAATCAAGTGTTAATTATTATTAAATAACCTCCATGAATTCCTTTAATAGGCCTGAATATAATACAAGATACACTTTGTTAGCTTATATTCCTGGAAAGGAACAAGGAAGAAAAGCCTTCTTGAATTAAATCAATCTTCAATAAGGAAAATTTGCTTGTAATCCATTATCTTTACTCTCTATATACATTTGTGTGTGCAAGTGTATGTTTATTCCCAATTAGAAAAAGGACTGAAGCAGGGATCTCCAACACATTTGGTTTATCTTTTCAATAATGAACCCTTTGTAGTTTAAAAAAAATAGTCCCACTCAAATTTGTTGGCTTAAGTTTCAAGAAACGTAGAATCCTAAAAAGACGGGGAAAAATCCGTTTGTAACCCATCCTGTCTGCCGTACGTCGACGTAGTTTTTCTCCGAAACTACTGAACCATTTTTTAAAAAATTGGCGCAAAAATACCAGGGCATCAGCGATAAGCCTAACACCTAGACGTTGTTATAAGTTATTTATTTTAATATAATTAATTTTTTTTAATAACATAAATAATTTTAAAAAATAATTATATTATATGGTCAAGCGAAAACTTATATGAGATGTGATTCCCTGATATCTTGTTTATATTGATGGAACGGTAGAGGAGGAATGAAACTTTAGGGATGAGTGACGTTAAAACAGAAAAAAATGGGCTAACGTAGACTCGATCCTGGGTCAAAACGAGCTGGTTTTTGAGCACTTAAAATTGAAAATAAAATAAATAGGTAATACATTTAATGTAAAAATAAAATTGAAAAGAAACAAAATAAATATAAGTTTAATCTTTAAAATGAGTAAAATTTAAAACTAAAATAAACATCTTTTGATTTATAAAAAAAAAAAAAAAATATTCTTCGATTAAAACAAACTGTAAAAAATTAGGTTAGTGGGTTAGTACTATAAGGATGTTCACAAAAAAATTAATGAATATAATGAGGAAAAAAATTATCAATTATAATTATCTGTCCATGAATTCTTCAAGTGTGGTCCAGATTATAGCTCACCTTCCGCAAGGCAGTTAGGCGACTCTATGGAAGGAAGGTGATCTTCGGGAAGACAACGAAACGACGTCCTGATCGAGAAATTGGTTGAAGGCGCCAGGCCTTGGGGGCAAGGGGAGCTCTGTTATCTGGTTAATCCCTACACTATTGAATAGTACTACATACGTAAACCAACAAATAAAATATTTTCCTCATTTCAAATCTATTTTTAATTTAATTTTTAAATTTCAAACAAAAATTTGTTTTTTTTATTTTTATTTTTTTTTTAATTTACAACTGTATTTTGTAATACAACAAGTAAATATGCTGGTAATGAAAAAAAAACATAAAGAGAAAATGCACATTGGCATCACTCCACTAGGTAACTAAACTAGAAGGTCTCGAGGCCGTCTTCTTTTCAGACGCCTCGGAGAATTGTCAGGAATTGAAGAGGAATTAAGGATTGAAACTAGTGGGTTAGAGTGGGAGTGGAGTTTGTCATGGAAGGATTGATACCTGGTTCAGGCCAAATCAGCTACATATGGGATGCTAAGGTCTTTATGGATGAGTTTATTTGTGACAAAGAAAGGAGCATTGAGGATTTCGAAGGATTTTGGATTGTAAGGATTTGATGGTTTCGTAGAGCCCCAAAGCTCAACTCCGTAAGTCCAGATAGGCCTTATGATGGTGATATAGATGAGCCTTTTGTAGAAAAGTGGAAGGTTGGAGCGTCTGTCTAGTAAATGTTGTAGTAAGCGAAAGCGACGGGCAGTTTCTTGTCGTTTCAGTCTTGTATGGGGATTCCATGTTAGACATTTCTCAAGAAGAAGTCCTAGATAGTGGGTCTGTTCAACTGGTACAAGCGGAATATTCTGAAAGGACACTGTAGGGCAGGATGTCATAGGTTTACGATGAAGGGTAAAGATTATTTGGTGGGATTTGTTGGAATTCATTTTGATTCTCCAGTTCTGAGACCATATCTTAAGCTCTCTGATGTGGGATTGAAGAGTTTGAGAGGCAATAGTAGGATCGTTATTGACTGTTAACACACAAGTGTCATCAGCATCGGTAGAATAGGTGTTGGGATGGGTTGGGATATCAGCTGTATAGACTGTGTAGAGGATGGGTCCTAGGATACTACCTTGAGGGACACCAGCAGACTGTGTAAAAAGGAATGAATAGGAACTATGGTGGTTTATTTTAAAGGATCTTTTAGAGAGGTAGGATTGGATGATGAGGTAGTATGTAGGAGGAAGGAATTTGCGGAGTATTACAAGACAGCCTTTAAAGCAGTCCTGGGTGCCAAACTGGGTCAAAGGCCTGTTCTAAGCAAAATATATAAGGCGAAAAAAAATGTTCAGGCTCAAACAGTAACAATGTTCTTGAATCAGGAAATTTTATTTGAATTAAAATCAAAAGAAAAGAAAAATATATAGTAAAAAAGTCTAGTATAAATGCTTTTAGTTTGTTATTTTCAATAATAAACCTTTAAAATCTACCACAAAAAATAAATAAATACCTCCTCTTAAAATTTAGGGGTTTTGTTTCAAGATACTTAAAACCCGAAAAACGAATAAAAACAGATCTGTTTGTATTTATTGACAGACCCGTTTGTACCTGTTATAGTGTTATTCGATAGAAAATTCAGCTTCTTACAAAACGAAAAAAGAATCATTACAATCGGTTTTGAAATAACTGAGTACAGCATTTTGAAGTTAGCATTGGTGATACACTATTTTAGGCAATTGTCCTTTAAATAATTAATGGCTTTTTATATTGGTCAGTTGTCTATAAACAACTATATAAACAGTTATTCTCTAACAGTCATTTGGAAATAATAAACCATTGGGTATTAATTTCCAGCATTTTTTTTTATTATGTATATTTTTATATCAATTACTACCTAAAAAAAAACATATTTGAATTGGATAGATTAATAGATTCCCTGAAAATGGCCTAAAAATTAACGAGTACCTTACTATTACTTTACCGTCGTTGGAAATTATGAACCATTGTGTAATCATATGCAGTGTTTTTAATATTTATGTTGAACGGGAACTAGACTCATGGTAACTTAGGCATCGAGGGATGGGAGTTGAATAATATCCTGTTCAAGGTTCATTTATATTAGGATAAATAAGATTGTAAATCTCAAATTTTAGGTTTACCGCAATGAATGTCAAAAAATGCTAACTAATATATATTTTGAATTCTTAAATCAATTAACGTCTGATTGGAAAGCCCAACCTTATTAAAAAGGGATGGATTTCAATCAGGATGTCAAAGTTCAGGAAAAGTAAAGTATATTCCTTTTTCCAAGGACCTACACGGTATGTCGCGGAGGGAAATCTACTAGGAGAATAGCCGATTTTCGATGATATTTTATATGTCAGTGTCATCATTTCTGCTCCTATTATTGTGGGTGGCTCCCTATTTAATTATATGCTTGAAAAAGTTCGTCCTGAACTGGGATTCGAACTCACAACCTTTGGTGTGACTGACTAGCGTACTATCCACACAGCTAATGGCTCTCCAAAGTATATTACCAACTGTTACTTATTATTTCAAAAAATTCATATATGATAATTTGTTTTCTGTTTGTTCTAGTTTTCTCGTATCTGTTAAAAGGTTATATTTACCTATATCGCTTGTTTATATCGCAAGGGCTAGTAGATGTGCTCTACTAGTGGGGTTTAACGATCCCCCGGTCTCCTGAGTTCAGTACACAGTGCATTTTCACACAGCAGAACAGTACACTAAAGACATACACTGACATTAAGGACACTAACAGTACATACCTCAGGATCACCTCTCCTGGGAAGACCCTAGCCAGTATAACTGGCAACCAGTTGTCCCGAGGTACCGGGGCCTCTTCTACTGGGCCAATCACCCGTTGTGGAGTACAACCGATTCAAAGAAATTCAGTGAACAGCCTCGGATATGGACAGTCTCAACGGAAACGATCTGGCATGTTAAAGGATATCAGAATAGGTACATGGAACATACGCACTCTCTATGGAAAGGAAGTGGAGATAGTGGAGGAGATGGAATCCTACAAAATAGGAATTCTAGGGATATGTGAAATAAGGAAGAAAGGTTCTGGTGAAAAGCGACTGGACAAGGGATATACTCTGCTATATTCAGGAGTACCACCAGGTAACAGAGCAAAAGAGGGAGTTGGAATGATCCTTAAGGATGAGCTTTTTCAGAAAGTCCAGGATTGGGAACCGGTCAACTCTAGAATAATATCTGCCAATATCATTCTCTCGGTGGGTAACGTTACCCTCATCCAGGTTTATGCACCAACTGAGGACTCTTCTGTGATAGAGGTAGAACAATTCTACAGCGACTTAACCCGTGTAATTGAGAAAAGTAGAAATAGAAATTTAATTATAATGGGAGACCTCAATGCAAGGACCGGAAGGGACCACAGAAGAGCCTACGGATGTATGGGTTATCATGGAGGAGAAAGAACTTTAAACAATAACGGAAGGCGCTTATTGGATTTCTGCATTGATAATGACCTTGTCATAGGCAATTCATTTTATCCTCATAAACAGGTCCACAAGATAACCTTTTCAGCCCTGGAAAGAAATGCTAACAGCGTGATAGATTACTTTCTTTACACCAAGGAAATAAGGAGCTACTTTACGGACGTTAAGGTCATACGTGGGGCGGAAATAGGAAGCGATCACATGCTTCTGATCGCCGATACCAGAATTCCGTCTGTGAAAAAGACTAAGTTCAAATCCTTTGAAAGGATCGAAATAAAGAAGATGCGGGAACCCCAAAGACAGATGGAGTACGAGGACGAGCTGAGGATTCTACTGGGAGAGCTGGACTTTGATAAAGACCTGGATGATCTTTGGCTGGACCTGAAAGTAGCCATACTGGAGTCCGCATCAAAGGTATGTGGTGTTAAGAAGGTATCAGCTAAGTGGAAGCGTTCAGATTGGTGGAGTGAGGAGCTTCGGGTTGTTATCCGGGAAAAGAAGAACTTCTGGAAAAGGTATTGCAGAGAAAACAGCAGAAGAAACTATGATCTGTACAAAGACGCGAGAAACAGAGTTAAGATGGCAGTGAGAGAGGCAAAGAGAAAAGCTTGGGAAGAGTTCGGCCGATCTCTAGATAATGACCATAGGGAGAATATTAAACTCTTTTGGAGGAAAATAAAAACCCTCAGAGGCAGAAAGCCCAAACAAATAAGAAACATAAAGAATGAAAAAGGAGAGGTGGTATCTGAGGAGAAAGAGGTCTTGGAGACCTGGCGTAGGCACTATGCAAGACAGTTCGAGGGCAACCAACAAGAAGAAATCGATCATCTCAACAGGGAATCCGAAATCGAAGATGAAGGAAATGACCCGATTGAGGAGGAAGAGGTTGAAAGGGCCATTGCGAAGATGAAGATAGGAAAAGCAGCAGGGCGAGACAACATAGTCCCAGAATTTCTTAAATACGGAGGACCAGAGTTGATAGGGACATTACAAAAATTCTTCCAAAGAGTTTGGGAAGATGAAAAAATCCCTCAGGAATGGAAGTACAATGTTATAGTCCCCATCTACAAGAAAGGAAGTCAAAGTGACTGCTCGAACTACAGACCTATTTGCCTGTCTCCCGTGATCTATAAAGTGTATACCTCTATTCTCGAGAGCAGGTTGAGGCCAATAGTGGAGCCTATTCTGCAGGAAGAACAGAGTGCATTTAGACCCAACAGACAAACTCAGGATCAGATTTTCACCCTGCGGAACGTGATCGAGAAGTCCTGGGACCATGGCCGAAACGTCTATCTGGCGTTCTTAGACTTGAAGGCGGCATTCGATTCGGTACCTAGGAAAGAAATTTGGGAAGCCTTGAGGGCAAAGAACATTCCTCAAAAGTTGCTGAGGGCTATAAAGTCAACATATCAAGAGCCAAAGGGTGTAGTGCGCTTAAATGGGCAAGAATCGAAAGTGTTTAGGATGGAAAAGGGAGTAAAACAGGGCGATTCGCTAAGTCCCCTTTTGTTTATTGTTTACATAGATGAGATTGCCTCAATTTGCAAAAGACGCACAGCCAGAATGCACATGGGCCAATGGAACCTGTATCCTGTTGATATACAGTTCCTCTTGTTTGCTGACGATATAGTCCTTATAACGGAATCCCCAGAGCAGCTTCAGCAGGCAGTGACGGAGTGGAATGAGGAACTGAAGAGAAAGGGAATGACTATCAATTCCAGAAAAAGTAAGGTTCTTCAAGTTGGTAGAGCTCAAGAAGATGTACAGATCTCCTGTGGTGGAGAATTGATGGAGGTGGTGACAGATTTCACGTATCTAGGCACAGTGATCAGTAGATCTGGGAAATTGGACTCTGAAATCTCAAGTAGAATTTCCAAAGCTAATTCCGTCTATTACCATATCTGCAACACGGTTATCGGAAAAAGAGAAATAGCACGGAACGTGAAGTTACACCTGTTCAAGTCCATCTTTCTACCAGTGCTTCTCTATGGAGCAGAGAGCTGGATTATGAATGAAAGGCTACTAAGTCGCATCACTGCCTCAGAAATGAAGTTTCTAAGGAGAATTGTGGGGAAGACACGGAGAGACTGTGTCCGAAATGAAAGGATCAGAGAAGAGCTTAATGTATGCTCTGTTCTGGAAGTCCTAGACAAGAAGCAATTGGGATGGTACGGGCATGTCTGCCGAATGGACCACCACCGGAACCCAATTAAAACAATGGAGGTAAGGCCCTTAGGACGAAGACCTAGAGGACTCCCTAGGACCTCCTATATCACCCACATGGAGCGAATAGGGATGCGTAGAGGAAAAACTCTGGGCGAGATTAGAAACCTTGCCAGGAACAGAGACAGTTGGTACCAATGGCTGGGAGCTCGCCCACGCTGAAAGGCAAATGGGTCGAAGAGGAAGAAGAAGAAGCTTGTTTATATTATGACATTTTTATAATGATAAGATACATTACAAAATTGAAAACACGATTTGGGCACCGCACTACTTATAATTTAATAATCTATATGTGAAGATTGTAGAAAAAATATTTTAGAATATCAATATTGGTTTGTGTGTATATAGCTGTCCCTGGGAAATGTAATATCGTTTATTGACTGACCACAGACCCAGGAGATTCATCCGCAAATGAAAATAGATTCGTTCAAAGCGTTGGATTAAAATATTTTGTTTGTGTTTGTTTTAAATAAAAGCAATGATATACCTAAAAGGTTAAAACACACTAGAAAAATAAAAAACTTTATATATTATTCACCTGTATTCCATTAACTTATTATCTTAATTTTCTAATTATTTTTAGTTATCAAAGTTAATTAATATGTCACCTTATGTACATATTTTTTTTTACCGCTATTTTGAATATAGCCTTTGAAGGCTACGCGGGATTTCTCGGGCCGGGGTGTGAGGGCAGAGGATAGATGCCGAGATAAATAGATGCTCAGCACCTAGACGTGAACTCGTAATTATTCGGTTTCAAGTTTTGGTCATCTGTGCCATCCCGTCCCCTAATTAATGTATATCTTAAGAATATACCTTATATATACATAAACTATCTTTTTATTTTGTTTTACAATTTTCTCACATCCCGGTTCTCAACACATTTGCTCTCCAATATCTTATGCCCATACAATCCTCTTTTATCAGACTTCTATCTCTTATTTCTTCTTTGACTTTTTCTATTCATTACTTCCGAGGTGTTCCTCATTTTTTTCTCGGGACGGTATTTAAGTGCTCGAAGGGGCCATCGCGTTGCATCCAGTTTCATTAATGGTTATTGAGAATGTTGTGTTCAGCTCCTACCGTGCTTCTTATTACCTCATTTGGGACGTTCTGAAGCTTGGGTATGACACAGCATCTCCAGAAATACATTTCTAGAGCCCTTAACCTCTTTGCATTTTATTCTGTTTCTGTCCATGATTCTGATCCAGATAATGCCGTGACAACCAAGGATGAGTGGTATATCTTACTTTTATTTTCAAAAGAGACCTTTTTATTCTATGATAAACCATTTAGGAGACCTATTAAGAACTGCTTCCTCTTTCAAATCGCTCCTTTTCAACCACCTTCTTCTTACCCAGTCAAACAGACAATAACCTCAAAATGCAGATGCTATAAATACCATTTTTTTTATTTTATTTTTTATATTACTTAAATTGTCACTGATGAAGTAGCTATTTCCGTTTTTTTTTATTTTCATTCTGAGAGTCTGATTTGTAAATATGTACATATATTACAACCTTAATTATTTTTCTTTTTTAGTTTAGTAATTTGTTGTTCAAAGCTATTACTACATTGTTTCCGGTCATTAAATTCTGTATTTTTATTTTATTCTCAAGGGACATTAGTCCCAGGATAATAAAGATGTTTTTTTTTTTCATTTCATTTCATTATCTAATTACCATTAGTAATTTTGTTTCGACTGTCGTTCTGTAGCAAACCTGTCGATCGTCACTAAAAGATACTTAAAAGTAATGCTCTGAAAGATTGACAATCTTCTATTCAAAGAGATGAACCAGAAGAGTTGAAAGCGGCGTATTCTGTTTTTTCGGTATTTATTTTTAGACCCTACTCTGGGTTCACTTTCCGGAGTTTCCTCATCACATATTCCATATTCATATTCATTTGTTCATATGACAACTTGGTCATCATAATATATGATTATGAGTGTGTTTCATATAAATATTATATTTATTGCGCCGTTATTAAGGATGATCGTATAATAGTTACCGTTATTTAAAATTGGAAACGCTGTTTTTTTGTTTTTTATCACTTATGTAAGTCGGTGAAACGTTTTTAATAAATAGATAGTTATTACACATAGCTCTGCGACCATAATTACTCAATAAAATCACTACATACATTTATTCAAATATTAGTCTATACTACTAATATTGTTTGTTTATTCATTTAACGTCAGATAATAATGATGAAGCTAACTCGGACTATACAACAGAGGAGCCGGTGGCTGAGTGGCTAGCGCGCTAGTCCCCGTGGTACTTTTATAAGAATATAATTAAATGAGGATTCACTCACAGCCTCTCCCCCGAGTATGTGAGATTCGTCAGCCTACTGGTGGCAACTCGCTTAATAGGCGTAAGGAGTGATGACCCTACCCTAAATATTTCATCGAGAAACGTGAGTATCTTCCGGGAGAATACACCACGCGGCCATGGGCCTACACGACCTGTCGCGCCAGAGAAAAAAAAAAAATAGACGATGCAACAGTGGGAGGCCTGAATTGTGTGTCTATTCAGGTTTTATTAGACCGTTTTACATTCCCTCTGATAAATGGGATTTTCACTCCTATTAAAAATCCAAGAACCATTTGCTGGGTTTGAACCCCTGACCTTGGGAATAGAAGGCTGCTATGGTAGCCACTACATCACTAGTAACCTCAAGACACTACTCATAGAATATCCTATAGTTATTTCATATTTGAATCAATATTAGGGCTCTAAAAACTCATCTAGACTTAGTGATGTAACAATTTCCACAGTTAAAAAGTAACTTAATCGTAAATTTGGAGTTATAGTAAAAGGTTTTTTTTTTTTTTACTAAAATAATCATATTTACATTTGTTAAACGTGATGGCGAACATTTGTCCAACAAGTACACTACGAAAAACTTACTTAATACACATATCTTCTGAACAAAAGTTGATTAATGTTAACGTGACGAATCGAACGTTTAAAAAAAGCAATATAAATATAAAATAAATAGGGAAAAGCGCCTGTAATTTGAGATATAAAGACAGGAAAAAAGAATAGGGAGAAAGTTGCTGGCCTATCAAGAACGGCCATAAACGGGAGAATAGTGAGATGAGACCACGTGGAAGGCATAAGAACAGATGGATGAACAGAATAAACAAAGATATCAAAGGGCGTCCACCAGGGAATTGGAAAACAATTCTCCAATCCTCAGCCCATGAAAGACGGAAGTTCTAAAAGTTCTATCAGCCCAGCCGAGGGGAGAAAGAGAACATAATTCCGTTGGAACAACATCTAAATATACATACATATATATATATATATATATATATATATTACTTTCACTTACCTATACATGAAATATCTAGTAAGAGAAAGAATACCGATCGTTAAAATTTTCGAATTCCAATTTTCAACGGAAATACACATTATAAACTCCCCTGATTCTAAAATAACCAAGTCACGTGAAGAGGTCGATGTATATCTCTGTTTAGAAAGTCTGGGTCAAATTAATAAATCAGAAATTTCATATTTTTATAAGCGCTTATCCCTGAGTTGTTTAAGAAACTTTTTTAACACAATCCGTAAACCAGAACATAATGGTATTTTGTACCTTTTGAAAATTATCTCAGAATCGGCTCTAAGAATTTTGATTAAACTCGCTATATCGATGTAAAATTTAATACCATGTAAATTTCATTCTGATTGAAATAGTCTGACAGGGCTTAACTGCTTATTGTTGAATTTTCATCCTCTAAAGTAACTTTAATGTTGTAAATTTCAAAAAAATAATAGAATTTTTTTATTAGCATTGATGAAAAACGGATATATATATATATATAGAAGTTGGACGAATTTAATAACAAGAATAAAGGAGAAAAGGGGAGACATATTTTTAAAGGTAATTTTTTCCTGACTTAAAAATACTAATGTAGATGTATAATAAGGGTACTCACTACGTTTGCTATAGCATGCTATTTGTGTTATTTTGCTAAACCTGTCGAGTTTCTACAGTTATTTCCTGTATAAAATTGATGGGTATAGCACAATAGCACAAATAGCATGCTATAGCAAACGTAGTGAGTACCCCTAATATATCGTTGGAAAGTTAATATTTGAGATTTTTTTTTTTTTTTTTTTATAAACGAAATTGTAGAATTTACGAATATGTTATATACTTAAGTGATTATTTTTCATTAAAATTATATACGGTTGTATTTTTTAATCTAAAACCTATATTTCCAACGAAACAATATAATGCTTTAAACTTTTGTCCACTTAAACTTCATTTATTAGTTTTTGAATTATCCTTAATAGCCCAGTAAAATAAGGCCGAATTTGACGATTTGTGGGAATTAATTCGGACAAAGCTGGAAATCGTTTTAATACCTTTTAATGGTCCTAAATACAAGTAATCTGAGTTTGCACCATTGCAGCTGGTGAGCTTAACTTTTGGCAGCCAAAAAACCTTGAAATTTTTGCACTTTTTTCAACTTTTCACCTATAACCCGAAAACGGTCAATCTTACAGTAAATATGTTTCTTTCATAAATGAAAGAACGTTAAATTTCCTATTAATAATTACCCTTTTTTATTGAATTTAGTTAAATGGTATGGCAACAATACTTCGTTGAAAATAGGCAAATTTTACTAACTTTCTTGAAAAACCCCATTCAGTCATATTCAGACCTCTGTAAATTCTAAACCGCTATCCAAATCGTAAAATGTTATAAAATAAAAGTTGTAGAGTATTTAATTTCAATTGTAAAAGGCTCATTAAAATCTAAATTAGGTTGATACGATCATTCACAAAATAGGTTTTTCGATTGTTCTCTACACGCGTCGTAGCGCTCAGTTCTATGTACAAGACATGTTGAACCTTGAATCAAAACTTCCACGTGATGAATATAGGAAATTTGTGAAGAAAGGGTTCTTCACCATACGAAGGTCAGACGAATTCTGGTCCGGAATATGGACTAATATGTCTATAGAACAGGTCCTTATGAAAAATAGTAAGAGCAGAGGTGGAATTTCTGGGTGAGGTATTACTGATTCTGTTCTTGCAAAATAGATAGAATCTATGCCTGCTATTATTGAAATTTTCCTCCTTCTAGAAGATTTCTGTGGCATAACCTTTGCTTCAACAGAACAGCACACAGACGCCAGGCTGTTGAGAATAAACAAGGATGATACTGATGTAGCAAAATTTGTTGAATTCTTTGAAGCTCACGACCCCTTTCCAAGTTGCCGTGTTGTACCTCTCAAATGTTTTACTTCACGAGTCACAATTCATAATGAAGATGTTCCAGTCAACCCGGAAACCATTTTTAAAAGAATTACATTCCTCAAAAAATCAGATCAACAACTGAAGGAATTTTTTACATACGAATTGGCACCTTACCCTTTGCCCATGTTTGATCAAATAGGAATGAGAAAATCTCGCAAATCAGTGTTTTATGATCTGTTCGTTCCTATAAAAAGTAATGAAATCAACATGGCTAAATCAGTATTTATAATCGACGGAGGATTCCTTCTACATCGAGTAGTCTGGCTATCAAAGGAAAAATTTTCTGCCATTATAACAAAATATATAAATTATGTAAAAAGATATTTTGGCACACCAGGGACGACTATAGTTTTTGATGGCTACCCTGAAGATCCTAAGGAAAAAAGCACGAAATGCATAGAGCGATTGCGCCACCAACAGAAAGCTTCTGCAGCCTGAGTGGAATTTGATGACACGATGGTAGCAACCATGCCGAAAGATCAATTTCTTAAAAATGATGCCAACTGCTGAGGGAAAAGTGGGATTCTGGTTTTTGCAAGCGTACGAGGATGCAGACACCCTCATTATAGAAACTGCCTTAAAAATGGTTCAAGAGAACCATGAACGAGTTATAATGGTTGGCGAGGACATAGACCTCCTGAGGATTTTGACAGGACGTAGTGATGATAGTCCTTCATCAAACGTAGTGATGATGAAACCTGGAAAAAGAATATCAGAAAATACTTTTTATTCTCCAAAGCTGTTCTAATATAGCGATACTATAAAGCAGCATCTTCTATTTTTACACGCATTCAATGGTTGTGATACCACATCTTCATTTTATAGGCAAGAAAGTTTGTTCATGCAATGCAAAAGAATATCCATTTAGAATCTTATGCTTCGGTATTCTCTGATGAGCATGCTTCTAAAGAGGATGCTATTGCTGCAGGTAAACAGTTTTTGGTGTCAGTCTATTCTTCAAAGGCTGCAGAAACACAGAGCGACCTCCGCTTCCACCAGCTATTCTATAGCAACCTCTTCACACCGGATTTGACTGGGCATCATTGTCCCCGACCGATGCTGCCGTTGAGCATCATTCTCTTAGGAATTTTTACCAGATTCAGCACTGGTATGGTATAGACAAACCACCTACCGCATGGGGCTGGAAACTTAGCCCACAAAGCCTGATCCCTACTACCAAAAATGTATAAGTACTGAACACAATTTCATGTAAGTTTAACAAGGGCTGCATGGGTAGATGCAGCTGTCGTAAACATGGACTTAAATGTTCAACGATATGCTACGGGTATAAGGGTAATCATGTACGAACGCCCCTTTCGCAACAGACCTATCATCTCAGATCCAAGGATACTATGACGAAGATGAGGACATTGTAGAGGTGAGAGGGGAGATGACGAGATGCCACCGCTTGTCGCTTTAGTGTAAAAGTCATTCCAGGAAATTCACCATTTATCAAACCCCCCAGAGAAGAAAAAGCGTTTAACGTAAAGAAGATATTTTACATTTAACCATTCATTGAATTTAATTGTAGGTGACTACCAAATATAATACAGTGCAAAAACAGATTTAATTAATACAACCTATAATTCCTTCCTTTAATTTAAACTATACCGTACGTTATATAAAGAATAATATAGATAAAAATAAATAATATTCTACAATATATGGAATGCGATGTACCTAAGCACTACTTTCGAGCCCACTTAAATATTCAATTGTAGTTTCCACTTGGCTAAGTATATGATTCAAGATACAAATACTGTTATTCCTTCCATTAGTAAAACTATATCACTTCAGAGTGTGTTTAAGGATTTTTTTAAGAAATTGCAGTTTACCTTTGATGAAGTACTAATAAAAAACTTTTATGCAAGATCGAACCAAACAAAACTTTTGGGTAAATGGGGAGGAGGGAGGGAAAGGAGGGACATGTTGGCATAAGATGCAAATGCCATTATGTCTAGTAAAAAAACGGCAACAAGCACTGCAGAATGTGTTCAATGAAACATGATAATGAATTACTTCCCACAAGCGCTACGACGCGTGTAGAGAACAATCGAAAAACCTATTTTGTGAATGATCGTATCAACCTAATTTAGATTTTAATGAGCCTTTTACAATTGAAATTAAATACTCCACAACTTTTATTTTATAACATTTTACGATTTGGATAGCGGTTTAGAATTTACAGAGGTCTGAATATGACTGAATGGGGTTTTTCAAGAAAGTTAGTAAAATTTGCTTATCTTCAACGAAGTATTGTTGCCATACCATTTAACTAAATTCAATAAATAAGGGTCCTTATTAATAGGAAATTTAACGTTCTTTCATTTTTGAAAAAGACATATTTACTGTAAGATTGACCGTTTTCGAGTTCTAGGTGAAAAATTGAAAAAAGTGCTAAAATTTCGAGGTTTTTTGGCTGCCAAAAGTTAAGCTCACCAGCTGCAATGGTGCAAACTCAGATTACTTGTATTTAAGACCATTAAAAGGTATTAAAACGATTTCCAACTTTGTCCGAATTAATTCCCACAAATTTCCTTATTTTACTGGGCTATAACAACAAGGTACGTGGAAGGCGTATGTTGTCAGTTTAGGATATTTATTAATAAAGACAGTGTACCTTATCGCTATGAAAGCAATAAAAAAAATGTATGGGTAGCTAGCATATAGTCTTCTATTTCAAAGTTCGCTGGTTCAAACGTGGAAGATGGCCCCGGGGTTTTTAAAGAGAGTAAAACAATCCTTAGTTATGCCGTCCTTTGAGGGGACGTTAAAAGATCCCAAGCCTCTGCGATATGGTTTACGTTAAAGTTTTCAGTTCTGTTAAACCTTGTTAGGCAAAATTATGGACTCCCACTGCAGCATCGTCTAATTAGCCACAGTAGTATAGAGTGACATTAAATAAATGAACGAACTAATAACCATATTTATTATTGTAGCAGTTGATTTCCGAAAATCGAAAGAAAATTAAATCTCCAATAGTGTAACTCGACAACAAAATGTGAAACTTAAATGATATAATACAGGAGGGGAAAAAAGTGTATATGAATGAGAACAAAAACATAAAATACTAATATATAATATTTGAAAATGAATTCGTATCAAACACCATCTATCGTCTTAAATATTTTATTTAATGAATCCATAGCGAGTGAGAACATAACTACTACTAAGTCTCATCAAAACCACCACGGCCAAATTTTTTGTTTCTAATAATAATACATTTTTCTAGAAGTATTTTTACGCCCGAAAAGGACTGTTTTAATTTGTTTTTTTTGTTTTTTTCATTCTAAGTTAAAATGTAATATGTAAAAGATGCATTTAGAAAAAGTTCTTATGAAATTTAAAATTGTAATGAACCGAATTGAACAGGAATCGTTAAACACAATAAAATAAAATAAACCAATTTAAGCTTTGTTGACCAATTTATGTTCCTATTTTTAGCCTTAATATAATAATTAAATATAATAATTAATAGACCTTATATAATAAACATAATATTTTCTTGCTAAGTGCACTTTTCGTCACGATGAACTCATAATCCCAAAGTGATAAACTTTTAATTGGTCAAACTGAAGTTTTTTAAACAATAGTGTATTAGGTCAATTGGCGTCCATCTAGAATAACTGCCAACTAGATCTAATTCAGGAGAGTTTCTCAACGTCCCCAGAGATGAAGTAAATTTTTATACAGTTTTAGAAGAAAAACTTCAACTATTATTCCTTTTGTGTTGATAATTCTACTCGACTTACTGGGCAGAGAAGCGTGCTTTCGAAGTAGGTAAAGTTACAAACTAGAGCTTTTCACTGCAACATTGATTATATGCTAAGTGAAATCTAAGACCGGTCTAGCGAATGGAATACTGATGTACCTAACAACTCTTGTTTTAGTGTTGAGGATGCGAAACTGTGTTGTAGCAGTTCTTCTAGAGTATATAGTTCTTTTTTAGAACTAATATAAAGTAGCACAGTTCATTTCTTTAAAAATGAAACTTTGATGCTATAGCAGTAGTACTTCTCATGTTGAACTCTCGTAACTCCATCATTCTCTCACACTTGCTAAAGAAAATTTGTCATATTGAGGATGTATAGTCGATTGCAGAAACTATTATAGGTGGAATAATTAGGAATCAGTCATTTTTTGGAAAATTTAATTTTGCCAACGTTTCGACTCAAGCTTGTGAGCCATCATCAAGGCATTACTGAGCCATATCCGACATAAACTGCTTGATTTCTAATTATTCCACCTATAAAATTTGCCATGGATTTTGGTGGAAGAAACATACAGTCAGGATTAATTAAATGGTTCTTGAATCTTCCACAAATTAATTTAGACATCTGGCCTTATGTCATTTTATTATTTTATAAAGATTTTTTTTTATTTACTTTTCTTAAAGGTATTACTACTGAGAGGATTTGATAGATCATTGATTTTGGAAAAAACAAATTATGTTATGATTATGTTTTTTTGGTTTTTATTATTAAACTCATTCGCGATTTTTATTGTTAGTTAAATAGTGTGTGCTGAGCTATGTATATTGTGTTTGTGTCTGTGTGTGTACGTGCGTGCTGGAACAGAGAGGGCCAGAGAGACTAAAATAGCAGAGATATATTATTTTTAGAGATATCTGGCCCTGAATCCCTAAGACTGTGTAAGGAGGACGGAGAGCACACATGCCTAACGAATACAGAAGGGATTCTACTCCCTTTAGCCCTTCAATACATTTCCTTCGCCAGCCCTTTGACCTCCAACATCCACTCCCACAAGTTTTTATCTATAGAGTGGAAACAAAGACATTATTTAAAAATTCGACTATATATTATTTAGTCTCACTTCAGTTACTTATTATAGTTTATTTTCAATTATTTAATTATAATTATTTAACTGTGATGAAAGCCTCAGTTTAGTTTGTTGTTTTTAACGAAGAAACGTGGCATTGTTTGGACAACGTAGGGGAAAGTCTTGTAATTTCAAGGTATTGCTAAAAAAGCACGTGAAATTATTTAACATAAAGAGGGAGATATTTTTTACCATCGCACAGTGCGAGGTTGATTTGGAATTTAGCATTGGAGATACGATATCTAAAAAGAAAAAAACGCTTCGACCAACTGTCAATGGTTAGTGATGAGGTGCTGCAGTAAGTTATTCAAACAAAAGTACTGGTGAACTTGCCGGTGAATGCGGTGTCTGTGTCGAAAGATACAGTTAGTCACCATCTACTCTTCTATCTAGGGAAGGTGAAAAAAAAAAGTAGTAGACTGGTCCCTCACGTATTTAATCCTCAGTAATCCCCGCACACTTACCTTTGAATTAAAGAAAAGTTTATAGAACTTAATGGGTTCGGATTCTTGCCTTATTTACAATATAATCCAGATCTTGTACTTTCAGGTTACTGCTTGTTTCAATCCATGGCCGATTTTACATGTGAGATAAATGACAATTCTGTGTAAGTTGAAATTGCGGTCCAAGAGATCTTTGACAGCTATTCCAAAGGAGCAAATGGCTGGCACAGAGGTTCCCAACTAGTGCTCTGCGAGATTTTATTGAGGAATAATTTTGAATTACCTTAACGTAAAATATTTGTAAATCGCTGGCTTTTAATAAGAATCTCACGCTCTACACGGACAAAGTTAACATTATAAGTGATGTAATTCCTATTGTTTGCTGACAGGTGCCTGCTACCGCTCAACAATAATCTTAAAATTTTCCATTTTCTTACATTTCGAAAATAATGAGCTTAAAGAACAGAAGATGTCTCATCTATGATATTGATTTGTAGGTTGTTTCCATTTAACGTCATTTTATGCTATTGTGGCTATCGGGCGATATTAGTGGAACATGTAGGTCTTTATGGAAAAGTTTATTTGTGACAATGAAAGGGACGTTGAGGATTTTACGAAGGATATTGGATAGTAAGGACTGGATACATGAAGAATTTGATAGTTTAGTATAGCCCTATTGCTCAAATTCGTAAGTCCATATAGGCCTTATGATAGTCATGTAGAGGAGTCTTTTGTAGTTAAGTGGGAGATTAGAGCGTTTGTCAAGTATGTGTTGAAGTAATCGATTTTCAGTTTCTTGTCGTTTCAGTCTAGTGTGCGGATTCCATGTGAGACGTTTGTCAAGCACGAGACTTAGGTAGCTAGATCTGTTCCACCGGGATGAGTGGAATATTATTAAAGGATACAGTAGGACAGGATGTCATTGGTTTACGGCGGAGGGTAAAGGTTATTTAGTGAGTTTTGATGGAATTTATATTAATTCTCCAATTTTGACACCATACCTGAAGGTCTCTGAAGATGTGGGATTGTAGGGTTTGAAAGGCTATAGTAGTGGGTAGAATTGATGAGGAAGAAAGGATTGAAACTAGTGAGTTAGAGTGCGAATGGAGTTTTTCATGAAAGGAATAATACCTGGTCCGGGCCAAATCAGTAGCAAAGGAACATTAAGGTTTTTATGGATAAGTTTATTCGTGACAAAGTAAGGAGCGATGAGGATTTTACGAAGGTTTTTGGATTGTAAGGATTGGATGCGGGAAGAATTTGATGGTTTAGTAGAGCCCCAAAGCTCTACTCCTTAAGTCCAGATTGGTCTTATAAAAGTCCTTTTATAGTTCAGAGGAAGGTTTGACCGTTTGTCTAGTAAGTGTTGAAGCATCCTAAAGCGACGAGCAGTTTCTTGTCGTTTTAGTCGTGTATATGGATTCCAAGTTAGGCGTTTGTCAAGAAGAAGTCCTAAGTATCGGATCAGTTCAACAGGAGCTAGTTGAGTGTTATTAAAGGATACTGTAGGGCAGGAAGTCAAAGGTTTACGACGAAGGGTAAAGGTTATTTGATGGGATTTTTTTGGAATTTATTTGTATTCTCTAGTTCTGACACCATACTTTGATGTGGGCTTGAAGGTTATTTGAGGCAACAAATGGATCTTTATGAACTGATAGCATGCAGATGTCATCAGCATACGTAGAAAGGAAAGTGTTAGGATTGATTGGGATGTCAGCTGTAAAGATGGTGAAGAGAATGGATCCGAAAATTCTGTCTTGTGGGACGCCAGAAGACTGAACAAAAAGGGATCAATAGGAACTATTTTAATTTATTTTGAAGGATCTAGCAGCGAGATAGGACTGGATGATGATGAAGTATGCAGGAGGCAGGCATTTGCGGAGTTTGTGAAGCATTCCTGGGTGCCAAACTCGGTGAAAGGCCTGTTCTACGTCGAAAAAAAGGCTCCCGTGCAGTACAATTCACGCTCCACAAAGCAGGGGAAATTACATTCACCACACGATGACATTGCTGGGATATCCGGAAGCCAAACTGATGATCGCGGATAATATTATTGGAATCAAGGATGGGATAGATAAGGTTTAGAAGGAGGAGTTTTTCAAGGATTTTAACCATGATACATAAAAGAGAGATGGGGAGGTAAGAGGACGGATATTCTGGTGGCTTCTTGGTTTTATGTATCATTTTTACTGTGGATAATTTGCAGGAGTCAGGAAGACATGTTGTGCGGAGTACAATATTATAAATGTAGGTAAGGTATAGTATATCTTTTCGTGGAAGGAATTTTAAATTTAAGATGTGATCAGTTCGAGCCCAGGATCTTCGCGGGAAGGCAGGCTATGAGTAATGCTGGAAATTTCTGAGGAATGGAAAGAGACATTTAGAGCGGAATAGTTAGTTGTGCTTCAATAAATTCAAGGTGATCAGGATTATGAATATGAGGGTGTAATACAAATGTTAATTTGAAAAACTGTTTATTTACTGTAGAAAGGTGTAAAATTCATGGCACTACGGCTAAGTCGATTTTTGTAAAATTTCATTATCGTAAGACTTTTATTTTTTGAAATAGGAATACTACATACGCAGAATTTTTTCGGGCCTTCATCATTAAGACTAAAAAGTACTTCAAACATTTAATTCCGTTGAAAACTCTAATTGGAATACTTTCGCAATCACAATACTCTCCCACACTGTTTTTTTTTTTCATAAATATGTATGTTGGAGTAAAAATGACCCATTTTGCTATCTACATACAAATACTCCACTAGTTCGTTATGGTTTCCCAGTTCAGTTGTGGTTTACCGTTGGCTTCCTCTAAGGGGGTATTATATTCCCAATGATTGGCCGTGGGGGAACAGTATCGGCCGCAACCAGGCTGCCTGTTGATAGCTGATTAGATTAATTAAATCAACAGCAATACATCAGTCTGTCTATCAAGCTCATTGTCTCATCAGTGATTCATCTTACGTTCTAGGCTTACAGGCGTTATAATAGAAAGGAAGAAGACAAAGGTAACGCCGGGTTTTTGAATTGAAATTAAGTAAAGTATTGGTTCACTCCTCTGAAAAAATAGCGTCAAAATTTTAATGGTGTGAATTGGATAAGGTCTTAAGTGATATCTGCTTGTAAATAATAATAATAATAATAGGCTTACCGAATCCGAAGGTTCGATGCCGATACCAACAAACGTTATACCTTCACTGCCTCAACCAATGTTCACCGTTCAAGCCCAAGCCCCCGAGATCAGCCTTTACGCAATCCTCCCATCGACGCTTCGGCCTAACTTTCGGACGCCTACAGTCGGATCAGCGAATACCAACTTTAGCGAATACTTTCTCGGAATCCGTTCCTCACCGAGCCCAACAATTTTATTCGCCTATTTGAGTCTCAGTGATGCTATCAACTCAATTATATTCACAGGATACAACTTCCGCAATTCCGCGTTGTGCAACCTTTTAAACTCCCTAGTTGCCTCATCTCTCTTCAGAACAAATATTATACGCAGTACCTTATTTTCGAAAACCTTAAGTCATTATTTCGACAATCAGTCATTATTTATATCCCATGACACAGAACTTCATCTTTTCACAAATCCTTTCTCGTTCGCTCATCATTATTTTGGAATTCCCTGCCTATCTCTATCCGTAAAACCGCTTCTCTTCTTCCATTCAACATCAACCCTCCCTTCAAACCCCAATCTGCCGTTTCATTGCAAATATAGGTATTTACAGCATAAATATGTGTATATATAAGTGTGTGCTCCACTTATATATAAGTATAAAAAGATTTATTGATATATATATATATATATATATATATATATATATATATATATATATATATATATTTTAGAAGTCACGAGACCATAAGTAACCTTTTGTTTTCTTTCTTTTTTGTTTCAAGGGGACTTGGTCCCAGAATAATGAATTTTTTTTCTTTTCATTTCATTTAGTATCGTCCGATTAGCCACAGTAGTATAAAATTACGTTAAATGAATAAAAGACCAATACCTTAATAGCCTATAAACCCATATAATCTGATAAAATATTACACCATGATATAATTATTCAGAAATGTGAAAAATATTAATTATTGTCAACAATTTACCCATATATTATTATTTTTTTATGTGAGTATGATGAATTTATACTGATAATATATTTATTTTTATTGCACATAAAGTTAAGATCGTATCATTTATACTACTTGCTATGTCGAATAATAACCCATTATTCAAATTAGAGTTAAATCAAATGCACAATAAACTAGTTTTTATTAATTATCATTGTTGAAGATTATGGGCACTTTAGTTCAGAACCGAAACATAATTATATAATGATCTGAATATGAATCACTCAACCGTTGACAGATTAGCTGTTTATGATATATTATGCTTAAACATAAAGGCTATTAAACGGAATACATTTAGTTTTTATTTGATGTCACTATTTAAGCGTGTACTTTAAATCCTTGGTCATTGGATAATTGTGCGTATTAATAATCAAACCGGTCCGAGGGACAGACTAATATGTAAGACTTGTCATGCAGAAAATAAATTTTTATTTACTAACCGTATTTGGTGAATAGTTTTCATTAAGAAAAATTTGCCATTATTCATTTTTACTTTCACTTACCTATATGTGAAATATATATTAAGGGAAAGTATTGAGATAAAACTGAGTGAAAATTTTCGAATTCAAGTTATCAACGGAAATACACGTTTTAAGGTCCCCTGAGTCCAAATGACCAATCCTAATTTTATGGTTGCCACTCAAAAAATTAGGCGTAGGTAGTGATGACCCAACACTACAAAATACATCGAGAAACGTGAGTGTAATCTCCCAGGGATCAAACCGCGAGGCCCAAGGCCTACACGGTCTGTTGTGCCACTGGAAGAAGAAGAAGAGTCCAAATAACCAAGTCCCGCAAAAAGGTCTGTGTGTGTAAATGTGTGGTAAGTCTAGCTCAAATATTAAAAACCGCACCAAAATGGAAGTCCATATTTGATTAAATTACACGACCGAGATGCTGCAGTAACTTTTTCATTTAAATCGGCTGACCGTATGTTACTTTATACCACGCATTTTGCAACTTTTTACGATTTTCCCATGCCTAACATCATCTTGTTAGTATTGGTAAATATCAGCTTAATGTGCAAGTTGAATTTGGTAAACAACTAAAGAAGAAAAGTTCAAAAATAAATAAATGTTTCCATCTGTACTCAAAATAGTTCTCTTACAATTTTTTAACAATAACTAGTATAGATGGAATAATCAGGAGTCAGTCTTTTTCTAAATATTTTAATTTTGCCGACGTTTCGGCTCAAGCTTGTGAGCCATCCTCAGGGCTACAAAGATCAGAACAAAAGAGATACATATTAATGTGATAATGAAAATTTTCGACTTAAGTGACAATGATAACATTTAAAATAAAACAGAAAATATATCAGCATACTCAAATATTATAGATACAAATAATGATAATATGATAAACAATATGATAATGATAAGCATCAAACTTTAGACTTTAATATAGAAGTAAAAAGTTATATATAAACGTACCATTACTGAGCCATGTCCAAGCATAAACTGAGGAAAACCGAAAACATAGATGGTGTGGGGAGGGATTCATGTAAAAACCCCTGACGATTTTCCTCTCTAAATATAAATACTACAGCTTATCTTTGTTTTAAAAAGTTTTACAAAATTATACAATGGGAAAAACAAAACAAAATATGTACAATAAGGCTTCATCATTTTTAACAGAAAATTATTATTAAAGTTCCTAATTTTTTTTTCTATTCATATTTTCATTCTACCTGTCAGAAACTATCTGATAATTAGCAAATGTGCTGTATAAAACGTAAGCAATAGACACGATAGGCATAGAGAAGGAAAGTGACCGACATGCTAACCCTCCTAGGCTTAAATTTAGCAGAGGTCTCTCATCCAGCTTCTCCTCAGCTTTTTTCTAACAGGTTTTTCAGTTATTGATATGTCTCAAGTCAAGTCTATTGTCGTTTCCGGACAGTTTACTATGAAAAAAAATAAAAAACTATAACCCATGAAGGGCGTTGGGCTCAGTACATACAGATATGCGTACTGTATCTAGGCTAACGGATATGCAATGTGGTGATTAGGCCTTCATTACGCTCAGCCGCCAGGTTTCTGCCCCCGGAAGGGTCTGCCTACTCTAGGGTCGCCCTCTCCCTCCCTCCCCCTTCCCCCGGCTGAATTAACAGAATAAATAATATTTGGTCATAGCCGGGATTCGAACCCAGGACCCGGGAAACAGTAATCTAGCTCTCTATCCAGTACCCCACGCCGTTCGACATGAAAACTTATTACTAAGATTTTACTATTGATCCTAAATTTATTTTAATAATGGAGGTAAGAAATAGTCCTGTTAACCGTGCACCACATTTATTTGTTGCAAATATTTCTCTAGTCGATGTCCTTTTCTATTATGAAATAGGTATACAACTGACTTAATTGAATTAAATATAACCTAAGCCCGGCTCACTAGTTTGTTAACGAAAAAGTGGGAGCTGAGTAAAAAAAAAAAAAGTCTTCCTCCTCAGCTCCTGTTTCCTGAAATTTATATCCGACATGACTGACAGCTGGCACTTCCTCTCTGCTGACCTGACATATCAATTTTCCAGTCCCCCTTTCTCTATGTGATATTCGGCTTCAAGGAGTGATCATTGCCGACGATCAACCTCCATTATTTATTCAACTAGAGAAAAGAATATGATTAACTCATTATTGACTGTAAGTACTTAACTTTTCAGTGTTATGTATTGAGGATACTGAGGGGAATAAGTTCATTATTAAATAAGTTTGAAATTATATAAATATTTATTATTATTAAAGTATTGAAAGATATATTTATGATTTACTGATTTTTCTAAATTTTTTGTTACATATATTGTTTCTATAATCCTTCTCTTATTTATATTTTCTTCCCAATGTAGGACTGATAAGTTATCAAAATGTGTTTATAATTATTGGAATTTCTTGACTTTCGGTATAAGATGTGTAAAAATAAATTAATAAAAAAATATATCAAAAGCTTCTTGTGTGAAACGGCCAAATATATATCTTACATGTATTAATACATTTTCTTTGTTTAATTTATTCGATCTGAAAGTGTTTTTTTTTAGTTTTTTATTCACTAATATCATCCACGAATAAACAAACAAAACTATTTTTCCTTCTTTTTTTACTTAAGCTAACTTCAATTCCCTCCGTAATGTATGCAAACCTAATCCCTATTCAGTTGATCCTGCTGTTGACACCGTTGTCATGAGGAGCCCAGATCCGCCAACAGCGAACAAATATTTGAAGGCTTTAAAATTCATACAGTGTAGATCTAGAAGCCGGCGGAAGACAGCTACTTGGCAGGCCGTGTGGAGGTAACACAGCATCCTTATAAATATTCATAGCTTTACGGAAAACTTTTACCGCTCGATATTCAGATTTGACACTGTCTAATGAAACGGCCCCGCTGCGAAAATGTTGCGGTAATGAATCGGCAATGAGGGCATACAATATCCTGTCCCTTTCGGGTCCTATTCCTCTTCTCATATTCCATACCTCACTCACAAGCATTCATAATTAATATATTGAAAGAAACTTTATTTATTTACATAATATTTACTATGTACACTCAATACAAATATGTTTGGTTTCATGATTTCAGTGGAACTTTTTTCATGATAACAGAGTTTCAATCATCCTTTGAATTTACTAATAATAATACAATATTTTGTTTAAGACAGTAGGAAAAGTAACACGAAAAAAAACCAACACAATATAAATACAATATTGATTTAAAAGTACATGTTTGGTTCTTTTGTGCGTGTAGCGCTTTAGTGATGTTTTGTTGTAATTACCAATTTCTAGTTTCAATGGGCTTTCAGAAGCTGTGGTTTTATCAAAATAGTTTTTGGTGTGTAGATATACTGTTTTAATGTTGGAAGATTTTGTTCATAGAGCATTTTTGAAATTTTATTATATCGTGGGTAGTTATTGATGATTTGATTATGATACTTTTGAAGAGGAAAAATAAGTTTTCTGTAACCAAGCCATAAAAAAAAAAAATTGTGATACATAAGTAGTAATATAGACGTATAATATACCATTGGAATTCTTCATATAATAAACACTGAATAGATGCTGTGGGTTTCTATCTATATCAGTTAATAGCAGTGAAACATTATAAATATAGCTAGCTACCTGTGTATATATATATATATATATATATATATATATATATAAACAGTGAGATTATTCCTTGATGATGAATGCTCTAAGTTTAAGAAGGTTAATAATATAATAGTATAGCTGTTTCATATTGATGAATACCAAATATATTTGTCTTTTTCTCATTTCACTTTTGAAGATAAATAAATTCCACAATTTCCTTTAGAAAAACATTTACAGAACATAGGAAATAGGCTTCAGAGTTTTAGATTAAATACACAGCCGGACAAAATTAAAGGATCACTTACAAATATTTATATTATTATTACATAAGAGATGAAAATAGGAATTCCTTTGTCCCAGACTTTGTGTTGTATCTTATTAAGTTAATCCTCTACCTGTTTATATTCCCACCCGTTTATGGAGAAAAGGGTCAGTCAATCCTCTTCTTTTCCTTCTTCCTATCAGTAAATGGTTAGTTATTAGCAAAGATTCATCTTATTGAAGATTTTCTAACATTTAAGAGACTTCAGTTTTCACTTGTGAGATTTTTGCAACTGCATGCTCTTCGGAATCGCCGATCAACTGGTAACAGTCTGTGTGGTCTCCTCCAGAGGTTCAAGAATGTGTAAATTTCAGAGCAAACCGTGAGAAGACGAATCAACGATTATGGATTGACCTTCCATCCTTCAGCTACTGGATCTCTTCTCTCCAGGGAACACCGGATTGAACGCTTGAGGTTTGCTCGGGAGCACCTAAACTGGACTCAATAGAGCATATATGGGACATGCTTGGAAGACGTGTCCATATACGAGACCCACAAAATTTGGCAGATTTAAGGGAAATGTTAGTGGAAGAGTGGAACAACATCCCAGAACAACATGTAAGAGCCCTGGTCGCTAGAATGGGCAGGAGAATGGAAGCAATTATCAGAGCTAGAGGTGGGAAAACCAATTATTGATCGTTTTCCTCGAATTCTTCCTTTTTATTCAGTTTTGTTATTTCATTTCATTTCAAAGATTTACTTTTTCATTTTGAGACTTTAGGCCATTTTTATTTTTTGATTTGTTTTCCTATTAAAAATTTCTAGAAAAGAATTTTTTATTATTTATTACCCTTATAATAAAGTGTGACTTCCAAAGAAAAAAGAATATTTTCAAAAATACCCTATACAGTTCAGTAATTTCAAAATATTGAAGTGATCCTTTAATTTTGTCCGGCAGTGAATATACAAGTTAAGGAATGCTAATAGAACATAGACCTAGACAAATAAGAGATATATAAATTGTATAGATGATTAAATAACTAGGATTTGGAGGCAGGGAGAGGGTACCAACTGACCTTTTCCATATCCAAAGGATCATCAACCCATAAAAACCTAGTCCCATTGGTCCAAAATTTAAGTTTGTTTTTTTAAGAGTTTTGGTGGCTCCAAGTTGCGGGGAGCTAACATCATACTTATTGCAACATTGCGGCATTAAGTTCCTTACTATCCGCTTTATTGTAATATATCTCAATAAATAAATATTAAAAAAATAGACTATCCGCTTTAGCATATAATTTTTACCTGAGTTCTGGTAGGCCCAGAACTAGTTCTGATTGAGACCGCATAGGTATAAAGCACGCTTTTTGAAAATTTGTAGAGCAATCAACTTTTTATTTCGCATTTCCGAATAAAAAGGGAGCGGCGTGGTCTAGTGGATAGAGCGCTAGTCTGCTGTGCTCCGGGCCCTGGGTTCGAATCCCGGCTGTGGCGGAATATTATTTATTCTGTTAATTCAGTCGGGGGGCGACCCTAGGGTATGGAGACCCTCCTGGGGCAGACCCAGCCTCTATAAAGTGGGTACCCAAATTAATTGGGGAAAATCCTGGCGGCTGAGCGCGATTAAGGCCTAATCACCTCACTGCACTGCCGTTGGCCTAGAAACAGTACGAATCTCTATATGTACTGAGCCCAAGACCCTTCATGGGTTGTAGTGGTACAGGGTTTTTTTTTTTTTTTTTTTTTTCCGAATAAAAAGTCCTGCTAGTTACAGTAAGAAAAAGTTGGGAGGAGGAGGATGAGTTACCAGAAATCGGAAAAAAATAAAATGTTTCCTCTGCAAGGAAACAATTTGACATGGGTAACGAACCCTTCTATCAGTGACTCATAATTAAATTTTCCAAAGGTCAGTTCTTTTCCAAAAATTTTTCCATCGCTTTCACCATCCCACTCTTTTGCTGCTTAATTAAAGGCGCACACAGAAAACCCCTTCCATCAACTCAACACCACCACCTAAAACCTTAAACACTTTCAACAGTACCTATGCCCTTCACACGTCTTTTAACTTATATGCAGACGTTGCTACGTATTATTAAGAGTTATGAAATTCGTCCTTTCATCGATTTTAAAATGTTCTGCTGTGATCGTCACCAACACTTTCTACCTTACCACCAAATACCAAATACAATACCACCAAGACTCTATACTCGAACTATGTATCTTCGTCAGACACTTGTTCAATTTTTTTTTTTTTTGGATCCAGGTTGTTAAGTTCGGCAGAACTCCCCAATCAGTCCTTATGGTGGGCGGGGCCCTTATGGATATCACTACCACATTATCAGTGTGAATATTTTAAAGAAGTTATACACAAGAATTTGATCAACAAGAAGACGCCTGAAATTATTGAACAATCACCATCTAGTGAGTTCGGAATTCAGGTGGGCGGTATGTTTACGCCACTTATTTCATTTGTCCTCATTTTTTATTATGTATTCTAAATTCCTCAGAAACTTTCTTCAACCATTATTTATATTTCTTATCAAGTGCTTCGGATTATATCTATAAATAAGAAAAACATATGTTCTGGACAGTTAGAACGGAGTGCGTTAAAAAGTGTGTGTATATTACCTTATTGTGTTTGTTTTTACCTTGTACCAGATTTACCTATAAAGTATTTTAGAAATTACTCATTTATATTATTTCTGCGATCGTAAACTTATCAATCGGCTATACATAAATTAATATCAAGAAGCAAATCCTTGAATCAGCTTAACTACCAGGCATAGCGTAAGGAAATCCCTAGGACGACCACGCTAGCCCCAACAATATATATATATATATATATATATATATATATATATATATATATTATATATATATATATATATATATATATATATAAAAGGATGCTTAGCCATTGAATGTTAAATTTTGTAGATCATTATAACCAGAGAATTATGAATAGCCTATAGTATTTCTTAGTGGAACCTGATGTGCCAGAGTTGCCCACAATTATACTGATTTAGGACGGGTCTTTCCCTCCTTCCGTAGGCAATATTTCCTAGGCTCATTCCTTTACCGTGTAATCTACAACTATTGCCCGTTAATCTCTTCTAATTCATGTACTAGAATATAGGATTAACCTCTTCCTTCCTAAATAAATGTATATAATATTGGATCTGTGTGCAAAAATAAACTAACAAGCCCATTACAATAAAAAAACAATACTCTAATAAGAATAAGTCTTGAATATCGATGTATAAAGATCTTCCGTTTCCTTAATAAATCCCGCGAAACTGTTTTGTTTCAATATATGTGTAAGGCATGTGCTCTCAGAAATATATTTTTGCGATCCATAATTGTCATTCATTAAACGTACGGATAAACCGTATTTATCAGTAGCAGACTACGAGAAAAGATAAACAAAATTTAGTTTGTTTATTACACACTTTCACTGCCTAAATGTTTAGTTTTATAATATTGACCTTACCTACTGTTGAAAACTACTGTAAAGAGTTTGTTTCCCGCTATGATTTCGTCCGTCCAAATCACCAATTTAGGTGTACAAAATTCAATTCAAAAGTTTGGAATTTTCCAGTGCATGAACTTTTTATTATTAGTTGGTAAAACGCTTAATATGGATATTTCCCGCCATACCGTTTTTACAAATAAATTGTAAATGGGTGAATCGTTCCTCAGTAACCGGCAACGTGATTATCTTTATCCGATGGTCATTTATTATGTTTAAGGTGTGTGTCGCGCCAAGTCTTTTTGCTCTTATTTAACAATGGACATTGCTGAGACAGGTAAGACATTATATTTCCGAACTCGTTATTGAATACACATTGCAATCTACCTGTAAAGTTAATTCATTAACGAAAAACTATATAACCAACAAGTTACCCCAAGGATTTGTTTGTAGGATTCGTTTCATCAATCCTTCTAGTCTTTAAATGTTGCAAAGAATTTTTGGCGTTTTGGGTGATACATAATTATTTCACACACAACACTCAGAATCAACAGTTTTACAATCTATAATTTGAAGAGTTTCCTAAATGATTTAAAATGCATCTGTTAGCAAGTTTAAGCCACCCCGAGGCATAATTAGATTTTTCGTATTATTTTCCCATATTCTGGGACTTCAAACGTAAAATGTAGGGAAGTTTTAGATTTTAGCAGATAGATTTGATTTTTGACTACTGTGCCCTAGCAACCGTTTCAAAAAATTAATTATAATAATAATAATAATAATAATAGGCTTAGCGAACCCGAAGGTTCGATGCCGATACCACCAAATTCCGCCTACACAGACTCGTCCAATGCTCACCATTCAAGCCCAAGCTCCCGAGATCAGCCTTAACGCAATCCTCCCATCTCCGCTTCGGCCTAACTTTCGGACGCCTACCAGTCGGATCAGCAAATACCAACTAATCAAAAAATTAATTAGATTTTATAATTTTTTTTTCTGTAATCTGGGATCCTAATGGTTAAATATGGACAAGTTTCAGAATTTCGTCCACCTAAATCGGTAATATTTTCCACTGTGCGGCGTCGCGAATGAGATGTGATTCCCTAATTTATCGGTTATTATTGATTTCCCCCTCTCAAGATTTGATGGCTTACGTTTCAAGATACGCAGAACCAGAAAAACAAATCCATTGGGATTTATTCAAATTAATAAATCTTATTCTACTTATAGTGCAAAGGGACCTTTCTTATTAGGATGGACATTTGCTGAAGACAATAAATAAAGACTACGATGTTGGTTTATTATTTTCAATTTTCCAAGAATTACCCTCCCTCTCAAAATTTCCCCGCACCCAAATAAAATCGTTTTTGCCACGTCCGCGAAATTTCTCCATAACTACTGGAACAATTTTTTTCAAATTCGTCACAAAATACTAGAGCTTTCAACGATCATCTTTACACCTAGATGTCTATATCAGCTGGTTATTTTTTTTTTTTTAAATGGCGGCCGGTTAAGACTGATTTAATTTTATAACTCAGTTATTTTTAAAAAGAAGAACAAATTGATTGGTGTTTTTTTAACCAAAAAAAAACGCGAATAATTATAAAAAGAGAAAAAAAATGAAATTTTACACATAAATACGCCCATAGCTCAGTTATTTTTTATGATAGAGAAAAACATGTAGAGAGTTTTAGAATCAGTAAAATCCGATAAATAGGGAAAAAAGTTTTATCTATATATTTAAGTCACAAATTATACTAAATGTAATTCCGTTAAAACTCGGTTATTATTGAAGATTAGCAGCTATATTAACAGTTATACCCTATTATAGTTATTTGGGATTAATAAACCTTTGTAAAACAATATGCAGCGTTTTTATGTTTATGTTAATAATATTGGCTGTCTGTCAATTTGTGTATTTCCGTTCAAACCCGAATTTGAAAATTTTCGTTAATTCTCTGCTTTATTTCATTGAGTAAAGAAGGTAAATAGAAAAAAAAAAAAAAAATAAAAAAAATGTTCAATCTGTTATTGATTGAAATATATAAAGCTGTCTACAGAAGGTAAAAATTCTGTCTCGACTCTAGAATTTGAATAGTAGAGAATATTGAGACAGGAGTGGCTGGTGATTGCAAACTGTAGCCAGGGAACAAATCAGAGAGCGGTCTGCAGGCCATTCTATCCCCGACAATGAAAGGGGGGTGAGTTGGGGGGGTGGCTGCACCCATTGTCAGCCGGGGAGAGGCCGTCTCGATATTTCGGTCTCTCCTCTACATCACTCCCTAAAATATTTTCAGTCCTAGTGTTTTGGGCTCAACTCACGAATGGGCATTGCCATTGCGGTTTTGAATCTAACTTTATGGGTTGGGATCTTGTCTTTACGGAATGGAAAAAGAACAAGTATATCGAGAATATAAGAAGGTTTTTTTTCTTTAAAAGATCGGAAAATACGGACACCCTGGAGGTATTACCGACAGACGGATAGAGTTATTTCAACTCGGCATAACTACCAGAAACATGGGAGCGAGCGTCTGGGTATTCCACAAGTGAATCTGATCAAACTATTCTATTTAATTTTGTATCCTATTTTCTTCTGTTTCTATGATCCCTGATTCTCCAATTATAGTTGTTTCTGGCGCATTCAATTCTTTTGGCAATGCTTATGTAGTGTCTTATGTTTAGCCTGTCCATTTGAATTTGGCTCCTCTATTTTTTTTTTTTTTTTTTTTTTTTTTTTTTTTTTTTTTTTTTTTTGCTAGCTTGGGTTGCACCGCGACCAAACGGTCTATTGTGCGCCATAGGATTACGCAATGTTAGATTTAAAACACGAGTTTAGTGGCAGAAGCAAACTTCAGAAGGCTGTTGGGATTAACAAGTTTATTGTTAGTGGGGTTTTCTAGGCGGTCTTCACCAAATAAGGTGAACCTCAACATGGCTAGCTTGTCGCAGTGGCAGACTATGTGAAATGATGTTTCATCATCTATGCCGCATAGTCTGCATAGAGGGTTGTCGGAAATACCAAGTTTAAACATATGGTAGTTAAGTTTGCAGTGTCCAGTGTAGACAGCAGTCAATGTCCTCAGGCATGTCCTACTCATACCAAGAAGACACCTCCTTCTGCTGGTACAAGGACCATCTAAGAATATGAGTGATTGTCTAGGTCCCTTATTTAGCCAAATTTGTTTGTATTTGTTTAAATAGGATTGATTGATAAACCTAAAAGCATTGCTTAGGCTGATTCCACTGAGGGGTTCTGGTGTGATGGGAATCGTTGACGAACCCTGCCTAGCTAATTCATCAGCTTTTTCGTTCCCACTGAACCCAGAATGACCAGGTACCCATTCAACGTTTACAGTGTTCTTCTCAGCAAGACAGTTTAGGGTCAGATTACATGCTTCAACGACTTTTGAGGTGGTTGTGTGATTGTTTAGGGCTCCTAGTGCTGCCTGACTATCAGTGTAGATAAAAATCTTTTTGCCACTAATGCCATCAGAGCACAAGTCAGTAGCACAGTGGAGAATAGCAAGAAGTTCAGCCTGAAAGACTGTTGTGTGTTTGCCTAGTGGAATACTGACCCCGGATTGTGGTTTGTCTTGTCGGTTATCATGAGGCAAGCAAGCCTTTGCAATTTGCAAAGTGTCTTATTATTGTTCCCTATGTGGGCTCTGTGCCACCATATTACGGAGGAGTAGGTGATCATTGGTCTAATGGCTGTGATGTAGAGCCAGTAGACGATTTGGGGTTTGAGTCCCCAAGCGTTATTAATTGCGCCTTTACATGCCCATAAGCATTTTAGAGCTTTTCCGGCAATATAAGAGATGTGATTCCTCCAGACACCAGCACCTGAGCCGCTGTCCATTAGTGAGCCATCAGTGTAGCAGTTAATACCATGTTTGGGTATGTGCTTCCTTGATTCATCAATGTTGACAGTGTAGTGAGCATTGATAAACTTCCGGATTTGTAGGTCTGAAGGCATAGCTAGGATGTTATTTTCATTGAGCCTGCTAAGTAAGTTGCAATGACCTTGGTGGGTGAACTTGTTAGAGCATTTACCTACTATGGTGAAGCGATAAATGGTTCTCAGCGCATGCGCTTCCACCTCCAAATCTAGAGGCATGATATTCAGCATTGTCTCCATCGCAGTTCTTGGAGTGGTCTTAATTGCCCCGGTTATCATGAGGCAAGCAAGCCTTTGTAATTTGCAAAGTGTCTTATTATTGTTCCCTATGTGGGCTCTGTGCCACCATATTACGGAGGAGTAGGTGATCATTGGTCTAATGGCTGTGATGTAGAGCCAGTAGACGATTTGGGGTTTGAGTCCCCAAGCGTTATTAATTGCGCCTTTACATGCCCATAAGCATTTTAGAGCTTTTCCGGCAATATAAGAGATGTGATTGTCCCACCGCAATTTGTGGTCAAGAATGACCCCTAAATGCTTTACTTCTTTGGAGTTGGTGAGCTGTGTACCTTAATACTAGGTAAGTTCATGTTTACCTTTCTTTTGTGTGTAAAAGTGCAAACCTTAATCTTTTGTGGATTGATGTTAAGTCCAGAGGATTCACACCAATCACAAAGAATATGTGTTGCATGTTTTAGTAGAGAGGATACTACGCATTGATATTTGCCTCCTATCAGAATTGCGATATCGTCTGCGTAGCCCTGTGTATAGAAGCCTTGGGAGTTTAGTTTCTTGATCAGTGGATCAATCACCAAGCACCAAAGTAGAGGCGATAAAACGCCACCCTGAGGACAGCCACCATTTGGTTTGATCCTTAGCATGGTATTGGATAATTCCGATGCTAGGGTTCTGCTTTCAAGCATAACCATTATCCAGCCTCTGATGACAGGATCAATGTCGTAGTCAATCAGAGCACTAAGGATAGTGTTATAGGGAGTTCTGTCAAAGGCACCTTCAATGTCGATAAAGGTGCCCGTCATTATATCTTTCTGTTCCATGGATATTTCAATCCTGGAAACCAGATGGTGTAGTGCTAATTCGCAAGATTTACCAGCTTGGTAAGCGAATTGGAGTGGGTGTAACGGATTGTTAAGAGATAAATGTGCTCTAATATGTCTGTCCAGAATTTTTTCCAGAGTTTTCATCAGGAACGAGGACAGGCATATAGGTCTGAATGACCTGGGTCCGTGTAGGAACCTTTCCCTGGTTTGGGGATGTAGCAGAGTTTGGATTCTCTCCAACTGACTGGTACATATTTTAAAGCCAAGCTACCTCTGAATAGTAAGAGGAGGTGTCGTTTAATGATTGGTAGACCTTTCTGCAGTAGAGCTGGAAAGATGCCATCAATGCCAGGAGACTTGAATGGAGCAAGTGATTTGATTGCCCATTCTAGTGTATTAGAGGTAATGATACCTCTGGCCGTGTGCCAGGCATTTTTGCTGGCACGGTCAGTCGGGTAGACAACATCACAGTTGTCCAGGTTTATAACCTTACAGTTGGGAAAGTGTGATTCCGCAAGCATAAGTAGAGTTTCATATTCATTAGTTGATTGTTTATCATGTGTCTTCAGGGTTCCAAGTGGCCCCTGGTCATGTTGTTTGGATAAGATTTTCTTAACACGGCAGGCCGCCGGTAAGTTATCTATGCCACTGCAGAAGTTCCTCCATGCATGTCGTTTTGCGTGTCTGACAGATTTGTGATACTCAGTTAGAGCAACTTTATAGGTATCCCATCTGCCAGATTTCTTTGCCGAATTGAAGAGTCTTCTGGTGAGGACTCTCAGTCTGTTAAGGCTGTCATTCCACCAAGGAGCCTTTTTGTTATTTGTGGACCTCTTTACAGGGTTGCTTTCGAGGTAGGAATGCATTAAGGCATCAGATATAGAGGAGTTGAGACATTCAAGGTTCCATGAATTATCAATCCTGGTAGGACAACTCTTGGCAGCCTCAGCTAGATTTAAAGCAAAGGAATCCCAGTTTGTTAGTCTGGGGTTTCTGTATGTTGTAGTATAGGTTTCATCATGTTTAAGATCGAACCTAATGTATTTATGATCTGAGCATGTTTCTTCGTCAACCACATGCCAGTTTGCAATGTGAGCCCTTAACGAATTAGAGGCTAAAGTTATGTCAATGATCTCGGATCTATTCTTGTTAAAGAAGGTAGGTGACCTGCCTTTATTCAGAATGATGAGATCATTTTCTATAATGTAATCTAGGATAAGCTCACCTCTTTTGTTGTTGTTCGTGCTTCCCCAGATTCTATGGTGTGCGTTGGCGTCCAGACCCGCAATGATGCAATGATTGCACCACTCCAGGGCTGTGCCAATGATGTAGGTAGGGTCTGACTCCTCGTACGGCAGGTAACCCGCTGCAACGGTCAGCTCCCTAAGTCTAGTGTTCCCTTTCGGGTTGAATTTTGCTACTGCTAGATCTCTGGAACAGAATTGCCAAAGAGGCAGCAGTTTTAGAGATTTTTTGCATAGGATGCAGGCTCTGGGATTGTTATCTGTAGAGATAATTTCAAAACCTCTCAGATTCAACCCAGAAACCCTACCATTTATTAAATAAGGTTCTTGAATAAGAATGATATCAATGTCCTTACCTTGAATGAATTGCTGTAGAACGCCACACGCAGCAATGCAGTGGTGGAGATTAATCTGCAGCATCTTCATGGCACGTAGCTATTCTGGGGTGGGAGGACGTCCGGACCGCTGTGGCCGGGGTCCGCCCTTAGGATCAGCATGAGCTGGTCCCTTAGGTTTCTCCCCGCCAACAGACAGGTCGGGACGCCTCGACCTCTCATAGTCGGTGTAAGGCTTCGAGCCACCGGAGATGCAGGCGGGCACGTCCGACGGCAAGGGCTTGTCCTTAGGAGCGGTTTTAGCTGCCCCCTTGGAGGTCACCCCGCCAGCCGTCGCCACCGCATGGCCTCCCCTCAGGCTTTGACGGTTTAACCCCGGAAGGGCTCGGTCCAGGGGCCGGCAATAGCGGCAGGGGTCTGCCCGCAGTCCCAGCAGATGCTGAGACCTTCGGCTTCGCCCCACCAGCCACCGCCACCGCCGATCCGCCACCCAACCCGGAATGTTCGCCGACAACATCCATTCTAACCTCTTCAAGTATTTTGGATACCGCCTCGACTTCACCCTCATCTCGAGACGGCATTTCTGGTTCAAGAGTGGACTCTTCAAACTTCTTAGTCTTGAGAATTCTCAGAGTCACACTGTTCATGCCACAATTGAGTGAAATGTTCTTGACGCGAAGACTATCCACGCTCGTCTCAGGTATCTTAAAGATGGCGTAGAAGCCTTTGTCAAGTTCTTTTAGGTAATTTAGTGTCCAGGAGTGTATACTATCCACGTTGTGGTTCTGGACCCAAATTCGATTCAGAAGCTCGGCCTCGGTGAGTACCCGGCCGGGGAAGAAACCACCAACCTTAACGGTTTTGGTGAGTTCTCGCGAATCACAAGTACGAAGGGACATGCCCTCTCCCATGCTCATCGTCGGGATGGTGGCTTCAAGCCAAGTTTTAGTCGCCTCATCCTGGCAGCAAACGATGCAGCCGCCCAATTTGAAGCTGGCTCCATCGAAGGCAGGATGGTGAATTCCGAAAGGATCGAGAGCTCCCACCTTGTCAGCGATCCTTTCCTTTAGCATGTCACTCTGCTCACGAGTGAGTTGCTCATGAGGATAGCCCACAGGGACCACCGCCACCAACAAGTTCCTCGCAGCAGAAGCGTAGCTCGAAGTTGTCTCCTTGGGTTTCTTGGCTACTGGGGCCGAGGTTCCCGGAGATGATCTAGGGCGTTTGCTTGGAACGCTGGTTTGAGAAGTTGCTCTTCCTTGGGGCTTCACGGGCACGACTGCAGGTTCCTTGCGAGACCCCACAGCCCCGCCCGATGGCCTGACAGGAGGCATGTTGGTGACTGGAGCATTGCCAGTTGGTTTAAGACCTGTGACCTTGGGTCTGGAGCCAGACGTGCCAGGTACAGGGCCTGCTCCAGGATGGAGGGCCGCAGCACCAGACTCAGCCTGACTCCCCCCAGGCACTGGTGTTGTCTGTTTGCCTGATGACGGAGTGGCATCAGTAGATTTTAATATGATCCTAGCAGTGGGATTGTGTCTCCTCCTTTTCCTCCTCCTCGAAGACCTAGAGGGGACCCAGGCGGAGGAGTTATCCTCCGCGGATCGACCACCCTGGTCTTGGGGTTCAGATCTGGAGTGTTTGGGCTCAAGAGCCTTGATTAATTGCGGAGTCTGGGCGTCCGTACCTGCTTTCGCAGAGGTCGCAACCAACAACTCCTGGTTGGTTTCAATGCGACAGCCCTCAATCTCACCTGTGAGGGTTTCGAGAAGGCTGCTCACACTTGACTCGTCTATGAGTTCCTCAGGCGAAATCGCCGAGGTGCGTAATGGCTCCAAGGAAGACAGGTCTTCCTTGGGAATGTTTTCAGATTCCTCATCTGAAAACGAGAGGTTTTGTTTTGGTTGATAAGTAAAGGACATTTTGTTCCCACGAGTATGGGGGTATGAAAATACTACAGGTACTACCCCCTCTCCCTGCAGTAGGCAATAAGGTACAATGGGGTGCGCCAGGTGCCCCAAGTGGGTCGATCGAAGACAGTGTATGTTTATACACCCCCTGCCATCCAGCCGCAGCTCGAGCTCCCTCCACCTAGCTTGGGTGTATGAAAGGGTGGTCGCCAGATGACCAACCCCCGCCTCTGTCGTCCGCGAGTCCCGTCAGGACTCCCCGGGGGGCACCACTTGGAGGTGACAGTAGGCGTTGGTAGGGATAGGGAGGACTGGAAGTTTATCACAGCAGTGGGTAGGGCACTCTAGCTAGATAAATTTCACAAAGAGTGGGGGAGATGCCCGCACCAATCTCCCTCTCTAGTCCTCCTGTTGCCCTACCCATTTACCCCCCTGGCTCCTCTATTTACTTATATATATATATATATATATATATGTGTGTGTGTGTGTGTGTGTGTGTGTGTGTGTGTGTGTATATAAAATGTTATTATTTATATATAAAAAAAAAAGCTATTAGGACCGTAGCGCCAGAAATAAATAAATATTACTGTTTAACTATTTAAATGAATCATCAAAGTTACAACTAAGTTAGTTCACTGAATTGACAAAGGAACATGTGGTAAGTAAGTATCAAAATTATAAGGAGTTTTTTTTGTTTTGAAAGATCGGAAAATACAAACACCAAGGAGGTATTGCCGACGCACGCACAGTGGAAAATATGACCGATCTTTTTTTTTTTTTTTTTTTCCAGTGGCGCGATAGGCCGTGCAGGCCCTCGTGTTCCTCGAAGCAATTTGAAGGGTAGGGTCATCACTCCCTACGCCTAATTTTGTGAGTGGCCACCACTTGGCTGACGGTTCTCACAAACCCGGGGGAGAGGCTGCGAGTGAATTCCCACTTATTTACATCCTTATAAAAGCACCGCCGGGACTGGGATTCGAACTCACAACTTTAGCATGAGAAACTAGCGCGCTAGCCACTCAGCCACAGGCTCCCTAATGATGACCGAACTAGGTGGACAAAATTCTGAAACTTGTCTATATTTAACCTTTGGAGTCCCAAATTACGAAAAAAAAAATATTTTAAAAATATAAGAAAATATTATAAAAAATAGTTAATTTTTTGACACGATTGTCGAGCGCACAGAAGTCAAACATAAAATTTATTTGCTAAAATCTAAAACTTCCCTACAAGTCCCAGAATATGAGAAAAATAATACAAAAAATCTAATTATGGCTCGGAGTTGCTAAAACCTGCTAATAGATGTATGTTATATCATTTTGGAAATTCTTGAAATTATAGATTGTAAAACTTTTGATTCGGAGTGTTGTGTCTGCAAATAATTATGTATCACCGAAATCACAAAAAATCGCAAAAATTCTTTGTAATATTTAAAGACTAGAAGGATAGATGAAACAATTCCTTGGGTTAACTTGGAGGTTATATAGTTTTTCGTTATTGAATAGTGGCTTGCGTTTAAAAATTGCCAAATTAACTTTACAGGTAGATTGAAATGTATATTCAATAGCGAGTTTGGAAATATAATGTCTTACCTGTCTCAGCAATATCCATTATTAAATAAAAGCCAAAAGACTTTGCTCTAAATACACCTTGAACACAATAAATGACCAACGAATAAAGATAATCCCACTGCCGGTTATTAGACACTTGTGTGAACAGGAATGATTCACTCATTTACTATTTATTTGTAAACATGGTATAGCGGGAAATATTAGTATTAAGGTCATGCCAACTAATAACAAAAAGGTGAAGCACTGGAAAATTCCAAACATTCGACTTGACTTTTGTCCACCTAAATTGGATATTTTGTCCACTGTGCGACGGAAACAGGGATAGAGCCATTTGTAGTGCATTACATAGACATTCTGTATATTATAAATTTTTAAAAGAAAACTGTTGTTGATTAGTTCTCGGGGCTTTTGATAATCTACGGGTCATAAGGTTCAGTCAATAAATGAGCAATTTTTTTAGGCTACGTTTCGAGAATTTATTGTTCTCATATTCAAACCAATTTGAGACAAAATAGTTTCTTACATAAGGGGTACTCACTACGTTTGCTATAGCATGCTATTTGTGTTATTAAGCTAAACCCGTCGAGTTTCTACAGTTATTTCCTGTATAAAATTGATGGGTTTAGTACAATAGCACAAATAGCAACGTACAATGCTATACCAAACGTAGTGAGTACTCCTATAGAAGTGTGTGTATACTATTAACTTTAAAAGAACACTGTGGTAACGTTTTATATATAAATATTATTATTTATATATAAAAAGATATAATAATATTTAACTATTTAACAAAATTATTAAAGTTATATATAAACGGAAGTATATACTCACTATAATTGATGACAGTTCTTAAAATTTCACATAAAACTTTACCAAGAAACTCAGATTGGACGAACTAGAGATTCAATCGCAAACTCCTAATAGAATAAGAGCGAATAAATGATAAAAGCTCATTAAAAATTAAATTAACATTTTCAAAGGCTAAATGAAACGTTAATGCTGGAACCTAAGGCTAAGAAATGAAATTCTCGCGAAGATATGAAGGGAAGAAAGAGGTGAGGATCTAGCGGGGAATATTTCCCACTCGTTATAAAGTTTAATTCCCGCTTATAACGGGGCCTCATTATAATCGCAATGGTCCATCCAGGGCCGCTGTCCTCTAAATTAAAACCTGTTCCCAAGGAGGTCCAACTTCCACCCTCCAGTTCTCGGGCAACAACAAAAAACAAACTAGAAGTAATAAGTTTCCTCCTAGCTTCCCCTATCGTTAATTCCGCCTCACGATTTTTTTCTCTCTTCCTCCCTCCTCGCTTTAAGTATTGCTTCCTCCCTCCTCCTTCGAAGAATCTCTGCAAAATTAATTCAGCGCTTCACTTGTTGCGCAATGGCTACATTAAGTCTCCCTTGGAGGAACTGTTAAAGTTAAATTACCATGAATTTTAAGTAGTTCGCCATTGTTTTTGCACAATGAAGGTCAAAGTTATTAGAAAACTAAATTTAAAAACCTGTACTTCTACAATATATAAAGAATCTTTCTTATAGATTCTTATAGCAATGATTTCCAACTAGTGGTCCGAGGACTCCTTGGGTCCTTGGGCCCTATGTTCAATAGGAAATTATTTTAAATTACTTTAACACAAAATTGGTCATTTTATAACGTATAATAATAAGCTTAAATGACGTATGTATCTGCGCATAAGGTAATAATAATATTTGCTATCTTTAGAATAGATAGAAAAAAATCTTGATTAGGTTAGGTTATAAATTTTATGGACACTCAACAGCCAAGGTCATTAGTGTCCTCCTTTAAATTGTTTTTTGATCAAAATAGTAAAATTAGTCCTTTTCCTGCGTAAACCGCCCTCCCTCCCTAATATAGACAGTTAGACTTAAATTATTTCGGACCGATTATTCACTCGGGAAGAAAGTTTCTATATTAAAAAGTGTCCTTTTTAGTGTCACAATCCTAGTTACCACTGAAATATTTCGAGAATCTAGTCAAAAATGAGGGTTCTCTTCCATTTTGAATCTTATCCTAGTTACAATAAATGTCAATTGCTAAGAATCCTTTAAACGAGAATGTCGACTTTAACTTGATATAAATAAAAGAAAATTAAAACAGTCCTTAAAATATGAATGTCGGGCATATCCTTTGAAATAGTTAAATTAGACTTTTTCATGGGACATAGTCCCTTAAGAATAAAATAAATGTTACAAATAAAGAAAGCACACCTGGCCAAAACACATTAAATATATTGAAATATTTACATAGGTAAAAGAGATAGAGAAAGAAAGAAAGTCGAAAGTACAAAGAAATTTATATATTTATGTACATACACACATCCATGTACAAAAGAAAAAGAAAAAAAACGTAAAGTAAGTTAATACAATAAAAGAGAAGTAAAAACAATAACTAATTTTGAACAAACAAATTTTAAAAAAGGCAAAATATTCATTCATTATAATGATTGAATTTTTATCAAAAATCTGATTTAAAATTTAAGATCAGCAAACGTCAGTTTTGGATAATAGGTGTTGGAAAAGGAGATATTTAAATGCAGATAGAAGGAAGAAGCATGACGTATATGGGAAGGAATGGAATTCCAGAATGCAATGAAGCTGGGAAGAAAGGATCGCTCGAAAGCTTTAGTTCTGTGGGATGCGATAAAGGTCAGAATGGCGGAATCTTGTTTCAAGCAAGTGGAATCAGGATTTAATAATATAATTAATATAAAACTTAATTAACTTTAATAACCTAATGTTTTTGTCCACACTTCTATAGTATGACAAAGCTTTAATGAGCAACTTAAATTTTTGTAGGGGTGAGAAATATAAAAATACAAGAGAGAAAATACTTATAATAAGTAGTGTCCCAATGTATTAGGTTGCTTACAACACAGCATACAACAATTTTCTTAGAAATATTTGTTTAAATAATTATAATTACTTTTTTCTTTATATTTGTTTCTCTCTAATTTAGTTTCTCGCATTCTGTTATTAATTTTATTTATCCATTTAACGTCACTTTATGTTACTATCAGACAATGCTACAGTGGTAGATTTTTTTTTCTATTCGGATTTAATTCGGATACGAATCTTAAACGAGTACCTTGATATAGCACAGGCTCAGGACCACTGATTTTCGTTCTCTCCGAAGAACGGCATAACCAACGATATTTACTCCCTCCTTAAAATCCTAGGGCATCAGCAAGTGTTGAACCCGTAACTTTGGCAAGGAAAGCTGTTTGATAGCCTCTACGCTACCTACACCAATCCTATTTTAATAATATAATTCTGAAAATATGATTTGTAATTTTTTTTACTAACTTATACTTCTTTTTATTCCAGTACTTGGCTATTTCTGACATACATAATTTAGGTAGCGGTGGCATTATATCATGCAACGTAAGTGATACAGTGTAGTCAAGCAATGGGGTTGTACAACTTAATGGTGGAGCTACATTATTCTGATTCTAACTTCTTTATTTCTTAAGCCCAGAGCCTGGTTTTGTCTGCCCTTCGCGGCATCCAACGCCTGGAACCCCAGATGATCCCCAGGGTGTCAGCGAAATGGCATTGGAAAGTTATTTTAAATTGCTTTGATGAAAAATATTTGCAAAGTCATAACATGCAACCAAAATCACTCGCTCATAGCACATTAATTCGAGTGTCTTAACTAATAATAAACGTTTCGCCGATATTAGTTGGTTCTTAGGGCCTAGGCCTAGTATAAACCATATTCGGATATCTTCAACAATTTATTTCCATCACATTCACTAAATCTTTAGTCCATTATTTCAATAACAAAAGGTTACGTTAGTCGGATTCAATTAAAAAAAATACTAGATTATTTTAACATTTCACTTTTCCTTATATATGAAATATATAGTCAGCGAAATTATTGCATTCGTGAAAATTTTCGAATTTGAGTTTTCAACGGAAATACACGTTTTCCGTTCGGGTCCTGTGTGTGTGTATAGTAACTCCAGCGTTACGTTAAGACGTAAATTCCTATGATACTAAAATTTCATATTTAAGACAATTATATGCCCGATATGTTACAGAAACGTATTTATAAAAATAAGCTAACCAGAAGAGCCACTTTAAATTATCCATTTTGCATCTTTGTACGATTTTGATTATTAAACTCGCTATTTCAATGTAAAGTTTAATGGGCTTTAACATCATGTAGGTTTCATTCTGATTGAAATAGTCTGACAAGGCTTAAATACAGATACTTAAAATTTTGTTCCTCTAATGTATTTTTAATTTTCTAGATTCTATAAAAATAACTATATCATATTTTAAGTACTGATGATCCTCCAGTCCTACCTCTCTGATAGAACCTTTAAAATCAACCACAATAGTTCCTATTCATCCACTTTTACTCAGTCTGCTGGTGTTCCTCAAGGCAGTATCCTAGGACCCATTCTCTACACAGTCTATACAGCTGATATCCCAACCCATCCTAACACATTCCTTTCTACCTATGCCGATGACACTTGCGTGCTATCAGTTAACAACGATCCTAGTATTGCCTCTCAAAACCTCCAATCCCACATCAGAGACCTTGAAGTATGGTGTCAGAATTGGAGAATTAAAATCAACTCCAATAAATCCCACCAGATTACTTTTACCCTTCGTCGTAAACCAATGACATCCTGCCCTACAGTGTCCTTTAATGATATTCCGCTTGTCCCTGTTGAACAGATCCGTTATTTAGGCCTCCTGCTTGACAAACGTCTTACATGGAATCCGCATACAAGACTGAAAAGACAAGAGACTGCTCGCCGATTTCGGTTACTTCAACATTTACTTGACAGACGCTCTAACCTTTCTCTTTACTACAAAAGACTAATTTACATGACAATCATAAGGCCTATCTGGACTTACGGAGTTGAGCTTTGGGGCTCTACTAAACCATCAAACTCTTCCCGTATCCAATCCTTACAATCCAAAATCCTTAACGCTCCTTACTTTGTCACCAACAAAATCATCCACAAAGACCTTAATGTTCCATATGTTGCTGATTTGGCCTGTACCAGGTATCACTCCTTCCATGAAAAACTCCACTCCCACTCTAATCCACTAGTTTCAATCCTTGCTTCCACTTCAATTCCTGACAATCCGCCGAGGCGTCTGAAAAGAAGATGGCCTCGAGACCTTCTTGTGTAGATTCACTACTAGAGTGCTGCCAATGGGCAGTTTCTCTTTATGTTTTTTTTTTCATGTGTATTATCATTGTAGCTGATTTACTTGATGTATGAACATACAGTTGTAAATTTCAATAAATGAATTAAAAAAAAAAAAAAAAAAAAAGTACTGATGAAAAACGGGTAAATATATAATTTGAACGAATACTATATCCAACTGAAGGCGAAAAAAAAACAAAAATACTTCCTTATGCATTTTTTTTTTTAAACTGTAGATCTAAGCTATCCATATGTATAAATATACTATTGGAAAACTGAACATTTTAGAAAACATATCATCTTGTACACAAGCTTGTAAAAGTTAATAAAGAGTGATGAAAAGCCAATTAAACTAACTGATTGTTTTAGATAATAATATTATAGATTTTTTAATAAAAACCATGCTACTATAGAAATTTAATTAATTCTTTATTAGTTTTACTCATTTTCATCTGTATCTGTATTTAAAAATTATTTAATTTATTTTAATAACGGAGGTAAGTGAAAGTCGTGGGCACCAGATTTCTTACTATGCTAAAACATTTTTTTTTTTTTATCCTACGATTAAATAAATATAAGCTCAGTTATCAAGCGATTAACCAGCAAAACTATATTTATTTTCAAGGAAAATGACCAATGGCACCTGCTAAGTTTAAAAACCTAGTTGCTATTTTTTTAACCGACTCAATTTTTTTTTCTAGTAATTTTATTCTATATCGATTTTATTATTTTGCGGACATTGGTCTGACGGATTTGAGGTGGTAAGTTAACATATCATATATTACTTAGCATGCTCTCATATTGGCAAGATATAAGCTCATATATTATTCTTGCGGAGGACTTGTCCCAGAATAAAGTTTTTTTTATACGTCTACATATTATTTTTTGATATTGTGGTTTATTAGATAATCAGTATAGATTTGGAGGCATATTAAAGTTTCGCTACTCAATACTGACAGATAGCTGATACACTATGCATCGCATGTGTATTAGTCAGTATTACGCGATAATGTAGAGTGATTGGAATTAGCAATCAGCTTACGGATGATAAGCAGCTTTGCGGTTGATGGCTGCTTCTCCATCTTGTTAGCAAGGATTCGATTTAATTATCTTTAACCCTAAATTACACCTGTCGAGTATTGGGTCGAGTCACTGGCTATATAAGGCGAGGAGGTAGTGGGCGGTCGAGTCGGTACAAAGGAATGTCGCTCGCCACAGTTCTGCGTCCGTCGGAATAGAAAAAAAAAGGGTTACCACAACGCACGACAGTTAAAAAAACAAGTTTAAAGAATTTATCACATTGTTGTTACAGTGTTTTATTAACTAATCTGGTATATTATTTTCAACGACAATATGTTAATTTTATCGATTTATCATAACTCTACATTAACTTTTACAATTTTTTGTATATGATTATATATTTTTTCTTAATCATAAGGCCAGAAGAGCTATATTTATTTGTAACATCAATGTTATTCTTAAGGCACTATATCCCATAATAAAGTTAATTTTTCTATTTCTATTTCTAAAAAGTAAAACGAATTAAAAAAAATCTATTACGGGAAACACACGACTTTCACATAACTCCGTTTTTATAATCGATTAAAGGATTTTCAAATACATTAACAGATGAAAATGAGTGAAACTAAAAAAGAATTAATTAAATATAATTTTTATTGAAACATGTGTTTTATTATAAATGTGTTCTATTATATATTTATCTAAAACAATCAATTAGTTTTATCGGTTTTTCATTACTCCTTATTAACTTTTTCAAGTTTGTGTTTAACATAATATCTGTTCTAAAATCTTTAGCTTTCCAACGTTATATTATACATCTATATTACTGTTCATGTGTTCAAAAGCGAACAAATTTCATATATAAAATATTTTTGTTATTTTCTCCTTTAGTTGCATATAGAATTCGTTCCACTATTTACTCGTTTTTTATTAATCTAACAAGATGATATGGTTTTTTTTTTTCGAATATGAAAAATTAAAAAATTGTATATATAGCCAGCCCTCTTAGTTTACCGATTTTGATTAAATAGCTGCTGTAACGTTTCGGGCATGTAGTTGAATTAAATATGTAACTTCAATTTCCTACGACTATTCGTTATCATGCTGGACTTAGTACACACACTTACATAGACCTTTTCGCGGGACTTGGTTATTTGTACTCAGGAGAATTAAAAACGATTATTTCCATTGAAAACTGGAATTTGAAAATTTCCATGCGCTTACTATACTATACTATATATATATATATATATATATATATATATATATATATATATATATATATATATATATTCATTTATTTATATATACAAGCAATACTGTACTTTCTATGTAAAATAATGGAGATAAATTTCATGCCAAATTTCTGTATTATTCTCATTTCTTTATTCGTATTTGAACCGAGAATCGAGTTTGTCTTCCAATGTAGCTTTTTTCGATATTTTAATATTTTTGTTCAAATGATGACACAAAAATTAATAACAATGGAGCTTCGTGGCTCAGTTTTGTTCTTTTTTTTTTTTTTTTTTTTTTTTCAATAATGAGTCTTTGTAATCGAACAAGAAAAAAAAACCATAACCACCCTTCAAAAATCTGAGAGGTGAAATATGATATACTTACAAACAAAGAGAAAGTATTGTGATCATGAGGATGTTCGTGTCCGGGTTTTCACTGTGTCCATGGTGAAAAATCTGCCCAAAAAATGAAATGATATCTTCACAGACAGGTTTGTAACAAGCCTTCACTTTGTGTATGATTCATTAACTCGACATTTTCACTAAAGAATGCCTCTTCTATTTTTTAAAAAGCTGTAGGAATTTATTGTAAAAGTTAATGAACTTTAATATTATAATGTTGTTGTTTTTTCTCCCTTTATAGTATCACAAGGCTTTAATGAACAACTTTTAAAATTTTTGTAGGGTAAGAAATAATAAAATTATAATCTAAGAAAGAATAGAAAACTAAATAAAAGGATTATGTTATCCCATTCTGATGTTAATGTTATTTATTTATTTAACGTCACTTTATACTACTATGGCAAATCGGAAGACGCTAGTGGGAGATTTTTTTCCCTATCCAGATGTAATTCGGATAGGAATATTTTACCTTTAGTGCCTCCGAAGAACGGTACACCAAGAATTTTTACTCCCTTCTTAAAATCATAGGGCTATTGACCAGGATTGAACACGAGACTTGGCATAGAAAGCTGTTTGATAGCCTCTACACTACCTACACCCATCCTATTTTAATAATATAAGTCTGATAATATGATTTGTATTTTTTTTTTATCTTTATGTTTTATTATTCTAACGTTTTATGAATTTTACAATCAATGAATGTGAGTATTAGTAATAAGTAATAAGAATGAGATAAGGGTTTGATCTTGTTTTGTAGTAAGTGTGATGGATAGAATAATACCAAGCGGCATCCCTTCCTTGCTTGATTTCTATTTATTTTAGGTGGTCCCTTATCCTACTTCTTTTTGGCAGAATGTCGGTAGTTGCCATGTATTGTATGGAGAGTTGGTATGTCTGTTTAAGTTGTCCTGAAAACTTTTGTAGAGAGTTCGAAGGTGTTCTTTATCTGTTGCCATGTGAAGTTCTGTACATACGGTAAGGTTGGTCACGTATGATGGAGACTTGTTATAGTTATGAAAGTATTTTTTAGGAAAATTTGAATTTTAAAGTCTTGAAAATTAAAAGATATCTATACTAATATTATAATGCTGAAGAGTTTGTTTGAACGCGCTAATAAACTACTCGTTGGAATTGAAAAACATCTTTTAGTGTTGGATAGTCCATTTATCGAGGAAGGCTTAAGGCTATATAATATCACGCTGCGACTAATAGGTGTGAAGAATCAGTAGAAAATGGAAAAATTAACCTCGCATCCCAATGATTTACCTTCAATATTAAGAGAATTCAATTTCCCGTTAATTTATCTTTTTCAGTAACAATCACGTAGAATCGATTTAGATCGGGTTGCGGACCCGCGAAGAATGGAGCCCAGCCAGCCGACTACAGGCCGATCAGCTTGCTTCCACACCTGGGAAAAATTTTTGAGAAAATTATCCATAATTATCTCAAGACGTATTGCTCAGAGGTAGCCCTAATCCCACCGGAACAGACCGGCTTTCAGGCCGGATCACACGGATTCGGATCACCATCTGGCGAAGCTACAAGCGGAAGTGAGCCAGAGCTCCTTATATCCGCCACTGCAATGATATCAATAGACTGCACGGAGGCGTTCGACTCAGTGTCCCATAGTCTACTATGTAAGACACTGCAAGACAATGAGTTTCCGGAGCAGCTCTACACCCTCTTGCGATCCTTTCTCCAGGGGCGTAAGACAGAAGTGCTGGTTGGCGGAGCCTTCTCCGAGGAAATCGACTTCACCTGCGGAGTTCCTCAAGGGTCTGTGCTATCACCAGTACTATTCTCTATATACACAGCTGAAACTGTTGGAGCAAAATACAAAACATCTACTGTAGCGGCCTATGCCGATGACATAGCGATTTACAGTAGCTCGATGAACGCAGAGACAGCTCTACATCAGGCGGAGTTGGCTTGTAATGAGATAACAAAAAAGCTGGAGAGATATTACAAATTTATAATTAATTATAAAATATATAAAATATAATATATAAAATTTATAATTAAATATTACAGTTAATCCAAAGAAGATCGACTGTATTATTTTTTCTTTCCAGAAGAATAAGCGCCGTCTACCGAAGACCTACGAGGTAGCGGGAATCAAAAACAAGCCGGCCAATAGGATCGTTTACCTGGGCATCACCCTAGACAGGCACCTCAAATTGTCTGATCACTGCCTCAAAAAGATTAGCTCGGCTAGGACCAAGTCCTATCGACTAAATCATTTACTAACGTCACCGAATCTATCCCTCCGCCTGAAAATATTAATATAAATTCTTTGATAGTCTCCGGTACTGCACGAACACACTGACTCCGACAGGACGGCCACAGCGCTGGCAAGACTATGTACGAACCCTCAGACTAGACTGAGTAACCATAACTTGACTGACTCAGAAATGCTAGTGAGCCCCATCACTAGACGTGACTCCCTTTCGCTCCCATATACCGACAATTTTTGTATCCTCTCTCCCCTCTTATAATGCATGTAATGTAGAAAAAGAGATCCCCATTCCTTCCTCTATTTCGATTCCAACCCCCAATTCCATGGGGCTAAGGAAAAAAAAAATCGGGTTGCGGAGAAGAAAATGTTCTGCCACAAAAAATAAAACTAAAAATGGCATTTACGTAGAAGTACTTTAAAATATATTCTTATAAAAACTCCTTAATAGTGAACATAATAACAGAAATTGACGCAGGCGAAGTCGCGGACGACAGCTAGTATAATATAAATTAATAATATAATCTTTATTCAAAATATTAGATAAGATATAGTAACATAAATAACCAAATCGTAGAGTTATATGAAAAACCAATAACTTAACTTATTAGTGTAATTTGTGAATATTGTAATAATTTGATAGCTCCCTCAAATAAGAGATGAATGGAATTTTAATAAAAATTTAAAAATCTATAAGAGTGTTCAATTTTTATTCCTATTCTAATGTCATATTGGAAAATCAAAAAATTCAAATTACAAAAAAAAAAGTATGAAAGAGGCATTCATTCACGCTATTAGTGTGATAAGTTGCCTGTTTTTTTTTCCTGGAGTCTGGAAAGAATATTTTTTAATTTTCTTTACTTTGGCCTTTACTTCCCGAAATATTTTCTAAAACTTTTACCCATGATAAAGTTTGAAGACAATCTCATTTGTAGTGTATCGTACACTTGGGTCCCAGAAGCATTACCTACATTGCGCAACTGAAAAGTTTTCCTGTAAACCATAAAATTCCCGTTAAGTAAATTACATACATTTAATGATATTTCTGAAGGATACGATGGATCAGATGGTGGTAAAAAAATTATTCTAAAATAGTTAAAAAACTATTTTCTCTGACTGTCACTCGAAACATTCACTCTCGTAGTCATTTTACAGTCAATTATTTAATATTTAATTAAACTTATTTAGTTTCCTAAGTTCCTGGCTATGGTGAAATGATGTTAAGAAACGTTGAGATTAGAACACTAAGGTTTATTATTTTTCAAATATGTATATGTATATAGAAATGTTATTCACTCTAATATTTCGGAAGAGGGTATGATATGTTATGGAAGATGCATAGTTTTCAAAAAAACAGTTTCAATATAAGTTTTGAGTGAGGATAATTTACAAACCAATAAAAACCGTACTTTTATATGGGATCAAACCTATCATTATGGACCACACAGTTTTAAATAATCGGCCCGAAATCTTAGTAATTGACACGTTGATTTCCAAAAGGTAATATATCCACAATTTTACAGGAAACGCAAAAATCTCTCATTTATTAATTATTGGACCAATTAAAGTGATTCTTTTTTTATAAACAAAAATTAAAGTTGATTTTTAAGCGTGTTACCAATTATTGCACTTTTCCGATGAATTTTAAACAATATAATATGGATATAGTAATTTTTAAATGGAACATGTATATAGTACTTTTTGGTAAGAATTAAAAGGGATGTATACATTGAAAAAAAAAATAGTACTTTTTGGAAGAATATAACGCGCGATAAGTTGGTATCAGTCACTGTAACCTTCCTCATAAAACCTTACCGATAACTAGACGTCTTTATAAATTAATTTTTAAGTTATGTATATTTCCTTTTTCTCCCTCTGAGAAATATCTTTCCTTGTTAGTTAATTACGTTGATTATCTATTCTTTGTAAAGAAAGTGAATATTCAAAGGATCTTTTATCTGTTTATGGCGATTTATTAAGAAAGTATGTAATAAAGAAGTTTGTTTTGAACTTGTATTTAATAATTGTGTGAATTTAGAAATGTATCTATATTATTACTATATTTAACTTTCGAGACTGATAAATAAACAAAATTTAAGCTTTTATTTTACATTAAATAAAATTACCCAAAATTCTAACCTTCAGACACGGTTTTTTCTGATATTTAGCAAGTTCGTGGAATGCTAATTCCTATCATTTTCTGGATTAAATAACATTTTTCTATTAAAATTCGAGTTTCTCAAAATTTTAAACTAAACTTATTTGCTGCAAGAAAAAATACTATGAAAAAACCTAATTTAATTGGGAACCAATAAGAACCAAAGGGGACGCAACTAAGTTGTTTATAACATCCTAAAAACTGATTATTAGGTTAAAACCATTGATCAAAATAATAGCGGTGATTCAAGGCGTGCTAAATGAACCAATAAAAATGCATAAAATGAAGATAACAATAAATTAATGGTAATATATTACAGGGTTAAGTGCTTCTGCTGTATAATAAGAAATATAGTACCTTTTGGAAGGGAGGAAATGAAAGGAAAGGTTATCTGTTAACTGAGGATATAGTACTTTTTGTAAGGAAATTTTTTAGTACCTTTTGGAATGAAATACAATTTTTGCTTGTACTTACCAATATATGGAATATATAGTAAGGGAAAATATTGCGATCCTAAAAATTTTGGAATTCTAGTGTTCAACGGAATATATGTTTTAGTGTGTGTGTGTGTCTGTGTTTCCGTGTGTGGTAACTCCCGGGCAAAAACGAAAAATTCCTATGGAACTGAAATTTTATATTTAAGACAACTATACGCCCGAGATGTTACAGAAAGTTTTTCATCAGAATCAGCTGACCGAAATACCATGCATTTTGCACTTTTTTATGATTTTCTCAAAAACAGTTCCAACGATTTTGATTAATCTCTATATATCGATGTAAAATTTGATAGGCTTTATATGGTGTAGGTTTCATTCTGATTAAAATAGTCTGACAGCGCTTAAATGCCGATATTTTTAAATTTTCTTCTTCTAAAGTACCTTTAATTTTTTAGATAAAAAAAAAAAATGGTACATCATCTTTTTAGCATTGATAAATAATGAATAAAAATAATAAAAGTTTTTTTGTTGCAACTTTTGTGATTTTGAACACAACAATAGTAATATAGAAGTATAATTACACCGTTGGCAAAAGATTTTAGAAAAATTATTATCTATAACACGGAATTCGAAAGGTTAATGGAGAGTAATGAAATGCCGATAAAACTAACTGATTGTTGTAAATAAAAATATAATAGATTAATTAATAAAACACATGTTTCTATTGAAATTATTTATAACTATTTTTTTGTATCTTTAAATATTTTAAAAATACTTAAATTGATTTTAACAACGGGGTAAGTAAAAGTCGTTCGTTGCGCGCACCAGATTTTTAAATAAGTTTTATAGATAAAATTTGATGACGGATTTAGATAAAACTTTTTTTTTTTTTTTTTATATTAATTTCATTTTTACAACTGTATAGGAAAAAATACAAGTAAATGTGAAAACAAAGTAAAAATTGGCTTGATAAACTCTTGTGAAGAAGCTACCCAGCGGCAGCACTTCAATGTTTATGTCATTAGCAGGTCTCGAGGCCACCGTCTTTTCAGGCGCCTCCGAGGATTATCAGGAATATATGGAGATGAGAGGATACGGACAAGCGGGTTTGGTAGTGCGCTGGAAGTTTGGAATGAAAGGAGGTGTATCTAGTTCTGACTAAATCGGACTATCCCGGTCTTTATGGATAGTTTTATTAGTGACAAAATAAGGAGCATTTAGGATCTTTCGGAGGATTTTGGATGCGGGAGGAATTTGATGGCTTTTAGATAAAACTAAACAATTAAAATACAGATATCAAATTCGAAAAAAAAAAATTTAGTACCTTTTGGAAATCAACGTCTCAATTGAGACGTTGATTTCCAAAAAGTACTAAAGGACATTTTTTACAAAATCGATTTTTTTACATATTTGTATTTTCATCAATTAGTTATATCTAAATATCCTATTTGATTTTATCTAATTAACACCCAAGCCCTTTATAAACGCAATTTAGAAATATAATTATTTTCTAAAGGAAATAATTACACATTTAATTTCGTTCCAAATTATACCAAAACATCTCATTTCATATCTTTAACATGATTTTCATACACTCTGGATTTTTATGCGAAAAGAATCAAATTAGCTAATTTAATGATATAATAATTAGTGATTTTTGCGCCTCCTGTAAAATTTCCTAGAATGAATATAGTACCTTTTGGAAATCAACGTCTCAATTATGTATAGGCAACATTCATGAGAATAAAAACATAGAAAGGATAACAATTTTATGAAGATGAATATTCATGTAGAATCTCCTATAGAACACGCCAGCTCTAGCGTTTATTTCAACGTACTCACTTTACCACTTAAGCTTGGGACCAAACAGTAGTAAATATAATTAAAATTTGTATGGCAGGAATAATTTGGATTTTGATTTAGATTAATTCAGGATTTGTATTTAGAATCGGTCATAATTACTCCGAGAAATTTGAGGTGTGATCGGGTTTAAAACAGGGACTCTCTTTTACCTGTTTCATTTAATATAGCTTTAGAATATGTCATAGAAAAAGTGACGTGTACCGAGAAAGGTTTAAATATAGGTGACAAGATTCCGGTTTTGGGGTGTGCCGATGATTTGGAACTGCTAGGTGAAGACACGGAAACCATACAACTAAATACAAGTGTGTTAATAAAAACCGATAAAGAAATAGGACTCGAATTAAATACCGATAAGACGAAATATATGATTGGTAGCAGAAACGGTGGCGATCTTGGTGATTTTGATATATCAGGGCATACTTTTGGACACGTGGAGAAATCCAAGTATTTAGGTTCAATGATAACAAGAAAAATGAAATCCAGGAAAAAATAAAGTCCCGGTTAAAGGCGGGAAATGCGTGTTATTATTCAATTGCTAATTACTTAGCCCGTGGCTCCTGTCTTAAAACTTAAAGGTTAGAATTTATAAAACTATTATTCTTCCGACGGTTCTTCACGGATGTGAAACGTGGCCGCTTATATTGAAGTATGAACAACGGCTTAAGGTTTTAGAAAATAAGGTACTGCGTAAAATATTTGGTCCGAAGAGAGATGAGGCCACTGGGGAGTTTAGAAGGTTGCACAACGCGGAATTGCTGAGCTTGTACCCTGTGAATATAATTGAGTAAGTAGCATCGCGGAGACTCAAATGGGCGAGTGAAGTTGTTGGGCTTGGTGAGGAATGGATTCCGAGAAAGTTGGTATTCGCTGAACCGACTGGTAGGCGTCCCAAAAGTAGGCCGAAGCGTCGTTGGGAGGATTGCGTTACGGCTGATCTCGGAAGCTTAGGCTTGAACGGTGAACATTGGACGAGCCTAGGCGGAATTTGATGGTATCGGCATCGAACCTTAAGTTTCGGTAAGCCTATTATTTTTATTATGACAGGAATAAAAAAATAAACAGAAGAGTGCATAAAATCCTTAATAAGGCATAAAATTCCTTTAAAAAAAAAAAAAAAGCAGTTTTACGGTTGAGCATTGTCATCAAAGTCCAACCAAACAGAGCAAAGATGAACGAAGCGTTAAATTTTAAACAAGCTAACAGAGGTAGGACTGGACAGTTTGACCATTTCCACAACTCCCGCCCGTTGTTAAGCTAACCAAACCTCGGTAGCAAATGTTCATCGAAAAACCGCAAATTATCGAATGTATACAAGCTGAGCCGCTTGGTCGAGACCACCAGTTCCACGAAATTAAGTCAATCCATAGGGTCCAAAACGCTGAATATCGGGCAAACATTTTCCCGTATCTAGGGATTTTACAGTTCGGAAAAATGAATGGGCAAATAGAGAGGACAGTGGACCTCGGTTTGAGTATACACATTCTAATCAAAGAGAGGAGAACGTATTTAAAATATTTATAGGCACTCACATGTATCCACTCTGTTGACCTTAGATTTAATTAATTAATTTCCTTTTTAAAAATTATATATATATATATATATATATATATATAATGTTGGCTTTGGTCTCTTAACATGTGGTTTCCCATTTGATTGTAAATAGTGTAAAGTGTAACTACAAAAGACATTTGTTCACTTACTACGTTGAAAGACTGACGTGTAATTTAATTATTTTATACAGGTATAAATTTATTTATTGTTTTAATAGTTTGTGTTGTTACAAATTAAATTACAAAAATTACCTTCAATGAGTAAGGAGATGGCTCAGCTATTTGTTAGAGTTGTGAAGAAAGCGGAGGAAGAATTTTTCATCTAATGTATTATTTCTACTGATAAAAATATTTGGTATTTATTGCCAGCTGAATTAACTGACTTGAAACATCACACTGTTTTATCAGGTAAAAAACCCATGCAACAGCTGCTATTAAGAATGTGAACTATAGCCGTAAAAACTGATGACGATATTAAAAGTGAATATTTCGATGAAGCAGGGAACCTGTGTTTCCAACAATTACCATTGGAAGAATACATCCCTCCTCCGATTCCTCGATGTTTTGAACAGCTACAATTTGAATATGAGGATCGAATTAGACGATTGGAGCAACAATTAAAATCTAATTCAACTCAAAGTGAAGTAAAATTGTACCAAATTGAAAAGAAATCTGTTTTGGATAAATTTGAAAAGAATCAACTGATCCCACTGAATAACTACGTAAATTTGAGGAGGAGTGTTTTCGATTTCAAATAACTTCAGAAAGCATTAAAATTCAGGCTTTACGTTTTTATTAGTGGGCCCCGTAAAAGACTGGTACGAGTCTAATCTAACAAAGTATGGCCTAACCACATTATGGGTATATATATATATATATATATATATATATATGTATATCCTCTGTATATCTACGATATTAATATTATGTTTTTTTTTTATTATTCACGGTTTACTGATTCTAAAACTCTATACATAGTTTTCATTATCTTCAAAGATCTGAGTTATGGGCGTATCTGAAGGTGATATTAATTAATCTTGGTGTACTAGTTATGAAAACTGTCAAAAAATTCTCTCTCTTAAATAATGATTGAGTAATTTAATTCAAACATTTTTAATTGGCCGCCATTTCAAAAGTTATCGGCTGAAATTACCGTGGAAGTTTTATTAGGATCGTCGTCGGATGCCTTGGTATTTTTGTGCCACATTTCGAATAGTCAGTCCAGCAGTTTTGGAGAAAATCCGCGCACGTATAGGTGGATTTATTTTATTCGTCATTCGGGTTCTGCCTATATTGAAACATAAGACCACGAATTTTTGAGGGGAGCAGGGAAACTGTATAAGCATTGTATAATATTAATGTAGGTTGGTATTTCAACGATATTTTGTTATATTGTTAATATTTTTTGAGAAACATTACAATTGTTTTAAAATGAGCAAAATATATTTTTATTGATTTTGTTTTGTATATATGTATATGGTATTATTATTATATAAATTTATTGTTTTGTATATTTCGTGTGAATGTAGTATGAATGTTGTACTTTATCACTATTAAAAATGTCCTAAATTGGACAGATTGTAATATTACTCAATAAAGAATTGTTTCTAGAAAAAATGAGCAATAGTAAGTAATAGTGATATGAGGCCACATTCATACAATATATACAGATAATGATGATAAAATCAAACTACTTATAATAGAAAGTAAATAAAGTTATGTATACAAAAAAATAAATAAAAGCAAAACTACATCCTATAATTAAGATAAATACAAAATTGACAAATAAATAAACATCAATCACACATTCATAACTATATATACAATATATATACAGTATATACAATCTGCTAAAGGGATCCCCAGCGGAATCCAAGAGATCCAAGCGTTCTCTCAGCCGCGTCACTGGTTTTCTAACATATTAATATTATGATTTTTACTTTCACTTACTATATATAGTAAGGGGAAGTATTGCGATCGTGAAAATTTTCGAATTCCAGTTTTCAACGGAAATACACGTTTTAGGGTCCCCTGAGTCCAAATAACCAAGTCCGCAAAAAAGGTCTGTGTGTGTGTGTGTGTGTGTGTGTGTGTGTGTGTGTGTGTGGTAACTCCCGGGCGGAAACGGTAAGTCCTATGAAACTGAAATTTCATATTTGAAACAACTATACGCCCGAGACGTGACAAAACTTTTTTCATCAAAATGAGCTTAGCAGAAGAGGCACTTTATACTATGCATTTTGCACCTTTTTTCGATTTTCTCGAAAACGGTTCCGACGATTTTGATTAAACTCGCTATATCGATGTAAAATTTAATGGGCTTTAATATCATGTAGGTTTTATTTAGATAAAAATGGTCTGACAGGGCTTAAATGCCGATATTTTAAATTGTCTTCCCCTAAAGTACCTTTTATTTTGTAGATTCAATATTAATAACTAGATTATCTTGTTAACGCTGATGAAAAACAGGTAAATATATAAATTGAATAAATTCGATGCCCAACTAAAGGAGAAAACAGAAAAAATATTTTTTGAATGCAATTTTTCGTTTTTAAACATAAGAGCAGTAATATACATGTATGATATACCGTTGGAAAGCTAAAGATTTCAGAAAAAATATTATCTCATACACAAGCTTTTAAAAGTTAATAGAGAGTGATAAAATGAACATAAAACTAACTGATTATTTTAGATAATAAAATAAAAGATTTTTTAATAAAACATGTTTCTATATAAATTAAATTTAATTAATTCTTTAATAGAAAAAATATTTTTTGAATGCAATTTTTCGTTTTTAAACATAAGAGCAGTAATATACATGTATGATATACCGTTGGAAAGCTAAAGATTTCAGAAAAAATATTATCTCATACACAAGCTTTTAAAAGTTAATAGAGAGTGATAAAATGAACATAAAACTAACTGATTATTTTAGATAATAAAATAAAAGATTTTTTAATAAAACATGTTTCTATATAAATTAAATTTGATTAATTCCTTAATAGTTTCACGTATTTTAACTCTAACTGTATTTGGAAATTCTTTCATTGATTTTACAAATCGATGTAAGTGAAAGTCGTGTGTTGCCCGCACCAGATTTTTTTTGTTTAATTATTATTTAAGATTTACTTGTTCTAAAACTTTATACACATTTAATTTATTTAGAAAAATAACTGAGCTATGGGCATACGCTAAAATTTATATTTTTTGTATTTTATTTTAAATAATTAATCTAAGTGTACTAATTCTGAAAAATCTATACACAAATTTCTCTATTTTCGATTAGGACTGAATAATTAAATTTTTTTAAATTTAAAACTTATCGACCGATATCATCGTCGGTTGCCCTGGTATAGCTCTTCCAATGGATTGATATTGATTTAAATGGATTTGGAACATTAGAAAGCGTAATGCAACTCTAATAACCTACCTTTACAAAATCAATTGTAAGGACTTCAGAATAAAGGGCCTACAGAATAAGTATAAGAAATCTGTCCCCTAGCATATTGGCATCAAATCTAAACTATTAATTCTCACCTGTAAAAAAACACCTTTTTGCAGTTTTTATTTTTCTGATCGATTCAACTGGCTTTTAAATAACAAATATAAATTTGGGGTTTTCCGAAAGAATTTCAAAATTATAAATTTTTTAATAATTTTTTTTTTTTATTTATTCAAAATAATCATCAGTGATTGCTATTAATGATGATAAGCGTAACAATATAACTGTAATAACATTGTGAAATCCTCGGTAATCAACTAAAGATCTTCCAACTTCCAAACCTCTCAAACAAATGCTGCAATCCCAAGTTTCCAATTTTCTTAAAAGACCAATCAACTTGAACCTATCCAATCTGGCTTCCAACCTGTCTATTCCACGCAAACCACCCTGATCAAAATCACTAGTTACATCCTAACCGCCATGTAAGAAAAAAATAAGTGTTCTGATAGTCTTGGACTTCACGAAAGCTTTCGACTCCCTAAATCACTATATTCTTTGTATTTTTAAAAGTTAAATCTTCATTCTCAAAGAGTGCTATCCAATGGTTCCGACCTTACTTAAGTAATTGTCATTCCTAATCAAGCCTTTTTACATTCCTTCTCTATCTTCAGAATTTATTCTTCAATGTTGTCGAGGACAGACCGAAACGAATATTAATCTTTAACATTTTCGGCCCTCCTAAACTTTATCTACTAGCTATACCAGTTGAAGTGGTTATTCCACTAAGAAAAGGCAATATTTCCTCGGATATTCTAAAATATCATAGATTTAGATAAATAATAGACCACCAACTCTCACAATCTTTTTTACATCTATTTCTTAATAAGAAATAAAATTCAGCCATTCAAAGAAAACATGATTCCGTCTGTCCGTCCTCTGGAATACCATCCTGTCAAACAACCGTCATACTGCTTCCCTGTACTCCTTCAGATACCCTCTTCCTGCAATATGCCTTACTATTCACATAAACTAATTTCTGAATTTCGATGAGCATGAAAGCAATTTTACTTTTCTTAATTATTTTCACATAATTCGGATAGAATTCGTCACTTGTTTATAGTATGAAAAGGATGAATGGAATGTCTCAAAAATAAGTAAGTTAAATGTTAACCATTTATAATGAACAAACAAAGTAGCCAGCTAATTACGACAAGAGGTCATGGTTACCATCATGCATGTGTCCTTATTAAAATGTAGGAGAAAATCTCTTAATCTCGAATAAGACTAAAATGTCGCGTTCTGACATTTTTAGGTACCTACTACTGTGAAACGGGTTCAAATTCCTTTCCTAAGGAAACTAGTGGTAAGGTATTAAGGTAGCACTTCAAAATGTATTTAATTTAGCAGAACCTGATGCCATCGCCTTTTCAGTTTTCTCGGAGAATTGTCAAGAATACACGGGGATGAGAGAATACTAACGATTGAGTTTCCGTGGGCAGGTAGGGGATGAAAGTAGGTATATCTATTTCGGGCTAAATCAGAGACAAATAGGACATTGAGGTCTTTATGGATTATTGTGATGATGACGAAATAAGGATCATTGTTGCTTTTAAGGATTTTGGTTGCAAGGATTGGATGCAGGATAAATTTGGTGGTTTAGGAGATCCCCAAAGCTAAATTCCATACGTAAAATACGCGGCCTTCTGATCTATATATAACGTCCCATCGATCCACAGCTTTCGATAGATCATTCTCAATCAAATCCGCATCTCTATGGAACTTCATTCCTTCCGACATCAATGACTCATAAACTCTTTCAACATTTAAATCCCGTCTATTCAGCCATTTCCTGTTAATTCAATTCCCAAACAATCCCTGAATACTTAAATAGCGGTATTATAATTATCGATATTTTAGTGCTGATATATACGTATTTACAGACACAGACCGCGGCGCGGGCGCCAGACTAGGGCCATTAACGTAACATGTTGGTGATGCCCACAATCGTAATGCTAACTAGCAGATTTATTCCTCTCAAAAATCGCTTAAGGCGCGTAAAAATATTTTCTCTTAAATATTATGAAAACTATCACCGAATAAAGAAAAAAATAATATAAATTTTCTTTGATCCCCTTAAATTCAAATACTCCGTTCGTTCCCGTAACACCCCGCTCACGGCCTTCTGATCTGTATGTAACGTCCCATAGATCCACAGCATTCGATAGATCGTTCTTAATCCGATCCGCGTCCCTCTGGAACTCCATTCCTTCCAATATCCGGGACCCGTAAACTCTTTCAACATTTAAATCTCGTCTTTCCAGCCTTTTCCTGTCAATTTAATTTCCAAATAATCCCAATTAGATGCTAATTTTAAGGGAAAATCGACAAATAAAGCAGACAGATACGTATATTAATTTATTTAACTTTAGTTTTCATGGATACATTCAGCAGCAAACATTATTCGAAAAGATTATCTTTTCAAAGATGCAAGATTAAATCATATATAATTTTACAAACATATAAAAGCATTGTAATTGCTTTTAATTTTTTTTTTAACTGTATATTTTTAATTTTTCTTTATAATGTTATTATATTTTTAATTATATATTATTATCTGTTCTCATATTAACGTATATGTATATATATATATATATATATATATATATATATATATATATATATATATATATATATATATATATATATATAAATATATATATATATATATATATATATATATATATATATATATATATATTTTTTTTTTTTTTTTTTCTTATATTTCTTGTTTTCACATTTTTTTAGAAGTTGTCTTTTGAGTTATTTTATTTTTTCATTTTATTAATTTAATTCTGTCATTTTTACTTATTTTTATATTTTTAATTATTTTAATGTAAGACTCTAGTCTTAAAAGGCTATTGTTTATTTCCTGTAATATTATTCTTAAGGGACTCGTCCCAGAATAAATAAAGAATTATTATTATTATTTAAATTGGGCCTGATAATGATAACGCGGAGAACTTCTTTGTATAATATTCGACATTTGATAGGAAAGGTAGTCAAATAAGTTCGTAGTAGAAAAATCTACTACGAGGATTTTCTTATCGTTTATGAGAAAAACAAACAAATTAATAAAATTATCAATTGCTAATTATTTCAGGGTAACTCTCAACTCATGTCGTTGTACAATAAATTAGCTTTTAGCTTCTTCTTCTTTTTTTTTTTTTTTTCTCCCTTTCTCCGTCTTTAGTTTGATCTCTCAATAAAATATTAATGGATATATATATATATATATATATATATATATATATATATATATATATATATATATATAAGTAGATAATACCGATAAAGAATGTTCTCTTTAATTTTACAAAACAGTAAGTTTTCTTTAGTTTTGTTCTAGTCTGTTAATTTTTCTAAAATTTCTAGAACTTCAGTATTACTATATATCCATTGTAAAATACAAAATAGTGACGTTGAAATACAATATTTATTGGAAAGAGAAAGATAGAAATAAACTCCTATTTTTTACGGAATTTTCTTGACATGAATTAATGAAAAATAACGTAAAATACTTTGTAAGCCACAGTTCGAAGTCAATGCAAATGATCGCTGTTAGCATCCTTTATTATTACTTATTTAACAAATAATCTTAATTTAATAAACGAAATAATCATCCTAAAATTTCACATTGAAATTGTTTAAATGTCAATTTGAATATTAGATAATCAAACCTTGATAATCACATCTAATTAAACCTGAATTAAATACCGATACATACTTTCCTAAGGATAGTAATTACAGATAATTAAATACCAGAGGCACTTACCATTACAAAAGAAAAACAGCCAGTTTAATCCCTTCAGCTCTTGTTTAGAAAATACTCTCTCTAAAGAATCCACTATCTGGAAACTCATTAGGAACGGATTCAGTGTATTTAAGGCTCTTTTGCTGACTGACATTAGAACTAAGTTTATCTGGATAAGTTTCCAAATTTCCGGAAATCTTATTTATCCGATTCTGGTTCTCATTATCTTCGAAAGATATCAGTCACAAATTCGAAACAACGGAATTAATAGAAGTTCTATCAGTTGACAACTTTTATAAGTTATTATAAGCTCTTAAATTTATAAATAGTACAGATTAAAATAGATTTGTAATATTAACTGATAGTTTGAGCTATTTATTATCAATTAAAAGCAATAGCAATATAATAAAAAATAAAATTTTAGCTAATGTGTTAAAAGAGCACTTTATAGTAATAAACAAAAGAAATAATATTTATTTGAATTAGTGCACATAGCGATTTCCCGAAAATGATGAGGTAGACCAATTACCTAAAACCACCGATGATACCTTAGTGTATATAACAGACGTCCAACTGCCGTTACGTGATTTATTTTCATCATACAAAAAAAAAAAAAAAATAGAAAAAAAAACCTATATCTCTGCAACCCATGAAGGGCCTTGGCTCAGTACATTAGGTCGAGATCTTACTCAGCCGCCAGGTTTTCTCCTATTAATTCGAGCACCCACTTTCTAGAAGCTGGGTCTGCCTCTCGGACGAAATAACTGATTAAATAATATTCTGTGACACCCGGGATTCGGACCCAGGACCCGGAGAACACAAGACCAGTGCTTTATCCACATGACTAAGTGGGAAAATTTTAGATGGCTAGTGCTCCTCGAGTTTTAGTTAAGACGAGGTTTATGCCTTGAACTTTCTAAAAAACATTGTTAAAAATTCCTGTCGACTCTGATCAAACCACGGTGTGGGCAATGTATGTCTACACATAGGAGCTCATACCCCCTCTAAATGTAATAACTGAAACTCTCTTCAATCAAAATGAAACTCTCTACCATATTATTATGGAATGCGCTGTATAGCTGTATGGGGATATCCAATGCCAGAGAAAAGATGACAAAAATAATACAAGTACTTCAGGCAATTAACCATCATAATCTAATTGTTTTTTCTATGGACCATCCTCAATATGAGTTCATAGTTACTCATAGTTTAGAAAAAAAAATTATTTTCGGGTAAACTTAGGGAATTATGAAAGAGTAATAATGAATCACTAGACACTTAAAAACACACATATTCAGTGATGGCAATTAATTTATATGTTTAGCAATTAATTAATCCAAGAGTTTAAGGAAGATGGAACAACAAGACTATCAATTAAAATGGCCATTTACTCATGCTAAGTTGAAAACTATGTATCTTCGGCTATTTCTTAAAGCAATTTTTTTTTTTTTTTTTTTTTTTTTTTTTTTTTTTTTTTTTTTTTTTTTTTTTTTTTTTTTGATGGCATAAAATTTCCTTTCGACTATCTTTTTTTTTTTTTTAAGGATTAATCGCAGTGTCCTGATACTAATATACTACATACAATTTCTAAACTAATCGGATGATATCAACGTCAAGATGAATTAATGAAAAACTTTATTCTGGGACTAGGTCCCTTGAGAATAATATACATGTACAGAAAAGTAATGATTACAACTGGCCAAAAAACACATACAAAAAAAAAGCTAATAATATTAATGATTACAATAAATATTTAAAATTATTTTAATTGATTGCTGGAAGGAATTAGTCCGGGTGGCGGTCATTAAATGAAACAACTAAATAGTTTCAACTATTTTATTGTTTGCCAACGTTTCGACCCCCTTTGTGGGTCATCATCAGGGCTAAAAAGATACAAAAGAATATAATTTCAATGGCATTACATACAATATTATATAACCTATTTAGCTAGAAGTGTTATACAGAAGAAATAAAAATGTTCACGAAACAAAATCTACACAGGTATCAATAATTTACATGAAATATGAAATATAAAAATATGAAGTAGAGTGGAGATACGTACCGCATGGTGGGAGAATGGAAACTAGGTACTGTTTGGTAGATGGGGGGTAGGTAGGATGGAAAATACGTAGGAAAAGGTAGAATGGAAAATACGTACTGATTTATGGACAGGGTCTGACAACAATGGCTAAAATTCTTAATACTACCATACAAAGAATCAATGAAATTTTACTTATGATTATAATAATGATACAGGATAAAAAATTATAATTTAATTCTTGAAATATCACCTATATAATAGTAAAAACAGTGATGGAAGATGTATATGGAGAAAAACTGACTGTACCTCCCAACTTAATTATCCCTAATTCTGTTTAAGGTATCCAAAGATAACAGGGCGGAAAAAAATAATAATGGAACATTGTAAAATACATTAATTGACAAATCTTACAGGCTGATAAAAAAGTTAAATAAACATGAATACAAGTTGGAATAAATTGAATAGTGAAGACATTTAGAAAATTTTAAATACATAAACAAAACAAAATAAATACATATATAGAATTATATGGATACCTAAAATAGATTTAAAAGTATAAATAAAAACCAACAAACAATAATAATGAAAAACAAAACAATATATATGGTGGGATAGACAGAGAAAATATGCTACTTAATAGAGTTTAATATGTGGCTATATGTGGAGGAAATGCATTGTTTATCGGTTTTGTGGTTAACAAGATTGGATTGGAGGTGGATGTGGACGGATTCAGCGATTAGTCTTTTCTTATGGTTTGGAACATAATCTAAAATGGAGCAGTCGTCAAAGTTAAAGGAATGATTGAAATGTATGGAGTGTTCAGAAAGTTTTGAGGCTAGAGGGTTTCGAGAGGATACGGAGAGTTTATGTTGCGATATTCTGGTTTTTAGGTAATTTTTGGTTTCTCCTACATAGGATACATCACAATCTGAACATGAAATTTTATAAACAATATTGGAACGATATATAGGAGTGATCGGGTCTTTTGTATTGGTAAAAAGGTGAGAAAGCTTGTTCTGGGTCTTTAGTCCTAGTTTTAAGGAAGGTAAGGAAACTTTAAGGATTTTTTTTATATTTTCAGAAAGGTGCGGAATGTAAGGTAGGGATCTATATAAAAATATCATGGGTGAATCATGGTCGGGAATTGTAGAGGAAGTAACGGTGGTTTTTGTGTTATAAGAATCTATAAGGTTTTTAATGACTTTTTTTGGGAAGCTGTTTAAGGTTAGTATTTTTTTAATACGTTCGATATTATTAGGATGGTACTTTGGATCAGACAAGGATAGGCAACGGTGGACGAGATTCTTGGCAACATTTAATTTCTGATGATATGGGTGTTGGGAGAAGAAGTTGAGCAGTCTACCGGAATAGGTGGATTTGGTGTACCAGTCAGTTGAAATAGAACCGTCAGTGTTTCTAGTGATAAGTAAGTCTAAAAAGGGAATTGTCAAGTTGTTTTCTCTTTCTACGGTAAAACGGAGGCGTGGATCATATGAATTAAACGATTTTAGGATATCGGGGATTTTGTCTGGGTTAATTATAAGGAAGAGGTCGTCCACGTACTTTTTAATAAATATAATTTCATTTTTATAGATTGCGGTTATAGAGTCGAGTAAGTCATTTAGTACGATATTAGAGAGGTCAGGAGCGAGACAGTTACCCATTGCAAGTCCCGAGATCTGATTGTAAAATTTGTTCTGAAAAGTGAGATATCCGGTTTTACAACAAAGTTTTAGTGATTCTAAATATGAAAAAAGATTGAGTGTGGTGTGGGGTTCAATGATGTTCCAGTGTTTTTCTACTAGTTGGATAACTTTATCAATGGGGATATTGGTAAATAGGCTTTCGGCGTCAAAGGATGTTAGAATGTAGTTGGGGGGAATATGCAATGATAGTAACTGTTCTCGGAGGTAAATGGAATTGTTAATGTCATAGGGGTTAGTTCGGCTAAGTATTTTAAGTGAAGGTAGAAGGAATTTACTAAGTTTCGAGGAAGGTGCGTTGATGTTAGAAATGATGGGACGGAGTGGATTGCCGGGTTTGTGAATTTTGGGAAGGCCATATAAACGAGGGGGTAAGGAGTTGTACGAGATCAAGTTTCTGTACGTGGTTAGGTTGATGAATTTATTTTCTAAGAGATTTTTGATATGATGATTGAATTTTATCATGAGAGGACGGGTGGGATCACGGGAAGATGGTGTATATGTCGATCGGTCTGACCGCCACCCGGACTAATTCCTTCCAGTAATTCTCAACGGTCAACTAATTACATCCACTATTTTAATTGATGTTGGAATTATCATCGGATACCCTGTTTCCTGAAAAAAAAAACGTTTCACTAGTGAAAAGCTGTGGACGACGGACTAGCGGAGTTTTTTATTTGTTGTATGCTACTATGGCTTATTGGACGATGCTACCGTGGGCGTCCTTAATTTTTCCTTTACAGGTATATTTAATATATTTACCTTTACTGTATTTACCCGAGCCTCTGGGCCACCTTTTTACGTTACCTCCGAAGGACGGCTTAACTAGCGTTTTTTTACTCCCATCAAAAAATCCTAGCGTCACCTGCGAGGTTTGAACCCGCGACCTTGGTCTTTTATTATGCTTTTTATGGCTGGAACGTTTGGTTATTTCTCTTTAACAGTGACATTTATTATTGTATTATATTATTGCTTCACTATTCTAAAGTTACCGAAGGGACGTGCTGGGGCGCATGAACCAATATAGCCCGCATTAGGGGACTAAGAAAAAGATTGGTCCGATAAAGCAGAGAGTAGCTTTGGCCGACAGAAGTTGTATTGGAGCCCCGGAGATTTATAAGGTTCATATCCTGTAGTTGCTATCGGGGAGGTGTCGCATTCTTTCCAAGAGCCTTATTTCCTCCAATATACGGCATTTTTTCCTCGGATTTTCTAATGAGAATGTACGAGATTCAATGCTAGATTTACAGTGTTCCTAGAATCACTTTCAGTAACTGAGCCGTCTCCAAAAATGTATTTGTCTTACTAGGGCTAGGATTTTCGTGTAATTAAAAATGCCAAATATGTCAATGTATATAATAATTATGCAAAAGTAGCGAAATATGTAAACAGTAAATATCCTTCTAAAACAGACTATACTTTCTTTTTGTTTATTAGAATACAAGAACGGTTTTATTTTAAACATAAAAAAAAATTAATCGCTGTAAGGAAAACTATGCCGATTTGGCGCTTAGTATCTCCCAAATTGGCCCCTCATTAAAATTTTCTCGTATTTTTGCAAGAGTTTTCTTAATATGTATCTTGCAGATATTTTTTTCTCAAGGTGGATTCACCAGGCATTTTTTTCAATGTACTTTTACAAAAAGAATATAAGAGACGGATTGTTAAATTTGCTTAACGGAATGTCGGCCTGCAAGAACGCTCGACAAAATCTGTATAAGGGTAAGAAATTCGAATATATGGAGTGTTAGAAATTCGCAAATGTATTTTAAAACTGGTTCTTTGCTGTTGTTTTTTTGGGGACTTTTCCCATTCCGACAAAAATGAATATGGAATAAACCACAAAATATAATTTTAAATCCTGTTTGGCAAGGGTAGTACGCACTTTAAGACTCACAGATGAACACTAAATAACAAATAGGTTTGTTCTGTTTAATCAGAGCCAAAATCAAGGGAGATAGAACTCAGAATTGTTTTGTAGGGTTTGGTTCTAAGAATCAATTAACAGCTGCAATAGAAGGGCCAATTCTAGTGAAACTTCTTTATCATGCACTCGTAATTCGGATTTGTTGCAAAGAAATATAAAAATTTAAAAATGAACAAATATGGAGTAAAATATGGAAAAAACCGCAAAGTATTGAAGAAATATGTAAATTTAGTCAAATATGTAAATTTAAATTGGCTTAATTTGGCATCCCAATTGCGTTAAAACATATACTTTTATGTAGTTTGGAGAGTTGTTACAAGGTGATATTGAGATCAGGAGCCAATATGTATTTACATAGAAATCCTAGCCCTAGTCGTTATTTAACGTGGTTGAAAAAAAAAAAAAAATAATATTATGAGAGAACAGGTACAAATATTATGTAAAGTATCTAATTAGTTAACTAAGAAATAGTACTGTTTTATTTTTATTATTTATTATTAATTATTTATTTATTTTTTAATATTCCTACAGAATCCTTGCTAAAAGATATATATATATATATATATATATATATATATATATATATATATATATATATATATATATACGAAAACCAAAAAGTACACGCATATCACAAATTTCCCAAATCGTTTTTCCAACTCATCTCATACATTTCGAATATATTTTCATCTAAATCCTCGATCCACTCCCATAGTACTCGTCAATGACTTTCCCCTACTTACTGATCACTCCCATATCCCAATACCCTTTTTATGCCGATGATTTCCAAATTTACCTGTCCTTCCCTCCTTGGGACGTGTTACTAGAACCGAATTAGTTAGTGAGAAACAGATAATAAGCTTAAGATTAATTGTAAAAAGAATAAGACAGTTGTAATAGGCTCTAGCCCCTTCCTTTAAAATCTTCTAATTTCGAACCTATGTCTGAGTACTGATACGATAAAATTAAATGAATATATTAAAAACCTTGGAATCACTATTGATCAAATCCTTTCCTGGAAAAAACATATTTCTGACATTAAACGTCAGTGGTTTTTCCGGCTAGCCGATTTTAATGAAAAGGTATCTGTAACATCTCGGACGTACAGATTTTTTTTAATATGAAATTTCAGTTCTGGAGACGCCATTTTGGACGCCAAACAGGAATGAGGTTACTCTTTCTAGTGCCGCTTTATTTTGAATAAAACCATGTTTTAAAGTGCGTTCAAGTGCGTTTTAGTGTTCAAAAACGTTTTTCTAAAAGTTTGTTAACTTTTCCGGTAGTTTATAATAACTTATATTTGTCAAGCTTACGGAAAATCACATGTGACAGATACAGGTTACAAATTTTTGTTAATATTCTTTGAACTCAATTCGTTTCTTAAGTTTACAGTTTAATGCAGTGTTTCCAATCACTAAATTACTAATTATTAGGCTCGTTTCGTTTTAGTAGAAGTGCTAATAAACAAAAATTCCACCCCATTGATGGGGGAGCCGTCAGCGCCCGCGCTTTCGGTTAGTGAAATGGACACTCTTACTAACAGTGAAGAAAATAATGCATGGGAGCTAGTGATAGGAAGAAAAAGGCCTCTCAATAGTGATAAAGACACACCACATCAAAAACGACCAAGTCAGGTTATTCCTACCAGCAACAGCTTTGAAGTACTCTCACAAACTACTGAACCAACAAATTTCTCTGAACAAACGACAAACAAAAATGAAAAGGTACCACCTATTTTTATCAATGGTGTTCAAAACTACTCACATTTTGTGTCATTTTTAGAAAAAGAAGCAGGCCATCAAAAGTTTAAAATAAAATCAACCCTGAAAGGTATAACTGTATACACAGACACCCCGACAACATACCGAAAACTCACTAGTGCACTAAGACAAAATGGTGCAGATTTTCACTCATATCAACTATTAGAGGATCGTACCCCAAGAGTTGTGATCAAGGGTCTTCATCACACCATTGACATAGAAATATTAAAAAACGAATTCAAGGAATTGGGATACGAAGTTACGAACGTAACAAATGTAATATCTCGATTTAAAACACCATTACCGATGTTCTTTGTGGACATCACAAAGTCATCATTTAACGAAAAAATATTTGAAATCGAGTATATTTATTACTCTCGAATAAAAATTGAAGAACCTCGAAAAAAGAGAACCATCCCACAGTGCTTAAGGTGCCAGCAGTACGGTCACACAAGATCATACTGTAACCATCCACCGAGGTGTGTTAGATGTGGTCTTAATCATGTCAGCACTACCTGCACCAAGCCGAGAGACACCCCAGCTAAGTGTGCTAACTGTGGTGGAGAACACCCATCAAACTATAAGGGCTGTCAAACTTTAAGGGACCTTAGAAATGCCAGAAGACAGTTCCAACGACCAACTCACATTCAACCAGCGCAGATGCCTCCTCGCTCAGAAGACTTCCCGACCCTCAGTCAGCCATCCCACTACCCTCCACCGCCGCAGCAACCTTCGCCCCTTCAGTATGCACGCCTCCTCAGTACTCTTTACCTCTTCAGTATCCTCCAACTCCGCAAAATCATGTGCCAGCACAACCTGAAACCAGCACTGGACCTCAGAAGCACCCTCTGCCAGCACAACCGAGATTTAGCTCTGGACCTCAACAGCAACCAATACTGTCAGGTATGGGAAAAGGCATTACCCAGCAGGTACCTCCAACTGTAAGTAGTTCTCCCCAAATGGTAGACATAATCAGAGAACTTAATAATCTTATCCATCCCCTTTTCAGTATTCTCCAACATTTATCACAGATTTCACAAGTGTGGTGCACATCATATGGACCCTAGTCACTTAACAGTGGGTACCTTGTCAATACTCCTTTGGAACGCTAACGGACTTAACCAACATAGAACTGAGCTTGACTTATATTTGCACGAAAATAGGACAGACGTAGCACTAATAACTGAAACTCACTTAACACCACGTTCAAAATTTTACATTCCAGGTTACATTATGTACAGAACAGACCACCCTGACAAGACAGCACATGGTGGAACGGCTATACTGATTAGAGCAGTTCTTAAACATAACTCTGTAGAACTACCCATCTCACCGATAATACAATCAACAGGCATCACACTTTACACTCAGCACCACACTATCACTTTTGCAGCTGTGTACTGTCCGCCAAGGTACGTTTTGACACCAACAATGTTTTCTGACTTTTTTAAACTATTAGGGAGATGCTTTATCGCTGGGGGCGATTTTAACGCTAAACACTACAACTGGGGTTCCCGGCTCTGCACCTCACGAGGAGGAAATCTGTTAAGTGTCCTCCAAAATCTTTCATTGGACACAATCTCCCCAAATACCCCTACATACTGGCCAAATTCCCTACACAAAACTCCTGACTTACTTGACTTTTTTATAACTAAAGGACTTAGAACTGTACCTCACACTGTTAAAACTGGCTTCGATCTTTGCTCTGATCACTCCTTAGTACACCTGATTCTTCATGATGAACCCTCAGAAGTAAATAAAAGACCATCAATCACTCAGAAAAATATGGACTGGGATTTCTACAGAGAGTACTTAGAATCTCTTCTTTCAATTCCTTTATCGCTGAAAACAGAGGAAGAACTTGAGACGGCAGTTGATGTCTTCACCAAGTCTGTACAGAATGCAGCGTGGTCTTCATCTCAACCCACCAACAAACATGCAACGAACTTACCTTGCTACCCACAATACATAAGGGACCTGATCAGAGCAAAGAGAAGAGCTCGTAAAGTGTGGCAAACAAACAGATTACCATCAGACAAACAGACATTTAACAAACTTAACAATGAACTGAAACGAAAGATACAAAAATTCAACAGGACTACTTATGAATCTTACATTGAAAATTTAGGAACTGAAGATGGAAGCTTGTGGAGACACACAAAAAACGTCTTAAAGCATCGCACGGTGCCGGCTCCTTTGAGGAGAGAAGACGGTTCCTGGGCCGTGTCGGATGAAGAAAAATCTGAACTCTTTGCTGACCATCTTTCATCTGTTTTCACACCACATACTGACGACACTAATAAAGAACACGACGAATTTGTACTCAAAACCTTAGACATTCCACTACAGCTCTCATTGCCTCCTCCTTCCTTCACTCCATCACAGGTCGCAGAACAAATTAAAGACTTACAAAAAAAGAAAGCTCCTGGCCACGACCTAATAAATGCTGTAGCACTCCAGCAAATGCCAAGGAAGGCTCTAGTGTTTCTCACGACTATTTATAATGCAATACTTAGGACTACAAAATTTCCAATTCAATGGAAATACTCTTACATTTCCATGATTAATAAACCAAACAAGGACAAAAACAACCCCTCTTCCTATCGCCCAATTAGTTTGCTTTCTATTTGCTCTAAAATATTCGAAAAATTATTATACAAAAGATTAATAGACATACTAGGCGATAATCAAATAATACCCGATCATCAATTTGGATTTAGGAAATTCCACTCCACAACACATCAACTACACAGAGTGACTGATTTCATTTCAACTGCGCTTGAGCAAAAATTATATGCAACAGGTGTATTCTTGGACGTAGCTCAAGCATTTGACAGAGTCTGGCACCAGGGTCTCCTGTTTAAACTCAAAAATATACTACCACACACATACTTTCTTATTATTCAATCATTTCTCTCTGACAGATTTTTCTCCGTCCGACAGGGTACAGAAACTTCTTCAATAAGACCAGTGCTGGCAGGTGTGCCCCAAGGTTCAATACTTGCACCACTGCTATATATATTATACTCGCACGACATACCAGACAGTTCAAACATCCTGACGGCAACATACGCAGACGACACTGCAATCTTATCTAAACATGAAGATCATACTCAAGCCTCACTGACTATACAACATCACTTACAAAAAGTACAGGATTGGTGCAAGCTGTGGAAAACAAGACTAAACTATGACAAATGCCAACATATGACATTTACACTAAGACGTGAAACCTGCCCACCAGTGTACATCGATAATATACCAATACCACAAACAGACAGTGTCAACTACCTTGGACTAACTTTTGACAGGAGAATGACTTGGGGCCCGCACATTAAGAAAAAACGAAAGACACTAAACCAAAGAAGTGGACTGCTGCACACACTACTCAGACGACAATCAAAACTAAAATTAAGACAGAAACTTGCTACCTACACATACTTACTAAAACCAATATGGTCATACGCCTCTCAAATTTTCGGAGCTGCAAAAAAGACTCATATACAAAGACTTCAAACTTTCCAGTCAAAAATACTTAGACGAATTACGCAAGCACCTTGGTATGTTTCAAACACAACTTTACATACAGACTTACACATGCCTACCGTCAGCGAATACATACGAACTCACTACTCTCGATTTCACAACAAATTACTAGGACATTACAACCCTCTCATAGAACAAATGGCAACAACCAATATGCCCAACAACATCAGGAGAAGACTGAAAAGGTCATGGATGAGAGATCTTCTGTGATCTTTTGAATTAAAACATGCCACGGAAGAGATACCACTGGGTATTGTCATCTTCCTCATGCCTGACATGCCACTTTTTATTGTAATTCTGACAGACAATCCACTGATTGTTATATGTATGTATAAACAGGTGTGGATAAAGAAATAAAGTTATAAAAAAAAAAAAAAAAAAATTTCAGTTCTGTCTTTTTGTTTGTTTTAGCGCTAGATTCAACTACATACGGACACACACACAGACCTGTTTACGAAACTTGGTTATTTAGAATCAGGGAATCCTAAAAAGTGTATTTACGTTGAAAAATTGAATTCGAAAATTTTCACGATAGCAATAATTTCCCTTACTATAATATATTTTCATTATATAGATAAGTGAAAATAAAAATTGAGGATTCTGTTCAAGAAGAAAATTTGCTGGATGCGCAGCAACACAGTTGTGAATAAAAACAATAATAACATATCTCATATAGATTTAACTTAGATTCCTGATAATCCTCCCAACAGTTTGAAAAGGAGATGACCGCGGGAACTTTATACTAAAATCCTCATTGGGCTGCAATGGGTTGTTTCTCTGTATATTTCTATCACATGTATTTATTTTAATGGTGTTGTACATTTAAAAAATCCATTTTATTAATAATAACGACATGTTTTTTATTTCAGGTCTGTTCGAGCAAAAGTAAACCGGAACAGTACCGGGCCTGCATAAGATCTCGGGCGCTCAACGAAGCCTCCCACGCACAGCTTGGCTTCTTGGCATTCCCAGGAGAACCTGACAGGGCTCCGAATCCTTCCAAACCCTGAAAGCTCTTTCTTCCAAGAACCAAAAAGTATTTTGTTTATCTCTCAGTATTGTGTTAGCCTGGCTAATGTATGTGTAAAGACCAGAGTAAATTCTACAGTATTGCTTTAAATTAAGAAAATAACATAACAATGACAAATCACTATAACTCTGAGACAGACAATTTTATTTTTTTCCTTTATATATATATATATATATATATATATATATATATATATATATATATATATATATATATATATATACATACACAGAGAGAGAGTCTCATAAACGTCTAGTCAGATTGTGGAAGCAGAAACTTGACTTCCAGTAGAACAAAACAGTCCGCATTACTCATTGTTTTGTTTTTTTATTGACGAGTTTTTTTACAATTTAGTTGTTTACTTCTTGTTCGGTCGCGCATGTGTATAGCGGTCATCTTTCAAGTCGGCTCTTGGATTTCTTGCTTTTTCAGTTGGATATCACTTCAGAACAGTCTTGAAAACATCACCAGGCTTCAGGATAACAACAACAGTTAATATTGGAGCAAACAACGGTAAGTTGGGTTACAATTTACACTGTAAAGTGAATGCTGAGTCACCTCTTCATATCAGCTGATTGCCAATAGCTAGGCAAGGCTGGTCTTGCTTAAGTTTTCTTAAGTTATTTTTTTTCCCCCCACATCTGGTTATTATTTAATTATTTTCCTTACATGAAATGCGAAATTATCATCAAGTAATGTCCTCCAAAGCTTCAACTAAAAGATCTAGATCTAGTGGTTCAATCACGTCTCCTACAAAACAAAGACCTCGCCGTGATACTAATAAAAGATTAAATCTACAAGCAACCCCTTCGGGTACTAATTCAGAATCTGAACCACAACCTGGCACATCGTCACAAGGGATGACTGACGAATCGCCGTTTTTTCACCCCGAATCCTTTTCAGATTTTGCATAATGAAAAAGAAAACATGGAATCTACTCCTATACCCAGTGAACCACGGCCTCCTCCCATATTTGTCAAAAATATTAGAAATTTCCAGTTGTTGTGTGCGCAATTGAACAAAATTACCGAATCTACCAGCTACTACTGTATGAGTAGAATTAATGATACCAAAATATCTCCTACTACTGCCGAGACATATAGAAAAATAGTGAAATATTTAACTGAAACCAAAGCAGATTTCCATACCTATCAGCTACGCCAAGAGAGAGCTTTAAGGGTTGTAATCAGAAACTTACACCCCTCGACACCAGTTGAAGCAATTAAAGAAGAACTAACGGAGATGGGCTATAAAGTGCGGCAAGTCACTAATGTCCTAAAGGATAAAATTCCTCTACCTCTCTTTTTTGTGGATTTGGAACCAGCAGAAGGAGTTGAAAAAATCTATGACCTCAATAGATTATACTATACCAGCGTAAGAGTTGAAAAACCTTACATAAAGAAGGAGATAGTTCAGTGCCATAACTGTCAAGCATATGGTCATACTAAAAGTTATTGTCATCACATACCTCGATGCGTGAAATGCGGTGAACAGCACAAGTCTGTGGAGTGTACAAAACCAAAATCAACACCAGCTGTATGTGCTCATTGCCTCAAGGACCACCCAGCCAACTATAAAGGATGCCAAATCTATAAGGAACTGAGGACCAGGTTTCAAAAACCTCAAGTACTGGATGAAACAGCAAGACAAGTAAGAAACAGAAGAGAACCCTCAAAACTTATTGATGCCAATGTATCATTTGCCCACCTACTTGGAGGTGGGAATCAAAGTACTGAAGCCGTGGCCCTGCCGGAACTACAGAATGTACCTCAATCCATTCCACATATACCTCTTCCTCAAAATGTAACCAATCCTAAAAATCCTAATCAACCACAAATCTCTCATATCCCTCCTCCTTCAAATGCCACAGACCTTACCAGTTTGATGACATCCTTTATCTCCGAAATTAAATCCCTTGTTATGCCCCTAATATCACTCCTTACGAATCTCGTAACAAATCTCATTCCTGCCTTAAAAAAACCATAAATGACTACACCTAATTCCTTATCCATTCTCCTTTGGAATGCGAATGGTGTTAGAACTCACACTGACGAACTTACAGCCGTACTGCAAGACAAAAACATTGATGTTGCACTCATTACTGAAACTAGACTAACCACTAAACAGTACTTTAAAATACCAGGATACACGACATACCGGACAGACCATCCAGACGGCAAAGCCCATGCCGGTACTGCTGTCATAGTCCGCCGATCCCTCTCCCATCACTTACACCCACTTCCCGCCCACGATTACCTACAAGCAACTTCCATTGTTATCAAAACATTTTCCTTTCCGCTTATCATCGCATCAGCATACTGCCCTCCTAAACATCCCATTTCCTCTGCCCAATTTGAATCCTTTCTCAACTACTTGGGTAATCACTTCATTTTGGGTGCAGACTTAAATGCCAAGAATCAACAGTGGGGTTCTAGAACCACCAATTCTCGTGGGCGGACATTGCAGTCTGCACTCAACTCCCGACGCTTTCATCTCCTACCTCCCGATTCTCCTACCTACTGGCCAACAGATCCTAACCGTAATCCTGACATCCTTGACTTCTTCATCCACAGCGGATTAGGCTCTCTTAATTTTTCCATAGCTCGCCTTGATGAACTATCCTCTGATCATAGTCCATTGATTCTAAATGTATCCATAACACCTATTCCTAAACCTATCCCACCGTCATTCATTAGAGGCCCTGTCAACTGGAACCTCTTCCGCGAAATCCTCACTAATGATATTGACCTCAGAGTGATTCTGAAAACCCCAAATGACCTTGACGACGCCGTATATTCCTTTACAACCGCTATTCAACAAGCTGCCTGGACTGCCTCCTCTCCCAAGTACTCCCAAATAATTCCTTATAAAAGCCATTTACCACAACACCTGACAGACCTCATCAACAGCAAACGCCGAGCCAGAACATTATGGCAACGCACCCGCCACCCAGAGGATCGCCGCTCCTATAACTTTTTTTGTAGAAAATTAAAGCGGGAGTTGGCGATCTTCCGTTCCCAATCCTACAATACCTACCTCTCCTCTCTCTCGAATCGTGACAATTCCCTTTGGAATGTCACGAAGAGAATCCTAAAATCCCACACCATTTCCCATCCTCTCCGGCGCTGTGATAGTTCCTGGGCTGCTTCTGACAAGGATAAGGCCGAGGAATTCGCACAGCACCTTTCCAAAGTTTTTACTCCTCATCCAGAGCTTAATCCTACCCATACGGCGGCAGTTAAAGAGTTCCTTATATCACCAATACCGCTTTCCTTACCACCTAAAGCAGTTAATCCCTCTGAGGTCAGATATCTTCTTAAAAAGCTTCCTCTCCGTAAATCCCCTGGATACGATCTCCTTACTCCTCAAATCTTAAGACAACTTCCACCTAAAGCCATTACATTCCTTACATATCTCTATAACTGTATCCTACGCACTACCTATTTTCCTCTTTTATGGAAACATTCAACTATCATCCTTTTCCTAAAACCAGGCAAACCTTCTAACAACACGTCATCTTACAGACCTATCAGCCTACTTCCGATCCTCTCAAAAATTTTCGAAAAGCTCCTACTAAAACGAATCCTAGCCAAATTTCAAAATTTTCCTTCACATCAGTTCGGATTTCGTCCTCAACATTCCACGGTTCAGCAAGGACTCCGAGTTGTGGACCACATTTCCTCTGCCCTTGAGTGCAAGGAGTATTGTTCGGGTGCCTTTCTGGACATATCTCAAGCTTTCGACCGGGTGTGGCACCCGGGATTGCTCTTTAAGCTCAAAACCCATTTACCCCAATCCTTATACCTAGTCCTCCGATCCTATCTATCAAACCGCTCCTTCCGAGTTCGCTGTGGCTCAGAATTTTCCAAACATTATATTGTTGAGGCTGGTGTTCCTCAAGGCAGCGTCTTGGGACCCGTCCTCTACATCCTCTACACCGCCGATATCCCTACCGATCCCGATACCTTTCTGGCAACATTTGCTGATGATACCGCCATTTTGTCATCCAATTCCGATCCTGAAGCAGCATCGCTTAATTTACAAAATCACCTTTCCCTTGTCGAAGACTGGTGTAACGCTTGGCGTATTAAGGTGAACGAAAACAAGTGCTCACACGTCATATTCACTCTTCGACGCAAATCCTGTCCAACGGTTTATTTCAATTCCCTACCGCTTCCTTCCTCTGACACAGTCCGGTATCTTGGCTTTTTACTAGACAAAAGGCTGACGTGGAACCCACACACAAGACTTAAAAGAAAAGAACTTAACCGCAGATTCGGCCAGTTATACAGACTACTAAACAGAAAATCTCATCTTACAGTTGACAACAAATTACTAATATACAAGACAGTACTGAAACCAATATGGACCTACGGACTTGAACTGTGGGGAGCAGCTAAACATTCTAACATCAAACGCATCCAATCCTTCCAATCCAAAGTTCTCCGAACAATAGTTAATGCTCCTTATTACGTTACCAACTCTACCCTACACCACGACCTTAAAATTCCGTTTATTTTAGACCTGGTACCATCCAAATTTTCCAAATTTCATCAGAACCTTATTCATCATCCTAACCCTCTAGCACAATCCCTATCCAGCACCACCCATCCCTACAATCCTCCTCGAAGATTGAAACGGCAGTGGCCGCGAGACGTATTGTAAACGTTTAAATTGGAGTTCTGACACTGGTCAGATCCTCCACTCATGTAATGTATGTTTGTGGCTAGTGCGCCCTAGTTCGGCCTCCACTGATTCACACCAGTGACGCGGCTGAGGGCGAGGGTCTAGGATCTTTTGGATTCCGCTTTTTCCTCCACAAGTGGGGGGAAAAGCCCAGTCTGGGGTCCCTCTATAGCACTTGTATATTTTGTATATAGTTATGTTTGTTTGAATGATGTTTGTTTATTTGCAAACTTTTATTTATCTCAATTATAGGTTAATGTTTTGTTTTGTTTTGTTTTTATATTTATTATTATTTAATTCTATATATATCATTTATTTGTATTTATCTCAGTTATAGTTGTTGTTTGTTTTCTTATTTTGTATATATATTATATTTTATTTATTTGACTTTATCATTGTATATATTGTGTGAATGGGTTCATATATCACTATTACTAATGTTCATATAGAAACAAATTGTAATATATCTCAATAAAAAAAAAAAAAAAAAAAAAAAAACTCCCATAGTACTCGTCAATGACTTTCCCCTACTTACTGATCACTCCCATATCCCAATACCCTTTTTATGCCGATGATTTCCAAATTTACCTGTCCTTCCCTCCTTGGGACGTGTTACTAGAACCGAATTAGTTAGTGAGAAACAGATAATAAGCTTAAGATTAATTGTAAAAAGAATAAGACAGTTGTAATAGGCTCTAGCCCCTTCCTTTAAAATCTTCTAATTTCGAACCTATGTCTGAGTACTGATACGATAAAATTAAATGAATATATTAAAAACCTTGGAATCACTATTGATCAAATCCTTTCCTGGAAAAAACATATTTCTGACATTAAACGTCAGTGGTTTTTCCGGCTAGCCGATTTTAATGAAAAGGTATCTGTAACATCTCGGACGTACAGATTTTTTTTAATATGAAATTTCAGTTCTGTCTTTTTGTTTGTTTTAGCGCTAGATTCAACTACATACGGACACACACACAGACCTGTTTACGAAACTTGGTTATTTAGAATCAGGGAATCCTAAAAAGTGTATTTACGTTGAAAAATTGAATTCGAAAATTTTCACGATAGCAATAATTTCCCTTACTATAATATATTTTCATTATATAGATAAGTGAAAATAAAAATTGAGGATTCTGTTCAAGAAGAAAATTTGCTGGATGCGCAGCAACACAGTTGTGAATAAAAACAATAATAACATATCTCATATAGATTTAACTTAGATTCCTGATAATCCTCCCAACAGTTTGAAAAGGAGATGACCGCGGGAACTTTATACTAAAATCCTCATTGGGCTGCAATGGGTTGTTTCTCTGTATATTTCTATCACATGTATTTATTTTAATGGTGTTGTACATTTAAAAAATCCATTTTATTAATAATAACGACATGTTTTTTATTTCAGGTCTGTTCGAGCAAAAGTAAACCGGAACAGTACCGGGCCTGCATAAGATCTCGGGCGCTCAACGAAGCCTCCCACGCACAGCTTGGCTTCTTGGCATTCCCAGGAGAACCTGACAGGGCTCCGAATCCTTCCAAACCCTGAAAGCTCTTTCTTCCAAGAACCAAAAAGTATTTTGTTTATCTCTCAGTATTGTGTTAGCCTGGCTAATGTATGTGTAAAGACCAGAGTAAATTCTACAGTATTGCTTTAAATTAAGAAAATAACATAACAATGACAAATCACTATAACTCTGAGACAGACAATTTTATTTTTTTCCTTTATATATATATATATATATATATATATATATACATACACAGAGAGAGAGTCTCATAAACGTCTAGTCAGATTGTGGAAGCAGAAACTTGACTTCCAGTAGAACAAAACAGTCCGCATTACTCATTGTTTTGTTTTTTTATTGACGAGTTTTTTTACAATTTAGTTGTTTACTTCCTGTTCGGTCGAGCCAGTCCCCTCTTTTTTGACACATTTATTAGTACACAAATTAAATTATATATGTCTAAGACAATAAAAATTTTAATCTCAAAGACCTTTGGCAGCCATGCCTTCCTCCACATCCTGCAACCACTCTTCCTGGGTCTTTTTGATACAGAAAGGTCGTGTTTGGCCATCGCTCCTTTGTAAATGTCAAAACCATTTTAACCTTTTTATTTTTATTTCGTTCCGAATATTTTTTTCTTGTAGTACATTCCGCCTGATAGTTTTGTTTGGAACATGCTCCAGTCTGAAAATGGCACAAGAGCTCATCCAAAAGTCCATCTCCAAAGATAACAACCTCGTCTCCTCCTTTTTTGTTATCACTCAGGCTTCTCATCCACATTGAGTGACGCTTCCTATAGCCTTTTTTTGGTTTGCAAACTCAATTGCTTGCTCCATAACACAGAATTAAGTTTTCTAAGTACCCGCTACTCATTTTGATATGGGTAAAAAAACAAAATAAAAAGGAGAAATGAAGATCACAAAGATGACGATGTTGTTTGTTTAATTCTTGTCTCCTCGCATTTTAGCCAATGAAGGCTTGTTTTGTGACATTTTGAAGTGAAGAAGTTTTGTTAAGAACCGGGAAATTTACAATCTAAAGATAGAAGAGAAATAGCTGCTTGAAATTCTCGATGGTTCATAGACATTAAAGTTGTCTGCATGACTAACTTTTCTGGTTGGAGGGTTCGAATTCATAACCTTCTGGAAACTATTCTCTTCTCTCATTTGGTATCACTTATTTTTCTGTGCGTGTGCATTAAGAAAGTATATTTGAGTTTTTATAATGAAAACCACGGATAACAGGAAATACCTCTAATGGGTATAGCCGGATTAGGATGGTAAATTTGCCCCCGGAGGCTTTTCTGACTCAAACTTGGGGGATCGATATGGTGTGGAATTAAAATAATTCATCTAAAATTTTAGCTTTTTAATTCAAACGGTTTTTTAGATGTTTTTAAAAATCTCTTTTTTCGATTTTAATAGTGAAATTAGAAATTAATTGATGATGCTTTTTTCTCCAATTCTTAGGAGCCAAAGGTATGAAAAAATTATATGATCATGATTCTTAAACGAAAAGCTAATTTTCAGCAGATGAAATAAAACAAAAATATGTACTTTTTAAACCTTTTTGAAAAGTGTCAATCACCGATTCTGCTCATAATATGTTTCTTATAATCCTATATACACAGGATTTTTTTTCGAATTTGAAGTGGTGGAACGATACGAAAAAAAATATAAACTTTTTTTTTTTTTTTAAATCTTGCATTATCGAAAAATGTGTAAACAATTATTTCTCACCAGAGATTAAGTATTACATTACTTATAGAATAAGTTCAATCATTTTTCTATATCAATCATTTCTCTTATTCACCCTTGGGTTTGTTCTCTCTTAATCATTGTGAATCGGACGATGCATCATATAAACTTGTTTCTCCTCTTGAGATAAAGTATTTGCTTCTACAATATGACATTTATGGACTCCCTCTGTGTGTATATATATTGTTTTCAATTCCAAGGAAACTATAGATTGTTTAAACAGAGTGACAGTCGTGTCTTATTTCCGTATTTAGTTGATCCTTCACACAGCGTACTGATTAATCAAAATGACATATTGTATTATGTAAGTTACATTGTATGAATTCAATTACTATTTTCTTAATATTCTATCTGTTATTTTACTATTTAAGAATAAACTTTCCTGAACTAACATACCAAATTTGTTTGCACTGACAAGTTGTAAATTAAATATAATTAATTATCAATTTTTAACTGAAAAAAAATATTTCTTAAGTCTTTCATTTAATTAATTTTTAGTAAAATTTTGGGTTCGTGGAGACCAAACATAGAACTATAATTCACTACACCCCTTTTGAATTTAACATTAACGTGCGATCAGTCAGGATTAATAAATTTGTTTTTCATTTCTTCCACAAATTTATTTCTGATCAACGTTTCGGAGTCATTTCCAAATCTTGAAGACTCACTGACAACAAGCAAGGGTTTCTTTTATTTAACGTCTTAGTATCTATTTTTACATAAAGGCTGAATAATGCTAAATTTTATTAGCATTTTTAATAAATTAATAATAGATAATCTAATAAGTACCAAATGTACAAAAATAAAAAGCAACTACTAGTAACATGATTCTAAACTTGAATTTAAAGCACCTTAAAATACAAATAATTAACGTAGTGAAAAACTGCTTCCATAGAATTATTAAACTTACAGATATCAGTTCATAAAATCTATTAAAAATGAAGTTTATAACATATTTTAAAAAAATGCTATCCTATAAAATTAATTTATTAATAAGGGTATACCTCCCTTAATTAGAGTATAAAGAAAATTTAAAAGTGATAATAGACAACGAGAAAAAAGTGAATAAGACATAGAAATAATAGCTAATAAACAATATAAAACAACTATGATAATAAAAAATATCACAAAATGCACACCAACGTTAGAAACATATTATTTAATTATAAATATATTATTTCTAATAATTGAAGCAGAAATAGATGTTGACTTAATTTATTTATTTATTTTTGTGGTTCTATTTTACCCTTTAAAATAGGTACAAGACTCCTTAACGTATGCAAGAAATATTTATGAAAATGTTTAATCAAATAAAACATATTTGGAAGTATAAAGTGAGATTATTTAATAAGCTAAATTTTATACATTAAATATTTTTAATTAATTTTTTTATTTGACATAATTGTAAAAATGGGTACTAAGACGATAAACAAAAGAAAACCTTGTTCATTCTCTTCCATATAAACCATATTATTTATTAAGTGACTCCTGAAGATGGGGAAATAGCACCGAAATGTTGACTCGATATAAAATTGTTAATAAATAAATGTATGAAAGAATTGCGAGCAAATTTATAAATCCTAACTATTTATGTACGAGTATTTATTAATAATGAGAGTCCACCAACGGAGAATTGCCTAATTACAGACGGTCATATTACATACAAAGTATTTACCTTATAACATCATAAACATACTGATATACAAAATAAGATAATAAAATACCATTACTGAAAAAATATTTATAAATTATATTTTATTGAAATTTACAACTGTATACTACAGTACATCAAGTAAATAGATAAAATATAAAACAATAATTCTTACATTAACAAAAAACAAACATGATAAAATATGTATATGTATAAATTAATGCTATATGTTTTTTTCCGCCAAAATTAATATCATTATGCGAATAATCGTTTATGAAATAATAATAAACGTATTGACTTTTGAATAGTTTGTGAAGATATTGCTTTCATTTTGTCTTTTAAGTGATATGATAAATCCAGCAGTCAACGTTTAGGAAAATTTCATATATTGATTGTAGACAAATTTAATTTATTTGCGTTTAATTATATAAGTCATTTTGTTTAATTATATAGATGTTGTTATTTATTTCCATTTAATTATGTTTATAATTAATGACATTATATAAATAGGAAGAAATTAACAATATGCATAAATGGGAAAATAGATACATTAAAATATAAAAATAGAATATTTTTTCCGAAACAACAAAAAAATTATATAAACTGTAATTTTATTTAATAAAATTACAAAAAAAATCTACTAAATAATATCTAAGTTTTAGAAGTTTTAGTAAGCCTCTTAATAACACTAGCGGTGAAACTTTTAACTTAAATACAAAGCTACATAAAAAATATAGTTGAAATCTCAAGTCACGTCGAACAGACTGTAATTCTCGTCTTTATTCGCTTTAAAAAAAAAATATGATATAAATTTATTCTACCAATGATTTATGTGTACTAAAACGAATAAATCATTATTTTTCTTTCATAGATTTCTCACCCTTAATACTTATGTAATATATTTTTAACACCTTAATAATACTTTTCCTCACCCCATACTGATGATAAGCATTAAAATATCAATTCAGAAAACCATTTAGTTCATTAATTCTCTCCATTTAAAAATCAAAAATAGAGACCAGAAATTTAAGTAACGGAAATGTGATAGATTAATTCATACAATCTTTTTTAAAATGAGGTTAGTCTTCCTTAATTGAATAATTTTCAAAGTTTATTTGTTATTGTTTTAATTATGAACTTATGTAATATTCCTAAACCAATTATTAATCTAAAATATCAAACCTAAAAAACCAAAAAAAGATTATGTAATATTTCTCATTCATTATATTGAAGTCATTAATTAAACTTGCTGCTGGTTTTCAGTTACATAACTCGAAAAGTGAATACTTCAGGTAGTTAAAACTATAAAAAATAGAATATTAGAAAAATGTATTTATTTTTCAGATCGGATTGAGTAATAATTAGTCCATCACATAAAGTGTAATAAATAAAACATTTAACACATGTTATCCCTTGAACGTTAATTACAAGATCAAAAAAATTATTGTTATGATTATAAATGATAAAAAACCTACTCTAAAACTCTTTTTACTATAAACTCTTTTTCTTACAATAATTTTGTTTAATGAAATGTTATAATTTTACTATTCATCATCTGTGGTATATAAAAACACTCTTTTTAGTTCAATATTTTTTCTCAACAAGAAGGTAAGATAATTTAAAAAATATGTGACGGTTTGTCCTGTACATTATCACATATGCTCAATATGTTTTGGAATGTTTATAGTAACTTAACAAATTCTAACACAATATTGAGATATAAGATGTTATTAAATTCTACCTACGGGACTTGTCAGTATAATAGACAGACTTAATTAGTGACCAAATACCTACTGACATAAGTATATGTTCTTACTATGTGTTTACAATTTTTGATGTTACTCTGTTCAATGTTAGAGTTCATGTATAAGTGTCTGAATGTAAATAGATTTGCCGTATCAAAATGGCATCATTGTAGCAGTCTTTGACTTATTCCATTTTGTAAAATATTTCTCACAACAATAATTTTTTTTTTTAATTTACCGTTTCAACAAAATTTTTTTTTTCAATTAAATTTACATTGATAAAAAAATTGTAATAAATATTTTCAATTACAGATTTTTTTCTCTCGTCTGATAATTAAAAACGCTAAACATGTTTCTTTTTTTAATTATTAAAATATTGCCTAGATAATAATTATAATATTAAAAATGGTTAAGGTTAATTTTAGTTTCTTTCTCAGCAGTTAAAAAACATACTAAGTCAGAACATATTTAATTTTATTTTCCTAAATCATACCTTTTTTTTTTTTAATAATTCTTGCTTCTGTTCGAAAATGCTGATAGGTATTAAATATTTTTTTGTAAAAATAAATGTATCAGAGTTGGTAAATCAGAAACCAGTTTGTTTTCTAGTGAATCTTTATTAAATTTTATTGTCATTTTTTATTAGAATTTATAAATATGTAATGTTAATAATTATTTTGATTTTAATAATTATAAAACTGAATAGTTTGTTTTTTAATCGATTTTTGTAATACATATACACATACACACGCGTTATGATTTGTGTTAGAATAAATAAAATATTCATTATAAATGATAATTTTGTATTTGCTAAAAGATATATACATATAAAGAATTTTACAATAACTCTTAAAATTCAGATATGTTTAGTTATTTTCTAATATGAACTTGAATTTAAAAATTTCAAATCCTTATTAACTTATTTTGTTTTCATAATTACAAGTCTATGAAGATTTTTGTTGTGTGATATTTAAAATAATTAACTTTATCGTTGAAAATGTTTGTGACTAGGTGAGTCGAATTTAGTTCTATAAATCATTAAAATTTCGATTGATTCTTTTATTTTCAATTTTTTTTATCTAAAAAGAATGACACAAGGCTAGTGGTAATTGGTTTCTTTTTCTGAAAATTTTTGTTTTATTATATAAATTTATTTGTTAGCATAAATTATGTGTCATATTTTTTTAATGTATATAGAGTAAATTGATTTTTTTCTTAATAAGTTATAAAATATTCTGTGTTATAAATAATAAAACTATTAAACAATTATAATTAGTTGTTGTAATTAAATTTAAAATTTTTACTTATTTTAATGCTTTTTTGATTTCATTTGTTATGTTTGACAATGTTTGATGAATTTATATAAATAATACTATTATTGTTTAAAATATTTATTTGAATCTAAAAATTGTGAATTGTAAATAATATTCATACAATTTCTAAAGTATAATAAATAATAATAAACCAATTTTTCTACTTAAAACATTAAATTAATAATGCTTGAAAATAATAAAGAGTTGAAAAAAAAAAAGGTGAACCTGGAAGATAATTTTTTTTTCTTTTATGACAATACGACATGGTTTGGTATGATGTCTTTAGTAATAAGAGACACTTGCTTCCAAAATTTATGATATAATAACATTATTATTATTAATTACTATACTTCTAGTAATTTGTTTTTAATAATTAATTTGGTTTTATATGTCTAACATATTTTTTATTCGTTGTTATTAAAATGGTTGGATGAAATAAGAGTCAGTTAATTTTTCGAAAATAAAGATTTTCTACAAGATATTACTTTGTAATTAATCAAAATATGGCTGATGATATTTTTAATTATGATTTTATTGTGATATATAAATTTTATGTCAGGAGCTGATGTCTCGATTTTTTGTAAATAAATGATTCCCAAATAAAAACTTGATTGATCTCTAGGCCTATTAAGACTGCTACAGTTAATTAAAAATTATATCTATCCTCTTAAATAGTTGTAAGACTTTAGGATAGTTGATCAACTTGTAAATAATTTGTGAAATTTCAAAAGAAAAAAAAAGCACTTTGTTACTTGTAAATAAAAAAAATGAAAAAAAATATGAATTTGTAAATAATTAAACATTGTTCACTTTGGCACAAAATTATAAAATACCATGTAAATATGAACTTTGAATATTGTTAATGTTTATAATTACCAACTATTTATTGTCTATGATCTCTAATTATAAGAAGGTTATATAATTTTATGAAATGAGGAGCCATCATATAATGGTTAAAAAGGGTATGATAAATTCATGTTTAGGTCGTTAGTCTCATAAAATAATGATATTATATTTTATTTTTTATTATCAGGATATGCATCCTGCAAATTTGTGAATGAATCGTTACCATTTTTTGGAAAGTGCCAAAAAAAAAAAAAAAAAAATACAATATATAAATGTGACAGTTGTAAATATATTTATTGATTGAACTTTGTGTTTTTTTTTTATTTCCTATTTTCCCTTCAAGAGCTAGTAGAAAAAATAAATACAATTTATTTTACGACTATTTATGTTCAACTACCTTCTAGAATGCTCTAGCTACTTATATCCTATATGCTGAGGACCTTCAAATCTATTTAGCCTTCCCTCTCTCCGAATTATCTGCAGCATTTGCTAGTATTCAAGAAGACCTAGATGAAATTAGTGCCTGGGCAAACCTGAATAACTTAAGGCTTAATCCTAAAAAAAGTCAGGCCATCCTTATTGGTTCCAAATCCCTTTTCCGATCTTTCACCACCCTTCCTCCGCTTTTGCTTAGTGATCATCCTATTGTTTTTAGTCCCTTTGATCAAAATCTTTGCATCAATATCGTCCAAAACTTGTCCTGGAAACCCCAAATTTCCCGTCAATCGATAAGTATCTTGAAATTATTCCACCGATCCCGCCACCTCCTACCACAATCTACCTGTAAACTCCAATTTTTATCACTCATTTTCCTCCACCTCGACTATGGTTGTGTGGCATGTGGCGGCCTGTCGAAGGTACTCGAGGACAGATTGAGAATGATTATGAATTGATTTTTAAGATTTGTGTTCGGTCCCTCGAGACGGTCGCATGTATCCCACCTCTACGACGAGTTAAAGTGGTTATCTCCAACCTTTGGAAGAAAATATTTCCTTGGATCATTCCTTTATCAAATCATTAACTTGCACTATCCATTTTATGTCTACAGCCAGCCTTCTAGTGTTTAAATCCTCAACCCATCACCAGGAAACAAGATCCCCGTCTCTCCGACCTCCGCATTCCTTTCAATAGAACCAAAAAACTGCTTCTTTTTAGTTAGTTCCACTGCCTTATGGAATACTCTCTCCTTACTATGGCCCTTTCTTTTTTTTTTTTATTACTTTCGTGTTATTTAATTGTATTTTGTTATTATATTGTTTTTGGCCAGTTATAATTTTTTATTTTATTCATGATTGTTACTCTTAAGGAACATTGTCCCAGAATAAAGTTTCTTTTCTATTCTATTCTATATCCACCATGCTGCTTCTCTATCCTCATTAAAATCCTAACTTTTTCAATAACTTCTTTCATCCCTAACAGACGCTCAGATTAAATTTTGTTTGTCAATTCATTTATTTTTATTTTGTTGAACACAATTGAGACGTTAATTTCCGAAAGGTACTATATCCAATCTAGGAAATTTTACAGGAAGCGCAAAAATCATTCGATACTATATTATTAAACCAACTTATTTGATTATTTTCGCAATATTATTTAGAATTGTTTTTTTTAGTAATTAATTAAACCGTATTGAGTTCTTTGCAATGTACCAGATGGAAGGAGGAAGAGAGGTCGGCCGGAAAAAAGATGGACTGGAAGGGCTGCATGAAGCTATGGCGGCCTATATAAAAAATTGAAAATATATATATTAAATTAAACCAGAGAGGTATCATCAGAACATGCAACCATTTGTGGAAAGATATCTAAGATATCTCAAGGCAAAAGACAATGTTGCAGTCTCATCCCCCTGCTGTTCATAATGGTCCTAGATGGGGCTCTAAAGAAGACCAAGTCGAGAATGAGACCTTACTGCTCAGGGCACTTGAATCTGTCGCCTACCCACCTCACCATGCTCGAATATGCCGATGACATCGTCGTATTAGCCAATCATGGAAGGGATCTCCAGTTCAATCTTCGTGTCCTCCAGGAAGCACATAACCCTATAAACATGCAAATAAATGCCCGGAAAACGAAAATAACGAAGATAGGAAGAAGAGAGAACCGAATTGGACGAGTCATCAGCTAGGGCAGAATGAGCAGGGCGCACACCTGAATGAGCAGGGCTGGGTGGACGAAGACAGTGACGTATGCCAGCGATTCCTGGGTCCTCACCAATAAACATAAAAACCAACTCCAGACTATGCAGATGGTGCTAATTGAGGAAAGTAAAGGATAAGACGAAGGTAGACAAAATGAGAAATACCACAATAACTTCCAAACTTGTTGTGAGATCGGCCGAGGAAATTGTTGAAGAAAACCAGATAAGATAGTACAACAAGAATGTCGGAGGATCGCGTGGTATAAGCAACGTATGAGGTGAAAGTAGAGGGAAGGAGAACATGACTTGGAAGGATGGGATCTGGAAAGCTTGCAGAAAAAGGGATATTGATTGGAGATCAGCAAGAGAAATGGCGCAGAATAGGAAGAGGTTGGATCAGCCTCCACACTGTGAGCCCCTCACACTGCTGTAGTGGTAGAGAGAAAAAGATCAAGAAGAAGGAACGAAACTAAATGCGTAATTATCCCCTTCAGAAATTAACTGCATTTCTAAATCGCGTTTTTTGGGGGACTTGAGAATTCATTCATTGGATCAAATAAAATAGAAGACGAAGATAAAACTAAATGATGAGAATACAAATATGTCAAAATATTAATTTCGTAAATAATGTCCTTAAATACTTTTTGGAAATCAACTTCTCAATTATTTTTAGATTTTTTTTTTAGTATAATATTTTTTGTTGTATATTATTATAAGAAAATAAAGAGGTCTCTTCACTGTAAATAATAATTAATTATGTTCCTTTCATCTCTTGGTCTGACATATTATATATTTCAATTGTACTTAACTGTTAATCTGTCCCAGAATAAAATTAATTTATATTCTAAAATCTAGTGAGGTCTACAGTTTCTTACAGAATACCAAAAGATCAGATAATTTAACTAATTGACAGTATTGAATAAATGAAGTTCTAATGGTCAATAGTTATATACTATTCTTTCTCACCTGCACTACCCCTATGATTACTTGCAGGGTTAGTACATAATACTAAAATATTATTTCGATTTAGTTATATTCTTAATTATTTTATAGAGGCCAAGTACTAAATAAATATAAGAAATTTCATAGTACTAATTATTATTTTTGATTTTTTTTTAACTTTTCCAGTCGCTGCAGAATGTTGATATGAAAACATGCCCTAAAAACGTAGAAAACTTTTGAATGTTTTAAGTTTTTAGCTCAAAAGGTAGGAACGCCGAGAACTTTCATTTGAACATCCGAAACTTCCAGACCTTATTCAAAGTAAAACTACTTCTTGGATTGATCCTATATTTCAAGGACTTAGCTGTGTATTATTTCTAAAGACTAATTACAACACTCACGTTCTGTAAAAGTTATTATTTGAGAGGTAAAACATACATCGCTTATGTTCACTATTCATCATGTTTTTGTATTTAATGAAGTTAATAAATCGGTCTATAAATCAGAAGAAGAAGAAATACAGAAAACTCATTTTTCGTTAATTGTAATAAAATTTTAAAAAATTCTGAATGAGGAGTTATCTTATATAGGAATTATATTAAAAAAATATTTTCGCAGTTATCTCCTTTAGTTGGTTATCAAATTCGTTCAAATTATATATATTCACCTGTTTTTTTTTAGCAATGCTTATCAGTTGATATGGTAAATTTTATAAAATCTACAAAATTAGAGATACTTTACAGGTAGAAATTTTAAAATATTGGCATATAAGCCCTGTCAGACTATTTTAATCAGAATAAAACATACATGATATTAAAGCCCGTCCAATTTTACATCTATGTAGTGAGTTTAATCAAAATCGTAGAGCTGTTTTCGATAAAATCGTAAATAGGTGCAATATGCATGGTATAAAGTGCCTTTTCTGGTAAGCTTATTTTGGGAAAAAAGTTGCTATAACATCTCGGGCGTATATTTGTCTTAAATATGAAATTTAAGTTTCATAGGACTTTTCCTTTACACACTTGACTAACTACACACAGAAACACAGACGTTTTTTGGGAATTAGTCGTTTGGACTCAGGAGACCCTAAAAAGTGTAAAAAATTCCGTCAAAAATTGAAATTCGAAAATTTTCACGATCTCAATACTTTCCCTTACTATATATTTCATATATAGGCGAGATAAAGTAAAAAATGAATACTGTATTGCTGATTTAACTCGAAATGCAAACTGCTACTTGACGATTCTGTTCTTTCCTAAGCCAGGAGAACTTTCCTAAGGGGCGTTTAATGAAAACGGCTCCAGTAGATTAACAATTAGATGAGTTAAATGGTGACTGGATTTTATCTCGGCTAATGAGAATTGGAACCAAGAGCTTTATTCGAAAGCAGGATTCGAAGAAGCGATAGGTTTATGAGGCTGTTAGGCGTTACAGCTCCCTCAGAGAATTGAAGGAAATCTGTTTAAACTGCCATTTATTTTCTTCTTGGCCAAGATCTCTCCATTCAACGACAAAGATGATCTACTCAACTGTATTCCCAATGCCCGAGAGACAGTACTTGGCCGCAATCTCAAGCTTCTTGATATAATCCGATTAATATCAAATACTTATAAAAGTATGAAATATAAATATTCTGAGATCTTCAACGATGACGATCTATAGATTCGTTCAGGTGACGTTTTCATGAAGAATTACAAAGTAACAAAATAATTACATTGCTATATATATATATTATATATATATTACTTTCAGTCACTATATATAGTAAGGGAAAGTATTGCGATCGTGAAAATTTTCGAATTCCAGTTTTCAACGTAAATGCACATTTTAGGGTCCCCTGAGTCCAAATAACCAAGTCCCGCAAAAAGGTCTGTGTGTGTGGTAACTCCCGGGCGGAAACGAAAAGTCATTTGAAGCTGAAATTTCATATTTAAGACAAATATACGCCCGTGATGTTACATCAACTTTATGATTAAATTTGGCTAACCAGAAGAGCCACTTTGTGCTATGCATATTGCACCTTTTTGTGATTTTCTGAAAAACGGTTTAGACGATTTTGATTAAACTCGCTATGTCAATGTAAATTTAAATGGGCTTTAATATCATGTAGGTTTTTTTTTCTGATTAAAATGAGTTATTCTGATATTGAGGAGTGATGAAAAGCCGATAAAAAAAAACTTGTTATCGTAGATAATAATATAATTAATTATTTAATAAAACACACGTTTCTATTTAAACCTAATTCAATAATTCCTCTTACAATATATTTTAGTCCCTAAATGTATTTAAAACTTCTAAAATTGATTTTGGTCGTGTGTTGCGCGCACCTGTTCTTTATTCGCACTTACCTATATAATATATATAGTAATGGAAAGTATTGCGATCGTGAAAATTTAACTGCAATACACGTTTTAGGGTCCCCTAAGTGCAAATAACCAATTCCCGCAAAAAGGCGTGTGTCTCCGTGTGTGAGGGGGTGGTAACTCTAAACTCGCGCAAAAACGAAAAGTCGTGCGGAATTGAAATTTCATACTTATGACTACTATACGTCCGAGATGTTACAGCAACTTTTGCACTAAAATCGGCTTACCGGAAGTTCTACTTTATTCCATGCATTTAGCACCTTTTTACGATTTTCTCAAAAACGGCTCTAACGATTTTGATAAAACTCGCTATATCGATGCAAAATTTAATCGACTTTAATGTCATGTAGGTTTTATTCTGATTGAAATAGTCTGACGGGGCTTAAATGCAGAGATTTAAACTTTTCTTCCTCTAAAGTACCTTTACTTTTGTACATTCTATAAAAATAAGCATATCAACTTATTACCATTGATAGAAAACAGGTAAATATATAAGTTGAACCAATTCGATACCCAACTAAACGAGAAAACTGAAAAAAATATT